>CM077252.1:9117505-9757505 GCA_039654775.1 Spinibarbus caldwelli
TCTGTGATGCTTCATTGCTGAAAGGTAACGAGGCTTTTGATTACAATGTTGAGAGAAAAATCTAGGTGGTTTACAAAACTGTTTCACCACCAAAATATATAGACTTAAGTCGGTGCATTTCTATTTTGATTTGGTTCATTTATACGAACTGATTCAAATGAATCAATTCATTTGAATGAGCTGGGCTTTGCAGTGCTAAAAATCTCCATGAGCAATATTAATTGCATAAAAATGTTGTTTTGTCACACTACAACACTGCTACTTGCTAGAAAATGTTGGTTATTACCAGAAATGCTTCATTGTTCATCTGAAAACAGCTTCTGTCACGCTACTGGATAAATGCTGATAGGTTAGTGGCATTGCTCAGTTAGTTTACACTCCGGTAAATAAACCTAGGGATGGTTTATAGTTGAATTTTGCAGCTGGGTGGTATTTATTCATAATGAGTTTGCTTGTGGCATTTTCAGTGTTTGAATCCGCTGCTTGTTTGATAGTAACTTTCCTAAAGAGCGTGCAATGGCACTAGTTTTACATCGTTTCTTTATATCGCAACAAGTATGAGGCACGAAGACAAATGTTTTAAAACAGCTGCTTAGTATTTTTGTGAATACATTTCTTTCAGGTTTCAAAGGAACTGCATTTATTTGAAATACAGTTTTTTATAATGTTATAAATGTTTTTACTGTCTCTTTTGATTAATTTAATGCATCCTTGCTGAAGATTTTATTAATTTCTTTCTAAAGTGGATACTCTACAATTTTAACCTGTGTAGATGGTCACACATAGGACTGATAACTTAAAAGAATAGTTCACCAAAAAATGAAAATTTGAAAATTTAATCACTCATCCAAGATGTAAAAGAGTTTTCTTCTTCATCTGAACAAATTTGGAGAAATTCAGCATTGCATCACTACATCTTGGATTGCCTGAGGGTGATTAAATTTTCCCCAAAATTTTTATATTTGTGAGTGAACTCTTTCTTTAAACACAATAGCAGTGGGACATTTTTAGTTTATTGGTTCCATTTCTCTCCAAAAATAGCTAGGAATGCTGAGGGAGGAAATATCAGCAGAACTGTTCAGTCTAGAATCTGCTGATTTGGCGCTCAAAGCAAAAATGAAGTGGGAGAGAGAATGGTAATTAAACATTATGGTCAAGACATTTATGAGTCAACATTTGAGTTTTATGAGCGTTGCTTAAATGATCAGACTTTTTAAATAGCTCATATAAAGGCCACAGTGGTACTGGGAGGTGGACTTGAGATACTGTTTAATTTTAGGGCACATTTGGTAAATGCTGAATTAATAACTGCATAAAGTGCAACCAAGGCTGTCATAGTGAAATGTAAGGATAAAATATAGATGAATAAGGAAAACAAAATGACTGACCCAGTAGTGGCGCTGCTTTAAAGATGCAACTTTTTCAAGGTAAAAACAGCTAAAACAGCACACTCCAGCTAAAAATAGAAAATTAGTCAAAACAATCAAATAGTTGATGAGCAATCAAACTTGCACTTCAATTCTTACTCAAAACATCATGCAACAAAAATTCTTTGCATCAATTTTAGCATTCAGATTTCTAAACAAGCAGACTTTTTATATAAATAAACTGCTCTTTCATACAGATGATCCTGGTACTTTCATTTCCAGCCATTCAGGAATGCTTGTAGTACCTTACAGATTTTTACAATGTAGTAATCAAACCCTGTTCCCCAGAAACACATGCTACAATGAATGTGTCATAAACCACCAGCAATATGTAATGGTGCGCAGCTAGCTTGTCTGTACACAAAAGCAGTTGCCGTGACAACATACCCAGACACTTCAAAGTAGCTTTTGGCGAAATGAAAACATTCAATTGGCATGCAAATCATGTGTTGGCTCAAAAGCATGTATCTGCAAACATGCAGTATGTCATTTAAAGTTTACATGTTGTATGCAGATTGCTTCCAGACTCAATGGAAGTTGGAGAGCTTTTGCTGATAGCATCACAAGCATAACCTGTCTATGATCTGATAAGCTAAGTCACAGGAGGATAAGCTGTGAATATTTTTGAACATTACATTTGCATGAAGTAATACATTTGCAATATAAACAGTTGATCTGTTTTTTTCATAAGCTTATTAAATATCTGTAATTTGTGGATAATTCATCAACAAAATCTTTACTGACATTTTACTGTTTTTCTATTATTTATATTAACAGGAAATTGGTGAGTATGTAATCAGTCAGCACAAGTAATTTACTAATGCTTTTTAATATGTGCAAAGTCATTTTAGTCATTTTTAGTCTGCAAAATGACTAAATGTAAATCTATAGATAATTATGAGCTTTTAACTGCTAATTATTTTAATTTGCCCTCTTTTTATGTCCTTAGATGTTATATTTGCATAGTTTTCTCTATGGTGGGGATAATTCTACATATATAAAGCCTAAACTATATCCACCACAGTCACACAGACGACAGCTTCAGAAGAACCCCAACAAACCCCTCACTTCAAATCCTTTCTCTGAAATGCTTTCTGCTTTCTCATTTCGGAGAAAAAATATCTTTCAGTCTTCAGACCTACGTTTAGGTTCACTGTAATCATAAGACTTGAGATCTAATGTCAAAGCAACGGGAAAATGACAGGAGCAAGAGGACTGCAGCGGCAATTGGAAACGGTGACGGGAGACATGCTGGGATTTGCTGGGAACTGGCTGGGATTTAAAGGGATAGCTCAAAAATTTAAATTCTGTCATTAATTACTCACCCTCTTGTTGTTCCAATAAACTTCGTTCATCTTCAGATCACAAATTAAGATTTTTGATGAAATCTGAGAGATTTCTGACCCTGCATAGACAGCAACACAACTGACATGTTCAAGGCCCAGAAAGGTAGTAAGGACATTGATAAAATAGTCCATGTGACATCAGTGGTTCAATTTTAATGTTATGAAGCAACGAGAATAATTTTTTTGTGTATGAAGAAAACAAAAACAACGACTTTATTCAGCAATTTCTCCTCTTCCGTGTCAGTCTTCGACATGCATTAATGTCCTTACTGCCTTTCTGGGCCTTGAACGTGGTAGTTCCGTTGCTGTCCATGCAGGGACAGAAAGCTCTCGGATTTCATCAAAAATATCTTAATTTGTGTTCAGAAGATGAACGAAGGTCTTACAGATTTGGAACAACATGAGGGTGAGTAATTAATGATTTTTCTTTTTTTTTTTTAAATTCTGAGCATTTATTTGAAATTAAAAAAAAAAAAAAAAATACTGCAACTGCCAGTTTAATCCTTGCTGGAAAAAAAATATTATGAGTATTTTATCTTTTACAAAAAAAGTTTTCAACAGATGCTATAGTTTCATTCAAGGAACACAAAAGGAGAGTCAGGAGAATTTACTTGAAAAACTACTTACACTTCAAATGGCTTGAGGCTTGAAAAATAATCTGAGGTTTAAGGGTTAGTAGTACAGTATATGATTTTTACCAATCCCTTTAATTGTCTCAGGAACACTAAAACATCATGGATGTGTTTAGCCTGAGCTTGAAAGTGAAAATGGATGTCACGGCCTCAATTTATCTGCAAATGAATCAGCTGATATGCAATTTCACAGGCACCGTCAGCATTTACACACCTATAAAGAGCCATTAAAAATGACCAATATATTATAAAGATTGCCCATTAAGCAGCATTAAGTATCTCCGATCGGTAACCGATATTCATTTGCATGCATAATATATCAGAGACAGGTTCATGAAATGTTCATAGGAGTTCATGACTGTTAACTTAACAGCTTTGACCATATAGCCTACGAAACGATCCACTCAAGCCTGGCACAGCAGACGTGACTGGAGCGAGGAGTTTATGATTAGCAAACACAACGTTCAGAGGTCGCTTTAATCAGGTCCTGCTATGGCAGCCAACCAGTTCCATAGGCGCTCTCCCACAGGAGAGAAAAATCACAAATGAGACCTGTTTAATATCTCAACTGTTTCAATGATTTTAAATGGAGAGCGAATGGAGACTCTTGCTGAAGTCTCCTGCTTTGCAGATTTTTCTCCTCTAGAGCTTCAAAGGAGATGGAATCACATATTAATGTTTCAATATGTGCTCCAAAATGCCAAGACACCAAAGTCTACAATCAAAAATCATACGCATCAAATCTGCACATTAACTTTATACGTCTATTCTTAAGAAACGGTACAAATATTTATATATATATTAATATACACTAATATAGTTATGATAACGTTCTGTTTATTATAAGTGTATGCTGAGGTTTTGTTGTCTACAGCTTTAAATGCTCAAGCTCTTTACAGTGGATTCTGATTGGATATCAATGTTTTTATAGTTCATCATCTGAAAAAAGGTGTTAAGAAAAGTGATTCCAACCAGGGTTATTTATAGTTAACTCAAACT
The DNA here is from genome assembly GCA_039654775.1 of Spinibarbus caldwelli. Lineage (NCBI taxonomy): Eukaryota > Metazoa > Chordata > Actinopteri > Cypriniformes > Cyprinidae > Spinibarbus > Spinibarbus caldwelli. Next base: position 9,121,910 of record CM077252.1, read on the forward strand.
AGAACTGAGACTCTAAAAAGATAAAAGATGATTCAAAATATTAATAGAAATAATAGCAGCTCAATCATACTAAAATAGCACTGATTCCAACGATATTGTTCCTTTACGTTGTTATCATAAAATTGTACTTCTCTTAAGTCATAGAATTAGACATATATATATATATATAAAAATTTCTTCTGAGCTTCCCCTCCCCATCCACCACCTGACTATTTGGAGTTCAGAGATGCTCGGTTGCCATGGTTATGGGTGGCAAAAATCAGACTTTAGCCATTTTATTCCACTGCACACTTTCGCTGGCTATGAACACAGTGGAAATAAACAGCGCTGATGTCTTATTTACTGAGAGTTATGGTGAGAGGAGGAAGCAGGCAGCTATGGAGATCTCTCCAGGGAAGAGCAGGTGCTCTATCTATTTTATCATGTATACATTTGTCAAGCAGGATACCTGGAAGTTTGTGTCTTCGCCTGGTTTGAGGTGATAAAAGCGAAAGCACAAAACAGTGCAGCCTGGTTGAATTTTTGCATGCCTGAAGCTACTGTTTGATCACATCCGGTGAAGAATAACTCTCCAGAAACAGGCAAACCTTGCTGGTATGCTAACTGAAAAGCTGACGTGCTGGTTCATGCATTCAGAGATGAAATAAATGCTTTAATAGAATATTTTCAGCAGTATGCATCTGAGATGGATGAAGATGTAATGATAATTTAGATTTTTGAGCATTGTGATGCCTGTAAATCAAGTGGTTTGCAGAAATCAGTCTGTAAAAATAAACATTTTATTTGATATTAAAATTGGACAACAGATAAAAAAAAATTAATCTTGCATTTTACAATATTGTATACTAATGCATTGTATTGTATACATAAAACAATAGTTCCAGTCTACAGTGAAACACTGTATCATTACACTGTCTGTGTATTTGTGTTTAGGACAGACAGTCTGTGTGCATTGAGTTCAGTGGTTCTTTCTGCAAGTTAGGTTTGAGTGAAGACGCAGATGAATCCATGATTCAGAATTTTGAATCGATTCACTTAAATGAGCAGTTGAACAGATTCACACAAATAAACATGCTGAAGGTGTGTTTACTACTAGTGTAAATCAAAGATTATATTAAAAATAAATAATAAGAAGTGTTTCTTTGGAAAAAAAATATTGTAAAATAAAAAAAAAACAATACTAATTGTTTATATTGTAATATTTAACAGTAATACAGTTTTTCTGTATTTTTGATCAAATAAAAGCAGCCTTGGTTAGCATAAGAGACTTCTTTCAACAACATAAAAGAAAATCTTTAAAATATCTTTAAAAATATTTTAAAAATACTTCATTATTTAAATATAAAGGTTTGGGTTCAGATTTGAGGATGTAAAGTTAGTTCAAGCACCAATGTCCCTAATATCTCTGCACTTCTAGCAAATTAAAATATTTCAATTAGTGTCAAGATATTTTAGGTGAGTGTTTTGAGCTGTAGCGACTCTCCACCAGTAATCTAGACACTGAAACTCAATGTAAATTAACAGAGATTAACTGTTCACTGTGAGTGATTCCTGTTTGGCCTGAGAGGGAGTGCTTTCTTTTGCCATGAGTGTCTAATCTTTGATTTTGTGCCTTCATTTACCTCTTGTCGCACAATGGATGCAAATTACTCCTGGGATCTGAGCATGCAATTAAACACCTCACTTCAGAGTGTGACAAGCTCTGTGATTAAAAGAGAAGCTGTGTTGAATGGGCAGGCCTTGTCTGGCACACGCTAACACTTCTGCACAGGTTTCCGTCCTTTGTATACTGGTGTATGACTCATTAAAAGTGAAGATGTTGAATGATATATTTCATAATTTAGTGATAACAGAAAACAAGAACTGCACTGTTCATTTAAGAAAACTGTTATATTATGTCTTGATAAACACTATGATTAGTCTTGTAGTCATCGTAATTAGTAAACACAATGGCTGGAGTGACAAAACATGCAGTGCATACACTGGAAGAAAGAATATCCCACACTTTTAAAGGAAGAGCAGCACTGCGTGACAACAACTGGATATTTTACTTATTCAGAAGATTGATTTTAGCCATTAAAAGTGAATTAGCTTTTTATGATTCTGTACTTGATTCTGTGAATACAGTTGTTGGAATAAAAACCTCTCTGGAGTCTCATTGATATGCTGTTACACTTCGCTGAGTTTTCTTTAAAACAGAAGTAAATCTATGCAAGTCTTATTAAAGCAGTGAAACTGCCTTTTGGTTGAACGACTGTGGGACATTGTTAATTGCAAATTGGAAAGCAAATTAAGTTTGATCAGAAGAGACTGGGCTAAATTTAGTGATCATTTTTAAATTGATGTGCAGTATAGCTCATGTTGATCTTTTTTATATCTAAAATATAGGCAATAGTCACATATTATAAACTATATACATATACACTATATTGCCAAAAGTATTGGGTCACCCCCTTTTAATGAACAGGTTTGACTACTTTAGTAATTTCCATGAGTACAAATCTTAATGCTTAAGCATATAATGATATTCTAGGGAATTATGTGCTTCTAATTTTAAAGCAACAGTTTGGACAGGACCCTATTCTATTCTAACATGACAATGCCTCTGTGTATAAAGCAAGGTTCAAAAAGAAATGATTGATTTAGTCAGTGTGGAAGAACTTGACTGGTCTGCAGAAAGCCAAGTCCTAATCCAAGCTGAACACCTCTGGTGTGACTTTAAATGCAGATCTTGAGCCAAAAACTCTTTACCAAACACCAATGACTTGTACATACACTATATGGACAAACATACTGGGAAACCCCCTTCTTTAGGACAGAAAAAGGCACTTCCAAAACTGTGGCAACAAAGATGGAAACATAATGCATGTATTTAAAAATTGTATTTCCATCTCTGTTGCAACAGTTTTGTTAGTGTCTAAAATGACTATACCCATATGTACAAGTCATTGGTGTTTGGTAAAGAGTTTTTGGCTCAAGGTCTGCATTTAAAGTCACACCAAAGGTGTTCAGCTTGGATTAAGACTTGGCTTTCTGCAGACCAGTTAAGTTCTTCCACACTGACTAAATCAATCACTTCTTTTTGAACCTTGCCTTATACACAGAGGCATTGTCATGTTAGAATAGAAAAGGGTCCTGTCCAAACTGTTGCTTTAAAATTAGCAGCACACAATTCCCTAGAATATCATTATATGCTTAAACATTAAGATTTGTACTCATGGAAATGACTAAAGTAGTCAAACCTGTTCATTAGAAGGGGGTGACCCAATACTTTTGGCAATATAGTGTATAAAACTGTGTCCTGAAATCAAGTATATAGATTGTGCCAGGGCTTTAAAGAGTGAAGTTTAACTAACCTTCAAACTTCCACTTTCTTGTTTTTAGCCATTTTTATCTTTTTTTGAGAACCTGTCAGCATAAAACTTTTAAGTAAGCAAAACTGTTATTGGTGTGCTGCAGGGTTCCGCTTTAGGGCCAGATGTTTTTTCAGCTGAGACTTCAGAGAAACATTTTTTTTTTTTTCTGTTCATTCTTCATGCTAATTTTTTTTAGCAAGTAGTAAGACAGATGCTGCATACCTTCCTGTCACGATGATTCATTTAGGCTGGCATTAAAGTAGGACCTTGTTCTATTGTTTTTGGTGAATAAATGCTCATTTGCACCATTGTTGTACAGAAGATAGGAGGAGTTTGTGTGTCGTCTGCTGCCTACTTCTGACTGAAGTGTTTATGTGAGGTTTCCTTTTATCAAATGCATGTTTAACTTGAAAAACTGTCTTTTTATGCTATTATAATTGATTTAACATGCTGTGCATTGCTATGCTCTATAATTGTTGCTGCTGTCTTCTTTACTGTCAGTCATTGCACACATTAGGTTGTTATAAAAGACTGAGGAAACTGACTGATGGGCGTTTTCATAAATGAAACACTTGTCATTTTTTCCAGGGATGAGGCACTGCTTATCGCTTCCTCCACTGCTTCTCGTCATGCTGTTTCGGTCCGTTAGAGAGTACAGCTCTAACACATCCATGCAAATCACTCCTCAAATAAAGGCTGAAAAAAAGTGTGGTTGTCATGACGCCCATCAGCTGTTCAGTTGAGAAAGGAGTGCAGTAGACAGGAGACTGTCAGTCAAATCAAAGCAGCAGGACAGTTAAATAGCAACTTCATTTAAGCTAGCGGTTCTGAACTGTTTATTTTTTCAGGACTTTGACAGTTTTGGTTTGTAAATGTTTCTTGAGTTTTAATGTTTTCAAGCTCTTGGAAGCCAATAATTCACTTTACAAAATATACTGTGTTGATTGCCACAAACATTTTATCCTCACAACAATTTAACCCATATTTTATTTTATTTTATTTTATTTTATTTTATTTTATTTTATTTTATTTTATTTTATTTTATTTTATTTTATTTTATTTTATTTTATTTTATTTTTAATTTAATTTAATTTTATTTTATTTAATTTTATTATTTAATTTAATTTTATTTTATTTTAAACAAATACATTTTATTTATTTATTTTATTTTTAATTTTAAAACAATACAAATATTTTTATTATTAAAATTTAGTTTTGGCCATGTTTTTGAGGGCATGTCATGCATCCTGTCCATGTTGGCATCTGTCTAATTTTACTTGCTTTAATTAACAGATAAATTGTTGAGTTCAATGAGCACATTTTTTCCTTTGCTGACTCCAACAAACAAGCAGAACAACTCTCAAACCATTTTTGTTGCATCCCACCAGTTAAGAACCAATGATCTATGGGATGCGAGGCGTGACAAGAATTAATTCCCGTTTGCCAACAAGAATTCCCAACAAGTTAGACGGGGTTGTGGACTCTGGATAATGTTGTAAAATAAGCCTCGAGAAGCAAGGGTCTATTTTCCACATGTGTGCTTCACTGCTCTCTGAAGAAGGTGCCTGAAGTCTTCCCATGTGCTCGAGACAAGTCTTGAAATCTTCAATTTCATGCTTGCTTAGTCCACGGAACACAAATATTGATTGGTGTTTATAATTCTCAAATGATTATAGTTATTGTTTATGACCGGAAGAGGACTAGAAGGATTTGATTGTTGAAACATCTGTTTTTTTTTCAAGGTTTCTTTGAGTTTAGTTAAGCTATTTGTTGTCACAATTGGTTGACTTGCGTTTGTCTGATGTCAAACAGACGCTAAAAGCTTTAGAAGAAAAGCACTCTTTCTTGTTACTTACAGTGAGTCTAATCTATTTTTTCCTTGTCCTTTTCCCTTCTTTCTTTCTCTTCTGCTCCAGCTGGTTGGTGGTGAGTTTGACCTGGAGATGAACTTCATCATCCAGGATGCAGAGGCCATCATCTGCATGTTGGAGCTGCTGGAACACTGTGAAGTCACATGCCAGGCAGAAATCTGGAGCATGTTTACCGCCATCCTGCGCAAGAGTGTCCGCAACCTGCAGACCAGCACTGAGGTCGGCCTCATTCAGAGGCTATTGCTCAAAATGAGCTCTGTGGATGACATGATCGCAGGTGAGTGGTCTCAACCTGACCCTCTTCCAGAGTTTTGGAATTGACCTCTTGTGAAAGCCATTTCTTTCTATTTCCCCAAAATACTACAAATCGTTCACAAATTGTTTAAACAGCTCTGAAATGAAAGATGTGCAGAATAGTCAGAACAGTCATGCTGTCTTTTTTGAGAAAGAGGATTTTGCAGATTGTCACTGAAAAATGACTTAAATATCACTCTCTTCCGAAGACAGTCATATGAACTACTTTTATGGTGCTCTTTTGATGGTGTTTTGTTATTTTTGGAGCTTGACAGCTGTGGTCACTATGAACTGCCTTTGTATGAAAAAGATACATGTACATATACTTTAAAATATCACATTTTTGGATGAGTGTGAGTAAATAACAGTTTTTTTTTTTTTTTTGTAAGTAATCAAAATGTTTCCATACCATAAACATGCATTATTTTTAAAATAAAAAAGTATTTATTTATTTATTTATTTATTTGTTTGTTTATTTTTATTCTATTTTTTTATTTAATTTTTATTTTTAATCTTAAAATAAAAAAAGAATACATTTTTGTTTTATTTTAATTTTTTTCTTTCTTTTGTATTTTTTAATATTTTATTTATTTATTTTACATTTTTTTTAGGCGTTTTTGCCTTTTTAATTGAAAGGACAGTAGTTAGACAGGAAACGAAGTTGGAGAGAGAGAGAGAGAGGGGCGGGATCGGGAAAGGTCCATGAGCCGGGACTCGAACACGGGACGCCCGAAGCGCAACGGCATTACATGTTGACGCGCTGCCCACGAGGCTATCGGCGCTGACAACAATATTTATTTTTTAAAATATTTTTATTTATTCATTTTTTTATTTTAAATGTGAGTAAATAATGACTGTTTTAAATTGAACTCCAAAAGAAGTAGCAATCAACAACATTTTCATACCACAAGCATGCATGTTGATCATTGGCTATGAAGTTCACCTGTGTAGTATTGTAGGTTAAGATCTTAGATCAAGCTGCAAAAGCAGATTTATTTGAACCTTACTGCATATTAAATCATGCTTATTGTTTACTTTTTTGCATAAAAGGTCAAAGATAACGCTCTGCTTTGAACAGCACGTGCAAAATATGGGCAACGGCTTCCATTTTTTCCAGATTTCCATTTTTTTTAGACGCCTGAGAGCGGTTCGAATCGCTGTGAGTGAAAGAAATGTGGATTAAACTGCAATCTTCTCAGCAGTGGAATTCATCAGGCTTAGGCAGAAGAGAAACCGAGAGAAAAATCTCATTAGTTGCACCGTCTGGTAATGAGATTGAGTGGCAGTTTAGAGCAATATTAAATTTTAGTTACCGTTTATGAATGAAGAAGAATGTTTTTTGATTCATTCCATCTGTAATTCATGGGCAACATGTTCCTGTCTGCATACATTAAATGCCATTTTTCACAATCAAAATCCTCTAAGAAGCAGAGGCTGTGAATTTCCTCACGGAAGGTTTCATCAGCAGTCTTGAAGAAACTCGAAATTAAAGTGTAAAATTGCATTAATTAGCATAACTTCTCATGTTGTCCTTGCAGCACTGAGTGTTTAACCTGAATTGAAAGTGCTGAGTCAACTTGCTGTTAGTGAACCATAGAAGTGGGTATAGGCCTACCTGTGTGTGTGTGTGTGTGTGTGTGTGTATATATATATATATATATATATATAATATACTTATATACTTAAATATATATAATATACTTATAAAACGCTTAGTTCCATTCCTTGATTCTGATTGGACAGCAGCTGTGTTTTATTCACGATACAGCACGGGTATGACCGCTGCACCCAACGGTTCTGTGTATCACAAAAGTCCCTTTAAGGCAAGTCATGTCACTCGGCGGCCATCTTTGAAACACCTCTCGGGCATGCAAGTGCAGCTGCTATCTCTTTGAATGGGGAAACATCAAATTCTCCAAAACTGGTCGCCAAGCTTAAGATTAAATTTCATATTTGAAATCACCAAGGAAATCTGACAACAACTGTATCAAAAATGTTGTTTATTTTGCTCAAATCGCATTTAAAAAAAGCTTATTTCTCAGGCTAGACCCACCAGTGCGCATGCGCAGTCCTAGGCGCACGTCTCAGAACGCCAACTGTTTCTATAGCAACCGGGACTTCTAATGGCAGATGCAGTGACGTGCTGACTTTACCGATTAGCGTTTGTCTCTGTAGCTCAGAAGGTGGGGCTTCGTTCGATAGAGCGGCCATATTGAGCGTTGCATTTTTCCCCATTCAAAACTATACGAGTGACACGTCTTGGGTATTCTATAGTCTTTGGTATCACTCAGAGCCGTTGGTTTTAAAGGGTTACTCCACCCCAAAATGAAAATTTTGTCATTAAACACTTACCCCCATGTTGTTCCAAGCCCGTAAAAGCTTCGTTCGTCTTTGGAACAAAATTTAAGATATTTTCGATGAAAACCGGGAGGCTTGTGGCTGTCCCCTTGACTGCCAAGTAATTACCACTGTTGAGGCACAACAGTGGAACTCTCCATATCTATATATGGAGAGTTTATACAGAGATAAACAGAGATAACTCTGTTTTTTAAAATTTTTCAAAAAGTTTTTTAGTTTATTTGCAAAAACAGATAACTCAGTTTTTTAAAATGTTCAAAAATCATGTTTTTTTTTTAAATATGTTATCATGTTTTTATTGTTTTATTTTGTTAGTTAGCTGTATTTTTCAGTTATTTTTACCTAATCAAAATAACCCAACTGCAGTTTTATTGAGATGTTTTGAAATGCACAATGAAAAAATGATTTTTAAAACTTGCTAAAAACGGAGTTATCTGTTTTTGCAAATGAAGTCTTCATATATATGTATACACACATTTATCTATCTATCTATCTATCTATCTATCTATCTATCTATCTATCTATCTGTCTGTCTGTCTGTCTGTCTGTCTGTCTGTCTGTCTGTCTGTCTGTCAAAAGTTTGAGTATTTGGAGTATTTTGGAGTATTTTTTTCTTATGGTTAGCCAGGGCTACATTTATTTGATTAAAAATACAGTAAAAAACAGTAATATTGTGAAATATGATTACAATTTAGATTTAGATTAGTTTTTTTTATTTTAATATATTTAAAAAAAAAAAAAAATCTTATGATAGCTTTATTTTTAGCAGCCATTACTTCAGCCTTAAGTCTTAATATCTGCCATAATATCTGAATGGTAGTTATTATATATAATAATAAATATTACACACACATGTATAATATAATAAAATGTATTCCTTTGATGGCAAGGTTTAGCTAGACATATATATTGTTTTAATTTATTATTTAATTCAATTTTAAACATTGTACTGTGTAAATTCCATTTTGATCAGTCTGTTTCATTTAATATATATTTTTTTACACTTTAAACAGTTATTTAAACCTTTTTATGTTTAACTAAGTTATATTGAACAATGTCAGTTCCCCAAGGGCCTGCCTAATTATGCCATCCCACTCAGGAAAGGTGCATTCTGGGGGTCTGTTTGCCGCGGTTTGATCCTCTCACACGCCTTACTGTGAAATTGATATTTTGCACTGTGTTATGATACAATGTCTTGTGTAGGTTGCACACACACCTGTGCTCCGGGGAATCCTACTGCTTACATGCACACTCTGCCCACTTCAGTTAATCCAGATCTAACGTCTCTCTGTCTGTCTGGATTTTTTTTTTTTTCTCATGATGCACAGACTTGCTGGTGGATATGCTGGGAGTTCTGGCCAGCTACAGTATCACCGTCAAAGAACTCAAATTGCTCTTCAGCATGCTGAGAGGAGAAGGAGGATTGTGGGTAAGTTACTGAAAATGAGTGAAAACTCATGTAGGGCTCTGGGGCTCCAAGGGGTTGTTAGCTTCACCGCTTTTGGAGATCGTTGAGCCTTTTCAGACCTCTGGAGCAATCAACCGCGGAACAGATCAGGCCTGCCCAGGTATCGATTCGCCGTTCTCTCGAGTGAGGAATATTGACAGAACATCGAGTGCTGGCGGACACCACAGTGAGGATGTTGTCACAATAGTTTTCAGTTTTTGGATAGAGTGAAGTACCCCTCTGGAGAAAAATGAGAGACTTGGGCTTTAACGAAATAATTAGTTATGAGACATGAAAATGGAATGTTTTGATCAGCATGTGTTTTCATTTGCTTGCCAAAAGAGGTGAGAATACGACAGATTGGATCGATATTATTAAATCAGAACTGATTTAGTGAGGCAAAATTTAAAGTTCATTTCAGAAGTTCTTGCTGAGAAGGTCCTGTGGGGTTTTTGTTATGGTGATTTGGTTTTTCCTTAAGTTACTTGTCTTACCTCTCACGTACTTCTGTCTTCCACAGCCAAGACATGCAGTCAAACTGCTCTCAGTTCTCACTCAAATGGCACAGAGACATGGACCAGACACTTTCTTTAACTTTCCTGGCCGAAGTGCAGCTGTGAGTGACCCCATTTTTAGCCTATTTTGCATATTTTTGCATATTTCAGATGTTGTGAAGTTAAATTAAATATTGTTTTTAAACTGTTATTTTCACAATGTGGTTAACTGATAAATAGCCAATATTAAATCACTATAAAACTTTGAATAAATAAAATGAAAATTAAATTTTAATTTTGTTGGCAAAGCTGAATTTCCAGCAGCCATTACTCCAGTCTTACAGTCTTTACTATCGGAAATCATTCTAACATGCTGGTTTGGAATAATTAGAAACATTTCTTATTATTATCAGTGTTGAAAAAAGTCATGCTGCTTAATATTTTTGTGGAAACCATGATACATTTTTCCAGTATTTAATGAATATAGAATTCAAACGAACAGCATTTATTTTAAGTTTTCATTGCCACTTTTAATCAATTTAATCTGTCCTTGCTGATTAAAGTATTAATTTCTTAAAAAAAACCTACTTGCCTAAATTTTTGAATGGTAGTGTACATGATGACATTTATTTTGAGATTTAATAGGGATTACATTTAACTGTGTTTTAAATTAAAATTTAAAAGTCAAATCAGAGTGTACTTGTCTGTACACACACACACACACACACACACACACATATATGAAGAGTTTATTTGCAAAAACTGATAACTCCGTTCAAAAATCATATTTTTTATGATGTTATCATATTTTTTATTGTGTTTTGTTGTGTTAGTTACCTGTATTTTTTAGTTATTTTTTAACCTTATCAAAATAACCCAACTGCAGTTTGATTGAGATTAATTGGAATGCACAATGGAAAAACATGATTTCTGAAAATTGTCTGTCTTTGCAAATGAACTCTTCATATACATATATACATATATATATATATATATATATATATATATATATATATATATATATATATATATATATATATATATATGTATGTGTGTGTGTTTGCATAGACTTATATACTATTTAATTTATTAAATAATAAATTAAAACAATATGTATTTATATACGCAGTATATCCAATTTCAACCAATACTGATCAATTGCATTTTTCTAATATTGGCCAATAACTAATATGACACTTGTTCATTCCTACTGTAATTTCATTATAGAGAAATCCATTATATATACAGTATATTTGTTTTGCTGGCTATATGTATATTGGGAACAATAACTTGACTGCATTAATTATTTAAATTTTTTGAAGCACTGGATGGATATAAACAAATGTCTAGCATGTTAAAAGATCCATACATGACATATACAGTACAGACTCCAAGACAAGACTCCAATTTTTGCTCTCTGTTTTCTTCCAGGCGATTGCATTGCCTCCTATTGCTAAATGGCCTTATCAGAACGGCTTTACCCTCAACACCTGGTTCCGCATGGATCCTCTGAACAACATCAACGTGGACAAAGACAAACCCTACCTTTACTGGTGACTACATTCACAGCCTACGCCTTAATGTGGTTATATATAACTTAGTCAACTCTTAAATAAAACTTGCTTAGCAGAAAAGAAAATGACCTTCAGGGCTTGCTTCTGTAAGTAAATTAAACTGAGTGGCTTTGTTTTAGCGTTTAACACAGAGAGAGAGAGTTCTGGCTGCTTTGCCACTTATATAATGAACTTTGTTAGAGGATTTTGTTTTTGATGATGTGGTGGATTATGCAAGCATAAAGGGGAATTAGGTCAGATTCTGCTGATTAAACCAACAGGTGTTTGAACTTAGGGCAGAATGTTCTGGAATCACTGGAAAATCTCTGCAGAGAGACACTAGGGTGGAAATAGACATTAATTTGGGCTTTTAATGTCAGCCAGGCAAAAAGAGCATCATATGTAGAGACTTGTGGGTAATTAGAGCTCAGATCAATAGCGCAGGCGCGTGTTTATTGGCCAGGATTCCAGGAGTGAGGGAAAATGGTCCTCAAGGGAGAAGGAGTGAGTGCATTTTGAGAGAGAGAAAGAAGGACAACATCCATTTTTGAACAGCCTTGGGCTTTTTTGTAGAGATATTTTAAGGCGTTTGCCTCTGATATTAGCTTGAAGTGATTTGTTAGATGGGCTATATGTTTATCAAAAAAAGCGTTTCTTACATGTTCTTGAGTTCAGTTCCTCCATACATTATGTAGATGCATGCATTGAAAAGCTGCCCCGGACTGTGTGAGAAGGTTACAAAACAGTGTTGTTAAAGGCTGCCACGCTAATAACGCTAGCTACCGTTTGAAAGCGAGAGCTGGGTCCTGCTTGCTGTTGTGCTGCCAGATCTGTAACTTGGAGCTGCCAAGCGCAGGACCGCTCACACAAACTCTGAGTTCAATCTGTGCGTGACACAGATTCGGAATAAAAGGAGATGTTAACGAAGAAAAACAGAGTATTGATTCACGCTGAGAATCACACTTATTCTCAGCTCTTGAAGACGTAAATATGGTCTCTTGTGCTGTTAGGTTTCTTGTATGTGGCGATTTATACTTCTATTGTGGGGAACGGAGAACACAAAACTGTGTTTGACATTTTGAAATAAGCCTACAGTAAGATATCTTTACTCTCTCCTCTCTTAACTGTCTTGGAACAGAAAACTCGCTAATGCATATCAGGAAACCTACATACTGTGCTAAAAAAAAACATCGCAGCCTAAACTGGTTTTCTGGTTTCCAAGTTTAGTCAGAATTGCTGGATTTAAGGGGGTTTTAGACAATTTTCAGCCATTGAATCTGGGAGACCTGCATGAGCAGGCTAGCAGACTAGCTTAAACCAGCTAAGACCAGCAAACCCTTTTTGGTTTAAGAAGTTGTTATTAGAAAGCTTAAGATGAGATTTTCCTTTCCCTGCTGAAGTAGAACATCATAAAGTAACCTAAGATGGTTTGCTGGTTGTAGCTGGTCTAACATGGCCTTAACTGGTTTAAAATGATCTCCTAGCTTGGTTAAACTGGAGTTATGCTGGTTTAGGTCGGAAAGATGGTTCTTACTTTGACTAGCCAATGTCTCCAAAATCCCTATTAAAAACCAATCTGGGACCAGTGTTGCGCTATTTACTCAAAAAATGTAATTTATCACTCTTTACTAGTTACTCCAAAAGTATACTCATTACTAGTTACTCCAAAAGTAATAATATTATGTTACTTATTACTTTCTGGCAACAGTAATTAGTTACACTAGTTAAATTACTTTTCTTTCACGACCCCACAGAAGCTGTAATTGTGTATCTTCCACAAAATTATTCTAAAATGTTACTAACGATATATTTCTACCATCTCATCATCTGTCTCACCGCAGTCAGAAGTTATTACAAACGCTCAATGGTGATTGATAGTGACGCTTAGGTAAAAGTGTTGTATTATTCTCATTGTGTAGCTTGAAGCTAATTGTTAGCTATAAATTCTCTGTTACCCATATTCAATTATTTCATGATGTATTTTATCAAAAGAAATCACATAAGTTCATAAAAAACAGTTTCTTTTTTTTAAAAAAGATTTTTAATTCTAGTAATACAATTTAAATCAGGATCAGAGGGATGTGGGTGGGCAAGCCATGTAATGCCAGAGAAAAGTAATCCCACAATTTACACATCGGTGTTCAGATAATCTTTTCTCCTGACAAAATCAATGCAATGGCAATATTTCCATCTGCTGAATGTAAGCTTTTCCATATTACAAGCTTGCCTGTTGCACTGGTGACTTCATGTGCCTGTGCAAGTCATGAAAATTATGAAAATAATTACAGGAATGATTAAATTGTTGGATTTCAAATCAGTAGGGGTTGAGGTATCAAAAGTAACTAAGTTACGAGCTGTTTTATGGATGTAACTGTAATATTATTTCTGAAATCTTATTAGTAATTAGTTACTGTACACTACTAGTTACTGCAAAAAGTAATATTATTATTACTGTAACTAGTTACTGCCCAACACTGTCTGGGACACTGTTTTAAACTGTTTTTTGTCGTTGTTGTTTTGTTTTTTGTAGTAGTAGTAGTAATAGTTTAGGTGGTTTCCCAAGGATAAATTGGGATTCAAAGGATCACACCTTAGGCTGGTTTAAGCTTTTTTTCAAACATGAAATGATATAGATATTTCAAACAATGCACATTCATGTTTTATGAATTGCTGTTAATTATATATATTTATTAATTTCTCAATTTCAGTTTCCGCACAAGCAAAGGCATCGGCTACTCGGCACATTTTGTGGGGAACTGCTTAATTGTGACATCATTGAAGTCGAAAGGAAAGGGCTTCCAGCACTGCGTGAAATATGACTTTCAGCCCCGCAAGGTAGGCTTTGATTTTTTTTCTCTCTTTCCTACTAGCATCTGTAGTAATCTACTGATTGTGTTGTGAAGGAGTAAGAATCGAGTGGATGCACTTGTGAATTTTCTTCCTGTGATGCTCAGTGAAAATCATGAAGCTGTGCCGGAGGATGCATGATCCAGTTAACTGGGCTAAATATCATGTTTGCAAACGGTTACTGAACCCCAGGACATCAGATAACGGAGGCCATTTTCTGTATTTGTTTTTGTTGTGTTGAATCAAAGGGAAATCTCTTGGAAATCACTGCACAGCTGCTGCAGTTTTGAAACATCTGTCTAATTAATGATTTCCTTGTTTCTACTCAATATTTAATGCTCTTAGCTGGTGTAATCTTTATAAATGTTAATAGCTCAGACTTGCTCTTTAGAGCCTAAGGGAAAGGGTATGCCAGGGTCTTGAAGGTCTTTCCTAAAATTACATTTTACAGTTTAATCGCAGTCACGTGGGCAAGTTTGCATATTGTCTGAAACTGTGAGTTGATGATGCAACACAAGATGATGCAACTTTGTGTCAAATGCAATGCAAAATAAAATAAAAATACTTAACTGAAAAATAGCATGAGCATTTTAGTGGGAGACTATTTACATTTACAGAAATTAAATATACTGTTTTCATTTTCAGCTGATAAAGATAAGCCAATCTGATTCAGACCTCTTGTGGTCCAATAATCATTAAAACTACAGTTTATCATTTTATCGCAGTAAAAAGAGAAATACATTTTGTTCATTGGATTAATCTGATTTTCCTCTATCGTGCACATGCAAATGAACTGTTTAATTCTTCTGATCTCCAGTGGTTTAGACTCACATGGGGTTTTTAGTTCTTTTTCTTTTCTTCTTCCTAATAACAGCTTTGAATTTTTCATTTAGTGACTTAATATAAGCGATAACAGGCTGTGTAGCAACTTTTTTTTATTAGTTTTTTGATGTGGTCTGGTTTTGAGGATAAAAAATGCAGAAAGATTGCAATGGAAGAATGACAATAAAACATTATCATACTTCATATGTGTATGTATTTTTCAAAATGTAGCTAAATGGAAGTGTTAGTCATGTTGTTTCAAAAATGAGCTGGAATGAAAGAGAAAATGATGATTAAAAATAGCTCTGTTGAATGTAACATTGATTTGAAAATATACAACAAACAGCACTGGAAGACCATGCATTTTGTCTTGAGTGGTGTAGGCTTCAATCCAGAGTGTGTTTGAAACACTGCGCCATATCGTGACTCTTTCGTGTGGTGGCATATTGACAGAAATGAAATCTGTAATGACCCTTGTCTCCTGCTAAGTAAACCTGCCTTTACTTCCTCACTACTTTGATTTCCTCCCTGCCTCTGTCTGCTTCCTCTCCTCTCCTCTCCTCTCCTCTCCTCTCCTCTCCTCTCCTCTCACTCAAGATCCAATGTATTATTTATATCTAAATGTAAATTTTACTGCATTAGACCTTCTGCCTGCTGCCCATGAAAACGTTTTTTTGGTTGAAATGTGTGCTTCCAGTTCCAAGAACAAAAAATACAGCTAAAACCTATAAAAAAAATCTATATTTTCTGTGATTATCCTGATATCTTAGACTGTTGTAGCATTTGGCCTTGAAATTAAGGTTTCGATAATTGCTGAATTAGTAATGCAACTTTAACAGTGATATCTGTCTGTTTCCTTTAGAATAACAAACTCTGATAAATCATTGACTGTGCAATAGAATAAAATAAAAATAAAATGAAAAGGGTTTGTTTTGATTTCATGCTGACCTTTTTCCTTCTTTAGTGGTACATGATCAGCATCGTTCACATCTACAACCGCTGGAGGAACAGTGAGATTCGCTGCTACGTCAATGGACAGCTTGTCTCCTACGGCGACATGGCTTGGCACGTCAACACCAACGACGTAAGACCACTTTGCTATCGCTCTCTCAGTCTGTAGCTGCCGGATGTTGTCTCAGAGAAATTTCATCACCACTGTGTGCACAGTGTGAAATTAAACTATGAAAGATGCATTGATTTATCTCAGTTTCAGAATAAATAAATGACATTTATTTCTGCCAACATATCAAGCCTTTCATGCAGTGCATGCCGCAAAAATCCTTTTCTTAATCAGTATTTTGTCTTTTTTAAGGTATATTTTAGATACGCTTGAATAAATGTTTATATATGAATAACTATAATTATAAATAGTAAAAATTGGTTCTCTCTCTCTCTCTATATATATATAGTTTATATGCTATATACTACATGGGTAGTAACTGATTACATGCTATCTGGATTACGTAATCAGATTCCAAAATTTAAGTACTTGTAATTAGATTATGTTACATTTTAAAATACTTGTAATCAGACTACAGTTACTTTTTTATTCATGACACAATTATATACTATTCATTATATACTATTCATACAATAGCAATAAATTATTCATAATTTACTGATTCTCCCTAATTCATCTTTTTCATCTTTTAAATTTACTTTTCTAAAATAACCTATACATTCAGGAAGTCTTCCAGTTTTGTGGACATTTACACAAAGACCAGTCAGTAGTAAGATGGTTATAATTACACAGAAAGTTGAGAGGCAACACAGCATTTGAACTCTAGATTTACAAAAATCATTTTCCGTGCTTAAGTGCTTTCTCAACATTTCAACATTACTAGCTACTATTTTATTTGTAATTTGGAATCAGTAATTGACTATACAAAATATAACAAAATTTAATTATGTTTATATTTGGAGTAAACACAACAAAAATTCTGATTAATAAAATGAAACACTCTAATGTAGAAAAAATATGAAGTCGTCTGTAGAAATACAGACCTTTTTTGCCAGCTCAAACCTTTTATGAGATATTATCTCGGGAATTCAACGATTGGATTAAAATTCACAGACCTTTGCTTCTGTTTTGCTGTACCTCACTGAAAGCAGTGTAAGATAATTAAAAGGTTGGACCAGCAGTGCTTAACCTCAGATCTCCTGGGTGCCGATTTTGATTAAACTAATAGGCAGGTTTCAGCACAGAATAACATCTCTGTAATGCTACATCTCAATTACGCTGTGAACCATTGCTCGCTTAGTGTGAAGTTTGCATACTGACATCCACTATATTTCCACACCAGTGCTCTATTTTTTCCCTACTATTCACTTTTGAGAGATTGCTACGAAGAACTCCAAGCTGTTTTCTTCATGTGCTTATCACAGAGCTATGACAAATGTTTCCTCGGCTCATCTGAGACGGCAGACGCCAACCGAGTGTTCTGCGGACAGCTCGGAGCCATCTATGTGTTCAGTGAAGCGCTAAACCCTGCTCAGATATTCGCCATCCATCAACTAGGCCCGGGATACAAGGTATGTATCAGATTTGCCAAAGTGCGTTACACACCAAAGCTTCGCAGCCACCATTGATCTCCAAGAGATGTTATTCCTTTGTCAGTGATATTTGGTTATTGATTAATGTGCCTTCCAACATGATTTCACCATCGCCATGAGGAAATAACCACGTTTTGAGATCTAAATCTCTGCTGATTTCTAGCTGGTCATTATTGTCCAACTACTATGTTACAAAACTATTTTCCAGCAGGAAAAATGAGGTATGAAAAGCTGCATTTACATATTTACTTATTACCAAAAATTAGTTTGATGAACCTTATTCTTCTTGTTATCGTGCATTAATGCTTTTACATTGAACAACAGCAAAGTTTCTCAGTTTTGCTTCTTAATGAAGTCTTCTGTTGATGAAGTCTGCCTCTGGATAGTTTATAGTCTTTCTTTCCCTTTCATGTTTCTGACCTTTTGTCGCTAATTCTCAAGGTGCTTTTGAAGCGATTTAGTGTTTAATTGCATCCATGGGGTAAACAGAGCAGGTTACTGTGATTTTTTTTTTTTTTTTCTTTTCTTTCTTCCAAGGCTGTATCCTTATTAAATATGAAGCTCTGTCATATTAGTAATTAGGACTCGCAGCAGTTTTTCAGTCTCATTGTGCAAAGTCTAATTTTCTCTGAAGCACCAGGCTTTGATTAGTGACTCATTATCTAAAACAATAAACCACATGCATGGAACGGATAGCATATGTATCCCAAAAATGACATTACATTGGTTCAAAGCCATTGTTTATGAATGATGAGTTTTTTGCTAATTTAATTTCAAATTCTGACACCATCTCTATTGTCTTTGCTCCATTACAGTTGTGTTTTAGTTATGGGCTGTGTAATCTACAAGGACAAGTAAGCTCGTAACTGCTTAAACTCATCCTAACAGTTTGTTTGCTTATTTTTAGCTTGTGTGTTTTAAACTACCTGGTAGACATTTGCACTGGTTTTTCTCTAATCAGTGTGGGCTGGTCATTTCCCTTTATTAATTGCGCTTCTAGACCTCTGATTCCCGCTGCCCCTCACGTCGTCATGACGGGCAGGTTGGCAGAAATAATGAGCAGTCTGCTTCAGGGAGAAAGCAATTACCCACCCCAGATGAACCTGTGAATGGAGTCTCTCGAAATCTGAAAAGGGGTTGTATATTTTAGTGGAGTGCCAACTATCAGGCTGCCTGTCAACTCTTCGGGCTGATCTACCTTGTCTAGTAATAGGGCAGAGGCCTTTGGAATTTATGTTAGCATGGCTAGGCCACAGGGCCTGGCCCCCATTTGATGAAAAACGTGATAAAATGGGTTTTTAATTGTGATGGATCCACTATAAGCATTATTCTCCTTTAAAGTGGTGTTTGTGGACCAAATGACAGAATGAGGGCGCAAAAAAAAAAAAAAAAATCACATTTATTTTTAGAGCTTGCACATGCAAGTACATTTTTTTTAATGTAGCAAAACAAAACGAATGTGGAATAGCATATATTCCATATGATAGTTTGAATTCAGTCATTGTTTTTTTGTTTGTTTGTTTTGCTTTTCTTTGTTTTATTTATTATTTGCTTTTCTTTGTGCTATGTTTTTTCTTTGCTTGTTTTGTGTTTTGTTTTGTTTTTGCTTTGTTTTGGCTTGGTTTCATAGTTTAAAGTCATGTTAATCAAAATAACAATTAAATAGATTTTCGTCCTGTTTTTACTTTGCTTTACCTGCCTTTGCTTTTCTTTTTTTTTCTGTTTTGCTTTGTGTTATGTTTTGTTTTGTTTTGCTTTGTGTTTTCGTTTTCGTTTTGGCTTGGTTTTGTAGTTCTCAAGTCATGTTAGTTGAAATAACAGATTTCAAATAACAGAATAATAGATTTTCCCCCTGTATTGCTTTGCTTTAATTTGGCTTTGCTTTGTTTTGTTTTTGTTTGTTTGCTTTGCTTTGCTTTGTTTATTATTTGCTTTTCTTTGTGGTTTGTTTTGCTTTGCTTTTTTTGTGTTTTTGCTTTGTCTTGGCATGGTTTCATAATTTAAAGTCATGTTAATCAAAATAACTATTAAATAGATTTTTCCCCTGTATTGCTTTGCTTTAATTTGACTTTACTTTGTTTTGTTTTTGTTTGTTTGTTTTGCTTTGCTTTGTTTATTATTTGCTTTTCTTTGTGGTTTGTTTTGCTTTGCTTTTTTGTGTTTTTGTTTTGTTTTGATTTTGCTTTGTCTTGGCATGGTTTCATAGTTTAAAGTCACGTTAATCAAAATAACTATTAAATAGATTTTTCACTTGTTTTGCTTTGCTTTACCTGGATTTGTTTTTTGTTTTGCTTTCTGTTTTGTTTTTTTTTTTATTTTGCTTTGCTTTCTTTTATTTACTATTTTCTTTTGTTTGTGTTTTGTTTTCCTTTGCTTTGTGTTTTTGTTTTTACTTTGTCTGGGCTTGGTTTTGTAGTGCTCAGGTCACGTTTGTTGAAATAACTTTTAAATAGATTGTTCCTCTGTTTTACTTTGCTTTATTTGCTGTTGTTTTTTTTTTGTTTTTTTTGGCTGTGCTTTGGCTTGATTTCATTTTTCTTAAATCACGTTAGTTGAAATAACTATTAAGTATTTTTTTCCCCCCACAGTTTCCTACCCTTGTCTTTAGTGACTTCTGTTTCCTGCCCCCAACAACCACTAACAGCATTATTTGTTCTGTTGACTGTAGTGTGTTGGCTCCCTTAGCTCCTCATAGCCTTCTTAGCCTTTTAGCAGAGTACCTGCCCGGACACGGACACGGACAGTCTCCTGTGATTTATGTGACTGATCTGAAGATGACCTGATTACCGTCTTGTCTCAACAGAAAAGGCAGTCTATGTTGCAGCTGCCAAAAAACACTGATCCCCAATCTGACCCCTTACTTGAGGTCTTGTCTTAACTGAACCATGAACAGGTTTGGTCTCAGATTAACAGTTTTCAGTGTCACATGATCCTTCAGAAATCATTCTAATATGCTGGTTTGGAAATTTTTTTCCAGAATTTTCAGGATTGTGTAAAGTTAAAAAGAATATATATTTGTATGTATGTTTTGTATTTCATATTTAATTTAGTGTTACTAGTCCCTGTCTTTCTCCCTGTTGTCATGGAAGACAGATGCACTATTGCTACTGCGAAGTCTCTCTGTGAGATAACGTGAGCATTACATCACCAGTTTCTGCCAAAAGCGTATCAGACATTACGGCGGAGTTCTGTCAGGTTTATTTTCGTCTGATGGTGTGCTTTTAGCTTTTTTGCAAAACTGTCAGCATCCATTAACATGCTGTGGTATTTATTTTCCAGTCAATCTGATGGATTTTGAGATTTGCTTTGTGCTGTATCATATGTTTGCAGCAACAACCTGACCAGCAACAGGTGACATTTACGCTATCTCTGTTTAGCAGAATAAACCAAACAACATGAATGTTTTTAGGTCAAAATAAGCATACAGATCATCAAATCTGGTATGTTTCTTTTTCTCACTCTCTTCTCCATTTTGAAAAGAATAAAGATAACACTAAAGCTAACATAAGCAACAGATAACAGATAGACTTGTTTGCATATAATGATGTATTTATTTGCTCACAGATTGTGAAAGGAAAAATATGGAAATTGTATGAAGTTTATTGCCTTAGAAACCATATTCACATGGCAATAATCTATTTAATGACAAGTTAATTATAAACACCCTCCCACATCTTTAAAAAGACACTTGTGAATAGTTAGTACATGGATAATGAAATATGAATATAAAGGGACAGGTAGTTAGTTTCTGAATGGAGCTGAGGTTTGTGTCTGTTCAGAATTGGAAATAAAATCAGCAGTTGTTAACACCTAATTTTTTGCTCTTTAAGTTAGATTTAGGGCAGTTTTCATAATGTTTAATAAAAAATGCACCTAGCTGTTATTTTCTGAAATAATTAATTAATTGCTTGCAAATATATCATGTAAGAACAAAAAGTGCGAAATTATTTGAGGTATTTATTTTTGAATTTTGCTTTGTTTCAAACAAATATAGCAATTATTATAGTATATACTGCACAGTATGCCATATGTAAACCAATAGCATTCGATTTTGAACATAGCCTATTAATTTGAAATCTTATTTATTAATTAATAATATGAAATGCCGTTCAGAAGTTTTTTTTTTTTTTTTTTTAAACTAATTTAATACTTTTATTCAGCAAGGATGCATTAAATTGATTAAAAGTGACAGCAAGGACATTTATAATGATGTAAAAGTTTTCTATTTCCAATAATAGGAAATGTTATCAAGCACATGTTTGCTGGTAAAAATGCAGGTGATTTTCTAAAAATGCCTTGTTATCATTGTCTGCTCGCTGCACGTTTACACAGTTAGCACACATCTGGAGCGGGTCACATCTGGATGACATCATCACCTGGGTTGTGCTGCAGGTGTTGGGCCACAGGCCTTTGATTTGACAGCACACGAAACAACCTCATGAATGATAATTCAGCCGGGGGATTCCCACATCGCCCCTACTTCATCTTCATGATTATTTCATGTCACCGAGCTCATTTATTATTCATCGCGCTCCCACGACTTTGGATAAGATTTAATCACTGCATAAAAAGAATCTTCTCTTTTTCATGCTAGGAATAGTAAATCCTTTAATAAGTGCATGGAATAATAAGATTTACATAGATGTACTATTTTAAGCCGTGTTAAATATACATTGTCATATTTTGTGATATTTCGCTCCTTACTTAATTCTCTCACTTGACGTGTCTCACTTTTATTATGCACCCTTTAGAGGCAAATTTAGACCAGATTTTCTTTCTGTGTTGGTCTACATTTCTCTTTTTAATCCGTCTTTTTTATCTCTTTTACCTCCCTAGAGCACCTTTAAATTTAAATCAGAGAGCGATATCCATCTGGCTGACCATCATAAGCAAGTGTTGTATGATGGGAAGTTAGCAAACAGCATTTCCTTCACTTACAACGCCAAAGCCACAGACGCTCAGCTCTGCCTGGAGTCCTCACCCAGAGAAAACCCGTCCATATTTGTGCATTCACCTCACGCTCTAATGCTACAGGTAAATGTCTGCTTAATGCTTAGAGACTGCGTTCTACTCTCTTAATCCTAAATAAACCACATAATGGTTGGTAATGTCACTAAATGTTAATCAGATGCCGCATTGTTTAGCTAATTCCACAAGATAATGTCAGAGTTTGCCATTCAGTGTTAATTGTTTGGAGGAACACATTTCCGCTGAGATTAGTCAGTGGTTAATGTGAGTAAGTACTTTTAAAATGGCAAAAAAAAGGTAATTACTGAATACATCTACCACTACTTTTTAATCCATTTGATTTTTTCCTTCTGCTTCTATGTAGGATGTGAAGGCCATCGTTACACACTCCATTCACAGTGCCATTCACTCCATTGGTGGTATCCAGGTGCTGTTTCCTCTCTTTGCACAGCTGGATTTCCATCAGCACAGTGAAAGCCAAGTGGAGAACACAGTGTGGTAAGTAACATAATTTCCACCTTTTGAATGAAATTAATGTTTACTCCGCAAGGATGCATTAAATTGATTAAAAGTGACAGTAAAGACATTTATAATGTTACAAAAAATTTTCTATTTCAAATAAATCCTGTTCTTTTGACTTATTCTACTGATAAATCTTGAAAAAAAAAGAAAAAAAAAGAAAAGTTCCCGCTATTTAAAAATATTAAGCAGCATGTCTGTTATTATATTATATTATATTAGTATATAGCAATAGTAATATATAATATATATTATTACAGTAATATAGGTAACACTTTAGAATAAGTTTAGTTAGTTAACATTAGTTAACAACATTAGTAAACATGAACTAAGGATGAACAATACTTCTACAGCATTTATTAATCTTAATGTTATTTTCAGCATTTACTAATGCATTATTAAAATCACAAGTTGTGTTTGTTAACATTAGTTAATGCACTGTGAACTATGAATAAACAATGAACAACTGTATTTTCATTAACTAACATTAACAAAGATTAATAAATAGTGTAAAAAAATAAAATAAAATCTTACAGACCCCAAACTTAATATTAATTATTTTCTTTTAACTATTAAGACAGGTATTAAAACTCTATACTATTTTGTCAAAATAAATGAAAAATAACCAGTAAAAATTAAAATCAGTAATTTTAAATGCTACAAGTGAATTTAGGCATCACAGTACAAATGAATATTAATTTTGAGATTTGTTAAAGATTACATTTAATGGTGTTATTAAATATTAGTGTTTTTAAACATTAACTTTAGGTGAGTTTTAGTTTATGACAAAGATAATCTAAAGGTAAAAATAGATGAACTGAGCACCCACAATTAAATATTCAATTTTAGCCGATTGAGATACGATAAATGGGAGGAAAAAAATATAAACCAATAACATAAGTGATATATCAAGTGCAGGATGTTCTTACCATTTGTTCCATTAGTATTTGGTCAGATAGTCTTTTATCTTGTATGTGCAGAGGTTACCCAGTATAGTTGTGTAATGAGATGTTTTCTGTGCAGTTCCACTCTTCTGGCCTTCCTTTTCGAGCTACTCAAGAGTTCAGTGGCAATGCAGGAGCAGATGCTTGGTGGGAAAGGTTTCCTGGTGATTGGGTACCTGCTGGAAAAGGTAATGCCACTGTTTTCTTTTGTTTTTCTTATTCCAACATACAATTTAGACTGGTTAAAGCTAAAGTGTGTAATTTTCGCGCTGTTAGCAGCACCAAACGGAATTGCAAAAATAACGTTTTCCAAATAGGTTTTCCCAAACCATTGTTCAGACAAAATGGTAGAAACATTGGTTGGGCCATTGCTATTATGTCGTGTTACTCAAATAAACAGAAGAATGTTTAAAACAACACATTCTTTACACTCTTTGGGGAAATCAGCTTACAAATGTCTAATAGTTGTGCATTAATTTGAATAAGAGAGGGTATTTTAACACTAAACACCATAAACTGCGAGACTTCAAGGAATTTTGATGTGTAATGGACAAATTGTGCTTTTACTGAAGTCATGAAGCTCACAAACATTTGCTCCTTTCTTTAAACACTTTAAGAGTATTAAGATTTGTACTTTCTGGAGTTGTCATGACCTCGATTGACTCAAGCTTTTGTAAGCACGAGCTGAATTTAAAAAACATGCACCCAATTCGATTGCTAGGACAGAGGAAAAAGGGTGCATTACAGTTGATGAATGACAAACGCACACGTAAGCATTTCCACAGTGAATGCCGGTTCAACGGTGCTATTATATTCCTCCTTGTCCATGGGTTTATTGCAATGACACACAAATTAACCCACTGTCATTTTTCTTTTTTCCTCTTGCTATCTTTACTTATTCATAGCTGTCCTTATTTCATAGTCTCAATATACCCTTGGCTCCATCTAAAGTTGGCGCTTGAGTAAAAGACTCACTTTTGTGATTTAACAGCAGCAGTTGCAAATCTGTGCTAGATGGCACCTGAGTGATCCTGCTGCCTTGCGTCCCATTCACACGTAGCCGGCCATCTGTTTGTGTCTCGTTTATACTCACTCCTGTCTCACACCACACACCTGTCTGGACCTCAGGTGCCAGCTGAGACTAATAATGCACAAAGTTTCTACAAAGTCTTTGTTTAGCTGCAAAGTCAAACGGTGCCTTCAGGCTTCAGATGTTGGTTTGATATATATTTTATAAAGAAACTGAAAATCAGAGGTTGGTTTGGTAAACATAAATCTCATAATTGTTTCGTAGGCATCGCGGATGCATGTCACCAGAGCTGTTCTGGAGCAGTTCCTCGCTTTCGCCAAATACCTGAACGGCCTTACCCACGGTGCACCTCTTCTCAAACAACTCTGTGACCATATTCTGTTCAACGCGGCTATTTGGATCCACATACCTGCGAAGGTGAGCAAGGTCATGTCTTTTCCAGAAGATACTCAAGTACGTCACAATGAAACATGACAGCAATTAGGAGCCTCTGAGTACACTGTGATGGGCACTGGTGTCATGAGACCATAGTGACCTGGTCAGATGAGCACTGGGTGATATTTGCTGAAGTTAACTCTTTAGTGTTCACGTCAGAACAACAAGTTATGGTCAGCTTGCTCTATGTCTGAACAGATTTAAGACAAACCTTGCCCTCAACTTGTATTTTTATAGCCTAATCAATTCATGATGCATAAATTCAAGTCCCAGCCTATTCTTTTAATTGAACACTATATTCAATACATTCTCATTGAATGTCTTCTTTCCTTTGAAGATAAAGAAGCGAAATCGGTTATTAACACCTTTTTATATCGACTTTAATATCCATCTCTCTTGGTTAATGAGGTTCATGTGGTGTCATCTAAAAATCAGACACTTCTTTGTTAGAGAAAGCTTTTTACTGAAGTTTTTCACTGCTTCTAAACTGCTTCTTTTTCATCAGAATTTTTTTTGTCAATAACAGCTTCACAGTCTGTCACCTCATTCGCCTTGTTTAGAACCTGCCAGAAAATCACAGCCTTAACGAAAAGTGATATTTTTCTTTAAAAAAGTTTTACTATTCAGTGTTTTGTGAGCGTTTGCAGTATTGTCACAGATGCAGAGTGAAGTTCAAGCTTTGAAAAAATTAGTTTTGGAAATTCAACCCTGCCTTGTTATGACCCATGAAGAAGAGGACAAGGCGTTTCTAAAAGATGCCAGACTCTGTGCTGCTAATATGTGTTGCTCAATTTAGTTTCTGCACGGCTGCTGACTGTCATGAATAAATAAAGGAGATACGAAAACATACAGGATCAAAACAAAAACCTTTGGTCACTGGAAGTTTGCCATGGCTCCAAAAGGAGAGAGATAGTGGGAGTTCTCTCTCTCTCTTTCTCTAAAGAGAGGGATAGAAGAAAAAAGAGAAGGAGAGGGATGGAGAGAGAATGAGAAGGAAAAAGCAAAAGAAAAAGTAGAACAGAGAAAGTAAAGAGAAAAAATGGATAGATGGATGATGTAAGGAAGAAGAAAGAATAAAAGAAAAATGGAAGGTTGGAAGGAAGACAGTAAAAGGAAAAAATAAGAGAATAACAAAAGAAGGGGAAAAAGAAAAAAATATATATTAAAAAATATAAAAGATATATAAATAATATCAAATTTAACAGATAAAAAAGGGAAAAGGAAGCAAAAAGAAAGAAGTGAAGATAAGAGAAGGAAGGAGAAAAAAAATCAACAGCTAGATGACTGCATTGGAAGGAAGCAAGAAAGGAAGGGAGGAAGGAAAAAGAAAGAAAGAAAGAAAAAGAAAGAAAGAAAGGGAAGGGGCAAAAGTGAGGCAGAAAGGAAAAATGGATATATGGATGATGGAAGGAAGAAATACAGAAAGGGAAAAAAAGAAAATGAAAGAAAAGTGAAGAAGTAAAGGACAAAACCAGAAAAGGGGACAGTAAGAGAATGACAAAAGAAGGGAAGAAAATAATAAAAAAGAAAACTGAACAGATAATGGAAAGAGTGGAAGGGAAGCAATAAGACAGAATTGATGAAGATAAGAAAAGGAAGGAGAAAAATCAACAGCTAGATGAATGCATTGCAAAGAAAGAAAGAAAAATCAAAACAGGAAAAGAGACAGAAGGAAGCAAGCGAAAAGGGAAAAAAGGGAAACAGAAAGGAAAAACTGATATATGGATAATGGAAGGGAGACATATAGAAAGGGAAAAAAGAGAATGAAAGAAAAGAAATGAGGAAGAACAAGAAAGAAGGAAAAAAGAAGTCAGGAAGGACAAAAGTCAGAAAAGGGGAAAAGTAAGAGAATCCAAAAAGAAAAAGGGAAGAACATAAAAGTAAAGGGGAAAAAGCATGACTAGATGAAAGAAAGAGAAAAACATGGCTAAAAAAGAAGAAAAACAGGAGGAAACATGAAAAGGGGAGAGAGGAAGTGAAAGAAAGAAGGAGAGAGACAGAGGGAGTGTGAGAGTAGTTGAGGATAATGAACTGAGCAGCACAAGCAGCAGCAGTGCTCTCTCCTCAGGCCAGAAGAGTTCATGGACTTGCATCATGTTTTTTATCCTCCCTCCGTTCCTTCCCATCATCCCTGGCTGTCCTCACCGGAGAGCCCAGTCTGCCTGCTTGAGTGGCCTGTAATTGGATGAGTTATGTACCTTCATCAGCGTTTTTTTGTCCTCCAAGGTTTTCCCGCAGCACCATCACTAGTCAGGCCTGACCTGCTGCTCACAAACAAACCACAGCACCATTTGACTTTCAGCTTCACCCAAAAATACTCACTGTATCTGCTGTTCTGCCATGCCAGAGGTTTCGCTCTCGTAGAAATCCAACAAGAAAAGCATTTTAATGAGGGATCTTGGGATGCAGTTTAGAAACAACAGACAGACGATAGGAAGTAGTCATCGTTTTGTATTCTTACATGAGGCAGCTGTAACCTTTTGTAACCGTGTGTGTGTGTGTGTGTGTGTGTGTGTTTCTGTTGTTCAGGTGCAGCTCTCTCTGTACACGTACCTTTCAGCAGAGTTCATTGGCACGGCAACCATCTACAACACCATCCGTCGAGTGGGGACTGTGCTGCAGATCATGCACATACTGAAGTATTATTACTGGGCTGTGAATCCTGACCACACCAGCGGCATCACACCCAAAGGCCTGGGTCTGTACACACACACACACATACTCACACGTTTACTTAGCTCTCTAAATGGGGACATTCCATAGGCGTAATGGTCTTTATACTGTACAAACTGTATTTTCTATCACCCTACACCAACCCTAGGCTACACCTAAACCTACCCTTTACAGGAAACTTTCTGCATTTTTACAAATTCAAAAAAACTTTGTTTAGTTTATTTTTAAACCCATTTTACAAATGAGGACGTCCCCAAAGGGAGGTTTTTGGAGATTTTGTCAGGTTTACCTCACTTTTGGGTACAAATTTGTCCCCAAAATATGGTTAAGTAGGTACACACACACACACACACACACAACTTGCATGCAAATCTAAATGAATCTATATAAATTATATGTAAATGGATGTTAAAACAATATTAATAATTAACAAAAAAAGTTAATAATTAACAAAAGATACTGTAAAAATATGAAATATAAAAAAAGATATATTTTTATATTTCATAGCTGCCACTGTCCACTGATA
The DNA here is from genome assembly GCA_039654775.1 of Spinibarbus caldwelli. Taxonomy (NCBI): domain Eukaryota; kingdom Metazoa; phylum Chordata; class Actinopteri; order Cypriniformes; family Cyprinidae; genus Spinibarbus; species Spinibarbus caldwelli. The sequence continues at coordinate 9,150,600 of CM077252.1, forward strand.
GAGTACAATTTGGTGTCTTATTGCTTTACTTTTTCTGAAGAAGTAAAGGCACAAATTTAGAGTAAGAACTATTAGATGATCATTAAATATGTAAGATGCTGCATTATTTTATATTAACTATTGTACATTTTTTATTGATTGAAAACATGTTTTGCGATGTCTCACATATTGCACGACCAGTTACTTTGGAAAATTGTGACATTTTAATTAATTTTAATTACTTTAATTTTAATAGTAATAATTCAGGTTAATTTTAACCATTCATTTTTGTGTCATTTTTCTTTACAAAATTGCAAATTTAACATGTGACCAAAGTTACTGTAAAAAAAAAAAAGAAAAAGTCAAACGTACATTTTTACTGCCATATACTTACTATTACTGGCATTCGTGTTACCCATTGAATATTATTATTATTATTATTATTATTATTATTATTATACTAATATTATTATTAATATTAATTCATTATTTATTTATTTTGTATATTTTATGTCTCATTTATTTAATATTAATATAATATTTTTTGCTTGAAAATAACTGAATTATAAATCAAGGTTTTAAACTATTCAAACATACATTTTGCTAGATTTTTGAATTTTTTTTTATGAATTAAATATAAAATAAAACATCTTTTTAATGTAGCTCAGCACTGTTGCATTACCTAAAACGCTCTCTGTTTTACCACATCACCTGCATTTCACCTCAGTCAATCTTCCACTTTGTCTAAAAGCGTCTGCATGAACTCCTCATGTACTCAGGAGCTTTTTGTGGACTCTGTCTCGTCGTCATGTCCGCAGTTATCATGAGTGATGACAGCGGCTGGGATTTTCACCCCGCTGATGAGAAGCAGCACTTTTGAATAAATCTAGCTTCATGCTGGTGCTTTTCCCTGAAATTTGGCACAATTTCTCTTTCCCACCCTTTCATCCATGTTTTAAACCCTCTGTACAGAGGTAGAAAAGGGCACAGAGGAGTAATAACCCATAAAAGCTCCACATTGTGCTAGACAGTAGAACTAGCCGTGTGGACTCAATTTCACAAGGCTCACCCCGGCCAGTTCACAACTAACATTTCATGGATGAAAATATGCTTTTCTTTTAGTCTCTTACAGCCCTTTTTTCATAGATCATGGCTTTTAACTGTACCTCTCACTCTTTTATTCTATTCTTTCCTATCTTATAACACGCTTTCAGGTGCACACTCTCTTTTTCCTCTCCTCTGTTCTGTTTTGTCTCTCTTTTCCTCATCCCAGAGCTTCCACTGTCCTCCCTGTAAAGATTTCCTGCTGAAGTTGAAAGCACCCACAGCTAGAATCTTTTAGCCTTTCATGTCCTCTGAATAATTCACAAATATTCTCTGAATAAATCACTCGTTTTGAGGTCAGGAGTTTATGTATTATGCTCTCGACTATTTTAGAACAATTTTGTTGTTTGTTAAAACACAGAGAGGCAGAAATTGCCTCGTGAGAACGTTTTGCATAAATTGATATACAGGAATTCGTGTTAGCACGATGGCGTTCAGTGACTTTAATAAGCAGAAGACAGACAGATTAAAAGCATTTCAGAGATGCAGCATGCTTGCACATTCACTGTGGGTCTGGAAAATCTAATTGTGCTCAATTATTCCTTTTATTCTGCTCCTGCAAGGTTGTGTGATCTGGATTCTGTACAGAATATGAGCCAAGCATAACCTTAGCTGAATTTGCATTAAATGAAGAATCAAGAGCTATAGATTAGCAGTTAGCACCAAAAATAAATGGCTGCTTTTAAACAGTCAGTGCTTATTTTTGCAGAGCTTTTTGTTTTAGTCACAAGTTTTTATTCTGTCTAAACTGTATGTCATTTTAGCTGACAAACACATTTGGTAATACTTTAGTTTAGGGACTAATTCTCATTTTAGCATGCATATTACTAGCATATTGGCTTACTAGCATATTGGCTATATATATATATATATATATATATATATATATATATATTCATATTTTCCAGTGTTTTTTTTTTCATTGTCATATTTACTTCTTTTTTTTTTCATTGTCATATTTTCGACAATACACAATGTTGCGTTACCAATCAAAGGGCTGGTTTAGGGCTGGTAAGATTAAATAATAATAAAAAAAAATACAGTAAAGCAGTAATACTGTGAAATATTATTACAGTTTAAAATAAGTATTTTCTATTTGAATATATCTTAAAATAATTTGTTTCTGTTAAGGCAAAGCTGAATTTTCAGCATCATTACTTAGGTCTTCAGTGTTCAGTTTGCTGCTCAAGGAACATTTCTTATTTCTATCAATGTTAAAACTAGTTGTGCTGCTTAATATTTTTGTGGAAAACATGATTTTCAAACTTGTTTTTTAATAGTTAGAAAGTTCAAACGAACATTTTTATCAAAAGTCTAATAGAATGTTCAAAAGAAGCATTAATTTTTGAAATAGAATAAAATATTTGTAAAAATTATAAATGTCTTTTCAGTCTTTTGATCAGTTTAATGTGTCCTTGTTAAATATAAGTATTCATTTGAAACAGTATAATAATCTTTCTGATCTCAAACAGTTGATTGGTAGTGTATTTGTTAGTAAATTTGTTGATGAGACACTGAAGACACGCTGGAGAAACAGCTGCATAGCTAAACGCCGAAACTAATCGACCACATGTTCTTTGGACACGTTGAGCTCACGTTGATCCATGGTCTATTATTCTCTTTGCCTGCTGCTTTTCAAGATAAGATAGTCTTTCATCTTCTTTATTCTTAATAATCTTCAATAAGTGTGGTTGTGTTATGTTCGTTAGATATCCAATTTGTCTTTATCACAATCTGAAATGATTCTGGTGTGTTTTATGTGAGCCTAAAGAAAGAGTATCAAGAGTAATATCAAATCTTCCCAGATTGTCATCATTTGCTTCTCCGCAATCTTCTCTTTTGCTATCAATAAAATAAGCAGAAAGCCTTCCACCGATAAAATTAGAGATCATTTTTGGTTAAATGGTTAAGCCTGTAATTTGGCTTAGTAGTGGATTGCATTACTGATTTTGCTGAGGCTTTTTTTTGTGTTGTTGACCCATCGGCCTTGTTTCGATTCCACACACAAATAGATTCAGATCGCTGTGGTTGGCTGGTGCGGGGGTGGAGTGGAGTGGAGATGGCGGGTGACTAGCATGGGTCGTGCCAACTGTACTGTGTTTTGTTTTGAAATGAGAGCCCAGTCTCACTTTTTTCATTCCTAATGGTCAGTGGTAATGCTGTTTTTGAGGCTGCCAGGCACTGGAAAGACCCTTACAGCAATTAAAATGGTCTCATGCTGTCTGTGGTTGTAGAAGCTAAGTAGTAAATCATTATTTCAAACAGAGAGTTTCATGTGGAGGTTAAGATGTTGTAAATAACATGAGTTCATGTGCCAAAAACAAGTTAATACAAATGAACCATCTATGGCAGTAAATATCTTCTTTTCTTTTCTTTTCTTTTTTTTTTTTTTTTTGAAAGAAGTCTCTTATGCTCTGGAAGGATGCATTTATTTGAACAAAAATACAGTAAAACACTAATGTTGTTTGTTTGAATATATTTTAAAATGTAATTTATTCCTGTAATGCAAAGCTGAATTTTCAGCATCATTACTCCAGTCTTCATTGTCACATGATCCTTCAGAAATCATTCTAATATGCTGCTAAAGAAAGAATTCTTATTATTGTATTATTATTGAAAGCATTATTATTATTGTATTACTATTGAAAACAGTTGTGCTACTTAATTTTTTCATTTTATTTTCAATTTAAATTGTACAATCAATAGAAAGTGAAAATGAAAAGAACACTATTTATTTGAAACAAATATCTTACAATGTGAATGTTTTTTTGTTTTTTTTCGGTCAATTTATTGCATCCTTGCTAAATAATAATTTTATTTTTATCTTTTCTGAAATGTTACTTTTGAGCTTTTGAATGTTAGTAGACACGCGCGTGCACACACACACACACACACACATATATACAGTATATATATATATATATATATATATATATATGAATGAAAAAATCATAAATTATTTATAAAAATACATTAAATCTCATAGAATCTCTGTTCTTTTTATATATATATATATATATATATATATATATATATATATATATATATATATATATATATATATATATATATATATATATGTATATATATATATATATGTATATATATATATATGTATATACACACACACACACACACGAACAAAAATCATATAAATTATTTATAAAATACATAAAATCTGTATTATATACACAGAGATTTACACACATAAAATATTTCTTTAAAACATGAATAAGGCATATTTTCTTTGGGAACATAAGAACATAACATGATTGTACACACACATACACAAGTGCAGAAGATGAAGGACTATCTTATCATTAAAAACAACTGGCACTGAGATTAATACACTGTCATGAACCTCCAAACCCCTGCAACACACAAAGAAACACTCAAACACGTTTGGCAATCACGCCAGGTGTAGAGGTCTGAGAGTAGCTCTTCTAAACTATGTAAAAGTATTTGTCTCTGGTTGCCAAGTAGGTACTTCTCTGTGGTGGTCCACATTGATTTATTCTTCATTTGTCAAATGCCGCAGTCTTTTTTTTGTCTTTTGCTAACAAAGGAATGGGTTATAGAGAAAGCAGTATAACATAATGAAGTGTTCAATTACTGCAACAAAGACTTCTGTTTTACATTGGAGTAACATCAGCTAACCACAAACCTTTCTCTCTCACACACACTCTCTCTATCTCTGTAAAAGCAAGCAAGACCTCACAAATTAAAGTCATGCATCACTCCAGCCTATTGTTTTCAACAGCACAGACAGTCTTTCCTCGGCAGTGTCTTGAGGAACATAGAAAGACTCCCTCAAGAAGCATCAAGCACACAATCGAACACTCCTTTTGTGCATACTTAACTTTAGTTCTTGCATATAACAAACTTCAGTACTCAAGACAGTGATAGAGCTGTCTGTAGATGTCTGTGCCATTAAATTGGATATGTTGTTGTTTGGATAGCTAGTTGTAAACATGTTGACAGATTGACTAACTTCAAATTCGCCCTCACATATCTACGTCATGTTGTGAGGAGATTTGCATAACACCGCCCAAACGTATGCGCAATGAAAGAAGGCGTAACCTTTATTCTCGCTGTAGTATTGTTGTTGCCGGCGTCATGTCGTGGAGACGCTGTGTGTTTCATTGTGAAAGCGAAACTACTTCGCTTTAAAAGCGAAACTACTGTCTGGCCTTCCAAATGAGTACACAACTAGAAATCATTGGTTAAGTTGTATTTACAACACTGCTCCAGAACAGTACAACGCAAATATTCGAGTGTGTGCAGCGCATTTTACGGAGTACTATTTCCTGAACCTGGGAGAGAGTAGCCTACAATGTGAACACTATGAATGACTGTGAACACTATAAAGTGGGGCAATTCCAACGTCGCAAGGACAGTCTTCTGCTTCTTACTCACAGCCTGAACGTTTCGATATTTAAAGAGTTTGCTAACTTACTGACTATTCAAACGTGAGTTTTGAGCAGTGTAGAGTAGTGCTTGTTTGGCGTTTCTATAAATGCAGACATGGTGTTATGTTTACCCGGCGCGGTGCAATGCGTAAAAAACCGCATGAGTCATCATAATCAGTAATTATGTCCTCACTGAATGCAACAAATGCCTCGTTTATAATGGGTTTAATTGTTTTAGTCTCGTCGCGCCGGGACACGCCGTCATAACATGGTAAGGGGCGTAACATTTCCATCACATGCTTGAGGTATTCGGCCAATCACAATGCACTGGATAGCTGGTCAATCAGAGCACACCTCACGTCTCAGAACGATGAGCTTTGTAAAAATCAACGCATTTCAGAAAGGCAGAGCATAGAGGAGCAACAATAATGTACAGTATGTGGAAAAGAATGTGTTTTTTGAACCTCGAACCGTGTAAACACATTGCATTACACCAAATACACAAAATAATGTTCTTTTTAGCAACATCATATGACCCCTTTAAAAACAGTTTACGTTAAAATGAAAATTTGCTGAAAATGTACTCATCCAAGATGCAAATGAGTTTGTTTCTTTACCGGATCAGATTTTGAGAAATTTAGCATTACTTGCTCACACCGATGGATACTCTGTAGTAAATGGGTGCCGTCAGCGAGACGTTTATGTACTGGAAGCAACAGTTTGAAGTTAAAAACATCTTAATGATGCACTTATAATAAACTAATTTATCATTAAGATGTTTTTAACTTAACTGTTTTTTTCAGCTAAAATATGAGTCCACGTTCCATAATATTGCTTTCTTTAGTGAAAAAGTTATCTCGTCTGAATCGGGGGAGAAATATGCACAGAAGAAGCACCATTTACAATCAGAAACAGTCCGAAACAGCTCTAAAAAAATGTGTCATTGGATTTATTTATTTATTTTGACAAACACGCAGCTGTTCACTACACACAGCATTAACTGATGGGAATTACTTTATTGTGTTGTCTTAATCAGTTGTTTGGACTCTCATTCTGATGGCACCCATTCACTACAGTGAATCCATTGGTTATAATGCTGAATTTCTCCAAATCTGTTCCTGTGAACTACTCTACTTAATGCATGGCCTGAGGGTGAGAAAATTTTTAGCAAATTTTAATTTTTGGGTCAACTACTCCTTTACGACTCACTATAGCGCCCTCTATGGTAATCCTGGGAAGTGTGAACATTTTTTTGCGTTCACATGGTTAATCACCTTTGTTTAGCTGGTCGAAACCCAAGTCCAGTTCTGCTGCGAGAAAGCTTTGTGTAAAACTCCAGGGCCTGAATAAATTCTCCTCCTTTTGGCTTCGTTTTCCCATTTTCCTGGCTTTAGAAGATAAGCTGTAGTATGACTCCAAACCCAATTACAGCATATTTACTGTGACCTGCTTTAATATTTACACCCTCTGAAGGGATCGTTTTTAATTTCACTTCTGTATATGTCCTGCAGATCCATTTTGATATGAAGCTTTCACATATACTGCTCTTTGGGCCAATCTTAAGGATAGTGCACTGCGTAGGGGGATGTGAGAGTACATATGCATTGATTATCTGTTTGGCACCATGCCAGATTCATTACTCTTTGCAAATAAGAGACAGCGTTTGCAGTGCGTGTTCATATTCACAATCAATTAAATGGTACAGGAAGAAGTGTTATTAAGTAAAAGAGATATCACTCATTCTATTGATCTGTTTAGTTTTATTTTAATCATGACTTTGATCTTCTAATGAGATCCAGTAGACAGGCAAATTAATTAAAAATACATTTTTTCCCCCTTTGTTTTGCTCAATTTGGAGATAAACTTGGCACCATTTTACGGCCAGTTGTTCCAAAGTCTCTTAGATTGCAGATTTTTGTTTACACTAATGAAAAGTCGTGTTTAATATTAGTTTTAATACTGTAATGGTTGTTCAGATTGATGTGGGCTAAGGAATAATCTATTTTGTTTAGATTTGTTTGGACAAATGATGAATTATTTAGAGAAAAATGCATACTGTAATCACTCAACATATTGACCGGGTATCTAACATCGGATGATCTCACTTTAAAAAGTACTTGCTTTAAAAACAATCACATTGAATGAATGATGAAGACAATGGACAATCCACTGCAGACTCTTAAACTAAACTGGATAATCTGTTTAATAAACGCAATGCTAATCTTGTCAATGAAATGATTGATGAAAATATTTATTGACGTTTTTTCGTCATCAGCATTGAAGACAGTGCAGAAAGATGTATTTCGACAATGATTAAAACCTGCTTGAGCTGAACGCTGAACACTGGTAAACTGAGCTAATTAACACTTTACTAGTGAGTTGATTAGCACATTCAAATGCATATGCAAACGAGATTAATCAGCTGCATCCACAACACAAACATATATTACATTTGCACAGACAATGAAGCTAATACACAGAATTACATTCTAGATGTGTCAGTCACATTGCAAACATGCTGTGATATTGTAAACAGTCTCTAAAATAAAAAAAGCAGTCTACAAAACCATGGAGAATTTATTTCTAAAAATAGCTAATACTTCAGTATACTCATTATGTGACAAATATTACTTCTATTCATCTGTTATTTTAGGGGGTTTTAGGATGTTTTCAGGACATGTATTTGGCTAATCTTACCTGTCTGATACGTGTTTGAATTAACTTTTTTTTTTTTTTACAATATAAAAAATGAAAATTTGTTTGGTTGAAAAATTGCTGTTCCATAAGTAATTTATTTTATTTTAGTATTTTGTGCATAGTAGTCAACTAAAATTCTAAATTAAATAATTAAATAAAACACTATAAAATGATTTTGATGGAATATTTAAATTTAAAACACGTTTGTCAAAAAAAAAAAAAAAAAAAAATCTAGGATAAAAACAAAAGAAATGTGCATTTAATGTGTTTATTAAATGACTGTTTGAATTGTTTAATATTTGAGTTAATATTCAATAAATATTTAACAGAATTTTATCATTAGTAACTGGACTGCTTCCATTTATTCAGAAATATATAGTGAAGCAAAATGTGGATATGTTGATCTTTATTTTGAGGCAAATGGAAAAACAGCTCCAGTTGCTTAAAATTATGCTTCACAATTTTTGATAAATGACACCTTTAGAGACATGTAATTTCTCTAAAAATTGCTGGTCGCTTCTGTCAAATGAACAGGGAAAGAGACAGAAAAAGAAAAAAGACAGCAGAGTTGATCATTTCAGACAGTGTAGTAACGAATGATTGGTGGTGATCAGACCTCCCAAGATGAATGTGTGAATATGACAGCTAATCAATTTGTGTTTCATTTTATATCAATGCTGAGGCCATTCCCAGTAAAACAGCAAATGAAAAGCTGTCACACATGCACACTGTGCTCAAAAGGAGCTCTAGGAGGATGAGAGACCATTGCAGATGTTGCTGAAATGAACTGTGGCCTGTTGAACTCTAGCTGTCTTCCCATCCGGAGTTAATAAGGGCTTGGCTTTTCTTCTGAGAACTCTGACCTCTGTAAAGCTCTTCTCGGCTGCCAGAAGCTGCTATCCGTGTCGCGGCTCTCCACTGACACTCTTTGACACTGTTGCTATGAATTTAATACCAATATCTGTGAAACATTAAACATGACATTTTTCAGATGTAGTGCAGTTTGTTGTAACAGTTCCTCTGTGACTTTGTGTTAGCAGACGGTCCTCGGCCCTCGCAGAAAGAGATCACCTCCCTCAGAGCCTTCATGCTGCTCTTCCTCAAACAGCTCATACTGAAGGTGAGCAGCATTAAATATATTCAGATATTGTGTAACTGGATAAAATTTAGCATATGCACACGAATAAAAATACAAATATCATGACTTAACTTCTGTCCCCAATCATACAACTCTTGTATGATACAAAGAATACAGTTCTTGTTGACTTTTTTTATTTATTAAGGCAGATAAAATACAATTGGGGAGTTGGCATGTCCTGCTCAATAACAATATAAAAATATAGCTTTATTTTATTAATTATTTTTTTATTTATTTTAATTACAATAATAATTTGTAATTTTTGTTTGTGAATTTTTTTTTTATACATTTAGGAAGTTCACATGTCCTGCTCAACATAAAACTTTTTAAAAAATGAAATACATTTTATATTAATAATTATTTTCTAATTATTAAGTTGGCTCAAGAGAGCATAGGTACCCCAGCAATGACACCCTAGAAACCACCCCGGATACCCTAGCAACCGTATATCAACACCCTAGCAACCACCCAGAATACCTTAGCAACCACCCCGAGTACTCTACCAACTGCTTAGGAACAACAAAGCAACCACCCCAAGTACCATAGCAACCGCATATCAACATCCTATCAACCAACCAGAATACCTTAGCGACCACAAAGCAACATCTTAGCAACTACCCTGAGTACCCTAACAACCGCATAGCAACACCATGACAACAACCCTGGGTACCCTAGCAACTGCATATCAACACCTTAACAACCACCCCGGGTACCCTAGCAACTACCCTGAGTACACTAGCAACCGCATATCAGCACCCTAGCAACCATCCAGAATACCTGAGCAATAGTTCTTAGCCATATGAACTGATTTAAGCTTCCATTCTATTTAATATTTCTAATATATTTCTATCTATCTATCTGACAGACTGTATTGCCTTCAAAACATTCAAGTTTTAAGCTTTAAAACATCTTGGTTACGTATGTAACCCTCGTTCCCTGAAGGAGGGAACGGAGACGTCACGTCGGTAATGACCGACTATGGGATCTCGCTTAGAGAGACCAATCCACTTCGAGTGTAAACTAAACGAGCCAATGCACATTGGCATGTGATGACTGCATCCAGCTGCTGCTGATCACAGCGTGAGTATAAGTAGGCAGCAGGTGCAACGCATATTCAGGTTTTCGCTGAGGAGCCGAGCCAGTGACCCGGCCGCTCAGCGGTGGTACAAAAGCCGTGGCGACGGGACGTGACGTCTCCGTTCCCTCCTTCAGAGACGTTCCCTCTCAGTCGGTCACTCTTGACGTCACGTCGGTAATGACAGACTGTGGGATCCCTACCAAAGCGCCACGGATGCTGCCCCTTCCAGTGTCCTGTGCGAGCCTCCTGCGCCTCCTTTTGGTGTAGGCCAGGGCTCAAAAGGCCAGTCACTGTCGTCGTAGCACTACCCACTCAGTGAACTTGGATAACACTGGGAAACGTACCCATTCACTTGGAACAGGAACGTGCGGAAGCCCCATCCTTCCCGAAGGAGGTTTCGGAAGCACTTACACGTATGAATCAACTGTTTAGGTGCATATGGAAGATTAGAGGTGGTTGTAATCCTCTTAAGAACGCAGACTGACTGCCGGGGAAACACGGGCTCTGTGGCTATACCGTGGACTTTACACATATGGGATCCAATTAGGTCTCTACATGTGGAACCCAGCCCTCTACCGGTTCTCACGGATTCGTTGAGTGAGGGCCTGGCGCCGGACGCTCCGCCACGTGTGTGCCAGTGCGTCCGTGCCGAGTGTTCCCTCGGTCAGGGAGTAAAACAAATGGCAATGAGAGGTCTCTAGAGAAGCAAACAGGTCTACCTGAGCCAGTCCGAAACGTCTCCAAATCAGCCGGACCGTCTGGGGATGGAGTCTCCACTCTCTGGGGAGCGCAGCTCATGACAGCTCATCGGTTGCTGGGCGAACTGAATCGCAAGCCGAGTCTGGTGGTCCGCAGGAGACAGCGAGATGGTTGGGCCTCACAAGCTGGACCAGTGGGACCACCGACATACCCGCGGTGGGGCAGCGAGGTGGAACGCAGGGACCCGGTCCATGGGCGGACCGAAGGGGGGTCTGAGTGTGCAGTGCACGCTTACTTGGTTCCACGGTTGGCAGAGGGTGCGTGAGTAGGGCCTTTGATGACGCTCTCGAACCGCCCGCTGCTGCCTGCTGGCGAGAGAGGAGGATGAGTGTGGTCCAGTGTTGGTCCAACACTCCATGCCCTCTCGGGACCCAGAGACAGAGAAACCTGCTCTCCTGTCAAGATTTTTTTTTTTTGGAAACCAGATTCTCCACCCGGCCCTCCTCCGGGGGAGGGAGAGGTGCATTCACACCCCCCAAAGAGCAGTTCCCTCTTTCTCTGGATCACCCGTCCTGGGGCCTCTTGCTCTTCTGCTCACCGCCAGGTTGACGGGGGCCTGGACGGGCGGGGCGGCCTGCTTACGCCCAGCTCCACGGCGCCACTTGCTTGAGGCTGCTGTGGATGCGGCACGGGAATGGGTGTAGACGCAGGGGGCCACCCTCGGCGACGAGCAGCCTGGGGCGCTGCGGCCGGCGGACGGGTAGAGGCAGCAGCTGCCCGCCGGGGCAGGACGTGCGCCTCAGTCTGCTCTTGTGCAGCCGAGAACTGCTGGGTTCAGTTCTCAACTGCGTCGCCGAAGAGGCCGGTCTGGGACACAGGGACCTTGAGGAACCGAGCTGTCGGCGTCCCTCATATCGACCAGACACAGCCAGAAATGGCGCTTCTGGACCAGAAGTGTGGACATTGCACGACCCAGAGAACTCGCAGTGGCCTTCGTCACTCGGAGCGCGAGGTCAGTGTGGTTCGGAGCTCCTTTTAGAACTTCCGGGTCGTGACCGCCCTCGTGCAGGTCCCCCAGCGCTTTAGCCTGAAGAACCTGCAGTAACGCTGTAGCGTGTAAGGCGGAGGCAGCTTCTCCACAGGCCACAAAAGCATCACCAGACCAGACGAGTACCTACAGACCCGGGGGAGGAGGCACGGTTCACCCTGCCGGGCGGAGGCGCTATTAGGACACAATTGCATCGCAACTGACCGCTCCACCGGGGGGACCCCTGTATAGCCCCTAGCTGCACCACCGTCGAGAGTGGTGAGGGAGGAGGAGTTAGCAGGTTGGTTTCCGGCAGAAAAAGGTGCCATCCACGACCTGGTAAGCCCCTCATGCACCTCCGGGAAGAATGGCAATTAGGCAGGGTGCTGAGAACCAGCTCGTACCACCCCAAAGAAGCTATCGTCCAACCTTGAGGGCTCGGGACACGGTGGAGGTCTCCACTCGAGCCCTACCCTCACGGCGGCCCGGGAAAGCATAGCCGTCATTTCCAGATCCGATTCAGGCATTGCTACAGTCCCGGAGGGCAGCAGTGCAGCCGAATCTTCCTCTCCAGAAAGCTCCGACTCACCCTCCGATGCAGCGATCGACATCCGGTCGTCGGGAGGAGCGCCGAAGGATACCGCTGGTAAGCTCTTTGAGAGGGTCCAGCGCGTTCCCTCGGCCGCTCAACTGGTTACGGAGTGCAAGAGGAGCGATGGTCCCTCGAGGGTTGGTTCCCTGGAGGGTTTGCCACCACTATGACCCTCAGACCACCCGTACTACCGCCTGAAGTAGTCCTCGCCTATCTGCAGCCAGGACAAGAGCCAGATCAAGGCAGGCAACGGCGCTCCGCCCCTTTTGAGGTAACGGAGTCAGGTCTGCAGCTCCGAGATGATTATCATCCCGCAAGGAGAAGATAACTCATCCACGAACGCCACCTCAGCATGCTTTTATGTCCAGACATGTGAGGCAGTGATCGTGACCATCACCCAGCGCCAGCTAACGACCGCATCCAGAAACGCATGGGTGATACGTTGTCTATAGCAAGACCCAATTCGTCTTTATAAAGACGTAACGTCGGGTTTGCCAGAAGCAATGTCGTCTTTAAAAAGATGCACCCGTGAATGCTCTTTTAGGGAAAAAGCTCTTTTAGCGTGCTGAAGCGCACAGGGGAGATGGCTGCCTGCAACACAAACAGGGGATAGTGCAGCATGCTGTGTGCAACCCACTCGACACGGGAAAACCACCACCGCTGAAGCGCCGTACCACCAACACCAAGAGCTCCAAAGAGCGTGCTGAATTCTTTCAGTCTTCTTCTCTCAGTAGAGTAGTCAGGAGCAAAACGATGTGTTCGCTCGGCTCCGAAGCAAAAAGCTGAATATGCGTTGCACCTGCTGCCTACTTATACTCACGCTGTGATCAGCGGTAGCTGGATGCAATCATTGCATGCCAATGTGCATTGGCTCGTTTAGTTTACACTCAAAGTGGATTGGTCTCTCTAAGCGAGATCCCATAGTCGGTCATTACCGACGTGACGTCGAGAGTGACCGACTGAGAGGGAACTACTTTAACTTCAAACTGTTTCAGACTGCAAATCGTCAAACTTTCAAAACTTTTAAGACTTTTTCAAACTTTCTGGTCAGGCTTTCTCAAGCCAGTTTAAAGTTTGTCTTGACAAACTTTTTATCTAGTTTTAATTATAATTAATAATCATTCATTCTTGTTTACATTTTTGTTGTTGTAAGGTAGTTATACATTATAATACATTTGGGAAGGTCACCTGCTACTTAATATATAAAAATAAGCACGCACACACACACACACACACACACACACACACACACACACACATATACATATAAAATGCATAATTAAAAAAATCATATTGGTCACACTACAAGCATTGTTATATGAATGCGTGAAGGCAAAAATGTTATTAAAAATTAAAAAAAATAATAATAATAATTAAATGGGAACTGTTACAGGACCTGAGATATAAACTTTTCCTTAAACTTATACATTCATATAACTTTTAACCTATCAGAATGATACCTACAGTGAATTTCATTTTTAATTGTGTGCCTGACACAAATACACACGTGTTGATTTATCAAAGTACAGAGAACAGCAGCCCTAGGGCTGTTGCTTTGGCAGGTTTTCGTTCTCATTCACCAGCCCCAGCTGTTTACCATTTTCTAACAGGACTGTAGGAAAAAGTGTACACTTGTTCAGACCAGTGCTACCATATCAAGAAATCTGTCAGGTAGCCAAAGCACGAGCAAACAACAATTAGCTCTCAAGCTGCCTGTGCTCTCGCAGTAATAGGAAACGTGTGCATTCATCAGCACCGCTACAACCAATCAGTTCACGCTGCTTTCATAATAATAAGAGACAGCTTGTAAAAGTCAGGACCCAAATTCGCTGTGAACAGTAATTTCAGCAAACACAAACAGCCTCAATGAATTTGAACTTCTTGTTATTGTGTGTGTTTTCTTCTTCTTTCTATTTATATTTCATAGTCTGTCAGCATGCTGATGGCAGTAGCAGCTTATAAGTGCAGTTGGGTGTTTACCAGCAGCATATTGCAAAAGTAGCATTGCTCAGCATTTTCTTGTTTGTTTTTTATTCGTCAGGACCGAGGTGTTAAAGAAGATGAGCTTCAAAGTATTCTCAACTACCTGCTGACCATGCATGAGGTGAGTCTTCACCGTATTACAGTTTTCCCTCAGCAGACCCTTTGAATCTGACATACAGTATATCTGTTTTAGAAGATTTCCTTTTGTTTTATGTTTCTAAGTGGGACCAATTTTATGCCACTTTGGAAAATTTGACTGTGGAAATGTAAATCAGTAACTCAGTGACTTCCTTTTGCATTCTACCTTCAATAATTTTGATATGGATTAAAGTAATTCATTACACACATTTCTGAAAATTAAGTTTTTTTTTCTTTGGTATAAATAGATTATACAGAACACTGTTGTAAAAATGTACAGTAAGTTTAAAAAAAGGTTTAAGTGGAACTGAATTTTATTAAAAGGTTCAAGTACAGTTCCAGTCAAAACATTGATCCTAAACTTTTTTCCCCTCAACTCATAAAATTAGTTTTGTAGATAAATAAAAACTGTGCCTGTGAATGTGTGATTTAAAAAAATATATATTTATTTATTTATTTGTTTGTTTGTTAACAAATGAAAAATAAAACATTCTATTAGATATTTTCTTAAATGTTTAATTTGGTCCGGGTAGTAAAGAAAAATCACCCAACAACCAGACACTTACTGAAAAAATTATGTTCTTTTGGAGTTTCTATTCATCAAAGAATCCTAAAAAAATCATGGTTTCCAAAAATATTAAGCATCACAGCTGTTTTCAACACTGATAGTAATAAGAAATATTTATTGAGTAGCAAATCAGCATATTAGAATGATTTCTAAGATCATGCGACACTGAAGACTGGAATAATGGCTGCTGAAAATTTAGCTTTGCCATCACAGGGTTTAAAAAAATATATATTAAGACAGAAAATGCTCATTTAAAATTGTAATAATATTTCACAACATCACTGTTTTTACTGTAGTTTTTATCAAATAAATGCAGCCTTGATGAGCGTAAGAGTCTTTCAAAAACTTTTAAAAAATGATAGTGTCGGTCATTCAGTACTGTTTGAGCATCCCAGAATGCAACTCATGAAAAGAGTAAGCAGAACTCACAAAGGGTGGCGACTTTAATGAAGCTAAACATTTTTCAGTCACTACGTTTTTTCCACACGCCAATTATTTAGTAGTTTTCATACTTTACTTTTATTCTAAAATGTAAAAAATAGTCCCATTTAAGAATAGTTACGCCTGTGCAAACTTTTAACTTTGGTTTTGGAGTTGAATTAAATTTATCACAGGGTTGCATTAAATGCTGTTGTGTTTTACTCTGTTCAGGACGAGAACCTCCATGATGTTCTTCAGCTGCTGGTGGCCCTCATGTCTGAGCACCCAGCTTCCATGATTCCTGCCTTTGACAAGAGGAATGGCATCCGGTGAGATCTGTGTTCACACCAGCCTCTTACTCCACACACACACACACACACACACACACACACACACACACACACACAGACAGAGTCAAATTTCATTATATTTCATCTTGTCTCCTATGATGGAGTTTGCCTACATGATACAATCATGAATTATTCACAAGACTCGACATAGGAATTGCAATGATATTTACATATTTATTTATTTTTTCTGACAAGCAGGATAAAGCTCACACCCTGCATGTCAAGCTGAAATATAGATGGATTTGATAGAGTTATTTGCTTTTTGAAGTTTTGGGTTTGGCTCAAAATAACTGATAAGACTTTGATGAACAGCTTCATGGTGCTTTACACAATGCCATTTCCTCTTGAGTATTGCTTATTATTGTCTGCCAGTTTCTAATTTTTTTTATTTTTTTGCAGCAGTCACATGATGAATTGAAAAAGAGAGTGTTTGTCAATTTCCAACTGTTTCTTGGTTTTTGACATACAATTTAGTGAATTAATTCCGAAAATTTCTTATTTTAGTTCTAATTTCATTTCATTTCTTTTCAGGGTGGTGTACAAACTACTGGCTTCCAAGAGTGAAAGCATCCGAGTTCAGGCTCTGAAAGTTCTGGCATATTTCCTCAAACACTTAGGCCACAAGTGAGTACATCCATTCTTCTCTTTCCCAGAGACATATTTACAATGAAGTCTTCCAAGAGTCATTATCTTTTTCTCAAGTGTATCCGACAAGGTGAAATTTGTGGTTGCATAAGGACAGAGTCCTTGTCAGTAATGTGTTTATGAAATTTGAAAGTTCTTCTGACTATTTGAAGTGTTCTCTATATGGCTCCAGGGCTTTTGTTACCTATAGTGAGATACTCTACCTAGAAGCCTCTTATTTTAACTAGTGTGTGATTGTGTATGTTGCTGTTTGTGAGTGTGTATTTATATTGTGTTATATGTATGTGTATGTAATTTTAAGTAATTAATTATCAATAATTATTAATGAATAATTACACTAGTGGTCAAAAGTTTGATGAAGTCTCATATGTTTAATGTTTGATTAAAAATATAATAAAATCAGCAATATTATGAAATACTATTACAATTTAAAATAACTGTTTGAATTTATATTTAAAATGTAATTTATTTCTGTGATGGCAAAGCTGTATTTTCAGCATCATTACTCCAGTCTTCAGGATCACATGATCCTTCAGAAATCATTCTAATATGCTGATATGCTGCAAAAGAAGCATCCCTTATTATTATCAGTGCTGAAAACAGTTTTTCCTGCTTCTTTATTCTTAATTATTCCAAAGTTTTGACCGCTAGTGTGTTATTAATTATAGTTAATTTTTATTATAATTATTATTAGTAATATAAAGTTGTTACTTCTGTTCTGGATCTCAATACAGCATTACAGTGTATAATATCTAAATAAAAAATGTATGTATGTGTGTATGGGTCACCAAGGCTGCATTTATTTAATCAAAGATACAGTAAAGAGTAATATTATCAGATGTTGCTACAATTTAAAATAAGTGATTTATATTTTAATATATTGTAAAATGTAATTTATTACTGTGATGGCAAAACTAAAGATGTTACTTTTGAGAAAATAAGCTTTTGACCGCTATAGTGTATTATAAATTATTATTTGTAAAAATAAAAAATATGTACTATATTTATTAGTATTTTTTTTGGAATTGAAAAATAAAAATATAATTTAATATAAAAACAAAAAATGTAATAAAATGTATATATAATAATCACGATGTGCAATGCATATTCTGAATTATACGTTTTCTTTCATTTTAATCTTTTTATTATATGGATGCAAACCAAAAGATACCATTATTCATAAAAAAATTAATTAGTCTAGCATCAGTGCAAAAACAGCTTCACATTATGTAAAACATGAGACTCAAAAAACTCTAAACTGTTATTTACTGTTATTTTTTTTGTGACTGAATGAGCCAAATAGCTGATAAACACTCATAACCTCATGTCACTTTTATTAATGTTCTAAGATCTGACATTGCTCGGCAACCATAAATACCTCATCTTCGCTTTATGCTTTGTATTTTGCATTACATAATGTTTCCGTGTCGTGCTCACATGTAAATAATGTAAAGCATTCCTGACCACTGATGCAAGTCCATGTACAGTGGTATTTCAAAATCTTTTTTGCTTAATATGCTTCTACCGTTGCACACTATATATTGTCAGACCTACCCTGTATGTATATCTGAATATACAGCATATATATGTGTGTGTGTGCATTAGTGTGAGTGTAAGTGCATGGGAGAGGCCGTTTCCCTTAAATGAACACTTAGAAAAATATAAAGGCCATCTGAGCTGTTTTAGAGCTTTACAAGCCCACTGACATTTGCAGACTTGTACAGCCGTTAGCCTAGAGTGCGCATAAAATCCACATTTGCTTTTTGTCATCATTAGCTTATCCATCGTCGAGTGGTTACCATCCTGCATGCTCACAGGCACGTTAAAACATACTCCTTTCTGCTTGTCATTTCACTGTACAGTCCCCATTTGTCTGTACCTGCTGTTGGGCAGGACTGCGTTTAGGAGGCTTAGCATCCTGACAGTACCTCAGCATGATGTGCTGCTGGGTATTTTGTGATTGTGAAAGTCACAGCTCTCCCAGTACGAGACCGTAGAGGTGGCTGCTTCATTATTCTGTGGGGGAAAAAAATTGAAGGTACCTGACACCCCGCAAACGGTGCCAAGCTCAGTCGCCTTCAAGGCCTGTTCCTGCTAGCTTGACGTTAGCTGTGAGGTGTATGAAAGTTTGCATTCTAACTACAGTATGTTTTCTGTGTGTTTGTGGTTTGTCATAGGAGGAAGGTGGAAATAATGCACACAAACAGTCTCTTCACTCTTCTTGGAGAACGACTCATGCTGCACTCCAACACACTGTCGATAACTACGTACAACACACTATATGAGGTAATATAAGATGGTTATTTCTATTCTGGATCTCAATACAGCATTATAGTCATATAAATATATAAATATATAAATAAATATACAGTATATTTATATCTACACATATCTTTTTTATATATATATATATATATATATATATATATATATATATATATACACACACACATATTTACAAACACAAATGTGCATACTGTATGTGTATATATATATATATATATATACACACACACACACACACATATATATATATATATATATATACATATACACATACAGTATGCACATTTGTGTTTGTAATATATATATATATATATATATATATATATATATATATATATATATATATATATTTGTGTGTTAATAAATATGTAAAATAAATGTACATACAAAGATATTACATTTTGTGTCCTTAATGTCGTTTAGTGTTAGTATATTATATACACTAATGGCAAAAAATTAAATAGGTTAGATTTTTATATGTTTTTGAAAGAAGTCTCTTATGCTCACCAAGGCTGCATTTATTTAATATAGTAAAGAGTAATATTGTCAAATATTATTACAATTCAAAATAACTGGTTTCTATTTTAATATATTGTAAGATCTAATGTAGTCCTGTGATGGAAAAGCTGAATTTTCAGCAGGCATTACTCCAGTCTTCAGTGTCACATGAAATATTTGTGCTGCTTAATTTTTTTTGTGGGAACCGTGATGCATTTTTTTAATGATTCTTTGATGAATACAAAGTTAGAAAAAAAAAACAGAAATGTTTTGTAACATTGTAAATATCTTAAATTTTGTATTATGTTAAAAAATAGCACTGCAGCATGCTGTTTCTTGCTAGTAGTTAACTGCTAAGAGTCAATTTAGTTAGTTTCTACATGTCTAACTTTTGAGTGTTTTCTCAGTTCCGTTACATTTCCATTACACAAAATATTTGAGTAGAGTTTGCAGATTTTAAACCATTTTAATAATTGATGCTTAATCTATTCCTGCAGTGTTTCATATTAATTAAACTGCATGATGGTTCATGCCGTATATACCTGTTTCCATCCATTCATGAGTCTCATCTGATCCGTTTCCTGTCTAGATTTTGACAGAGCAGGTTTGCACGCAGGTCGTCCACAAGCCACATGCTGAGCCCGACTCTACTGTGAAGATCCAGAACCCAAGTAATTCTTTCTGTCACCTCATTTATTCTTTTTGTGGCCTGGTGCTAATACACTTACTGTCATCTGTGGAAGTTAAAAGTTTACTAGCGAATGATTAAACGTTTTCTTCTGCACATAGACTTCAGCCAGGGATGCCTGTTTCATTTGTGTCAGTTAGTGAGACCGCATGCTCACTGGTCCACATCTGTGCCAATCAGACAGAACTCTGCTTTGATTTGCTGAGTGATTAATGCTTGTTCTTCTGTTGGTTGTTTTCAGTGATTCTTAAGGTGGTGGCCACACTGTTGAAGAACTCCACACCCAGCGTGGACCTGATGGAGGTGCGGCGTCTCTTCCTGTCTGACATGATCAAACTCTTCAGTAACAGCCGTGAGAACAGACGGTGAGGGTCTCTTCCTTTCTCACCCTTTCCCCCATGACAGCAATTAACCGCCTGGTGAACGGACCAGAAAAAAGAGTGACATTCTCCGTTGTTGTGTTTAATGGGCACCCCCGTGATGTTTAATAATCCAGTGTTTCTCTCGCAGCAGATGTTTCAGTGACACATTCGAGTCCACACCAATTTTGCTGCTGTCCAATGGCTGTTGGTTTTCCTTTTCTTCTCTCCAAAGCTGTATGCAACGCGCTCCTCTGCGCCATCACAAGTCTGGCAGTTAATCAGCCGCCCAGTGTTTGCTGAAATCTCAACTGGCTGTTATTATTATGTTTCATCATCTCCATCATTAAGTTCTACAGTGAGCCACTCAGAACTGAAAGGAAGAAGCTTTTTAGACTAGATGAAGTCATTATGTTTCCAAAGTGCTTTTCTAAAACATCTGTAAACAGTAGATTGTAACTAGACAAGGCATTTATCTTCTCTATTAATGGAATAGTTCATCTGAAATAAAAATTGTGTCATTATTTACTCATCCTTGTGTCGTTCCAAGCGGCTTTTTTCTTCTGTGAAATGCTAAAGAAATTATTATGAAGACTGTGCTGCACACTGTTCTCCATGCAATTACAGTGAATAAGGAACAAGGTTTTCAAGCTTCAAAAAGGAAGCAGAAGCACCATAAAAGTTTCACACGACTTTTCTGAAGCCATACTAAAGATTTGTGTGAGGAAATTCTTCAATTAAGTTATTTCCAATCATAATCTTCTCTTTAAGTGGGTTAATTATGTGAAAGATCATTTAGTCAGTGAGTCAAGAATCAGAATTAGTCCAATTCTTGAACAAATCTTGCAATTACCTAGAGCATTTTAAGCCTAAATAGACTGTAGAAACCATTGGTGCCAACAGTTACTATGATCTGCTTATGATGGTTCTAGAAAATGCAATTTTGTGAGCTAGTTCAGTGATATTTGATTTAAGAAGAGTTCATGAACTGATTAAAGAAAACTAGTGCAGATGTCAAGCTTTACTGTAGATAACAAATTCAGTTTTGATTTATTCCTCACACAGGGAGCGACTTTGAAAGACTTTGAATATAATGCAGAATTAGTTTGGACCACTTTTATTGGAGTCCTTTTTGTAAAGTCCCTTGAAAGCCTTGAAGTCCCCATTAATTTTCATTGTAAAGCAACCAATTCAATTCAAAAATGTTCCTTTTGTGTTCTACTGAATAAGGAAAGTTGGGTGAGTAAAATATGACGATTTTAATTTCAGGGTGAACTAATCGTGTAACGATGGTTTACATGCTGTAGCTTTACCACTTGCTAGCCGGTAGGGATGGGTTCGAAATTAAATCATCCTTACCGCAATCTTACAACCTGGAGTGTTTCAGCAAAAAGAACGAGCTTAATTCATTCTGCCTCAGTCAAAGATCCATTTATTATGCCACAATGCACTTAGAAAAAAAATGACAGTGAATAACACAAAGTGCTTCAGGTGTTATTCAAATAGCTGCCAGTCATTCTTAGCGTTACCTCGCAGATCTAAGTTTAATGGAGGTTGGGGCTGAAATTGCTTTGTGTTACTTGTCGGTTTGTGAATTAGGTTCCAACTTTGAGTGTCGTTTGAGGATGTTAAAAAAGATGTTTGCGGAGGAGAGGGAGGATTTAACACGAATGGCTACCGCGAGCTTAATCCATCTCATTTTCTGTGTGACAGGTGTCTGCTGCAGTGTTCCGTTTGGCAGGATTGGATGTTCTCTCTCGGCTACATTAACCCTAAGAGCTCAGAGGAACAGAAGATCACTGAGATGGTTTACAACATCTTCCGGATTCTTCTCTACCACGCCATCAAGCACGAGTGGGGCGGCTGGCGTGTGTGGGTGGACACACTCTCCATAGCCCACTCCAAAGTAAATAAACAGTTTTCATCAGCTAAACAACAGTATGGTGGTAGAACTTGTGAGCTTTTCCATTGGCCAGTCCTGATGTGGATATCTAGAAAGCAGGGATGGGCGATATAATCCAGATGAACAGTAAAGTGGGCTCCAAATGTGTGAGAATTTCATTTAGAATACAATTCAAATGTGAATGTAAGGAAGTAGAAATTAAATGAATGGGAAATGATATTTAAATTCATATCTCTTTACATTTAAATAAGCAACATTAGTCAAGGCAGATTTATGGATGGATGGATGGATGGATGGATGGATAGATTCAAACGGATGGATAGATATATGTCTTTACATATACCTTTACATTTAAATAAGCAACATTAGTCAAGGCAGATGGATGGATGGATGGATGGATGGATGGATGGATAGATGGATAGATAGATAGATAGATAGATAGATAGATAGATAGATAGATAGATAGATAAAATATTAAACAGGATCAAAATGCATAAACCTATTTAAAAATGTACATACATTTTTAAAATTAATGTGTATTTTTTTTTAGTATCTCATTTGTTTTGCATCATCGTAACCAGATCTGTGTAACTTTTTAATTTTTTTTTTCCGCTCTAAACTTTTCAGCAAGTTTGCATTTAAGAAGTCTAAGCTTGTCACAACTCTTTGTTTGGCAGGTGACATATGAAGCTCACAAGGAATATTTAGCTAAAATGTATGAGGAATACCAGCGACAGGAAGAGGAGAACATTAAGAAAGGGAAGAAGGGGCTTGTCAGCACGATTTCGGGGCTTTCTGCCCAGGCTTCGGCCATTAAAGGCACTCTGGAGCTGGACCCGGATTCCCAAACTCAAACTCCTGAGAGTGAAGCGGATGAACCAGAGATGACTGATTCTGGGCGGAACCTCTTGTCTGAAACTAAATGTTTGGATGAGGAGAACCCAGCACCAGGTGTCCATGTGGAAGTTCATGACCTGCTTGTAGATATCAAAGCTGAGAAGGTTGAGGCCACAGAGGTCAAGATGGACGACATGGACCTCCTGCCTGTCACTGAAAATGGAGGCTTGGTGGAAGTGGACTCTCTTCTGGATAACGTCTACTCAGCTGCAGTGGAGAAGCTAAACAGCAGTGTAAACAGCGTTCTGGTACCCAAAGCCACCATAGAAGACAAAAGTTCAGGTCCTCTCATCACCCTGGCTGACGAAAAAGATGCCATTCCCAGCAACAACACCTTCCTCTTTGGCACGATGGCGACCAGCTCGGGAGAAAACCTCCTTCCTGAAATGGGACCATCTGAACCTCTTCCGCTCTCAGGAGTGGAACCTCAGGTCCATACCAGCTCTAGTGCAGACCTTGGGCTTTTGGCTCTCATGGCGAAGAGCTCGAAAGAGTTGGACGCTAACCCAACAGCTTTGGAGGATGACAGCTTTAAGATGAGTGGTTTTAGCGTCTCTGAAGGGGAAAGCCTGTCTAAATGCCCGGGGCAGATAGAGACGGTGGCTGTAGATCTGGAGCCAGGGGTTTCTGGGGTAAAGAGCACTGCAGATGTTACCAGCACCACATCAGACACAGAGAAATCAGATGATGGCAAAGATAAAGAGGTGAAGAAGATTCAGACTACTGCTACAACACAGGTAACTATACTGTAGATTTTGGTAATCTGTATTTGTCTGGGGTCAGTACATTTATTTATTTATTCATTGTTTATAATTATTTATAACACGTTAACTCTTGCGATTAATTTTTCAAGTTTTACGGCGTTAAAAATATTTAACGCAATTAACGCAGAGGCGGAGATAGGGTTGGCCACCCTACTAACAACAGCTGCTTCTTGGAAGTGGAATGTCTTTACGGCCACATCAAACAGGACACTTTTCTGATGCACTCTCAGATGCACACATGCTGTGCTCGTAGCGCCTGCTCTTCATTTGCATGCAAAAATACGGCGACGTGCACTGTGGCCTGTATCATTTCATATATAAAAGCAAATGAAACTACGAGCATGCGTGTCAGAGTCGCGTCACATTCAGCAGAGGCAGCTCTTAAAGTACTAGCAGTCAAATAACCTAATAATCCTGCTGTGATGTCTGTTAATCAAAGAACAAAAGAAAAATCAGTAACTTTTGTAGATTTAAGGATTCATCTATATTTAATTTAAAATTTAGTGCTTGATAACTTTTTTCAATTTCTGTATATTTCCTACTTGCTGAAGGGCACAGGTAAATATGACATTTATTATAATGGGTTTATGTGAAGATTGTTTTAAGTTCACTTAAATTGGTATTATTTTAAATAACAAGTCTAAGAAATGTTAAAATTGATAGCTTTCAATTATACTGTACTGTTGAATGGCTATATTCAATGGTTAAATATTAGGGGGAAAAAAATTCCTAGAGACATCAGTAGTATTGGTATCACGCCTTCAGTCATAAAAAAAAGATGCCACTAAACAAATATTAAAAATATACTGTCTTCATGTTGTTTCTACATTCATTTGAAGATTAAAAATGAAATTATTGCAATATAAAAATATATTTAAAAACTTTAATGTTAGGTGGGATTAATCATGATTAATCTTGATTAATTTAATTAATTTGATTAATGAGTTAATTTTTTAAATTGATTGACAGCACTATTATTTATTTATTTTTGAAAGAAATTAATACATCTACTCAGCAAGGATGCATGAAATTGAACAGTAAAGGCATTTTTAATGTTACAAAAGATTTCTGTAATAATAAATGATGTAAGTGAAAGTGAAAGTGAAGTGAAATTTTCTGAATTTTCTGAACTGAATTTATGTAATAATAAATTCAGTAAAAATAAATGCTGTTCTTTTAAACTTTCTATTTATCAAAGCATCCTGAAAATATGTATCAGTTTTCCACAATATTGTTAAACTGCACAATTGTTTTCAACATAGATAATAATAAGAATGTTTCTTGAGCAACAAATCAGCATCTTAGAATGATTTTTGAAGGATCATGTGACACTGAAGAATGGAGTAATGGCTGCTGAAAATTCAGCTTTCTTCACAGAAATAAATTACATTTTAAAATATATTAAAATAGAAAACAGTTATTTTAGATTGTAATTATATTTCACAATATTTCCGTTTTCTTTTTTTTTTTTTTTTACTTTATCAATTAAATACATCCTTGGTTAGTATAAGAGACTTCTTCCAAGAACATGCAAAGACCCCAGACTTGAATGGTAGTGTACTTTGGAGTTGTCACATTCATTCATTCATTCATTCATTCATTGTAACATTTCTGTATGTAAATTATACATTTTATTTATTGATTTTAGGGACATTTTAGATATAAATTCTAAAGATGAAATCTATTTTGTTACAAAAAAAAACATTATTTTATATATATATATATATATATATATATATATATATATATATATATATATATATATATATATATATATATATAATTTTTTTTAATATATCCTATTTAGTAATTAATAAATTAATAAATTGGCCTTACCTATATGAAAATGTCCTGAAAACACAGTTCAGCCTTTCAGTTAAAATATGCGTTTGACTTGTTGAAATGTTTGCCATTGCTGTTTTATTGTCACTTTTTTATTTTACAAAAATATGATGATATTGGGATTTTCTGTAGTTTGAAGGACAGAATTTGTTAAAAAACATTCAGTTTTAAGAGGTTTCATTCTTTGACATTTTTATGCCTGCCAAACTTGCTTCTGAGGTGTTGTGTGATATATGGAAGACCCTAGAGGAAGATGCATTCTGCAGCTTGGCAAAACCAGCTTGAAACAAAAAAACTTGCCTCAAGAAATGTCATACCTTCAGCTTACAGCTAGCTTTTAAGAAAATATAAGTCTTTAAAGATGCTCCCAGCATGAAGGTTTTTTTGTAGGGTTTTTGTTTTTGTTTTTTGCAAGGACAAACACAATATCACCTCCATGCCACTGCGCATTTTACACAACCGCTTTTTTACTACACCTCTCGAAAACTGCCAATGCCATATACATTTTCTAAGGGTGCATTGTGTTTTAAGTGCGTCAGCTTTGGCTATTAAAAACATTTCTTTGCTTTCAGAGTTTGCACGGTCGTTCTGGTAGTCATCTGGATAGAGATCTGCGAGTAGATCTGGGTTTCAGAGGCATGCCGATGACAGAAGAGCAGCGTCGACAGTTCAGTCCCGGTCCCCGCACCACCATGTTCCGTATCCCAGAGTTCAAGTGGTCCCCAATGCACCAGCGTTTACTTACAGATCTGCTCTTTGCCCTAGAAGCAGACGTACACATTTGGAGAAGGTCAGTGGCTACAATTTGCTCTGACTGTGGAGTCATACTTAATTTTACACAGACAAAAACAAGGTCCCAGTGCAGTCTAATTTTCAAATGCGATGTAAATCTTTTTATCTTTGTTTTTGTCTTTCTCTTGCTCTTGCCCCTCACAGTCATTCAACAAAATCCATCATGGACTTTGTCAACAGCAATGAGAACATAATCTTTGTGCACAACACCATTCACCTGATCTCGCAGATGGTGGATAACATCATCATTGCCTGTGGAGGAATCCTTCCCCTGCTGTCCGCCGCCACCTCTCCCTCTGTGAGTGCGCCAGACACTTGACAATACTTCCATCCAGTGGTCACCATAGATCACTGCAAGCCAAGCTCTTCAAATAGAAACATTAACCGAATGCCTCAGCCAGGGATGATGCTGATACCTTATGTTACCTAATTTTATGTACATTATTTACTGTTGAGTGTGTTTTAACTACGTTTTTCTCTTTTACTTTATTTATTTGTTTATGCAAAGAATGCCAAGGTTAGTACCAAGACAGTATATTTGGAATGTTCTGAGGTTCATTTCCATTTTCTCTCACTCATGAATGTCGTACTTTCTCATAGCCCTTAAGAGTTATATGTAAATTATTATTTTTTTCTTTCTTCCTTTTTTTAATACAAGAAATGGGTATACTGACTATTAAAAGCTTAGTTCACGGTAGCTACTTTCCATTAAGGGTTCAGTCAAAGGTTGAGGTTTCTTTTTTTGAATTGCTAATTTTTGTTTTAATGCACTTAATATATTGAAAATCAGTGCTAGTTCTCACAGAGTTGGGCTAATTGGATTTTGCATACAATTTTCTATATTTGTACTTTTTTTTGTATTTTCCACATACTGTTCAAAAGTTTGGGGTCAGTAAGTTTTTTATTTTATTTTTTTTTATATTATATTATATTATATTATATTATATTATATTATATTATATTATATTATATTATATTATACTTTTATGTTTTATAAAAGTGTTATTTTTTATTTTTTACTTTTACCTAGCATTGCTTTGATCAGTAAATACATTTAAATTTATATTTATAATGCTACAAAGTTATTTCTATTTTAAACAAATGCTGTTCTTTGGAATTTTATATTCTTTTTCTATTTTATTCTATTTCTATCCTAAAACAAAGGTATCATTATCTACACAGATAATAAAAGAAAAATATATTTCATCATTGATAATAAGAAGAAATTTTTCTTGAGCACTGTGACACATAAGACTGGAGTATGGCTGTTGAAAATGTAACTTCGCTATCACAGGAATAATTTATATTTTAAATTATATTAAAATAGAAAACAGTTATATTAAATGGTAATAATATGTCACAATAATAAAATATTTAATGTATTTTTGATTAAGTAATTGCAGCCTAGGAGAACATAAAAGACATCTTTCAAAAACACAGAAATCTTACTGACCCTAAAATTTGTGCTGTACTGTAGCTTGGTCGGGGAGGTTTGAACTCATTTTTCTCAGATTGTTACATTTCAGTGCACCACATCTCAAAATAAAAATTGTCTGCCACTGGCAATCCTGCATCCTAGAAAGCATCTGCCAAACCCATTTCATCCTGTTTCACAGGATGTGCTGTATTGCCACATTTTGCCCAATACACCTCATTCTCAGCCTGAATGTTCCACTTTTGTTCTGAAGCTAATGAGTGATCAGTGTTATAACAAAATGTGTTAACAGACTTGCTGTGACATCAGACAGTACACTTTGTGTTCTTGATTATTGTGTGTGTCTGTGTCAGACTGAAATGGAAGGCATCGAGGCGACGCAGGGCATGTCGTCTGAGACGGCCGTGATCTTTCTGACCCGGCTGATGGCCATGGTCGATGTGCTGGTCTTTGCAAGCTCACTCAACTTCAGCGAGATTGAAGCTGAGAAAAACATGTCCTCAGGTGGACTGATGCGACAGTGCCTCAGACTAGGTGTGTGTGTGCATGTGTGTGCGAATGTCGACACACATTTTCAAGAAGAAAACATACATTTTCTTTATGCTGAATGTCTTAAACTCTTCCAAACAACTTTCTGACTTTCTTTTTCAGTCATTTTAAATATTTTAATCTTGTTTTCGATACTCTTGTATATTAAAAAGGAAGTATTTAGTTTTTTTTTTCTCTTGATTTTCTTTTAGAACATATATTATTATATTATAAAAAGAAAATGTTCTGCATAAGTTTCCAAATATTATCCATATTTTA
The DNA here is from genome assembly GCA_039654775.1 of Spinibarbus caldwelli. NCBI lineage: Eukaryota > Metazoa > Chordata > Actinopteri > Cypriniformes > Cyprinidae > Spinibarbus > Spinibarbus caldwelli. Next base: position 9,179,698 of record CM077252.1, read on the forward strand.
TTTTATTTTATTTTATTTTATTTTTATTTTTATTTTTATTTTTATTTTTATTTTTATTTTTATTTTTATTTTTTATTTTTATTTTTATTTTTATTATATTATTAAAAAATGTTCTGCATAAGTTTCCAAAACACTACTCCAGCCAACTTTGACTTTTTTTTTTTTTTTTTACTACAGTCAATTTATCAGTTTCAGAAGTTTTGTTTGTTTGTTTGTTTGTTTTAATCTTCTATGCTATAATCAAAGGAAGATTTTTTTTTTTTTTTTTTTGGTTTACATAATCAATATTACAGATTTACTTTTACGATCACAGACCTGGAAATATTAAATATTAATGTAGAATTTAAATGATTCATTCTATCAAAATGTTTCTTTGCTTGTTTTTCCTTTAGAACTTTATATTATATTATATTATATTATATTATATTATATATTTTATATTATAAAAAATCTTTAAAAAACTTAAAAAAGTTTCCAAAACACTCTTCCAGCCAACTTTGACTTTTTTTTTTTTTTTTTTTACTACAGTCAATTTATCAGTTTATCAGTCAAAAGTTTTTTGTTTTTTTAATAAATCTTCTATGCTATAATCAAAGGAAGATTTTTTTTTGTTTACATAATCAATATTACAGATTTGCTTTAACGATCAAATAGCTTGAAATATTAAATATTAATGTAGCATTTAAATTATTAATTTTATCAAAATGTTTCTTTGCTTGTTTTTCCTTTAGAACATTATTATATTATATTATATTATATTATATTATATTATATTATATTATATTATATTATATTATATTAAAACATGTTAAGTTTAAGTTTTATGTTTAGACAAAATTTTCCAAAACACTCATCCAACCAAGTTTGACCTTTTTTCTACAGTCAGTTTGTCAGTTTCCAAAGATTTGTTTTACGATCAAAGACCTTGAAATATTAAATCTTATTGTAAAATTTAAGTTATTCATGTTATCATAATGTTTCTTTGCATGTTTTTCCTTTAGAACTTTTCTATTCTATTCTATTCTATTCTATTCTGTCGGTGCCAATAGCTTTGTGATTAGTGCGTCGACATATAGCGCAGCTGTGCTCACGGCAACCCAAGTTTGATTCTCGTCTCTAGGTCCTTTGCCAATCACGCTCCCCTCTCTCCTCCCAGTAATTTCCTGTCTTCTCTCTTCTGTCCTATCTCAATAAAAAGGCATAACTTTAAAAATTATATTATATTATATTATATTATATTTTATGCATTTAAGCAATAAGATACAAGCAGGGTTGTCACTATAATTCAGAGAGCCCATATATTGGGACACTATATTGATCAATCAGCACCCAGAATCAAATGATTCAGTTTTGTATAGTTTATTTACAATTATTTTATGTAAATGTATGATTTTCCTCCTGCATCCTTCTTTGTCCACCCTTTTACTATTATATTTTCTGTTCTTTCTTTCTTTCTTTCTTTCTCTCTGTCCCAGTATGTTGTGTGGCTGTGAGGAACTGTTTAGAGTGTCGACAGCGTCAGAGGGACAGAAGTCTGAGGTCCACCTTGTCTTCCAGTAAGTCTCAGGAGGGCCTGCAAAGTGTTTCCATGGCCAGCAAGGTACCCACTTTACTACACACTCTGTTACACTGCATCCAACACTAAACACAATTTCTGTAATCTCACTATGCAATTAGGGTTTTCTTGTTGCATGTGTTTTGTACAAAAGTAAAGTGATATCTATAACTTATGTAATATTTACTAGACAATTAAATAGTTTTAAGATTTTATACTTTTTTTTACTTTTACTTTACTTTTTTATACATGTATTATGAAATTTAACACGGAGTCTACTCTGTGTTCAAGCCGTCTTTGTTAAAGAGTGAACATACAGTATGTGGTGTCTTGCCACATTTGTTTTTTCCACACAATATAACATTGTCACGTTATGTGTGATTTGGTGCTGTGAGTATGGTGTGAATGTGTAAACGAGAGCTGCGGTGTGACAACTGTTAAATTAAATTAAAGTGTTAAGTGTCTGTTTAAAATGTCTGCTTTTCTTGCCTTAGACCACCATAGAAAATTTTCCAAGTAATGTTTCTCCAATTAAGGACCCGGACCGACTTCTGCAAGACGTGGACATCAACCGTCTTCGAGCTGCTGTCTTTCGTGATGTTGTGAGTTAATGCCAATCCTCAAATGCCCTTTGAAGAAAGTGTGTATGTGTATGTGTATCTCCCCATGTTTAAATGTGCACACTGTAGACCGTGTAAACCCAAATGAAACTACGAGTATGCAATGTTATAGTTATGTCGTCAGTTAAGTCATGAAGTTACAAAAGAAGGCGATTATAAGCTGCCTTAAAACTGTGCATGCAAGTATGTATTATTTATGAGTCACATTTAAAGCAGTGTCAGATCTGCATCAGCAGCAGCAGTTTTTAAAGTAGCAGCCAAAATAACCTAATAACCAGCTGCTGTGATGTCTGTTAATCAAAAAACAAAATTAAAAAGAGGAAATCAATAACTTCTGTAGTTTTAAGCTTTATCTTTATTTAATTTAGAATTTAGTGTTTGATAACTTCATTAAATTAAGCTATATTTTCTTGCTGAAGGGCACAGGTATAGGCTATATGACATTTATTATAATGGGGTTATGTGAAGATTGTTTTAAGTTCACTTAAATTAGAAGTTATTTTTTAAAGTCTAATAAATGTTAAATTGATAGCTCTCAATTATACTGCATGTTGAATGGCTATAGTCAATGGTTAAATATTAGGAAAAAAATCCATAGAGACATCAGTTAGTATCAGTGATACTTGCCTTCAGTCATAAAAAAAAGATGGCATTAAACAAATATTAAAAATATACTTTATGTTGTTTCAACATTAATTTGAAGATTGAATATTAAATTATTGCAATATAAAAGTATAATTAAAAACTTTAATGCTAGGTGGGATTAATCGTGATTAATTTCAGGAAAAATGTGCGATTAATTAGTTAATTTTTTTAAATCGATTGACAGGACTAATATATATATATATATATATATATATATATATATTACACTTTTATAAAAACATGATAACAATAAAAAAAAACATGATTTTTGAGTTATCTGTTTTTGCAAATAAACTCTTCATATATATATATATATATATATATATATATATATAAATATATATATATACAGGTGCATCTCAATGAATTAGAATGTCGTGGAAAAGTTCATTTATTTCACTAACTCAGCTCAAATTGTGAAACTTGTGTATTAAATAAATTCAGTGCACACAGACTGAAGTAGTTTAAGTCTTTGGTTCTTTTAATTGTGATGATTTTGGTTCACATTTAACAAAAACCCACCAATTCACTGTCTCAACAAATTAGAATATGGTGACATGCCAATCAGCTTATCAACTCAAAACACCTGCAAAGGTTTCCTGAACCTTCAAAATGGTTACACAATAGCCTATACAATCATGGGGAAGACTGCTGATCTGACAGTTGTCCAGAAGACAATCATTGACACCCTCCACAAAGAGGGTAAGTCACAGAAGGTCATTACTGAATGGTTGGCTGTTCACAGAGTGCTGTATCAAAGCATATTAAGTGAAAAGTTGACTGGAAGGAAGAAATGGGGTAGGAAAAGGTGCACGAGCAACAGGGATGACCACAAGCTTGAGAATACTGTCAAACAAAGCTGCTTCAAACACTTGGGAGAGCTTCACAAGGAGTGGACTGAAGCTGGAGTCAGTGATCAAGAGTCACCACCCTCAGACGTCTTCAGGAAAAGGGCTACCAAGCCACTTCTGAAACAGAAACAATGTCAGAAGCATCTTACCTGGGCTAAGGAGAAAAAAACTGGACTGTTGCTCAGTGGTCCAAAGTCCTCTTTTCAGATAAAAGTAAATTTTGCATTTCATTTGGAAATCAAGGTCCCAGAGTCTGGAGGAAGACTGGAGAGGCACAGAATCCAAGCTGCTTGAAGCCCAGTGTGAAGTTTCCACAGTCAGTGATGAATTGGGCTGCCATTTCATCTGCTGGTGTTGGTCCATTGTGTTTTCTGAAGTCCACAGTCAACGCAGCCATCTATCAGGACATTTTAGAGCACTTCATGCTTCCTTCTGCTGACAAGCTTTATGGAGATGCTGATTTCATTTTCCAGCAGGACTTGGCACCTGCCCACACTGCCAAAAACACCAAAAGTTGGTTAAATGACCATGGTGTTGGTGTGCTTGACTGGCCAGCAAACTCACCAGACCTGAACCTCATAGACAATCTACGGGGTATTGTCAAGAGGAAGATGAGAGACACCAGACCCAACAATGCAGATGAGCTGAAGGCCACTGTCAAAGAAACCTGGGCTTCCTTCTGCTGACCAGCTTTTTAAAGATGCTGATTTTATTTTCCAGCAGGATTTGGCACCTGCCCACACTGCCAAAAGCACCAAATATTGGTTAAATGACCATGGTGTTGGTGTGCTTGACTGGCCAGCAAACTCACCAGACCTGAACCCCATAGAGAATCTATGGGGTATTGTCAAGAGGAAAATGAGAAACAAGAGACCAAAAAATGCAGATGAGCTGAAGGCCACTGTCAAAGAAACCTGGGCTTCCATACCACCTCAGCAGTGCCACAAACTGATCACCTCCATGCCACGCCGAATTGAGACAGTAATTAAAGCAAAAGGAGCCATTGTGCCAAAGTGAATTGGTGGGTTTTTGTTAAATGTGAGCCAAAATCATCACAATTAAAAGAACCAAAGACTTAAACTACTTCAGTCTGTGTGCACTGAATTTATTCAATACACGAGTTTCACAATTTGAGTTGAATTACTGAAATAAATGAACTTTTCCACAACATTCTAATTTATTGAGATGCACCTGTATATTATGAACACAAAACTTTTATCTTAAATGCGATTAATTGCAATTAATTGTTGCCCAGCACTATATATAATACAATTTTATTTTATTTTACGTTATTTTATTTTAAGTAATATTATTTTAATATTATTTTTTCTAGATTAGATTTTAATTCCAGATTTCTTTTTTTTTTAATATTGAATATTCATTCTTTCATTCATAATTTATTTATTTTTTATTTATTGCTTTTTTTGAAATGTTACTCTGCAAGTCTTTGTTGAAACAGTGCACTAACAAAACAAAATTAGTTCAGAGTAGCATTTCTGCATTGCGTGACATGTTTTAGTCTAACCCTTCTTCATACTTTTGTGTTGTGCTCCACAGGATGACAGTAAGCAGGCCCAGTTCCTGGCTCTCGCTGTTGTCTATTTTATCTCGGTGCTGATGGTGTCGAAGTACCGGGACATCCTGGAACCCCAGCGGGAGACGGTCAGGTCTATCAGCCAATCAGGAAGAGGCATTCGGCATGAGATAAATTCCCCCACCAGCACAGGTGTTGTAGTGGCTAATGTTATATTTGTTGGCGGAGCTTAATGCCACTTACTGACATATATTTACATTAAGCTAAACAACTTAATTTGCATTGCTTATTTGCATTACAAATGTCTTCTAATACCATTAGCCAAGTAGTTTTTCTGTCTCATACTAGATACAAATTATATCGGGAAAAAATGTAGGTCTCCACAGGGTCCATCTCAAGCTGGTGTCAAACACATTTCTCTTCACCACTTCCCACATCTATTATTCATAAGCTCCACTAATTATCCCGCATGAAATTAAACATGCATCCCTCACAGAATTCTTAAAGGAAATCACTTCTGGCTTTGTCTATAAAACGGTCACAAAATTGGAAGAATGTCCAGTAGTTTGAAGGATGCATCAAAGAACTAATTGAAATGTAAGATGTGTTTATTTCCGACTGGGTTTTGTTGGGAAAGTATAGTGAAAAGAATAGAATGAGAAAGAGAAGAAAGAGTATAAAGAAAGAAGATCCATGAAGAACGAGCATGCAGAGGCAGGGGCCGCGCTGCTATTTCCAGCCCCATCTGTCAGTGCCTATTAGAAAAGCAATCCACCAGAGGAGAATGGGATCATAGAGGCTGAGGCACTACGCTGCGTCGCCCTCATAAATTTCAGAGAAGAAAGGCTATGGATGGGAATTTTTCCAGACAGCATGTAGCAGGCCATTGTCAGCACCCAAATCAGCATTCAGATGTACTTTATAGCTGAATCGGGCCCCGCTGACCTTGCTAAAGGCTGTTGATGAATATTACTGAGAAATGCCCAACATCTGGAGAACAACTGGATAAAGACAAGCAAGAGATTGGAGACAGAGTGGTCTTGTCTGCAAGGGATTAAGTTTATTAAATTGGATGAAAGTGGATGCGTGTTGAAGAGTCTGACAGCAAGCATTGTGTGTGTGTGTGTATAAGAATTTGGTATGTATATAATATATATATATATATATATATATATATAAATATATAGATCAAATATGACATCTCAACTTATTATTTTAACTATATATATATATATATATATATATATATATATATATATATATATATATATATATAAAATCACTTTTATTCACATTTTCTAGTTTTATATATGTTAAAATCTATACACTATATCATCGGTCTATCTATCTATCTATCTATCTATCATAGATAGATAGTTTGATTAAGTGATTGATTGATTGAGGTGTTTATGAAGTATTAAGTTGTCATCTGGCGACATGTTGTGTGTAATGTCATAACTTTGATTAAATAATGATTTAAAAAAAAAATCTTCTAGTTATTCTAGTGATCATTTTCTGATCATCTCTGATTTCTAATATATTCTATTCATTTTCTTCACTGTGATATATGTCCCTCAGAGCACCCATCAGCCCTCTCTGACAGTCGCAGGGATGCCATTAGTGTGCTGGAGGAGTCCCGTCAGGAGTCATCCCTCCCTCACTCTGACTCAGGACTGGGTGATGACCAGGTGTCCAGTGTGATGAACGGGGCCGACCTGGACCATGCCATGGGTGGTCCGAATGGCATAAGCGGGCTGTTCTGCACACTGTCATCAGAGGCCAGGTCACAGGAGAGCTTGACTGAGCCTTCGACTGTGGATCACCTCAAACCCGCCTCGTCCATCTCCAGCATCAGCCAGTCCAACAAAGGCATCAATGTCAAGGAAATCTTGAAGAGCCTGGTAGCTGCTCCAGTGGAGACCACAGAGAGTGGGCCAGATACCCTGCCATACCCTGACCATCAGGCCATGAAGAGGGAAGACCAAGCCATGTTACCCATGCAGTTCCATTCCTTTGACAGGTACTGTCTTCTCATTGTCACAATGCAGACTAGTGTGGGTTTGGTATAAGTTCAGTTGATGGAATTTGTGGCATAATGTTGATAATTAGTTTCTACTTGTCTCTCCTTTTCTTTAAATAATGCAAAGATCTTCTGTAGGTGACAGTGAATCACTTGTAAGTGAATGGAGTCCAATTCATAAACTGTAACATGCTTACTGATTCAATAGTATAACCACAAGACCAATGTTCCCTCTAAGCTGCACGCGAGAAATAATGTGCCGCGCACACGCAAAAATGAGTTGGGAAAGCCATTTGATTGTATTCTAGTAAAAACGAAAGAATTGCAATGCTGTGGTAAACCGCTATAGAGCTGGTGCCACTAGATTTAGAACCAGTGAATGTGGTTTACAGGTTTCATAGAAAGAGAATGATGTGCGCCAAATGAGTCGCTGTAGAAACCGTGTACTTCACTGGTTGTGGACGAAAATAGCACAAATCGAGAGCCACGCAATGACATGTGAAATAAAACGTCCTCATGTATTAAAGAAGAGTGGCTATTGTGCAAACTGTACTTCATAGGGATGTTTAGATAGCTATAGAAGTTTTTTTTTTTTTAATATTTAACTTACAGATCTCAGTTTAAGTGCTTCAGTTTGTTTTCTGTTCTCTTCTATCAGTTTAAATGCTTCATTAATTTGATATTATATTATGTTAGCCCTATATTATAAACCTAATAAATAATTGACCTTGTTTTTTAATGGAGTCACTTATGCTCATCAAGGCTGTATTTATTTGATCAAAATACAGGAAAAAAAAAACTGTAATATTGTGAACTCTTAGGCTATTGCAATTTCTAATATTGGTTTTCTATTTTAATATTTTTAAAAATATAGTGTATTCCTGTAAAGCAAAGCTGAATTTTCAGCATCATTACTTCAGTCTGACAGAGTTTTGCTGTAAAGTGAAGTGTAATGATATGAACTTCCACTAGGTGTCAGCAGTATACATCAGCATGGGTGCCAGTGTGAAATCCTATGGCTTTACCGTGATTGAATGTTTCTTATCACCAATAGTACTACAGTAGCCCATTTACTGCAGATGTATACGTACAAAGCCCTTAAAAGTACAGTGACCTTTTCTGTGTGCTTGCGATCCCTTCCGTGCCTTTAAACACTACACAATACATCACAGTCAAACCATGATGAATTCTTGGATTAGTCTTTTCCCTGAGGAATGACCATAATGATTTTCTTGGTCATAAGCAAGCTATAACTCACTTTAAATTCCCCATACTTTCTATCAGGAAAAATTGCTGTTGTTTGAAAATGTCTCAGAGATGTGTTTGAGCGTTTTGTGGTGTGTTTACATTCCAAGGCCAGATAAAATCTCAGCGTGATTTGTCTCTGCTCTTAACACATGTCTTCAGTTGCGCTGCAAAGCTGTTGCTGTACATGGCTGGCCAAAATCAACATATGTAAACAGAAATTGTGTAAATGGAAAAGATGATTTTTTTTTTTTTTTTGATAATAACCTGCTCACTCTGGCTAAAAATTATCCCCAGCTGGATGCGAGGAGGTTTTCGCTGTCTTAAACGCTTAATAAGTCTCTGTCTTGGATTCTTGGATAGCATGCTTAATGATTTGTTCATACTCACAGACTCACAGACTTTTGCAATTATATTTTTGTTTCTTTGAATATTCAGTATACACCAAAATGAACAGTGTATATATATTACACAATTATATATATATTATGTTCCATGAAAAAAAAATATTTTAACAGTTTTACATTTAAAACAAGTTGAATGCGACACTAGAAATGTGAACTAAAATGAAACTGTCAAAACAGGCAAATGTGTTCAATTTGATAGCTTTAAAAACATTTAATTAATCTGACATATTAAACAGTGATATCTATTAATTCCAACAATTCAGTATTCTATGAACCTAAAAAAAATTGTAACCATTTTTACATCTATAGTTGAGTTGTTCATACGTAAAATGCTTATGGATGCTGTCAGTACACTAATAATTGTAATTAAGTTTCATAAATTAAGTGTCTATGCTACAACCACATTTTACATATTTTTGTTGCATGCTGGGCTTTTATTGTATTATCAACAAATTATCCATCAGTAAACATCTCTGACAATGTCTGACTTTATGCTATGGAGCCCCTAAAGGGACATAGTGGTGGAAAAAATTTAGGGTGAGTGGAAAAAAATTCAGGGTGGGTGGAAAAAAATAAAAAAAATACATTCTCTCGCAAAACTTTGCGTTCTCTCTCAAAGATATTTGCGTTCCCTCACAAAACTTTTGTGTTCTCTCACAAAACCAGTTGAGTTCGAATAAACACTTCCTGTTTACTTTACAGCTGGCAATGGTTCATACAGCTCTGTATGTTCACAATGAAGCAGTTCATAGAGTTTTATTTATTTATTTATTTATTTTAACTTGAACTCAAGTATAAAGAAATACAGTCAGTGCTTAGTTTAAGACATGGTTTAGGGACATTCTAAAATGCTTAATGTGGCTTAATGCTTTAAAACAGTGACATTGGAGGACCAAATTCGATAATAATAAATACTGATAACATTATTAGGCTAATATTAATAACTATATGAATAATATTGCTATTAATAAAGCAGAATAGCCCAGAATATGAGCTCAACGCGCTGCACGTTAAGCTTTTTCTCCCCCATAGAAAACGCTTAAGGTAGGCTAATGAACGAAGACAGTGATTTAAAAATACCAAATATGTTTACAGTTTATTTTACGAACAAAAAGCAGATGAGCCCAGAATGGAACGCACAACCCTGTTTTCACCCCCGTAGAAAAAACATTATAAAAAACTCTTAGCACGTTGCTTTTCTGTACAGTGTATATTTTTAACAAAATGTAAAATTTGGGCTATCACTGTTTTTTATAGCCTTATTAAGCGTGCTTTTCTATGGGGGAGAAAACACTTATCGTGCAATTCAGCTCATATTTTGGGTTCATCTGTTTGCATGTACAAAGTATATATTTTTCATACATAATATAGCATATTTGGTCTTTTTTTATCATATTCATTAAGCCGCGTTAAGCGTTTTATGAACCACTGCAAGCTGTATAAGAAGTGTTTGTGCGAACTCAACTGGTTTTGCGACAGAACACAAATATCTTTGCGAGAGAATGCAAAAGTTTTGAAAAATATTTTTTCCTCCCACCACGATTTTTTCCCACCACCATGTCCCTTTAGCGGCTCCGTATTATGCCGATGCAGAAAAGATGATCTTATTAAGAATATTGTTAACCGTAATAATGACCGTAGCCATTGACGTCTATATAGTATGGAAAAAATACTATGTAAGTCAATGGCTACCATCAAATGTTTGGTTATAAACAGTCTCCTGCAAGACTAGGCCCAAATAATGTGCTTCTCCCTGCTTAGATATTGAGTCACAGGAACAATGGATCCGTAGTAATGCATGCCACAGATGAGGTGGGCCTGCTGACTAGTAAAGGTGGTGTGTGTGTGTAGATGTGTCTGTGAGTGTTAGGGAGGGTCTCCAGGGCGTTGATGACAGATTAAACAGAAGCGCCCACCGGGCCCCTAGCTCCCCTCCTGTCGTCCTCACCCCTCAGCACCCTAATAGAGGCTGGCAGGCAGAAATGAGTTGCCATGGCAGAGTGTATTATTTTTGAAATGCTTTCACACAGACCGTCCACAGACGCCGGGTCGTACCACTCACTCCCGCATGCTTTAATGTCATCTGCCGGCCTTGAAATTGCTGTGTCTAATTGTTTGCCACCTGCCACCAAATGAGCTGCCAGACGTGGACAGGCTTCTTGGATTGTCTGTCAGAAGCTCAATAGATTGGGAGTGACAACATCAAAAAAAAAAAAAAAAGTCTCAAACACAGGAGAGATCAGGACAACTCGCCCATCACAGTCTTTCTGGGACTTTCCAAAGGTGAATTTTTTCAATTAGTTTTGAATAACCAGGAAGCCTTGTTTGCAGATGGGGCCGCCCGCCACCATGAAGAACTTGCTTTAATCAGTTTAAACCAAAGAGAAACACTTTAATACATTTACATCAGTCCGTATCAATGCCAATGGATGGTATGCTAATAAACCAAGTAATACAACATAAGTTTGCCATTATATGAGACCAACACGTACAATTATTGTTATTATTAATGTTCATTTATGTGCTAAGACTGTTTGTAATCCTAATAGCCATTTCAAATAAAACATATAAACAATTTGCATTATTCATAGTCTACCCGAGATTAATCCGTGCTTTATTCAAAGTAAGTCAATTTAAAAAATCCTATTAATAAAATATGCGCAGGATAATTCATACATCATTCACAAGCTCCTGAATAATTCATGAGGAGTGTTCATATTTTATTAGAAGCTTGTTTATCAGTCTAATACCATCAACACTACTTGTCAAATACCCACAAAAAGCCAACATGTTATGAGTAATAAATATTGTAGAAAAGCATTGCTTAGCAAATCTTTATGCTCGAAAATGTTGCAAACTGAGGTTCAGGATTAATATTTGACTCATAATTTTGTGTTGACTCTACAGTAACATTGGAATGTCCATGTTACACACATTGCTGATATGTTTATTTAATATTAATTCAGTTACAAACAATTTTTTAGTAGTAATTATTCCTATAAAGTGCTTTTGAATGGTGTTTCCACAAAACAATTAAATACAACAGGGACTTGTTTACTCTTTATTTATTGATGTAGTTCCACACTATTTTGTCTGCTGTGGTTCACAAATGGAGTTATTTTTACAGCATGTCCTGGCTGCTATTTTCCATAAATAAACATATATTTTACTGAGCATCAAGCTTCACAAATGCCATAAACAACAACAACAACAACAAAAACATAAAAGCAGTCCATACAACTTGTTAGCTGTATGTTCAGTTATACTACTCTGTTCTTCAGTGTAAAGTGTGCTGAATGATTTTGAGTGTAATTTATGTGTGTTGTTGTTGTACATGTGAGGCCAAGAAGTTTTAATTTGTATTCTAAAACTTAAAACTTGTATACTTTTACACTGCCAAACCAAAAGTTTGGGGTCAATAAGGTTTGATTGATTTATTTATTACTTTTATTGTATTATTATTTACATTTATTATTATTATTATTTTTTTATTATTATTATTATTTATTTATTCATTTATGTTTAATGTTTTATTTATTTATTATTTTTATTTTATTATTTTTTATGTTTATTATTATTATTATCATCATTATAATAATAGTTATTATTATTATTATTATTATTATTTATTCATTTATGTTTTATTTATTTATTTATTTATTTATTTATGTTTTATGCTTTATTTTATTATTATTATTATTATTTAAATAAATTTAAATTGGACAAAATTGACAGTAAAATCATTTATAATGTTACAGCAGATTTTGATTTCAAATTACTATTTTAAAATATATTAAAATAGAAAAACTTTTTTCCATTATTTGTAATAATATTTTACAATATATTAAGTTTTTTTTCTTTTGTCTTTTCTTCTTTCTTTCTTTCTTTTTCTTTCTTTCTTTCTTTCTTTCTTTCTTTCTTTCTTTCTTTTAAAAATTCTTACAGACCCCAGATTTTTAAACTGTAACATGTATTTGCATTTACTAGAATAACTCCTCGTAGCACATAAAGACAAAGGTACACGTATGATTTTAAGGGTCTGTTATTCTCTGTTTGTAGTGCTCAAGGGGAAGCACGTGTCACAGAATGTTTTTGCTTCCTGTCACGCCAGCGTGTTAAAGAGAGCGTGCCGTGGGGACGAGTGGCAGTCTCCCAGACAAGTGCTCTAATGGCTCCATCCTCTCTCTGTACAGTGTCTGAGGTCACATCGTGCGGCATCAGGAGGCTTAGCAGGTGACATTAGAACCAGCCCTGCGCTACATCACCCAAAACAAGCAGATCTCTGTATCAGCCAGCGTCGTGATAAAGAAACCAGACCGATATACAGTACACCTCAACAAAATATCATTCCATCCTCTAAAGCACTTGACTGTGTCATGTGTATAATATCAAACTAATCCTCTCCTGCTCTTCGCTATCAGGCTAAGGTGGGTTTCCGTGAATCTGCGTAGCTCCAGAATGTCATGTCTGTGACATGCAGGAGATTATCGGCGAGGTCAAGAGTTTAATGCAAACTCGTGATCCTGCTCATCTCCAGCGCTGTTTTCAGCTCGTTAGACTGTTGCCTCTGGAAACCATGTGATTTCTTTCTACATCTATAAATAAGCTGGAAAATAAAAGCTAAGTATAATTTCTTGAAGGCATAATTAAGTTGATTAGGATGTTTAGGCCCTTTTTTAATGGTCTAATTTGTTTACTAGCTATATTTAGAGACTGTTTCTTTAATTAGCTTTCCAGAGATTGCAGCTGGCCAGTGTTGAGAGGGTTGAAGAAGGATGACAAGATGATTGCTGGTATTGTGATTGTGGCCTATTTTGTCCTGCAACAGGAGGGTTATTCCTGTTATTCAGTACTTTTATGAAGCACTTCCTGTACATTTATTTTAAAATGAATATACTTATATGTTTAAGTATTTCTATAAAAGGATGTTCTGCACTTTCAGACATATGATCTTGTCTTGTTCAAGCACTTAAATTAATTTGACCATGATTATAAAGGTTAAAAAACAGAACAAAATGGAAATAAACAGCCACTAAGAATTTGTTTAGATGAGAGTGTTGCCTTGTAATGTTTTGATTTCTGATATTTGTGTTTATTGATATTTTCATTTTTCATCCATCTTTTTGTTTTTATCCTATATTTTATTTTTGCTTTTATCCTAACCTTTTATCCTTTATTTAATTACTAGTTTTTCCCTTTTTTAAACTTTATCTAATGGAATAGAATAGTGATGCAAACCATTTAATACCACAAAACTTTACAGAATTTATTAATTCATTGCCATTTTTCCACAGAATTGTCACTTGCCTCACAAGTTTATGTAAATATTAAAAATAAATAAACAAATAAAGTGGGGAAAAATAGATAGATAGATAGATAGATAGATAGATAGATAGATAGATAGATAGATAGATAGATAGATAGATTTACTGAGGTTATTTAAAATTGGCATTTGTTAATTCATTTTTGATTTTATGATTAATGAAAGTTAACTAATATGATATAACATAATATTTCTTTCATTATTTAGTAAAATGTATTATTAATATCTCCTAATTATGCATTTTATTTACGACAGTACTAAAACACAGTGGTTTTTTTACACAGTGATTAAAGCTAAGTAATATTTATGTAAACAATAAATAATAAATAACATTTTTTAATTTAATAGTTTGATAATTTAATAATATTTTAATATTAATATTTAATCCAATATAATGGGGCCGTGAAAATGTACTGTATTGTAGGAATAATCCATAAGGTTTTCTAAGGTGAGAACCTCAAAAATGCACTGCTGTATCAACAGCAAATTTCTGCAGTGCACCTGGAAAGTATCTCCTGATGAATTTCGCTCCGAGTTTGACATTACGTCAAGTCACAGCAGTGGACAAACAGCAGAAAAGAGAAGCATACCCAAAACCCAGCAGTCACTGCTTTTGATTTTACTGTTTGTTTGTCCTGAGCTCTCATTCTGTACAGTCACAAGGCTAGCTCGGGCCGGCAGGAGAGCAGGATGTTTACTTTGCCTGCTGGTCTTTCCCTTGCCACTGCGACCGTTCAATCCATCCACTTTCATCCAGCCTGACTGGACCGTGGAAAACAGCCGTCAATCTCCCTGCAGCTTAATCAACTGATTTCACAAGCAATCATGTGTATTTATTGTTTTATTTTGCTGTTAGATTTGTTTCTTTTCGTTTGTGTGGAATCTGGAAGCTTTTGTGGTTCACTTGCCGTCCCTTCCGGGAAGTGCTTGGTAAAATACTAGCTGTTTGGTCATATGTTTACACATCCACCTTTCCAGGTTACAAGCACAGTTTGCCATCTGCATCAAATCCAAGGTACATTTAGTAAAAGATTGTGAACTCTCTCTCGCAGGAGTGTGGTGGTACAGGCCAAGAAGCCTCTCTCTGGCCTGACGGTGAACACAGTGGGCAGTTCTGGCTCCAGCAGCGCCCTGACCTCTGCTAGCACCCCAAACATCTTTGCTGCTGCTTCGTCCGCTACGCCCAAGAGTATGATCAACACTACAGGTATGCATTGTCTCGATACAACCTTACCTAACCTCTTCTGGAATGTTGTTAATTATGGTAACTTTATAAGGACACTTTCTCCTTAAAAGTAGATATAATGGTCACAACTGCTCTCTGTGTTGTTAATGAGACGTTAATTTGAACGTGCTGGTGCTTAAGTGAATTTTCACTGAAATGCATGCTCTGCTCTGCTATTCCTAGAATAATTAAAGATGTCATTCCTAAAATAATTCAAACTCAGGAAATTAGATTTGGTGGCATCGAGCAGTTTGTCCACTAGAGGGCCCCCTCACTATGTATTGCTTCCTTACACTAGATGTGAAAATAGGATCTGTGTGAAATTTCAAGGTTGTTATGCAGCCACATGGAGACTATAAAGAAGTTACATTTCGAGCGTCCCCCTCAGGGTGCACATTATGAACACTATAGATTTTGCTCTTGAGACTAGAGCTGTTATATAGGCCTATACCTTATCGTGTGTGAAAGTGTGTGTATGTGTTTATTGCTCTAGGCAGGACATTCAGGCCTGGAAATATAATATTTGATTCTGTGGGATTCACTGAAAATATCTGGAATAGTAATTGTTCCCATTTGTTTATTTAATTGTTTTCAGTGTATTGGGAATTGAAAGCCAATTTTGGGTACCTCAGCTTTGAAGGACTGGTTTAAGCAACCTGCTTTTAGTATTTTTTGTGATTATTATATTTAGGGTTCAGAAAGGCTGCAGGACACCCGAGGTAAATTAGGACTTTTTGATTTGATTTCAAAACACTACAGTACTTCCCTATGTTTGTCACTATGTACTACAAAATTTATTGCAAAGGTCATTGCATGCAATGACAAAAACCCTTTTTAATGTAGTGATGTAATCTAAACATGCAATATGTATATTTAAATATTATGGATTTTTTTACACACACAAAAAAAAAAAAATCATAATATACCTTTATGTAATACCTTCCATTTATTTAAATAAATAAACAGTAAAATTGTGAAATATTAGAACAATTTAAAATAATATTTTAGTATATTTTGAAATGTAATGTATTCCTGTGATGAAAAGCTGAATTTTCAGCATCATTACTCCAGTCTTCAGTGTCACATGATCCTTCAGAAATCATTTTAATAGGTTGATTTGGTGCTCAAAAACCTTAATATTATTAATATTAATATTAATATTTTAATTATTATTGTTTACTATTATTATCAATGTTGAAAATCGCTGTTGTTTAATTTTTTTTTTTTTTTTGTGGAAACCGTGATACTTTTTTTTTTTCAGGATTCTTTGATGAATAGGAAGTTCAAAAGAATAGCATTTATTTGAAATTTCTTTTTGAAATGTAATTATTTTCACTTTTGACCAGTTTAATGTGTCCTTGCCTAATAAAAGCATTCATTTCTTTAACAGAAAAAAAAAAACATACTGACCCCACAATACAGTATATTTTGAGAACAGAAAAATGTATCGCATTTCCCTTAAGAGAGGCTTTTAGTCCCCTTTGTCCATCATAAACCTCATTGAGATCTGCTTAGAATGCACAAGGGACGTTGATTTGGATTGAGGCTGAATCAGGCCAAGCTGCGCTTCCAGCAGAATCCATCAGAATGTGCCTCTTGACGTTTCCCCTCATCTTGGTGTATTTGCTTATGGGTGGACACTCATCTCTGACACGGCGATTGATGGCTGCGTAATAGATTTCCCATCCTCAGATGTCCCATGACAGCTTGTGGTTCCACAGGATGACAGTCCATTGCTGTGATGTATCTATCAGAAGCTCCCTGCTGCATAGGGCGCTGTGGACACTGTTGCTTTGACAGAGAGAGAAATAAGAGGAATGTAAGATGGTGCTTCACTTTCTCAGGAGGAGGCCAGAGTAATGGGGATGTTTCTCAAAGTTTGTGCCTCTGTAGTTATGTTGTTACCTGATGAAAAACCAGAAAGAGTATTTGATTTTAGTGCAACTGAAGGTTTAGTTGACAGTTGATGGGGATGTAAAGTTAAAAACTGCACCGTGAGTTGTTTTCAATGTCTAAGAAGTTGTGAGAAAACATCATTTAGTCTTAATTTGGTCGATTTTGCTAACCTGTGATTTCTTGTTGTGTCACAGGAGCCACAGATGCATCCACTTCCTCTTCCTCCAGTTTTGTGAATGGAGCCACCAGCAAGAATCTGCCTGCGGTTCAGAGTGTGGCCCCCATGCCTGAGGACACCATGGAGAACATGAGGTGATTCAGAGTCCCAGGATGTGTGTTGAGGTCTAAGACACACAGCTGGATAGAGATTCAGCTTGATGTGTATTTTGAAATGGGATGCTTGGATGAGCTGTGTTTGAAGATGTAACTTTATGTGTAATTTTATGAAAATAAGGCTGTGAGGATGGTCTGTTCTATCTTAAGCTTAGGGATGCACAATATTATTTATTCTTACTATTTGTTTATTTTTATTTGTTTTTTAGAAACTGACTATACATTGACCAATAATTAAATATAAATTATATGTAAATTATATTATATTATCTCTTTCAGCACTACTTGACTTCATCCTAAACTTTATTTAAAAAAAACAAAACTTTCTTTCTCTTTATTTATTCCTTTCCTTTCTAGCTTGTACTTATTTGAACAATGCCTGAGACTTGTTGTTACGAGCACTTCCTCTGTCTGATTGCCTCTTCAAGATGAATCGCTTCATGTATTCCCCAATTGTAAGTCGCTTTGGATAAAAGCGTCTGCACAATGACTAAATGTAAATGTAAATATTATATATAAAATTATATAAAAATTATATATAGTTAATTATACCAGTAGATATATTTATGTAATTATTATTTAGGATACATGTTAAGCCTCTTATGCTCACCCAGGCTGCATTTATTCAATCAAAAATACAATAAAACAGTAATACTGTAAGATGTTTTTTATTCAAATAATAATTTTTTAGAATGCAGTTTATTCCTGTAATGCAAAGCTGCATTATTTCATTAGCCATTACATCAGTCTTCAGTGTCACATGATCCTTCAGAAATCATTAAAATATTCAGATATTTTTGATTAAATAAATGCTTCCTGGAGGAGCATAAGAAACATCAAAAACATTAAAAGATAGTCTTTAAAATACTAATAATTTAAATATCCTATTGTAAATAGATTTTTTTATTTTTTTTTTACCAGCCATAGCATGAAAATAATTGCTGTTGTATCCCTGCTTAATTTTTTTTTTCTGAATTAATCAAATTTTCATGATTTTCAAATCTTAACCTGGTAACACTTTACAATAAGGTGCCATTTGTTAACTATACTTAATGCATTAACTAACATTAACAAACAATGAACAGTACATTTAGTAGAGTATTTATTAATCTTTCATCCAGACCAGCACGCACTACCCCCTCTGCCCCCTGGCTGTCCGATGTTCTTCATGAACATCGCGATAAACTAAGGGCTGCAGAGAGGAAGTGGTACAAATCAAAAAACTCTACTGAACTTAGTGCGTATCAGTCACTCCTCTCTTCCTTCTCTGCAAATGTCTCCACTGCTAAAACGACATACTACCACAACAAAATTAACAACTGTTCTGACTCTCGCACACTTTTCAAAACTTTCTCTTCTCTTCTCTGTCCTCCTCCCCCTCCCCCTTCATAAACTCTTACAGCTGATGACTTGAATTTGCAATTTTCTTCACAAATAAAACAAGAACCATCAGTGACCAATTCCTCACACCACTAACTAATGATAACTTCATAACGACAAATACATTCTCTCTCACCTCCTTCTCTCCTCTCTCGGAGATGGAAGTTTCCAAACTCATCCTTTCCAGTCATCCCACTACTTGTCCACTAGATCCTATCCCCACTCACCTCCTTCAGGCCATTTCTTCTTCAGTCATACCTCCGCTTACTCACATTATCAACACCTCTCTTTACAATGGTACATTTCCCACAGCATTTAAGCAGGCTCGGGTAACCCCACTGCTTAAAAAAGGCTTTCTAAATCCAGCACTTTTAGAAAACTACAGAACTACAGGTATCCCTTCTTCCATTCATTGCAAAGACACTTGAGCGAGTTGTGTTCAACCAACTCTCTTCATTTCTTGCACAGAACAATCTTCTGGACAACAACTAATCTGGCTTCAGAAGCGGCCACTCTATCGAGACTGCCCTACTCTCGGTTACAGAAGCCCTGAGACTGGCAAGAGCGGCTTCCAAATCCTGTGTACTTATCTTGCTGAACCTGTCTGCTGCTTTTGACACAGTTAACCACCAGATTCTCCTGTCCACCCCCAGAAAGATGGGCATCTCAGGAACCGCGCTCCTGTGGTTCGAGTCTTACCTCTCCGGTAGGTCCTTCAGGGTGTCTTGGAGGGGTGAGGTTTCGAAGTCACAACTTCTTGCTACTGGAGTTCCTCAAGGCTCAGTGCTTGGACCAATTCTCTTCTCCATCTACATGTCATCATTAGGATCGGTCATTCAGAAGCATGGCTTTTCTTATCACTGCTATGCTGATGACACTCAACTACTTCTCATTCCAACCAGATGATCCGATGGTAGCTGCTCGCATTGCAGCCTGTCTGAGTGACATTTCTAGCTGGATGAAGGATCATCACCTTCAGCTCAACCTTTCTAAGACAGAACCGCTCGTGGTCTCAGCCAACCCATCACTTCACCACAACTTCTCTATACAGCTGGGTCCGTCAACCATAACTTCTTCCAGGACAGTCAGGAACCTTGGAGTTGTGATCGATGATCAGTTAAGCTTCACAGACCATATTGCTACAACGGCTGTAGATTTGCCTTATACAACATTAGGTAGATTAGACCCTTCCTGTCAGAGCAAGCCGCACAACTCCTTGTCCAAGCTCTTGTTCTCTTCAGACTGGACTATTGTAATGCTCTCTTGGCGGGCCTTCCCGCTAGTACTATCAAGCCTCTGCAACTGATCCAGAATGCAGCAGCCAGAGTGGTCTTTAATGAACCGAAAAAAGCTCACGTTACCCCTCTCTTCATCAGGTTACACTGGCTACCAGTAGCCTCTCGCATCAAATTCAAGGTACTGATGTTTGCCTACAAGACAACAACTAGCGCTGCACCAATGTATCTAAACTCACTAGTTCAAACTTATGCACCCTCCAGAAGCTTGCGCTCTGCAAGTGAACGACGCCTTGTGGTGCCATCCCAAAGAGGTACCAAATCTCTCTTGCAGACCTTTTCCTGGACTGTGCCCAGCTGGTGGAATGACCTACCGATCTCAATTCGAACATCTGAGTCTTTAACCATTTTCAAAAATCATCTAAAGACACATCTTTTTCGCCAGCACCTGACCAACTAATACTAACACTTTCCTATTCTATTTATTAAAAAAAAAAAAAACACTAGCTACATGTACTGTGCTAGACTAACTGAGACTTGTCATGGCACTTGTATACTGCTGCACTCTTGATGGCCTTATTGCTTCTATTGTTCTCATTTGTACGTCGCTTTGGATAAAAGCGTCTGCTAAATGATTAAATGTAAATGTAAATCTTTGTTAACATTAATAAATAACAGTAAAACTGTTCATTGTTAGTCCATGTTAGCTCAGGTCCATTAACTAATATAAATAGCTACAACTTTTTATTTTAATAATGCATCAGTAAGTGTTGGAATCAGCATTAACTAAGATTAATAAATGCTTTAGAATGCTTTAACTAATGTAGTTAACTAATGTTAACAAATTGAACTTTATTTTAATGTGTTACCATCTAAGGGCCAGATTTACTAAACAGGACAAAATAGTGTTAGAGCGCAATTCCATAAAAGCGCTGATGGGAGGGGACAATTCTGTGAGTGATTTACTGACAAGGTGCTGTAAATCAAAAAAATTAAAGAACACAGACGCAACATCTCATTTCCATAATGACCAGCGCAATCTACCAAGAGCAGGTGAAAATCATCGTCTGCTTTAAGACATGATTTTTTTGGGCGTTAAATAATGCCGCAAATACTAGTGAATTGACAAGCGCAAATCTTAGTAAATCACGTTGTGTGATTCATTTAAATCCTCTCCTCTTACCGATCGAAAGGGAAACTCCTACAAATGTATATTCAATAAGGTGAGCTGCAAAAATAACTGTGTCTACGCCTTTTCAGCGCTCATTTCTCGCTGACAGTAGTTTTTTAACGCCAAATGAGGGTTTGGCCCTAATTAAAAAATAAATAAATAAATAAATAAATAAATCTAATTTTGTTTGCACTGGAAAGATGGGGTTTTTTTTATCGTGTTTTGATGGCTGAATAATTGACACAAAGGTACATAATAGTGCAACTCATTAGCACTTATATGTCAGTCCCTCACAGCTTCATTTGCATAAAATTAAACATAACATCTACCTTCACTGAAGTCCGTATTTCCTGGTAATTGTTAAATTATTAATAATGCATTTAATTATTTATTGAATGTTAGTGTCTTATAATACTGTTGCCACCATTTAAAAATAGCTATAGCTTGAAATTATTATAGTGATTATTTGTTTAGAATAATTACAAATTTTTAAATGTTTTTGAAAAGTGTCTAATGCTCACAAAGGCTGCATGTATTTGATGAAATAGAATTGTTTTCTATTTTAATATTTAAAAATGTAATTTATTCCTATGATGGCAAAGCTGAATTTTCAGTAGCCATTACTCCAGTCTTCAATGTCACATGATCCTTCACATATCAGTGTATATTATTTCTCACGATACCCCTATAATATGATAAAACGCACCCTTAAATGGCGTATTGCTTTATTTTGAGCGTCAGTGAGCAGGAAGCATTTCCTCTGTTAGCACCTCATCAGATGCATTTGTGTTTGTTCACTCAGCCATGAGTTTTTATTATCACTGCCACAAGAGGGGGTCAGAACTCAGCCTTGTTTTTTCATGTTTACAGACATGGTGCCTTTCCTTTGTTTTGGGCAATGGGCGACAATCATTTTACTTTTTTATAATGTTGTGGTTGCGACAAACAAGACACCCCACACCTTACATATCGCCTGTCCTCTCTCTCACTGGCCACCGCGGGTGTTTGAGCTGTCAGAGGGGCTGCGCGAGCGCTAATGCAGAGAAATCAGTGCGCGTAGGTGTTTTGGGGAGTGTGTGGAAACCGTGCTGACCTTGGCTCCATCCTTTCACCTCGTCTAATGCTTTGTGACAGACATCTCACAGACACGCCACTGTCTGACTACACAGGAGAAAGCATGTGTGTGTGCGTGCGTCTCTCTCTCTCTCGTGCTCTCCGGGGGCCCCTACACCTCACACACACACACACACATATACACACTCTTTGTGGCTCCTCTGCCATGCCAGGAATCGCAAATCAGTTGCCATGGCAGCGGTAACCGACAGCACTTACTGGGAGTGTGAAGTCAATGATGAAACTGTCTGGATGCAGAGGCTGTGATGCCTAACCCGCACTCCGAGAGACAAGAGATGGGTTTCACTGTCGCTGCCTGCATGTATCTCATTAGCGTTTCTGGATTTTTTTTCCCACTTATTTTCCACACTTACTTTCATGACACACAATAGCCGTTAGTGCTGGATTTTTCGCAATAAGCACACCAAAAAGGAAACGCAGTATTTTCAAAGCTTAAGATCTAATTATCATCAGATTTGCAACCGAGACAAGCAAACCCGAGGAAATCTGCATGCTTATACAACAAAATCCCTAGGAGTTTTACTCAGGATCTCAGTTTTAAGGTATTATGGTAACCAAACCTCAAAATACTGGTTTTGCTCAATATTTTTTAATGCTAGTATAATAAATATAGTATAGTAAAATATAGTACCGTACTAACTGTAAGGACTGTAAAATAAAGTGTTACCACATGGGTTACACTTTATTTTACAGTACATGTACTTACATTGTATTTATCAAAAAAGTACTGGTAGTACATGGGTTAGGGGTTCAGGGGCAGTACCTAGTTATACAGTTATTGTAATTGTTATATTAAGTACAAATAAAGGGTTACACTTTATTATGAAGGTGTCCTTATTACAGTGTAATTATACATTTAAGTACTGTAATATTAATTTACTACATGTACTTACTATATGGTTAGGGTTAGGATTAGGGTTTGGCTTAGGGTTACTTGCATGTAATTATGCATAAATTATTGTTATTATAGTAGTAAGTACATGTAACTTGTAACAATGACACCTTAAAATAAAGTGTTACCAAAAAGTGCTACCTAAATATGCTGGTACTGTAAGTACTGGTAGCTACTTGTATTTTATCTGTGTAAAATTGAGTTTGAATCAATATATAACAAATGGCCGTTTTTTTTTTTTTTGCAAATTCTATCAAAAAAAAGTATAAATACTAGTGTATGCAATACATACTGTTGCAAACCTTTAGACACATTTGACTGATTTTATCCATCATACCTGAATAACCATTTGATTGAAAATATCTAAAAAACTAAACTAAACTAAACAAAAAAAAGCTAAGTGCTTAAATTCTTAAAATTAGTTTTGTAGACAAAAATAAATTGGGCCCTTATATATAGGGACAAAAATGAGTTTTTGAAAATACCTATATTTCTGCACTGATTACTCATAAAATGAGGTCTGATCTTTATTTAACTTTATTTAATAACTTAATACCATACAAGTATTGTACTCTTTCACAATTCCAACAAAAAGTATTAATTCTAACAAGTTAACTTTCATTTGGTGTTAGTGCCTCTTTACAGTAAAAATTAACAGTAAAGTTTGGTCTTTGTACCACAGCTTCTCTGTTTTGGTGTTTGTGTAAGGTTTCTTAGCTCAATTTATTTAGCTGATTGTTAGGACCCCAGGCTGTACTGGAGCTGGCCAATGCCATAAGCAAGAACATCTTCCAGTATGCCTTCCAGAACTACCTGTTTTCTAGTGGGGTTGGACTCCTGTAGGGAACATGTAGTTCTCTTTCTATTCTGCGAGCTGGCATTGTACTTTGTCTTTGTTGTCAGAGCCCAGGATGTTCAATCTGCAGCTGTTTATTAGGCATTGGTTTGGTCTATAGTGGTATATTAGTGTGCCATATTACTGGTTAAGTAACATTTCATGGTAACAATTCATGGTTTTGTCTTGAAATGAACCAAGATATTTTTTTTCAGCTTCTATAATACATTTACTTTGTCTACCCACAGTATCACCACTAAACTGGAGCGAGCTCTGGAGAAGGTGGCCCCGTTACTGAGGGAGATCTTTGTGGACTTTGCACCTTTCCTCTCTCGTACACTGCTGGGCAGTCATGGTCAGGAGTTGCTCATTGAAGGTACTGATGCTAAATTCTTCCCCTCTCTCTCCGTCTGTTTCTCTTTTGCACATCATTGTGTATTACATGGTCATGCTGGTACAGGAGGGTGCAAGTTTGTTTTATAATGCTGTGCATACTGTTACATACTGTTTCTTACCTGAATAATGTACGTTTTCTTACCTGAATAATGTACTTATAAATTGTGTGTATGTGTGTGGACATGTACTGTGTGTATATGTATGTGTAGACACAATTTAAAGGTACATTAAAATGTAACTTTGGTTAAAGAGACAAGGTTTAAAAAAAAGTCTAGTCATTTTTATAGTGCATACACCACCAATCAAAAGTCTGGTGTCAGTTAGATTGTTTTTTAAAAATAAATCAATACTGTTTTTCAGCAAGGATGCATTAAATTGATCTAAAGTGACAGTAAAGATATTCATAACGTTACAAAAGATCAGTACTGTTCTTCTGAACTTTCTATTCATCAAAGAATCCTGACAAAAATGCATCAAAGTTTTGACAAAAATATTAAACAGAACTACTACCAAACTACTTCCAAATCAGCATATTAAAATAATTTCTCAAGAATTATCAGACACTGAAGACTGGAGTAATGGAGCAAATTCAGCTTTACTTCACAGGAATAAATTACAGTTTAAAATATATTAAAATAGAAAACAATTATTTTAAAATGTAATAACATTTCAAAATATTAATAAATGTTACCATATTTTTTGAGCAATTAAATGCAGCTTTGGTGGGCATAAGAGAACCCAAACCTTTGAAGATTATTTTTATATTTACTTATTGTTTTATGTGGTTGTGTTTTCTCTTTTTTCCCCCTTACATCTGAGGTGCAAGTAGAGCTACCTTTTGGAGTTCACTTCTCTTCTCTAGCTGGCTGTGATGGGCACACACACACACACACACACACACACACACACACACACACACACTCGCACACGCTTTCTCTCTCGCATTTCGGCTCGCATGGCAAGGCAACCTCTCTTTGAATGGGAACCCACACTCCAGGCTCTGTTTTGTGGCTTTTTTACCTTTCAGCCTCAGTGCCAAATTATAGTGTACGTCCCCCTCACCGCTCAAAACCAGTTTGTTCCAACTAATGTAGCTCCGCATTACGGCACGCTGGAAATATGTGTCTACAGCTCAGGCAGCCATTTCATGAAAGAAATACTCAGAAACACATTCTGCCCTGGATTCAAGCTCTGCTTTTTATGAATTATAACAGCCAGTTTTCTGTCTTTAACTTCGTAGTCGTACATAATCCTGTCCACATTAGGAAGCATCACAGTTTTGGTTGCCCACTGAAAACAGGCGTAAGGTGACAATTTCATAACTATCCTTGTGAAATCTAGTCAACTGAGTCAGTGTTCTGCTCTCAGATGTTGTAGTTGCAGACTTTACCAGAAGGGGCAAACTAGACCTTGCTAAACTTGACAAACCTTGACCCCATGGTTTTGTAAGATTTAATTTCCCTGAACAAATGCGGGGTGATACTAGAGCATCGCTATGAGGTTGCAAAAGTGTGCTGGGTGGTTTTTAACCCATTGCTATGTGGTTTGAAGGGTGTTGTAAGTGGTTGTCATAGCCTAAACAAATTTAAAGAAATAGCTCACCCAAAAATGAAAATTGTGTCATTATTTACATACTCTCATGTTGTTCTAAACCAATTTGACTTTATTTTTTTCTGTGCAACATAAAAGAAAATAGAATATATAGCATGTATTTTAGCACAACATTCGTGCGTTAGTAAATGCTTGCTTTATCCAAAGGATTAATAATGACAAAAAATGTATTGCTGCAATAGATTGTAAATATTAGCTATATATATACAGGAGCATCTCAATAAATTAGAATGTCGTGGAAAAGTTAATTTATTTCAGTAATTCAACTCAAATTGTGAAACTCGTGTATTAAATAAATTCAATGCACACAGACTGAAGTAGTTTAAGTCTTTGGTTCTTTTAATTGTGATGATTTTGGCTCACATTTAACAAAAACCCACCAATTCACTATCTCAACAAATTAGAATACTTCATAAGACCAATAAAAAAACATTTTAGTGAATTGTTGGCCTTCTGGAAAGTATGTTCATTTACTGTATATGTACTCAATAGTAGGGGCTCCTTTTGCTTTAATTACTGCCTCAATTCGGCGTGGCATGGAGGTTATCAGATTGTGACACTGCTAAGGTGGTATGGAAGCCCAGGTTTCTTTGACAGTGGCCTTCAGCTCATCTGCATTTTTTGGTCTCATTTTCCTCTTGACAATACCCCATAGATTCTCTATGGGGTTCAGGTCTGGTGAGTTTGCTGGCCAGTCAACCACACCAACACCATGGTCATTTAACCAACTTTTAGTGCTTTTGGCAGTGTGGGCAGGTGCCAAATTCTGCTGGAAAATGAAATCAGCATCTTTAAAAAGCTGGTCAGCAGAAGGAAGCATGAAGTGCTCCAAAATTTCTTGGTAAACGGGTGCAGTGACTTTGGTTTTCAAAAAACACAATGGACCAACACCAGCAGATGACATTGCACCCCAAATCATCACAGACTGTGGAAACTTAACACTGGACTTCAAGAAACTTGGGCTATGAGCTTCTCCACCCTTCCTCCAGACTCTAGGACCTTGGTTTCCAAATGAAATACAAAACTTGCTCTCATCTGAAAAGAGGACTTTGGACCACTGGGCAACAGTCCAGTTCTTCTTCTCCTTAGCCCAGGTAAGACGCCTCTGATGTTGTCTGTGGTTCAGGAGTGGCTTAACAAGAGGAATACGACAACTGTAGCCAAATTCCTTGACACGTCTGTGTGTGGTGGCTCTTGATGCCTTGACCCCAGCCTCAGTCCATTCCTTGTGAAGTTCACCCAAATCTTGAATCGATTTTGCTTGACAATCCTCATAAGGCTGCGGTTCACTCGGTTGGTTGTGCATCTTTTTCTTCCACACTTTTTCCTTCCACTCAACTTTCTGTTAACATGCTTGGATACAGCACTCTACAATGAATATTTGTGGCTTACCTTCCTTGTGAAGGGTGTCAATGATTGTCTTCTGGACAACTGTCAGATCATCAGTCTTCCCCATGATTGTGTAGCCTAGTGAACCAAACTGAGAGACCATTTTGAAGGCTCAGGAAACCTTTGCAGGTGTTTTGAGTTGATTAGCTGATTGACATGTCACCATATTCTAATTTGTTGAGATAGTGAATTGGTGGGATAGTGAATTGGTGGGTTTCACAATTTGAGTTGAATTACTGAAATAAATGAACTTTTCCACCACATTCTAATTTATTGAGATGCATCTGTGTGTGTATATATATATATATATATATATATATATATATATATATATATAGATATATATATATATAAAATGCCATTTACCCAAAATATGTTTAAAACTAGAAAATAGGGAGGGGAAGGGGGGGGACATGCATCTTTTGTATGTCTCCCTGATTCCACTCATCAGCTCATTAGTAGAGACTGCAAGAACTAAATTGGGTGTGTCTGATTAGGGAGACATACAAAATGTGTAGGGCAGGGGGTCCTCCAGGACAGGTTTGGGAACCACTGCTTTAAGGCATCCTCTGACCAACCAGTCCTCAAGTAATCCAACTTGAAATGCCATTGACTGTACTTGTGCATTTCCATTGCCATTATGATCCTCCCCAAACGAACCCCAATCCCACAAAACAGCAACTTCCTCAAAGATGACTCTTTACCCCCGCATTCATTTGTCTAGTATGTTAACACCATCCCATGACCAGAAGAAGTGATGTCTGTTTTCCCTTCCCTTCCTCTCTTCCTCAACCTCTCACAGCTGAAATACTGTTTCACTCGGCGTAAAGGCGCCCTATTTACCCATAATTACCCTTCATCCATCACTCGGCCCGGCACTAGGGGTCAAGCCCCTGCCAGGCCTCCCTCCAGACACTCGTTCACTGGGGGCAATTATGCCCCGCTCGCCCTCGGACAGCCTCTCGACACTTGGAGTTTTGAGTGCGAGGCCCCTGGGCGGAACACTGCACTTCTTGTGAGAGCTGACCGCCCAATTCTGCGACGCTTTGGCCCTCTGACAATGTCACATTCACACCAGTGAGGCTTAACTGGAAAGCATGGTGACTTGCTGTTTAAATAGAATGCATTTAGTTTGTCCAGCAGCGTAATCCAGAGGTCAGGCCTGCCACCTGACTGAAGAGAGGAACCCCGGTGGGGAATTGCTGTGTGTACAGCCTCATCTCACCCTCATAAATGAGACAGAGAGATTGTTGGGACTTGAACTCTTGGCCTCTGAAATATTATGGTCATAACTTCATGGACTGAATGGTTTAGGAGTGATCATTCATGGTGAAAGGATGTTTAAGTGGGTAACGAGACAAGTGGTGCTCTCAGACAGAAGTGAGCTGAATGTAAAGCTCAGTTTATAGGACTGTTTTACCACAGATTGTATGTATACAGATTTAATTATTGGGATTTACAGTTTTGATTTAAAAATATTGAATTTCTGAAGAAAATTAGTACTTGCAAAATTATCTGCCACAATTCTGGGGTGGTTGCCAGGACATAGATATGAGGTTGCTAAGGTGTTCAGGGTGGTTATAGTGTATTTGTTGGTGGTTGGTGGTGGGATGTTAGCTAACAGTAAACCACTGGTTGCATATAAACTTTTAATCACATGTGATGTGACATGTAGCCAAGTATGGTGACCCATACATTTTTGTTTGCATTTTTGTAAAACTTTACAAAAAGCCCCTTATCTCCCCCAACCCTAGTAACGTCCCTGGTCAATATTGTCGAAAATGTTGACTATTCGTTTCAGCCTTAAATGATTAGTTCACTTCCCAAATGAGAATTTCCTGATCATTTACTCACCCCCACGTCATCCAAGATTTTCAAGTCTTTCTTTCTTCAGTCGAAAAGAAATTAAGGTTTTTGAGGAAAGCATTCCAGGATTTTTCTCCATATAGTGGACTTCAACAGGGACCAACAGGTTGAAGGTCCAAATTGCAGTTTCAGTGTTGCTTCAAATGGCTCTACACGATCCCAGCTGAGGAGTAACGGTCTTTCTAGTGAAACGGTCTGTCATTTTCTAATAAAAATACAAATTGATATACTTTTTAATCACAAATGCTTGTCTAGCTCTGCAATGTGCGTCCAGGACTTCACGTATTACATTGTCACATTGGAAAGGTCATGTGTGACGTAGGTAGAAGTACCGACCCAGTGTTTACAAAGCGAACGTGAAAGACTAAATCAAACACCCTTTACAAAAAAAAGGTAAAACAATAATTTCGGACGATTTTGAAGTTGAAGGAGAAAATCGGATGGAGTTCGGTACTACTTCTGCCTGCATCACGTGACCTTTCCAATGTGTCTACGTAATTCATGAAGTCATGCATGGGCATCGCAGAGCTAGTGCAAGACAAGCTTTTGTGGTTAAAAAAGTATATACATTTATTTATTTATTTATTTATTTATTTATTTAGAAAAAGACTGATTATTTCACTAGATAAGACCAATATTCCTCAGCTGGGATCATGCAAAGCCCTTTGAAGCTGCATTAAAACTGCAATTTGGACGCGTTTTTGAAGTCCACTATATGGAGAAAAATCCTGGAATGTTTTCCTAACCCTAACACAATTAAAGCTACAATCAATTCAAGACTAGTTACATGACAAAGTTGAATACTTAGGGTTATGTGTTTGTTACAATGCATAAACCTAAATATAGGAATTAGTAATAATGACACAATAGTAAATTATCTTTCATCACTTCCACTGAATCTCATTACACCACATTCATACTGAGCTCTCTCTCTTTCTCTCTCTCTCTCTCTGTCCCCCTCATCTTTCTCTCATTAGAGTATTGTCTCTCTGACTCTACTGGCTCATGCAAACAAGGACATCAGCTATGTGCTGTGTTTGTATGTTAATGCAGGTGTGTGTATGTGTGTGTGTGTTTGAGAGAGAAAGTTTGTCTTATATGTCTGGCAATAATTGCACATGTCATTTACAATTACCTTGTTTATCAGTGAGGTTAACCAAATGTCCTTTATATTCAAGGAACAACAGGCTTTTCATTTAAAATGGCATATTTTACTGAAACATCATCTGATTTCAAGAGAATGGTGCCTGTATGAGAGAAAAAAGATGTGCCTATATTCACTTCTGTATTAAATTTCCTGCCCTCACATTTTTGGAAGATATATTGTTCTATCTGTATCAGTGGTGTCCTTATTCTAGCAAGGTTTGAGAAGTATGTAAGAGCAAGACCATGGCCTTGGCTTTTGATCTCACACTGGCATGCAGCAGATGACCTCTGACCTCTCAAGAGACCTTATTAGTGACCCCGTGAGCTGTTAGCCTTAACGCACTGATGACAAGAGACATTCAGTCTCAACTTCAAAACATAACTCATCAGAACTGGCCTGGATGAGTACGTGACATTAAATGGTTGCATTTTGGGACCATTCAGTACACTTTTCTGAGGCCATGTGGACTGCCTGCCCTTGACTAACCCTTGCAGATGTATAACATGCATAGTTATGATAGGTCAAAGCAATTGTAAAAACAAACAACCTCTAAGGTTTGTTTTGCTTTTGTGTGTGTGTGTGTGTGTTTATGAATATGGGGAAGAAGAATGATTCATTTCCGTGTCCTTTCTTTTCTCTAGGTCTGGTGTGCATGAAGTCGAGCACCTCGGTAGTGGAACTAGTTATGCTGTTATGCTCTCAGGTGAGTTATCTCTCTTTTTTTGTTTTCTTTATCATTCAAATGTTGTTTCCAGCTGCATGACACATTGTCTATTGTTAATAGTCACAATGAGCTGCTTAAATATTTGTCTGGATGACAGAAAGCAATACACAAATATGACTCTGCTCATTAACACATTCATTTCTCAAAGCCAACCTCAAGTGAAATATGTCAAACCAGACTCGGCCTTTGATTTTAAAGGTATAGTTCACCCAAAAATGAAAATTATCCCATGATTTACTCACCGTCAAGCCATCCTAGGTGAATATGACTTTGTTCTTTGAGATGAATACAATTGGAGTTATATTAAAATATGTCCTGGCTCTTCCAAGATTTATAATGGCAGTGAATGGTGGTCGAGATTTTGAAGCCCAAAAAAGTGCATCCATCCATCATAAAAAGTGCTTCACACAGCTCCGGGGGTTTAATAAAGGCCTCCCGAAGCATATCAATGCATTTTTGTAAGAAAAATATCCATATTAAAAATTTTATGAACCGTAATCTCTGGCTTCCATGAATCAGAAGTACAAAACGAGGAAGTGTAAAGAAAAATATTAGAGGATTTTGATATAAGCCTGGTTTTCTGTTTCCTAAACAAAGGAAACTTTGCTTCCTTTGCTCCTGCATATTCTCAACGGAGTTTATGCTATGATAGATGGATGGATGTACTTTATTGGAATTCTATTGGACTACTGAATATCAACACCCATTCACTGCCATTATAAAGCTTTTTTTAATATAACTCCAGCATTTTTTTTAATATAACTCCGATTGTATTCATCTGAAAGAAAAAAGTCATATACACCTAGAAAGACTTGAGGGTGAGTAAATCATGGGGTAATTTTCATTTTGTAAAGCTTGACATATGAAATATTAGTCAGAAATATATGAAGAGTTCAGATGCTAAAGCCTCTAAGTACGTCTGACAGTTTTCTTTAAAATTAGCATTTCTTTCTGGCTACTATGCATAGGTTTCTATGTAAGTACTGGTACTTCTGAATGGGTTGAAGCTGGGATTTAGTGCATTTGAAGTGAAAGTACTTGATGAACATTTACTATGTGTGGAGAGCATTCACTCAGTATCGTTATCTCATTTTTGACCAAGATGGCTTTTAGAGACTTTTGCATTGGAGCTCTTCATATACAGACAATTTTTTGGACAACTTTTTTTGGACAACCTATTAGTATCATATTTGATACATCAGGCTTTTAGAACTCATATAATATGATATAGTAAAAATATAAAGCTCATACTGTATTTTGAGAGGAGAAACTACCTCAGTTTTATTCAGAGACCAAAAATATTAAAATTTGGTGCAGCTATGTCAACAGTTATGGCCAAATATTGAAATTCTAATAATTTGTAGTGTAAATCAATGAGAGGCTACTTAAATTAAAAAGACATATAAATATCAGTTGTAACTCTATATCTCCCAATAGTATGACTAAGTTTGATGATATTTAAATGCTTTGTAGATTAAATGTCTGAGGCATCATATTTGGTACTCATATTTTAACATGAATTTTATAAAAGAAAATAATGGATAGTCGAGTTAACTTAAGTTGCTTCAGTCCAATAAGTCTTCTTTTTTAAATAATATTAACAATATAAAAGTTTTTATTACATTTATAAAAATCATTAAAGATGTTCTTATTAAAAAATATGAATTATCAATCAGAAGTCAGAGGGCATATACAATAGTAGATTGTGTATGAAATGTTTTTCAGGAAAGACCGTAATTTAGAGGCCTTTGAAATTTGTGTATCATATATATAATATAGTAGGCATTACAGGGTTAAATTCTTCCTACCTTTTCCCACATTTTTCCTTCTTGGACTGAAAGTATTGTAACCCCAGCTCATGTAAACACACTGCAGTCGTCTTCCCTTTAAATCCCAGTGACATATTACAGCTCGCTGACCTTCGGAGTCCCTTGTTAAGCCTTCCCTTTCAAAGGGGTCAGGGTCCCGATGTTGTAGTCAGAGCGGGAGATATTTAACATACCTTCTGTCAGCCCATCACTCTTGCGCCGGGAGTCCATAAGGAAGCCATTACCTCAGCATCTCTTCCTCAGAATCCAGCCGGTCGGAGAGTTCGGCGGGGCGGGAGCTTTTAGTCGTTGAATGGCACCTCTGACTCTATGAAGTCCATACCGCTAACCTCGCGACTCCAGAGTCGATCTGTACATTTGCTCTTAGTTTGTCCTGACAAAAGTGGTGTCCTCCAGACACTGTGGCGCTCAGGATGCGTCCTGCTGTTCTGCTCTTCTCCTTTTGAAGATTTCAGACGTCCTTTCCCTGGTTGCATTGAACGTTTGGATTTTTTTTTTTTTTGCTCGTATCTGTCTTATGCCGTCTGCCCGCTTTGTTGCCACTTGGATTTATTGCCGAGTGAAGCATCACATTGAGACTCAAGATCCTGGTTTTCTCTTCCTCCGCCCCTGTTAGACATATAATGTTACCAGAGCTCCAAGAGCTCTTGCCATTAGAAGCTCCCAGGGTAAAAACAGCCTGATATATATCGATTGCCCAAAGAGGGGATGAAACCAGAGCCTGGGCCCAAAATGGCTTTCAGACGTAGGAAAGTCTCTTTGGAGCCAAAGCCTTCATAACCGGCTCGCTGTAGGATCTGATTTAGAACATGTTGCCCAAACCTGAGGGCTTGAAAAACAAAAGGCTTGATTCTTTAGATGAGCGGGTGAGTGAGAGAGGAAGTAAAAGAGAATTAGAGGAAGGGAACAAATTAGGGTCGGTAAGATTTTTTTAATGTTTTTGAAAGAAGTCTCTTATGCTCGCCAAGGCTGCATTTATTGGATCAAAAATACAGTAAAAAACTGTTATATTGTGAAATATTTTTAAATTTTAAAATAATTGTTTTCTAATTTGATGTATTGTAAAATGTAATTTATTCCCGAGATGGAAAAGCTGAATTTTATGCAGTTATGCTGCTTAATATTTATTTATTTATTTATTTATTTTCAGAATTATTTGATGAACAGAAATTTCAAAAGAACAGCGTATATTTGAAATAGAAATTTATTTTGTCACAATGGTCAAGAACCTTTTTTTTATTATTATTATTAATGTTAAATACAGTTGTGCTGCTTAATAATTTTTTTGTTTTGTTTTTTGGAAACCATGAGAATTTTTTATTCAGAATTCTTTGAACAATACACAATTCTTTTGTAACAATGGTCAAAAACATCTCATAACCGTAATCGTGTGTGTGTATATACACACACACATATATATATATATATATATATATATATATATATATATATATATATATATATATATATATATATACAGTGGGTTTTCCGTACCCACTGTATATATATATATATATATATATATATATATATATATATATATATATATATATATTTGTTATATTGCAGCCATTTGCTAAAATCATTTAAGTTCATTTTTTTTTCCTCATTAATGTACACACAGCACCCTATATTGACAGAAAAACACAGAATTGTTGACATTTTTGCAGATTTATTAAAAAAGAAAAACTGAAATATCACATGGTCCTAAGTATTCAGACCCTTTGCTGTGACACTCATATATTTAACTCAGGTGCTGTCCATTTCTTCTGATCATCCTTGAGATGGTTCTACACCTTCATTTGAGTCCAGCTGTGTTTGATTATACTGATTGGACTTGATTAGGAAAGCCACACACCTGTCTATATAAGACCTTACAGCTCACAGTGCATGTCAGAGCAAATGAGAATCATGAGGTCAAAGGAACTGCCTGAAGAGCTCAGAGACAGAATTGTGGCAAGGCACAGATCTGGCCAAGGTTACAAAAAAATTTCTGCTGCACTTAAGGTTCCTAAGAGCACAGTGGCCTCC
This sequence comes from Spinibarbus caldwelli, assembly GCA_039654775.1. Lineage (NCBI taxonomy): Eukaryota > Metazoa > Chordata > Actinopteri > Cypriniformes > Cyprinidae > Spinibarbus > Spinibarbus caldwelli. Next base: position 9,214,992 of record CM077252.1, read on the forward strand.
ATAATCCTTAAATGGAAGACGTTTGGGATGACCAGAACCCTTCCTAGAGCTGGCCGTCCGGCCAAACTGAGCTATCGGGGGAGAAGAGCCTTGGTGAGAGAGGTAAAGAAGAACCCAAAGATCACTGTGGCTGAGCTCCAGAGATGCAGTCGGGAGATGGGAGAAAGTTGTAGAAAGTCAACCATCACTGCAGCCCTCCACCAGCTTTATGGCAGAGTGGCCCGACGGAAGCCTCTCCTCAGTGCAAGACACATGAAAGCCCGCATGAAGGACTCCAAGATGGTGAGAAATAAGATTCTCTGGTCTGATGAGACCAAGATAGAACTTTTTGGCCTTAATTCTAAGCAGTATGTGTGGAGAAAACCAGGCACTGCTCATCACCTGTCCAATACAGTCCCAACAGTGAAGCATGGTGGTGGCAGCATCATGCTGTGGGGGTGTTTTTCAGCTGCAGGGACAGGACGACTGGTTGCAATCGAGGGAAAGATGAATGCGGCCAAGTACAGGGATATCCTGGACGAAAACCTTCTCCAGAGTGCTCAGGACCTCAGACTGGGCCGAAGGTTTACCTTCCAACAGGACAATGACCCTAAGCACACAGCTAAAATAACGAAGGAGTGGCTTCACAACAACTCTGTGACTGTTCTTGAATGGCCCAGCCAGAGCCCTGACTTAAACCCAATTGAGCATCTCTGGAGAGACCTAAAAATGGCTGTCCACCAACGTTTACCATCCAACCTGACAGAACTGGAGAGGATCTGCAAGGAGGAATGGCAGAGGATCCCCAAATCCAGGTGTGAAAAACTTGTTGCATCTTTCCCAAAAAGACTCATGGCTGTATTAGATCAAAAGGGTGCTTCTACTAAATACTGAGCAAAGGGTCTGAATACTTAGGACCATGTGATATTTCAGTTTTTCTTTTTTAATAAATCTGCAAAAATGTCAACAATTCTGTGTTTTTCTGTCAATATAGGGTGTTGTGTGTACATTAATGAGGAAAAAAAATGAACTTAAATGATTTTAGCAAATGGCTGCAATATAACAAAGAGTGAAAAATTTAAGGGGGTCTGAATACTTTGCGTACCCACTGTATGTGTGTGTATGTGTATATATATATATATATATATATGTGATTACGGTTATGATATGATTGCACTGTCTGACAAGTCACCTTCTTGCTTCAGTGAAAAATTTTGTACATACTTATAAATACTCCATTTCATTCAAACTATATATATATATATATATATATATATATATATATATATATATATATATACATAAATATTATATATATATATATGTGCAGTATGTGTCAAACTAGCCCCCCCACCATAAAAATAACTATATAAATAAAAATAGTCCATACCACTTGTGTCCTGAATTAATTTTTTGTACAGTCATGCAATATCTTTGTGTGAGGTATTGACTAAAATTTTAATCTTTATTCACTGTGGTCACAATTCACTTTCATTGTATAGAAAACAGCCGTTTGAACACTCATGAGGATTAGAAAATGATTTCATTTTTGGGAACTGTCTCTTTAATAAATGCTGCACACACCGCACATCCCACTACGAATCATGTCGCGGCGGGAGACGTCCTTGCTGCGAGTCCAACAACCTCGAGCCTTTCCCCTTTTCATCTCCGCACTAATGCACCCAGACAGCGAGACGTTCACCGCTCGCAACCTTACGACCCGCTCCGTTTCACGAACTGTCACTTTTATGAATAAATTAGCGATAATCATCTTGCACTTTTTTATTTATGCCTCCTAATCACTGTTATTCATCTACGGCCGCCGACAGCAGCGGGTGCCGCAGAGGTCAGCCGGGTCTGTTTCGTGTAGCAGCTTAAACATACATAAAGGATCTAGCGTGGAGCCGGAGAGATTTACCGATGGACGGCCTCCAGATGTTGGGAGCAGTGCTGAGCAGATAAAAGCAAAGCGCTCCCTCTGTCTCTTGACAGGTTGGATTGAGATGCTGCAAATTCTCAAGAGCCATTAAAGTTTGTGGGTTACAAAGCTGGGGGAGGAAAAAAACTGGCTGGCTGAGGTGCACAGCTCAAGCGCAAGTGCTACAACTACAATTTTTTTTCCTCCCACGGTTTTTGTGGTGCACATTTTTGGCTAATGACTGCGTTCTCAGCTGAGTACGTTTTGGCAGGCAGTTTTGACAGGAGTGCTTGACAGCTGTGACTGGAATTTGGAGGCGGAGGTTAAAAGATGATTGGAGTTTGAGTGAAATTAAGTTCTTGGCTTTGAAAAAGTATGTACTCAAGTTTTCAGTGAAGCAAGGAGGTGACTTGTCAGACAGTGCAGTCGTAATCACGAGAGATAAGAGAACCAATTGGCTTGTGTACAAAAAGGGAATTTTTCATATTTTTATCCTGTTACATGAATAAAGAAAGTACATAAGCAATGCAAGTAGAAATATGCAAAAAGATCATAAACTCGTGATCAAATATAAAGGTCAAAGGAGAAGTACTCTTTTAGTGTGTGGTAAAACAGATATGATTAAATATAAAGGCCATATATAACTACAAACACCTGTTTAAACTGTAAAAAATATATACATATTTCTAAAAAATCTGAAAATGATTTACTTTGTAATTAATTAGACTTTCTTTCTTTCTTTCTTTCTTTCTTGAATAACAAATAATTAATTAAGAATTAATTAATAACTATTATTATAGTAGTACTTTCTATTTAAGTAACACTATATATTTATTTTTTGTTTTTTATGTAACGTGTAATTATTTATTATTACTTTTATTTGTATTTAGAATAATTAATTATTATACATAATATAATTAATAATTAATTTATTTTATAATATATTTATTTATATAAATTAATAATTAATATATGTATTTTTATTTAGAATTAATTGACACCTTTCTTTCTTTCTTTCTTTCTTTCTTTCTTTTTCTTTCGTGAATAACTATTAATAATTAACAAGTAATTAATAGCTTAATTATTATTATAGTAGTACTTTCTAAGTAACATTTTATGTATTTATTTTTTGTTTATTTTTATGTAATATGTATAATTATTATTATTTATTATAACACATTTTTATTGAATTATTTATTTAATAATATATTTTTATTTGTTTATTATTATTTTTATTTTCTATTTAGTTGACATTTTAATTATTTATTGACTATACTAATTATTTATTTTAACTTTCATTCATTCATTCATTCATTCATTCATTCATTTATGTTCCATATATAATTATTTTGGGGTTATTATTGTTGTTGTGGTTGTTTTGTTCTATTTTATATATTTATTTATTTACATTTTTGTTTTGTTTTCCAACTATTTTTCTCTTTTCCATGGGCCCCTTTATGGCCCCTTGGGGCTCCTCAGACCGCAGTTTGAAAACCCCTGTGCTAAAATACAAAATAAACTCTGTGCATCAGCTCAGTGTGTCATCTTTCCCCAGCATAAGTCCCTCGCTGGAGATGGCAGGCCGGAAGTGATCTTCTCCTTTACATAAGGGATCGCATTACCTCCTTCTGGAGGTACATGTCATCGCTAATGCACATCACATGGACGGCATACTCGTCTGAGCCCCCCAAAATCCCCTCACAATCACACTCACCTCCCACTGGGGACCCTCAATCTCCAGCATGAAGAGAAAGAGAAAAAAGAAGTGTGTTACAGTGCTAGTGCGAAGGCTACTTGAGAAGAGACAGCGGACTGGGACTTGGCTGATGCCATTTTCTTTTGGCAGGCCAGTGTGCCCCACATCTACATATTTTTCCTTATTTATTTTTGTCACGTGGGTGCTGCTCTACTTGAGCGGAGGCTAGTGAAGAAGCACTGAGCTGAGGCAGCCGATCCCAGGCGACGAACCGCCTGACTGCTGAGTAGATAATGAATGGTGGTGGAGAAATAGAGAGAGGGAGGCATATTGGGTCAGTTACAACATTAGGAGACCAGATGCGCCTCAGTGTTGTCTCTTTCTGGCTCAGTGAGGGGTAGTGAGGATGCTCACCAGTGTGTGTGATTTTTGATTTTTTACCCCCTCAAACTTTGATATTTCTTTCAAAGTCTATTCAGTTTATCAGTTGTTCTATGGTTTTACAGTTTACAGTACATTTAAAATTCTGTTATCAATTACTGACTCGCATGTTGTTTCAAACCTCTATTTCTTTATTTTTTTCTGTGAATGAAATGTGATGGGGTCCAAAGGACAAAAACAGTTCTTCAAAATATCTAAATATCTTCTTTTGTGTTCCACAGAAGAAAATGATGAAATACATGAATACATGATACATGAATTTAGGTGCATTATGAAACCAAAATTTCAAAACAAGTGTAATTTTTAATGTTTCATGAACAATATTTCTTTTGCAAAAAGGAGTTTGTCAGGCTTCAAATTATAATCTTGACTCTTTGAAAGTTGAGGGTCAGTAGGATTTGATTTTGTTGTTGTTTGTTTTTTAAATAGATTCAAAGTGACAGTAAACAATTTTTACAATTTACAATGTAAAAAAATAAAATAAAAATCTGTATCTATCTATCTATCTATCTATCTATCTATCTGTCTATCTGTCTATCTGTCTATCTATCTATCTATCTATCTATCTATCTATCTATCTAATGCAGTCTTGCTGAGCATGAGAGATTTCTTTCAAAACATTAAAAAACTGGCCCAAACTTTTGAAAGATTGTGTGTGTGTGTGTAATTAATGATATAATTAAGACGTTACATTTTTTGGAAATAAATGGGCTTGAAAATGAGAAAATAATGATGATGAAGATGATTATTTGGAAGTCAAACTTTAGTGGTTCTTGCCATAATATTCATACAGCCATTATTATTATTATTATTTTAATCTGAAGCCAGTTGGGTAGAAGAAATAGCAAAAATGGCTCAGAAAAGTGTGGTTAGCTCTGACATTTCATTTTTAAAAACTCTCAATTTACAAAATTCTTTTTTGAGCTGTATATTACCGATTAAAACCACCCAACCACCGAAAAGACCATATTTTCCAGCGTTCCCTGTCATCACTGACTAAATAAAGCTTTATTTATACAGCACCTTTTAAAATAGTGTTTACAGAGGTCTTTACAGAAAACACGAATGTCATAATATGAAACTGGGGAATAAAACAATTAAAAGAATGCTCCAAACACACAGACCGTCTGTATAAAATGCATAAAACACAATTATTCTGAGGACATCGTTCCTGAGCGGCTCTTCTCTCACCCCGACTCCCTCACCACAGGACAGGGGAATATTTTTGAGGCCCACTTTTTGCAAATGCCCTCTTTCCTTTTGAACTTCAACCCATCTTATGCTCTTCCCCCTTAACTCGTGCCTTAGAGAGCAAACAAGAGAACAGAGGAGAATTTCATAGTGAGAAGCACAACTGCCTTTTAATCATCTCCAGACCCGCGCTGTGTGTGTGAGAGACAGCGGAGGAAGGAGAGCCCGGGAAACGGGGAGAGGGAGGGTGTGAGCCGTTCCCTAAGGCCTCAAAAGCGCTGGAGGCGAGGCGAGAGGGCCGGTCTCTGGACGGAGGTCTTCGGTGATCTGTCACTGGGTGCTCACAGGGAGGAAATGGCTGTGTTTAAGGGGCAAGAGGATACAGTTTCATTCAGCAATTACATCTCTCCTGTGTTTACGGATCTTTGTGCAGAGGAAGCTTGCGCACGCACAGGGCCGAGTTCCAGGCTTTTTATGGCTTTGGCTCTCGATCGCGTAGACTGGATGTGACCTCAAAGCCATCTTTGCTTTCTCAAATACATAGCAATCCAATTTGCTGCGATCACTATCGCTAGATGTTTCATTTATGCTTAACATGAGACTTTAGGAGAGAGATTTTTTGGTGTGCAGATGTTTTTGCCACTGGTTTTATTTTTATTTATTGTTTTACAGATGTCATTAAATCCATTTTACCAGGACTTATTTGGATCTAACCATAAATCAACTCTTTTGTTGTCATGCATATTTGTGTGTCTTAAATTCACAAAATTAAATCATATTTTACACTTTATACATAAAATGCAGTGTGATTGGAAATGGACTTTGTTCAAAAGTGACAATAAAAGTGGGAGAATTGACACGGCTACTAAATATAAATTATATATATATATATATATATATATATATATATATATATATATATATATATATATATATATATATATATATATATATATATATATATTTATATAGATAGATAGATAGATAGATATAGATATAGATAATTTAAAGTATATATAAAAAGTATATTTATATAAATTATAAATATATATGTAAAGTAAATTCCATATTTATTTTATGTAAAAGTTTAAATATTACATTTTATATATATGGTTATTTTAGTTAACTGAAACTGAATCTAAAATAAAAAATAATAACAAAAATTATGTGAAATAAAATAAATATTACCTGAAAAAAATATAAAAAAAATCATTAAAATGTCCCATTTTAATTTAGTTCAACTTGTACTAAAATAATGAAAACTAAAATTTAATTTTAAAAATGAAAGTAAATTACTAAACTTTACGTAAAATTTAAATAAAATATAAAAATTAAAAAAATCATAATATTAATAAAAATTAAAATAGCACTGCTGCATAATATTTAGAAGTTAAAATAAATATATATTTAAGATAATTTTCTAACAAATAAAAATTTATTTAACAATAAATATTATTTATATTTAGATAACATTTTAATTACATTTTACATTTACATTTTAGAAATTTAATGGTTAATATTTTTTTATCATGGATTATACCATTTTAAGATCAAAAGTCTGGGTATTGTAAAACATTTCCAAGTTGTTTTAAATGTGACTTTGTATATAACAAAAAAAAAAAAAAGTTTCAAAATTAGTTAAATCAACAACAACAACACTTACATTCTTTTGGATATACTTTTTCCCCTGTTGCACAAGCCGTCTTTAATCATACTGATGAAAAATGAACACAGCACACATAACAATTGTTTTTTCTTTCAGGAATGGCAGAACTCTATCCAGAAGAACGCTGGCCTGGCTTTCATTGAGCTTATCAACGAGGGAAGGTAAAGTCTCACGTCTGCTCCTCAAGCACCATTACTAGCTCACACATTACTGTAGCTAATGTCACTCTAAACTGGTTATCTGGTGCACATCCCCTGGGCTGTGGGGTTACCATGGCATCTCTGAAGCAGAATAGAGAACAGGGAGGGAACCAGATTAGCCTCTGAGCCTCTCGTCCTGCTAGTTTGGCTACAGCCTGGTTATGTTTTTTTGTGTGGAACTGGTTGACCAGAGTGGAAAATATGCTGAGATAAGCGTGTTGAGAGAAAGTGGCTGTATAAACCCCGCTGATGTACTTCCTCTCCAGAATGTGTGCATCCTTTTAGACTTTATACATATCCAGCATGCTGTTTTATTTTTTTTAGGTACACTTTTCTGTCACAGAAAAGATTGTGTTGGTGTGTGTCTGTGTCCATGTGTTTGTCAGGTTTAGGCTTTGAATCGTTGTTGTCGAGCTGATCCAGGGCGGCTCAGCCTGCACACCCATCTGCTGACCCATCTGTGCGCGCACACACACACACACACACACACGGACAATAAGCCTGAGTCAGCAGAGATAGTCGCTGTCCAGGGTGCTGGTACATCAGTCATTCACTGCTCTACCTGTCTATCTGTCTCTCTGTCTGTTTGTATCAGTGACCCTCATTCCAAATCCTGCTTCAGTGGTCGACTGGAAGCATTTTCCCATTCATTTTTTTCATGGGGATTAAATTAAGTGATATAAATATGTATTTTGCAATGTTTTATGGGAGTGGATGGCTGCTTCTAGCAACAGTGCCTTTATTTATTAATGAAATTAAGGAGAATGTCTTTTCACAAGGAATTCCAAAATTAAAGTCTATAGCATTCAAAAGTTTGAAGGCCTTTTTTTTAATTAATACATTTATTCAGCTGGTTCGATCAAAACTGTGAAAGGTTTACATTGTTAATTTTTTTTTTTTTTTTTAAAGTTACTTGAGTGCCAAATCAGCATATTATTTCTTATGATTTCTGAAGGATAATGTGATACTGAAGACTGGAGTAATGGCTGCAAAAAAAAAAAATTGGCTTTTAAAATATATTTAAATAGAAAACAGTTATTTTAAACTGTGACGATATTTGACAAAATTGCTGTTTTTACAGTTTTTTGTTTTTTTTTGTCAAATAAATGCAGCATTGGTGAGCATAAGAGACTTTCTTTCTATAGACTTTTGAATGGTAAATAGTGTATGATGAATGCATGTGCATAAAATATAATACTTATAATAAATTAGGATTTTGATAAATAAATGTTGATTGAAATATAAATATACTTAATGTTTTATACATACAGTATTTATTTATTTATTTAAAAAATAAAGCACGTAGAACTGATGGTACAGTAGGTCTGTCTTTGAAGATTTTTGTGTGTAATCATTGGAAAAAAAAATTATGGACAGAATGAAGGTGATTTTTCTTCCAGAAGCCAGAAGTTGCATTCCATATATTCACTGGCTAGTTTATTTGAACAATTTAATGAGACTACTGTTGTGTTTGGCCTCTTGGAACGTCTGCTTATGTTCTAATAACAAACTAAATTACAAGTATTAACATACTGTGTATTAAAGTGTGTACTGTGTACTTTGCTTGTTGGAGTTATTTCTGAAGTAAATGCTGGAACTTTCAGCCTTGGAGTGTTTATATAACAGCCTAGTCCAGTTTATTTAGATGCATTCAGTTTTTAGTAGGGCATCTGTGATTTATGAGCCGCACCATGTCACCGTTTGGGATGTATGTGGCCCCTGTGCCACTGATTTGGAGCCCCTGTTCTGTTTCATTAGCACCCTCATATAAGTCACCAAGCCCTCAAAACTTTCTGCCTTTTGGAACACTAGAAATTGTCATTAAATGTTTTGCTGTGGATTTTTAACACTCTCTTCTAAACTGCTGTGTTTCAACTTTTCTGCCAGTGCTGAAGAAGTAAAGCCGTGCCCTAGATTTAAATTTGAACTGTTATTATGCTGAGATTGAGGTTGTTTATTATTTTTTCTTCCTCCTCTGAGCTCCAAATATTATTTATTGCTTGTCTTCACTTAAAGAAGCATGCACATTTGAATACTGCACCAGATTGAAGCCTCTCTGTGGGACGGGAAGAGAATAGCGTTCCACAGAAATGCCAAGGTTCTTGTTAATTAAAACAAAGCTGACTTAATGATGTGTAAAATGACAATTAACGCAAAGTAACCTAGATCCCATGAGATGAATGAATGCATTTTCTATAAGTGTATAAAACAGATAATTGTGGGGTTGATTGTGTGTGATGTGCAGATGTGTACTTTATGTGTGTTTAGGGACTGACTGAATGCCATTTTTTTTAATTCCCAGTTGAAATCCATATTTTCTTTATTCTAGACTCCTTTGTCATGCCATGAAGGATCATATCGTTCGAGTGGCCAATGAAGCAGAGTTCATCCTCAACAGACAGCGAGCCGAGGACGTCCACAAGCATGCAGAGTTTGAGGTGGATGACATTTTATAGATCTCCATGGATCAGTTTAGGATTGATATATTTTATAGTGTAATATGACTGAATTAAGTAGCTAGATCTGCTAAAATGCAAACTAGATTATAATCAATCCCAGATCAGAACTCTAATCCCACACTGAATCCATATGAAGCTAAATAATCTACAAAGAAATCTGTTTTTACAAATCCGATACAACATGAGAGAGAAAATCTGTAGTAAAACCAGCAGTGGGGGAGGCCCATAATCCTCTGCTCATGTCTCCTACAGGGGATTAATCCACAGATATTAGTTCAGTACTGAGAAATTTAATAACTCATCCCTAAATTATACATTAGCGCACTCTGAAAAGTAAGGAACAATGTTTAGAGATTGTATTCATGTCTCATCTAAAACCATTAGCTGATTCTATCAAGAGACAGAATACAGTATGTTCCTTTCATTAGTATTTCTCTCTGTTAAGGTTTAGATGGGAGCGCTGTCAAAGATCAGTATATTTGTGCCTTTTTGATTTGTATTGCTTTTAATTGAATTAAATTGCTCATAATAAAATTAACATTATTATTAAAAAAATACTCAGTAGCATGAAATATTTATTATAACATAAACCAAAAATATGAGATTTATATGAATATTTTTAATATTTTATACTAATTACAAAATCACAACCTCTAAACATATATAATTATAATTATATACAATTATGTATAATTATATTCTTATTATGTAGAAAATTTATTATAAAGCAGATAACGGCTAATTTTATTTAAATTTTTATTTAAATTTGATATTCATTTGTCCTGTCTGAAAAGTAACAAACAGTGTTTAGACATTTAATAATATACTAATAAATGTATTATAATATTAAACATTATACTGTGTGTGTGTGTATATATATATATATATATATATATATATAGATAGATAGATAGATAGATAGATAGAAAGATAGATATAGATATAGATAGATATTGTTTTTGTTTGTTTGTTTGTTTTAACTGTCCCTCAGTTGTGGAGTCATATTAAAAAAAAGAAACACTTTTTTTATTTTATTTTATTTCATTTTTTATTTTTATTTTTTTCCATATCGGTAATACAAATATAATAATAACGATAACAAATATAACAATAACAAAAACTGTTAAGAAAAAAGAATTTCTACAAGGAGGACAAAAAAGGAGGAAAGAAAAAAAATGCAGATAACTGAAATTTTATTTGAATCCATTTTCTACGACCAAAAATATTTCAAAAGTGTTAGTATACTTGGTTAAGATCACGTTTTAGCCTTTAGTCGTGACTGTATTCACAATATAACGCAGCCTCTTGTAACTTATAACTAATATATTCAGTGTAAAGATTAATGTTACACTAACTTCTTAGAATATCAGTATCAGCCTCTCTTTATTATTCTGACAGAGATTCAGTGGGCTCTGTAAATGTAAATCAAGGTTTAGCAGCACTTGCTGTGGAATCTGTCATCATATGAAACTCTGAGGGCACGTGCATGGCATCAGTATGCGGTGAACACACACTCTTTCACACAAACACACGAGTACATGTAGTGACGGAGTGATGAGTGTCTTATCTGGAATGCGCAGCCTGTTTTATATACTGCTCTTGAGGATCCTTGACCTGCTAGATAAAACGCAGCAGGCGCTAGATAGGCGATGTTAACCGGAGACGTCATCTTGCCCCTCAGTCCCGTCTTGGAGAAGGATGGGTTCACAGTTCTCGTTCCTCTTCTTCTTTATTACCTCCGTCTACAGATTGAAGATTCTGTAAGCAGATAAGCTATTTTTACAATTAAGCTGGTGTCACTTTCAACCCTCATATTCTCCCTTGAAATGATAAATAACGTTTGATATTTGTCAGCGCGGCGCGTGGTAAGGCGAGATGACACCGGGAGATTGAGCTATCGGCCGTTTGAAGAATATGTCGAGGTATAATATCTGACAGAATTCAAATATAAGGAAGGAAATTCAATTACTTCCCCTCGCCCCTCCTCTCTGTTCCCCTGCACCCCACCAGCCTGTGTTAGCAAATTAGATTTTGAATATTAGCAAGAGATCCCCCCTGGGGTCCACGTGGGAAGACAATCTGATTGTAGCGGGGAAGATAAAGTCGGCGGGCTGCTTCACGTCACCCTTAGTCTGCAAGGCCTTTTAGTCTCAGTGCTGTTTATAGTGCCTGTTTTTAGCTTCAGTCTGTGTATAAAGTGAACTTTAAAGTCAAGTCACCTTTTTTAATATAGTGCTTTATATAATACATGCAATGCAGCTGCATGGTAATAAACAGAAAAATAACAATCAGTAATGTAGACTTCTTAAAATATGAAACAAATTCAAGTTCTGCTGTTACACAGCTCTAAAAAGACAGTTCAGTGCAGTAAATATGTTAAATTCAATTATAAAACAGGTTCACTTCAGTTATAAGCAGCTCTTCAGGGGGCAGCAATGTTGATTTAATTCAGTTCAGTATTCTATTCAGCTTTAAAGCATCTCTACAAAAGACAATAATGTCATCATCCAGCTCAATTCAGTTCAAGTTTTGTTCTAATCTGGTAGTGCCTGTGCCATCAAATATAGATATTACTGAGTTTTAAGTGCCTTTAAAACCCCTTTACTTTAAAAGGGAAAGTAGCCTACTACAATATACGTATGTTGTATGTTAACATGGTAATGGAATACATTTTATGTTTTTAAAGGAACAGTTCATCCAAAAATGAAAACTTGTCGTTCCAAACCTGTATGACTTACTTTCTTCTGCAGAACACAAAAGATGTTGTTTTGTGGATTGTTTCAGCTGTTTTTGTCCATATAATGAAAGTCAGTGGGGTCCAAAACCACACAGGACCTTATGATCTTTCACTGTATGGGGGAAAAAAAACTCTGAAACATTCTGTAAAATATCTTCTTTTGTCTTCTACAGAAATGAGAATGGCATTTAGTTTTGGAATATATGAGAAAGTAAAATGTGATATATGTTGTATGTTAACATGGTAAAGTAATGGAAGACGTTCTTTGTTCTTTGTCCATATAATGAAAGTCATTGGGGTCCAAAACAACACAGGAACTTATTTGCCAAAAAAACAAAACAAAACAAAAAACAACAGACATTCTGTAAAATATCTTCTTGTGTGTTCCACAGTAGTGAGAAAATCATTGAGGTTTAGAACAATGTGAGAATGAGTAAATGAGAATGTAAATGGTAAATATATGATATATATTATATGTTGACATGGTAAAGTAATGGAAGACATTCATTGTTCTTAAAGGAACAGTTTATCCAAAAATGAAAACACCCTCACATCGTTCCAAAGCTGTATGACCTGCTTTCTTCTGCAGAACACAAAAGATGATGTTTGAAGAATGTTTTAACTGTTTTTGTTCATATAATGGAACTCTATGAAAGTCAAAACAATACTGGACCTCATTGATTTTTATTGTATGGACAAACCCTTTTTAAAATATCTTCTTTTGTGTTCAGCAGCAGAAAGAACGTTATTCAGGTTTGAAATTACATGAGGAATACATAAATAATACATTTTTTTTTTTGGATGAACTATCCCTCAGTTCTACTTCATGGAGCAGCATCATTCTTGTTTTCAGTATACTGATTCATTGTGATGGTTTCTGTAGATGTTAATCTTTTACCTCTTTTCTCTCTCTCTTTCTTTCTTCCATATTTCGGTCAGTCTAACTGCGCACAGTACGCGGCAGACAGGAAAGAAGAGGAGACGATGTGTGATCACCTCATCAGTGCCGCCAAACACCGTGATCATGTGACAGCCAATCAGCTGAAACAGAAGATCCTCAACATCCTCACCAATAAACACGGAGCCTGGGGCGCAGTAGCGCAGAGGTACAGCTGTGTGCGTGTGTGGGGGTGTTTCTTCAACTGTGGCCCCTTTTGGCCCTGTAATGTTTCAGAAAATAAACTTTTAAAAACATGCTTTTTCATGTTTTTGAAAGAAATATCTGATATTCATCAAGGCTGCAGACAAATACAGTACAAACTGTAATACTGTAAAAAAAAATATTACAATTTAAAAGAACTGTTTTCTATTCTAATATATATTTAAAATGTTTTAAATATACCCCCCAGGGGCATAAAAGTTGCTGTACTTGAAGAAACACCTGTGTATGTGAGTGTGTGTGTGTATGTGTGCATATGTTTGTAATAGTGTGTATCTTCTCAATGGTCTGTGTACGTTCTTTTTACACTAAGTATTACACTATTACCTTTGTGACACAAACACACACAGCCAGGCCTCTGATGTGACTCCTATTTAATGTCATTTTCTTGCTCTCCAGCAGGGTCAGTCTACAGGTCAGCAAACTCAATTACCACACCAGGCCACTAAATCCTCAGAGACAGATCACTGGTGGTCAGGCTGTGTGTGTGTGTGTGTGTGTGTGTGTGTGTGTGGCTTTCACTCTCAGTCTCACAGTGGAGCACCTGGCAGTTGTTACGGTGGTCTCAAGAGCCCTGTTAAAAAAATACTGACTAGAGTTCCGTTTCCCACCAAACACACACAAACAGACCCAATATAATCCAAGATCTAAGACATCATTCTGTACAAAGTGACGTTTTTATCTTAACACCATGATTGAGAAGAAAGTTAAGAAACAACAACCAGCACAATCAGTTTTGAATGTAGTGGAGAAATAATTTAAATGCTAAAATACGTTCTCCTAATCAACCTTAATATGCTGAGACAACTATAAGTAAGCTGTCTGTGTTTCAACCAATAAGGTGTGTTTGAGGTGGGACTATCTGTTTGACCAATGGCAGTCAGGAAAATCAAACCTGTTTGAAAACAGTCATTATTTTAGCAATTCCACTTTAAGACACTAGAGGGGGCAGAAATAACACATTAAAACAGTGCTTAAATGATTTTTTATGATTTTTTTATGCATTTAACTTCTTAATTTTTGACTTGTTGCCAAGTTTTAATATCTATCAAGACAAATACCTTACAAGACAAATGTTTTTGCAAAGCAACTTTCTGTAGAATATTAATATTAAAGAAATATAAAAATATTAAGACATTTTGAGAGTGTTTCTTTAATGTGTATTTTTCATTTGTTTTAATTATAAACAATTTAAATTATATATATATATATATATATATATATATATATATATATATGTATATATGTATGTATATATATATATGTGTGTGTGTGTGTGTATATATATATATATATATATATATATGTATGTATGTATGTATGTGTATATATATATATATATATATATATATGTGTATGTGTGTGTGTGTGTGTGTGTGTGTGTATATATATATATATATATATATATATATATATATATAATGAATTTTAAATAATATTTAGATATTTCAATTGGAAAATATTGACAGAATGTTCATTAAAAATATATAAAATATTTAAAAAATATATAGTGTATATTAGTGTATATATTAGTGTAGTTTTATATATATATATATATGTGTATGTGTATGTGTGTGTGTGTGTGTGTGTGTGTGTACACATGATGACTGGATTGAGATTCTCTCTGCCACCATTGGCCGACAGCCAGAAGACCCATACACAAACACACACTCCAAGCACAATTACTGATTTGCCTTCCAAATTGGCTGGATTTGCAGAAACAGTGGCTGTGGGTTTCTTATTAAATTTCAGAAATCCACTGCAGATGGTTGAATGTACATGATGGCATCATGTTTACCCGCTCCAATAAGAAACATCAGCATGAACTGCTTCAGTGGAAATAGAGACGATAGTTCAGCTGCTTTCACTGATTGTACTTCTGTTATCAGTTTTGACGAATCCAAATATGCTGGATATCCCATATTTCTCATCTGTCAGGCGCTGTTTTTTGACATGTCAGACACAGTCTTACATTAGCGGTGCTGTAACTGCACTGTACCACATTCACAGCTAAATATGTATGTGGGTTGTCCTATTATTATTTTTAAATCTGTGTTTAGAACACATTTCCCATGTGCTTACAATATAAAGCAAGAAATAACTCACTGCAGAAAAAAAAAAAATTAGATTTAGTTTTGCTAGTTTTTAGCCTTTTGTATTTGTTTATTCAGTTTTATATTTTTATGTTTGTTTTTTTCTAATTATTAATATATTTGTTATTTATTATTTATTATTTATTTTAATTTTTGATCTTTATTTATTTATTTAGTGTATGCCTATGGATGATTGGGAGTGTCATATTAAAAAATGTGATTTTCATGTAACGTGCATTTATTTATTGACATTTACTAACGCTTTTAATTTATTAAAATGTATTTACTATTAATATGGCACACAATTTTCCATGAAATATCAGTAACATAAAAGTCTGACCATTTTCGGAAACATGTTATGCAATTGTGGTTTCCAGTTTCTTAAAAACTGTCTTAAATTCATCACATCAAAGTCCCTCATACCATAATAATAAAGTGCATCTAACACCGACTACACAAAATAATAAAAAGCTTGATACGGTGGTTTGGCTGAAAGTCTCTGCCACTATTCAGACTTATTCAAATATTTATGAAAACCACCTGGAAGGCATAACATTTGCATTGAGACAAAAGGTTATTGAGCTAGGGCACATTGTAAATGGTACCACAAAACTTCCAACAAATTCAAATTTAATGGTAACCTGCTGGAGAAGAAAAATGATGCAATATGTTCATGAGCTCAAGGCGGTGTTACAGCTGAGCAGCTTAGTCTTATTCAATGCTACATTAACTTTCCCATTTATGCGGCTTCTGTAAAATAGAAAGCCTGCGGCGTTCTGAAGCATGTGTGTGCGTGTGTACTTTGCATATGTGTGTGTTAGTGTTTTGGCCTGAAAATGTATTTGTATTAGTATGTTTGTGTGTGTCTTTGAGCATGAATGCACCCAGATTGGTTTTCTGCTTGTACTTTGTGCTACAGCCCAGGGACACGTGAAAAATGATCGAATACTGGTTTGAAAAATGCGCGGTATCATGTTTTCACATTTAGGCTTCTGAAAACACAAATGTTCCCATGATGCTTTGGAGCACCGCTTTGATTTTCGCCATTAGTAGCAGAACAACTGCAGATGTTTTTATATTTTGACAAACACTAGAAGAAAAGCAGCTGTGTACATTATTAGATAAACAAATAAATGTTCTCTGTTGTGTAAAATCGAATAATCTGTGAAGGATGAAGCACCGAAAGATGCAATGCTGCATAGCAATTCCTCACTGGCTGCATGAGCCGAAAGCCAAATAACCAAATCCAGCCTACGAATCTTCAGTTCGATCATACTTTATGCTTGCCTGATGATGAATGTCCCCTGTATTGAGTTGGCTTCAGAAAATCAATACCTCTCAAATTGAAACAGTATAGGGTTGTATTGATCTGGGCTGCTAAATCAGAAAGAGAAGGCTTTGATAGGATGTTGCCAGACAGCTCTGAGCCCAGTAATGACACACTATCAATTTTGGCTTTACACTGATAAATCAAGTCGAAAATTGGATGTCAGATTTTTTTCTTCTGGCTTTCCACTGAGGGAGTTATTTTCCTTTCCCTCTCCTGTTGACCTCTGGCCTCTGCCAGTGAATTATAAAGTTCAGTCATGTCAAAAGTGAGAAGATGTCAGCGCTGGGATTAATGATGGAAAAGAAATCTATGAAATTGAAAAATCATGAAGCCATTTATTTGCATGTCATTGGCCTGTTATCTGCTTCTCTGAATCTTATGTCATATTTGGAGGCAATGTAAGGCGGATTATTGTCATAATCAATTAACTAGGTCACAAATCTTTCAATCTTTCAACTTTTCTTCCTGTAGACTTGTTTTTAAGTTAATTCCAATGTGATGGAAATTATTTTATCTGTTCTCATTAATAGGGTATTACAATTAAATAAACATTCCTGTATTATTTTATATATAAAAAATTTTAGTTGTTTTAATTTATACTTTATATTAATATGGAGTTAACAATCCTCAATAATATACATAATAAATGAACATATAAATTAAATAAATATTGAAATGAATATATTTCTAATTGTTATTTATGTTTATATTATCATTTCAGTGTAAAATGTGATTTTAGCAGTTCATATTAATAGGAACATTTTTAAAAAAATAATGTTATTAAAATGTGCTTTACACTTTATAAAGTGTCTAATTCCTGTACTATCCAAACTGTTTTTAATTAAGTTAAAATATTTCTTTATGTATTTATTTATTCATTATTTATTGAGTTATTTTGCATTTTTAGTCTTTTTTTAATCCCAATCTATTCCATATTATTTAAAACATGGCCATTGTGTGTTTAAATGCTAATGTTAGCTCTGCAAAACACACTCAGTCTCAGCAGTCTTCCCCAGCATCATGTCACACTGAATGAAGCAGACACCCACCGATTTTCAATCAGCATTTTTTGCCATGCAATGGCGCGTAGCTGACTATGCTTGGTGTCCAATAATACTCCTTAGTGTCCATTACCTGGAGTTTAATGTAGCTCTAAACAGTCCCTAATTGCTGCAGAATGGCTGCCTGTAAAATGTAAAGTCCGTGGTCACAGTGGACAGCGTCCCGTTGTTGCGTTCATGCCCTTTGTCAACATCAGCACTATGGCTGACAGCTGATCGAGGACCAGCATACCTGGACCACGTCAGACCTTAACTTAACCTGACTTGGGTATTGATTGTCAACGCTTTCTCTTGTATAATTACTTTTTTTTTTTTTTTGCTGTTGACAGAAAGGAAGGAGATGAAGAAAAAAGACAGTGCCAAGAGATGGAGAGTAGTGGCATGTATTGATTTGTTGGAAGGTGGAGAATGAGGGAGGCACCATTTCCCTTGAATAACGGTGTGTGTTGTCTCTTGTTTGATGGATGGCAGGAGTCCGGTACTGGATAATAACTTGGTGATAGAATGGAGCCTTCCAGTTACACACGGCTTGGTTAAGCAGTCTCATTGGGACTGGTTGAAAGGTTATCAATTCAAATAGCAGCAATTGAAGGGGAATATATATATACAGCCCTTATGGGGTTTTGGCCCCCCAAAATTGGGATTTTGGTCTGAGGTCTAAATAAAAGATCAGCTGTGATCTGCTGTGTCATGTATTTCCAAAGATTGCAAGTCACAACGTGTTTGAATTGCAGGAAATATGGAGCCAAAATGAAAATTATGTCATTATTTACTTTCACCATCATGTCACCACATCAGTCAATCTCTCATAAGAACCAAAGGACCATAAAATAGCCATAAAGCATACAGTATTATTGCATTTATTTTAAATATGTATATATGCAAACTTACATATATATATATATATATATATATATATATATACAACAACACAAAGACAGAGTAAATAATGACTGGATTTTCATTTTTTTGTCCATTTATTTCTTTAAGCTAATTAGGGAAAGCAGGAGAGAACAGTGAATGTGATTCAAATGATCTTTGACATTTGAAGACTGATGGAGGAACTGTTAAAATGACTCTTAAACACACCCTTACCTGAATGACCTTCCATTGCTATGTTTCACATCATGTCAAGTCTTGAAATAATCAAGTCCACTACACTAGTTTCCACTGAAGCTCCTTTTGTTACAAAAAGTTTGGTAAGCTTAACACCTGTGGCCACCGTTTGCAAGCTAGAAACTTTCACAACGACTCTTTCACTCACAAACCGCTCCGATTATTTTTTGACCTACACAAAGTCACTTCCCCTTGGGCATGCTTAACCTCAAAGCCAGTGCTAATTATCTCTGGGAAGAGAGGGCTGTTGGAACAATCATCAATTTCAACAGAAAAGAACACAACTGCTAGTGTTTTCCCACTTGGTTGGCTTGGTCTTTGGTGAGAGATGGACGTTTTGCCGAAACGGGCGAGAAGGGACGTCTGACCTGTACTAGAACTCTGTCTCTCACACAGGCAGCCGCGTCTGTCTTCATCCAACATAGTGACCCACGGTGCAGGCCTTGCCAGTCTAAAGCCAAAGTGCTTTATATGTGTCTGCTTGAGTATTTTAGTTTGATTCAGCTACATGATGAAATTTAAATGGAAGCTTGTTTGAGCCACAGAAAAAAAAAGAAAAGAAAAAAAAAGTTTTTTCTTGCAATTGCAAGTTTATATCTCACAATTATAACTTTTTTTCTCAAGTTATAAACTTGTAATTGCGAGTTTACATATCACAATTCACATTTTTTGTTCTTTATGAACTGAAGTTATAAACTTGCAATCGCGAATTTAAATCTAGGAATTGACTTTTTCTGAGAATTCTCAGTTTATATCTCGAAATTTCAGCTTTTTCTCAGAATTTTGAATTTACATATCGCAATTCAGTTTTTTTTTTTTTTTTAAAAAAGGTTATCGTGACTATTTCACAATTTTTACTTTTTTGTCTTGCAATAATAAGTTTATATCTCACAATTCTGACTCTTTTTTCTCAAAATAGAGAGATATAAACTCAGAATTGTGGGAAGAAACACAGAATTGAGAGATATAAACTCAGAATTATGAGAAAAAGTCAGAACTGTGAGATAAAAAGTCACTAATACCTTTTTTAAAGGGGTCATACGGATGCAAAATTCTCTTTACAAGTTGTTTGAACATAAATGTGTGTTGGAAGTGTGTGTACACATCCATCCTATAATGATAAAAATCCACCCAATGTTTTTTTTTTTAAATCCCTATTTTAAAATCCCCTTTCTCAAATCAGGCTGTTCTGAGATTCCTGTCAGAATGACGTAGTTCTGCGCAGGCCGCTCCTACGATTGTTGATTGACAGGGCCGTCTTGGCTTTGACCCACCCTGAGTGAGCTGTGAGCTGTCCGCCATTGTGTTAACTCCAGTGCAGGAGAAGACCAGAACGTCTCCGATTAAGCGACTGAGGTGTTTAGTTGTTGGATGTAATAATGAATATAGCAGTCGTCATTTACTCCCGACATCTGAGCCGCTGAAGACGCAGAGGATTAACGTTACTTTCGTTTTGAAGGGAATGCTATGATCCCCGATCTGCGTAAATGTGTCTATGTTCGCGCAAATCATTCGTGATCCAGCTTCATCTATAGAAGAAGTGAGTATAAAGGTTTTTCATGAATCTTTGCAAATCGCCTTTCCTAATAACGTGCTAGTTAGCCAGCCATACTGACTGGGATAGTGGACTATCACATTTACCATTTTAGCACATTTCTCAGATCCTACATTTGAAAAAACATTTAATTTGAAATGAAAACCTAAATCATATCAGGTTTAAATGTGTTAACCTTGAAAGACGAGACTTGAAATATTGACGAAAAATAGCTGGATGCTCTGTAGCGATTTAAATGGTATGTTTATGTATGATTTGGCTTTGATTCAGATATAAACCCTTGGGAAGAAATAAAAGCCAGGACAAAGATGAACAGGTTCAGGCCAGAGAATATATCCAGAGAAGATCTGTTTACCGAAAGCTGTTTTCTAAATATTGCATGAGGCATCCTTTTTGTGGCTTTCCCTGACAGGCTACCTTAGGTGTAAATAATTTCCATCTGAGGTGCAATTCCATACCGTCTCAAATAAGTATTGTAAAAGCATATTAAATGATTTCCATCTTGGATGGGATTTTGGCTGTCAAACCCTGAAGATCAAGCTAAATTAGTTTTAAGTAGTTCTAATACCCCCAATTTCATACAGACGTATGCAACGGGAGTAGAGAGTTGGCTTAACTTCATTGAAAGTGTTGAGCGTGTGTTTAGTGTCATGAACATGGGCAATGGCAGCCATAACATCACAGACTCAGTGTGCCACTGAGGAAAGCCAGGCGACCCCCAAAATAGAGCAGTCACTGATTACCGCTATTTTACTAATTATGCTCCATTTATGTCCCCAATGGATGCATTTAATGAGAACATAATGGTGCCTTATTGAATTTCCCTGCCATTCCCTTTCTCTTATGTGCTACAACAAGAGACTATCTGTAGTGTCGTGATTTCTAGATAATCATCAGTGGCCTCAATGACCGTGATCACGACTGTATTCTTCTCTAGAGCTGTCAATTTAACATGGTAATTTAATGATAATTTAGTGCCCCACCCAAAGCTATCATTCTGCATGTGTTCATAGACCAATAAATTAAAAACAGCACAGACATACTCACAAATACAAAATGGATTGTTAACTGTTTGCCAGTGATTGGCTTTCGTGTCAAAATATGGTTTGTTTTATTTATATATCATTGGACATAATCTTTTTGTAATGACTATCAGTGTTTTGTGTGCCACAATAATGTATCTGAATTATCTGCATTATCAACAAATGAATATTCATATATACAGTGAAATATTTTTCATTTACAGTAATTGGCATATCGCAATTTATTAATTTTTTTTATTGATTAAAAGCCCTATTTTTTAATGAACATATAAACTTGTTAAATGTGAGCCAAAATCATCACAATTAAAAGAACCAAAGACTTGAACTACTTCAGTCTGTGTGCATTGAATTTATTTAATACACGAGTTTCACAATTTGAGTTGAATTACTGAAATAAATGAACTTTTCCACGACATTCTAATTTATTGAGATGCACCTGTACTGTATCCCTAGCTGCTTATATGATAAAATTTATTTAAATATATACTACATAGCAAATGCAACAGTTGCTATGTTTCCATCACCCTGTTTTTATGAGCATTTTGAAGTATCACATCAGAAACGAGTGATAGAAACGCCAAATTCAAATAAATAAATAAATAAATAAATAACCCAAAACTAAAAATCCCTTAATTCACAAAAGTTTTTACGGTCACTTGACGTGGTTTTTGACTTGTGCGAACAAAGGGTTAATGCAAATAATGGGATATGGAAATGCATTTGCTGAATAAATTCCTCCATGCCCATCAAAAAAGTCACATAACTGTGCTACGGGACGGCATAAACCTGACTAACCAGCAGATGGATCTTGTTACACAGCATCTGAAATGTTGTTATGGTCATTCTTAAATGTCCGAGCAAAGTCTGTCATCAAAATATTTCTATAGAATTACCTCCCAGAACTGTCTTGCATGACTCTGTTCCAAAACAGCTGGCATCCACCTCAGAAAGCAATGACCACATTCATTGTGTTTCGTCTGCTCGATCTGAGGCGCAAGTAATTTATTATATATATAAAATTATTATTTTTAGTGACTTCTCCTACTTTTCTTAATGATATTTAGTGCCAGTTTATCAGGAAATTTAGTTCTCTTGGACTCGTTGGATTTAAACGATTATTCGCAAATGTTTTATGCGATATTCCAATTTTGCGCATAAGTTAAATTCGCAACTTTTGATGGAAACCCAGCTTGTGACTTTGTGGGGAATGATACATTAATGCACATTGTATATGTGGCACAAATGCCAAAAATAATAATAATAATGAAAAAAAGTAAAATATGACAGTTCTGAAACAATTTCAAACCTCCTTCAAATGCGGTTTGGATTAAGATTGGGATTTCATATGGTTTTTTGCTGTCTTGTGTGAACAAGGCCTTATTTAGAAAGACTCTGCTCAGAGACTCAGAGGTGGTCAAAGAGGTGTCTAGACAGAACAGTTGCACCACTGAATGCTCCCACTTAAATGAATCTTTGGAGATGTACACTGAAGGTCTGCTTGGTTTGACCGCTCAAGCCCTGCTGAGCAGCACGGTAACAGGGTAATCCATCTCATGAACCAGCATCCCATAATCCCCCACAATACCCAATAGATCATATCTGCAGTCGGGCTTTCCAAACAAAGCTATATTTTTTTTTTAAGATTAAATTGTTAGCCTTTCCTTTATTTCCCATTTTGCCATTTTAGACTGAATCATGGCTGTCAGTTTTTTACAGCCTTTCACAAACAACACATGCCCTATGGACACAAGGGTCCTAAATCTTGTTCTCTCACTCTCTGAGAGTGTTTTTTAATGTGTGGTAGGGAGAGAGGGATACACAGTTTTTTACGCCAGTCTTTTGTGATGCATTTAGGAAAAAAAAATAAGACCCAAAGCAGTAGTAAATAATGACTGGCACTCTGGTCGGCTGATAGTTTTGGTTATCAGTGCAGGGAAATTAGCTTTTAAAATGCAGTTGGAAATCCATTTGGGTGATTGATGGATGATGTGACTAATAAATTTGAGCCGCTTTCGAGGAGGGCCGGCCCTCCACCATCCTTTATGCCTGTCATCATGAGCTGCGCGATTGGTAAAGTCGAGCGTGTCGGAAGCTAATTCCGGTGAGTGATTACCATTCAGATTAAATGGCTATCAGGATCCACTCTTTAATGTGAAGACCAGCGAGAATATAGTTTTTAATTCCTTTTTGAGATATAACACAATTAAGTAGTCTATTAGGCACAGCTTTTATTTTCCAATAAAGACTCCTGAACAACAATACAATTGCGATGTGATATTGCTCTTTTATACAACTGTTAGTTCCGGTCAAACTTGATTGGCTGAGTGGTGTTCCATAAGCGCTGCTGGATAGATGGAAATGTGTAGGATCCATTTTGATGCATGAATACTGCTAATATCATCATGAGCTAATATGGAATATATCAACACTGCTAATATGTGTTCTGTATGTGTTCTAGAGACATAATGCATTATATCAAGAAGTGTGTTTTGGACATTGTTATTGCGCGATGTTATTGTTATTGTATATTCGTGTTATTGTATAGCAGATTCAAAAAAATTTCATAGACCTTTATGTTCTTCCTTTCTGCCCTTACAATGTTTCATTCTTATTGAAATGAATAATTTCATAGTGTTCTTTGTCGCAGCATATTATAGACACCCTCAGACTGTGCATTAGTGGTGAAATGTCTACGCTGTATCAGTGAGTCACTGAATTATTCACTTAACCGATTCGTTCTTTGTCAGTGAACAAAACACCGCTGCTGGGTTGCTCTAAAATGTGCAACAATTAATTTTTCTGTTGTTTTTCTATGTAAACAAGCTCTGGATTAATGTATTTGACTGTTGTGCTTGAGTCTGGTGTCTTTTGAAACATCTTACATGTGACACGACATTCTAAAAACACGGTGCTCAAGTTAAAATAAGTTCTTGAAGCCTTGCGTTTTTTCCCATTTCACTGTCCTGCGTCAGACGTTCTTAAACGCAAAAAGACATTCTGTGAATTCTGCTGTTGGTTTGGTTAAAACTATTTTCATTTGGTGGAGCAAAAATAGACAAAGAAACAGACAATATTATGTCTAAAAATTGAATATTAATTTTACACACCATCAGCTTTCATTCTCCTGTCATATTCCTTAAATATAACCTGCAGCTCTTCAGGACTGCTGTAATATATTTAATGGACTAAAATAAGTTGTAAAAGAGTACAATATACGTTCATAATGCCCCTGTGGGAAGAAGACCTCTCTTTTGAGCTGGACCACCCTGGGTGAGGAAACTCACGTCATGGCAATTTTGGCACCGACTAAATCCGGCTCTATATGTTGACCGCAGGGTTTAACGTATCACTGGACCCTCATCCAATCCTGCAGAAACCACCAGCAAAGTAAAAGCATATGCTTTAGGGGAAAGAGTGGGTGAAGAAATGTAAACGGTGTCATCAAGCACCCTTCGGTTTATCGTAATACCCCTTGCCTGTCTAATCCCCTTATTAAGAAGAAAACGAAAATGTTTGGGCTTTCATTGGAATTGCCGTACACAGCCGAAATACCACTGTCAAACCAAATCAAAATCATCATATATACTGTGGGAGGGGAAATTCGGAAATCTTCAAAGTGTACGTGCATGGATTTCTTATGCGCTGTGTTGCCGACTCGCAGGCAGCTTTGGATGTTATAATCTTAAATGGTAATCGCCTGGTTGCCTCAGCGGGATTTACATTTTTTTCACGCTGTAATCTTGCATTTACAATGTCATTTATGTGACTTTGGCCTCTCCGCCTCTTGATATCTCTGTCTGGCTCTCGAGGTATAAGACTGACAACAGACAAGCCCCAGACACAACGGTTTGCTTTTCATACCCTGGCGAGTGATGAACTTTTGGCATGCCGCTCATGTATGCAAACAGGCTTTGTTTCCTACACACACACACACACACACACACACATTCTTGATTGATGTTAAACTGAGAGCGAGCACTCGTGTTGCTGTCAGAGCTCGGCTAAGTCCCTTGAGCCTCCTGATTTCTTGACATTTGTAGATATAATGTTCACGCAACAAGGAGCAGCTTTTGTGATGTGATCCTGCTGTAACACTTTAATCTGTTTAGACTGCCTCAATATTATGGCAGAGTGGAGAGAGGCCCATTCAATACAACCCATAGCTTGGGGCAAACACCTCGGTAAATCTGAGGTTTTTAATGGAATGGCTCTGCCTTATGTTCAAGTGAGAATGTTGGCTTCTATTGTTTTATAAAAGTGAGTGAACTACTATTAATGATGGGCAAACAAAGATTTTATTTATTTATTTATTTTTGCACAGCTTTTTTATGGATTTACTCATTTAATATAAATAAATAAATGTGGTTATATATAAAATATTTTGTTGAGAGATGAATATAAAATTTCTGTCATAAGTTTGTTAAAAAACATGAAATGTTAACATTGGAATGGAAGTGCTATTTTGTAATTTTTTTTTTATTAGTACAAAATGATGTTTTTTAAGGATCTTCATAATGAATTTTTATAAAATGTAAAATGTAGTAATTTTATAAAATTACTATAAAATGTAAGACATTTTAAAAGATAAATCTTTTTTATTTCAAATATTTTTAATATTTGTTTAAACTAATCGTCCCCTCCATTTCAGCTCTAAAAGTCAACATGAAATAGAAATTCATTCATCTGTTTTCTAAATGCATGTTATAGATCTTATTGTGAACGATTTATCCATGAATGTTCAGCATTTTTATTTCATTTTTATCCTTGTAATTCGTAATCAAAATGTCATAATTTGATCTGGTGAAATACAAAGCTGCACAATGCTAAAAAAATGTAAAAGTGTACATATTTGAAAAAATTGACAGAATTTTAATATTTGTCTTAATTTGTCCTTTCTGCCCTACAAACTTTGCACAAATCAATTAATTTGTGTCCAAGATTCCACCAGATAGTCCTTCAAGCTCCGTTTGTAAGATAGGAACATAGACTAGTGACTCGTGTCATAGTTTTTGATGGAAATTAGTATATGGCTCAGAGTGGATGGTGTATTTCCCCATGAGTAGCTGGTAATGAAGACAAACCACATGTGGAATTTGTTGATTGTCCCATACCATGCTGTCATCTATCCCCCAATTACACCAATCATCACTCTCTAAATCCTCTTTGGATTAAATTAGCTGCAGTATTATTCGGTGCTGGCCTGCTTTTCCTTTCTGTGCTTTTTCCTTTCCTTCTTTCTCTCACTCCGTTTTAAACCCTTTGAAACATCTCCAGCCCGAGCGCGCTCGAAACGAGCTGCACTTAGTAACCTGATGCTGGTCCTTGCCCTTAATGGTTTGCATTAGCTGCAAGCAATAAAATTATCCCAGGTCCCTGCTAATGTTGGAATAATCATTTACAAAGATGGTTACCACATGCTGTAGCCGTTTCCCTCTCATTCCCTGTGCTCCCCTTTTTTCTCGGCCTCTCATTTTTTCTTTTATACGGCCTCTAATTCGCTGTTATTAATAATGAATAAAAACGCAATTTTCTGCAGCTTGCTCCAGGGCCCTGGGAATCATTTCAATGAATATTTCAGCACGTTATTTTAATCACAGCTGCACATATGCAGAGGGAGGGGGTCCCTGTTTTATTGGCCTGGGGTGTGGCTATGGTGAGACCCCAGCATCATTAAAACCCCTCTCCGGCTGCATAGAGGGTCCTATCTCTGATTTACAAGACTTGTTAAAAAACAGTAAAAAGGAGGCAAGCTGCGCCATTTGTACTTGTAATTTGATACAGTATTTGTTAATGGGACTTGCTGTTATTTATTTGTGCGCTGGAGAGCCACGGCTTCTGTTTTGTGCCCGAGGGGTTCTCGTGCAAAAGCGTGTAATGAACTTCATGAATTAGCTATATTTTACCAGATATCATTTAGTCTCCCTTATGTGTAACCTTTGGTTTGGGTGCCCTCCAAAATGCAATTCTCCGTAGCATTGTATGTAGAGTATTACACTGCTATATAAATTTAAGTGCTTTCTTTGTGTGTGTCTGTGGAAGCCCATTTCTCCCACATGAAAGAAATAAAAACATGCTTTGCTAAACCCTAATTATGCCATAAAAAGTTGTGAGTCATGATTACTAAGCCATTATTATAAGATAAACAGTCAGAATTATGACACACAAAGTTTTCATTTTGACAAAAATTGAAATTATGACAAGGTCGAAACTATGTGAGTAATAATTTTTATTATGTAATGACTTTATTTCATTATTAGGACTGTCGTTGACATTTTATCTTATAATATTGATTATAATATTATACCGACTTCTCATCTCATTCTTGCGTCTTAGTATATCTTAGTATAGTATAATTTCACCATTTCATTATTTAATCATTTCACCTTTTCATGTTATAATTTGTACATTTATCTCATAATTAATGCGTAGTGTCATAAGTTCGCCTTTTATATCATAATTCAGACTTAGTATCTCATAATTTTGCCTTTGTCATTATTATAACGTCATAATTTCAACTTTTTATGTCAAAATTTAGACTTTTATCTCATAATTAATGTGTAGTGGGCCATAATTAAGATGTTTTATCTTATAATTATGACTTATTGTCTCATAATTGTTTTTTTTTTGTCATATTATGACTGTCATAATTCCAACTTTTTATGTCATAATTAAGACCTAGTATGTCATAGGTCTGACTTTTTATCTCATAATTATGTCTTAGTATCTCATAATCTTGGCTTTTTGTCACACTTCCAACTTTTCAGGTCATTCTTTCCCACTTAATGTTATTATGAGTTTTATGTGATTTACCAAAGCATTATTTTTTTTTCTAATGTGATGAAAATGGGTTTCCATGTGTGTCTGATGTGTTTCTGTTGTAATGCTTTACATCTGTGAATGTATTTTTTACAAAATGAGTGATAATATATTAATGTGCCAAAGTATGATGTGCTCTGTAGAAAGCAGGGCTTGTTTCACCATATAAAATTATATTCAATGCTTTCATTTTTTAATTTTAGCTTTCCAACATGTTTTTTTTTCTTCTGATTCCTAACAGGAGTTCCTGTCTTTTCCCCTTTTCCAGTCAGCTGCATGACTTCTGGCGTCTGGATTACTGGGAGGATGACCTCCGGAGGAGGCGGAGATTCGTGCGAAACCCTTTTGGCTCCACCCACTTGGACATCACGTGCAAATCGCTGGAGGACTGCGGTCAGTAATTCTGCCAACAGCCAATCAAAAATGTTGCTGGACTCTCTCAGTCTAGCTCATTATCCCTAAATTGCGTTCATTTCATACAATGACATCATTGTTCACCAAATGGGATACACATATGCGAATTAGAATCAACTCTTGGACGCAACTAATATTCTCGGAGCTGAGAAACAGTTCGTTGTCAGCTTTATAGGTTGTATATTTATGAGCCTTGTCAATTGAACATGGCAAGAGGGCTTTATGGCAGGTTTTTATATCCTAACTGCACACATTGTTGAGAGGAAAATTGCGCACTGGGCTTTTTTTTATTTATTTATTTTTTTTACTGTTTCTGCCTTTTGCACTCAAACATTTTTCCTCATTGACCCGTTTGATCTTGCAGCGTTGCCCACCGCACGGCTGTCGATTTGGCTCTGTGTCTCGCAACAGAGGCTTTAAAAGAGAAACGGTTCAATACTTTTAACCACTGCGGGCGCTTCTCCTCCAGGCATCAAATTGAAGATACGAGGGGGAGTGTATTAACTGAACAAGGGCAAATCTATTGATTCTCAAGTACAATGGGGCGACTTCTCTCTAGTGCACAGACTAGTTACTGTAACTATTTCCATTACACATGGGGAAACTTACAAGGGGGCAAGCGAAATAAGTCCATTTATTTAAAAAATCCACAATTGAACCCTTGGTATTAGCTCATACTTATGGTTAGAGGCATATTAGAGTGTTTTTTGACAGCATGTTTTGCTAAAATGCTGCTAATGGCCACCTGAGATGATAATGGATTGCACTATCTAACGTAATGAATATGATGCACTTTGATTATGGACAATACTCTGTGGTCTAAACATCTTAGATTAACCAGTGAATTGATGAATTTTGGAATGGATATGTCCGGTGTTGGGGAAAGTTAAGTAATGGATTACAATATTGTGTTAGTAAATAATTACGTTACTTAGTTACTTTTTATGGAAAGTAATGCATTACATAAGATGTGACAGTCAATAGATGAGAAAACTTATTTGAAAAAGTAACTCTTTTCTTGTACGTTTAAAAGTAATGCATTACTTTAGTAGTTACTTGAAAAAGTAATCTGATTACTCGTGTTACTTGTAATGCGTTACCCCCAACACTGCTTATATCATTTTAAAGTGCGTTCTGTGACTTGTTATGCAGTAATATTGTGTCTATCTACATGTCTGGCCTTTTGTGCCCAACTGTTTTGAGGCCATGTCAGATGGCCTGTGTGTCAGAGCCAGAACACACACATGCACACTCGTACATACACATGCCAGCTGTTCATTGACCTGCAGGTGGCCCCTTCTCATGTCACAACAGACTTTTTCCACCCACTAATTCATTTTGCCACCATATCAAATCCACACTGTCTTTCAAACGTATTACCCAGTATATCTCATGCATTTCTTCAGAAGCTCACACCGCTGCAGTATTCCTCTGGCCCGGCTTCTTTTTCTGCCTGTCCTTGGTAAGTTGTCAGTGCGTCTCTGTGGACCCGCGGTCTAGTGTCTGGGGCCGCCGTGATTGAAGACTTGTTGAGGTCCCCAGGCTTCTCTCAGTCCTTAATGAGTGGAATAATGCATAAGATTGTCATGTGAAAGGGATTGCCTGTAGTTAGATGTTGCCCCCACAATGCCATAGAGAGAGACTGAGAGAGAGGGAGAGAAAAGAACGACTTCTCTAGATGGGTTTTATAGAAAAGGAGGGACTGTTTTCATAAACCAGCAGAACAGTGCTTTTAAGATAAATACAAGCTTATAGATGCAATAGACTTTAATAAATTTAAAATAAATTAAAAGAAAAAAAATAATGCAGTATGTTAATACTAAAAATAAAATATATATTTTTTTAAAAATGCAATAATGTCCTATTTTTTATTTATTCAGTCCATTGTATTTAAAAGCACTCTTTTTTTCACTTGAATGATAGTCCTAATATGTAACTCTGTACATATGTACATTGCATAAGGTATATAAATCATCCTTTTAAGAAACTGTAAAAGTCAGCAGCTCTGTGCTTTGCTGAACTGGCAGTAGTGGAGGTTTACAGCTGATTTTGTGACTGGCGGTCGAGGTACGTTGAGTTAACGTAGGTGATTTGAATGAATTAACTGTTAAGGGTGCATATAAGTTTCCATTATTTTTGCCAGAAACCAAAGAGATTGAAAAATGACTTCTCTCAAATGTCAGAACACTGGCGGTTGACAGCAGTCACTGCATATGGGGCTTGTTTTCATTCACAATGACATATTTTCATAGAGCTTGACTGCGCTAGAACGTACGTGGCGTTTTAGCAATATTTCAAATTTCTTCTCGTGCGAAATGACATGCCTCAGGTTTATTCGAAAAATGTTCTAACTGCCCTAGAAACAACATCATTATATTTGATTCATGGTAATTTAATGTATTTTCTGTGGCTGTAATACAATCTTCAATCACTGAAATTCAGGAACAGCCTGAATTTAATGGGGCCTCAAACGGCTGACTATGTTGTATAAGCATTTGATAAACCGTACTGCTCTGTGCCTCATTCCCAGGTACCATTGCATATGTTTGTGGGAAACTTTGCTTTGAAATAGCTCAGTTTATTCTATTAGCCATGCTGACAAAATAGTGAGTGTGTTACATGTGGGTCTCAGGCTTTGATACTGTACCTTCCCCCTTATTCGCGAGTGGCTGAGTATATTGTTAGCTGATTGGAATTGGGCAAGCATGAAATGGAAGTCAGGTTAATATTGATCCTGCTCTTTAACTGCCTGTTCTACCTCTGAGTGTCCTTGCAGTCTCATTTTCAGGTGAGCAGCTCTGCCCTGACCCAATGACCCCCTCTGGACAGAGATCTTTATAGCTTGTTATAAGAGAAAGAGTGAAAGAGCGAGAAGAAAGGCGGAAGTAAGAGAGGTGTGATAATTCAATACAAGTTCAATAGAAGTAAATGGACAAATGATGTTGATTACCACAAAAATTAATGCCGACTTGTCCCTCTGTTTGCTTAAAAAAAGCAGAAATGTGAGAAGCTAACAATGGAAGTAATTGGGGCCAAGACATAAACATTAAAATACTCACTATTTACATTGTATAACCACAAGACGTAAACAGTATGCATGTTAACGTGATTTTAAGGTGAAAATAAATTGCTTGCTAGCCTGTTCAGTTTTTGTTGTTATGACAATGCCTAAAACCCTAAAATAACTGTAAAAATGACCAATAAAAATAAGTGCTTTTAAAAAATTCCCCATTCACTTCCATTGTAAGTGCCTCACCATAACATCCCCACAGGTTCTTAAAATGCCTTACATTCAAATGTAAGGTCATAAAAAGTCTTAAATATCCTATATGGCATAACAAAAGTCATAATTAATATTTTAAAAGGTCTTAAATGTGGGGACGGAAAAACAGGATGTGTGATAAAACCTAATGTTATCATTAAACTCCAATAAATGTAAGCGTTGCAAGTTCAAAGTCAAAATGCGGCACTGTTCAATCCAGCATTAACCAGTGAATTGATGAATTTTGGTATACTTGTATACCAGTGTTGGGGAAAGTTACTTATAAAAGTAATGGATCACAATATTGCGTTACATCATAAAAAGTAACTAATTACATTACTTAGTTTTATCAAAAGTAATGCATTACAGAAAAGTTGTCAGTCAATAAATGGGGAAAAAAGTAACTCTTTTCTTGTAAATTTAAAAGTAATGTGTTACTTTAATAGTTACTTTAAAAAAATTAATCTGCAAGTTCGAAGGCAAAATGCAGTGCTATTGCAGGATTTATTGTCTCAGCAAAGTTTCCTTTAATTAGCATGTGAAAGTCTAATCAAATTAGCCCAAATATTTAAACACGCAGGCGTTCTAGTTCTAAATCTGCAGAGCTGTCTGTGAAATTCTGTGCATATAGATTCCATCTGGGCTTTGTAATCAGCCATATTGGGTCTGTATGTGTGATACCAAATGCTTCTCACATGAGTAAAACCATAACAAAAACTTTGCATGAGTCTCCGGTTTCTCTTTACGAAGTTGGGTTCCTTTTTCCAGAGCTGACTGCAGAATTCCTGTCGTTTGATCGACGAGTGCAGCAAGCCCACTTTGCCACATTGTTTGTGTGCGAATGCACTTATGGCACATGTGCAACATTTTGTTTGAGTTATTATATATCAGTCAACTGCAGAGACATAGATCTACACGTCCCACAATCCCTTTTTCCGTCTTAGTACATTGTGTATTTTTACAAAAGGCATCTCATCTGTCAATCCCAGAATGGAAAGATACATCAGAAGCAATTACTGCTTAAATGGAATATTGTGTCATTCTTTATATATATTTTTTTCCTAAATTTTTGGCTCTTTCATTTAAGGCTACAAGTGCACATGACTCAAGTGGGGCAATAAAAGTGCAAGGGAAATACTCTCTAGAGCTCCAATCATAAATAAAACATGGACTCTGAGCAACAATAACTGACTAAATGAAGGCCTGTTTGAAGTCTGAAAAAACTTAACTGAGCACTTAAATATTTTCACCTTGGGAGCTGCTCTCACAAACTGTAAAATTCCTTTTGCCACAAGCTGTGTGCAGTTTTTCGTTTGATGTGACTTTTGAAAGAAAAGGCCAAGTAAAGAGATCAGTGTGTTGAAGACGTCACATAGTGATGGAATGACAGAATTGAATTGCAAGCTAGAGCCTTTTTTTCTTTCCTTTTTCGAAGCCTTCAAAACCCTGAGTTACTCATCAAGTAACAGTTTTGCGCCGCTGAAGGAGCTATTTTGAGCCCACTTTAAATATTTGGTTTTCATCATATTGTGCTAGTCATTGGATATAAGTTTAGAGCTATATCTACTTCAGCACATTTTGATTTGTTTGTTATTCTACACGTATGTCAGTCAGTCAATGACAGCTCCCCGTCCCCCAGCTGTATGGATCTGATCCAAGCTTTTAGCGAAGAACATCATTCAAGTCCCACCACGACTGGCAGACCAGCCATCACCTGGTCTTTCTCAACCCTGCTGCGTCATGCCAAATTTGTGCCCTGGGTAACATAAACCCTCTGATGGCAGAGCGGGTAAGCCGTGCTGGGCTTGAATAGCCTCACTGTTGGCCGTGATGGCTCACAGGAGTCCAGTGAGCGAGCTTCGGGGGTGCCGATAAACGAGGTGGTTGACAATACAAGCGAGGGGTTCTTTCGAGTCTGAGTTGTAGCGATCTCGAGTTCCCATCAAGCCTCATTCCTAAGATTGACAAATGATCGTCTGTGTTACTAGATATCTCATATATGTGGCCATGTAGGCTTTCTATCAAAGGCTTGCCATTTAAGAGAAAAAACAGGAAGCTTCTGTAGCGGTGTCATTGCTCAAAATAGGAGCATGCATCACTGTGTTCCAGAAGCTAGTGAGCTTTTGTTGGCACGATTTATAGTGCTCCCGATGTGAAGGATGTTCCAAAAGGTAGGAACATAATTATAGCCAAGTTCTTAACTTTTTGTGGCAGCAGTGCATTTGTATTTTTTGATGGTAGAATCCAGTGTATTTGGTAGAAAAAAGGTATCAAGATGGCGGGCAACGCAGGATAAAAGTAAATATGCAGTAATTCATTCAATATAAAATCAGACTATTTTACTCCATATCATTATGTGCCACATGTTTATGCTAGTTAGAGTAACACGGGGAAAGGTTTAAAGGAATAGTTCACCCAAAAATGAAAATTTGCAGAGCCAGTTTGTTTCTTCATCGGAACAGATTTGGAGAAATTAAGCATTAATTTATGCTTAACTTCTTATGGCACCCATTCACCTGCTCTGCAGTGAATGGGTGCCATAAGAATGAGAGTCCAAACAGCTGATAAAAACATCACAAAAGTCAACATGATTGCATGTTTTTATTAAACAAATCCAGCATAAAGAGATTTTCATCTTCATATCATTTTAGAGTCCTCTATCCATAATATTGATTTCTCTAATAAAAAAGTAATCTCATCTGAATCAGGAGAGAAATACGCACAGATCACAGAACAGTCCGTAACAGTTTTAAACAAATGTGCCTGTGGATTTTGATGTGAAAGGATAACAGGGGATGGACTTTTTTACTGAGGAAACGTTATTATGGATTGTGGACCTGTATTTTGGCCAGAAACAATGGTTTAACGGTAAAATGCATAAATGTTTTTTTTTTTTTATACAAAGGCACAGCTTTTTACTTCACAAGATGTTATTTAATGAGTCCAATATATTTTTATCAGCTGCTTGGACTCTCATTCTGACGGCACCCATTCACTTCAGAGGATCCCTTGGTGAGCAAGTGATATAATGCTAAATTTCTCCAAATTTTTCTTATGAAGGAACAAAATTTTTGACATCCTGAATGGTCTGAAGGTGAGTACATTTTCAGAAAATGTTTATTTTGTGACCATACACATGGACAACATTAAAAAATGCATTTTGATATATGTTTTGAATGAATGACTATTAATTGTGAACACAAATAGCCTGGTGGCACAGATGGATGACCATAATGGCAAAGAGCACACACTGATTAATGTTATTCTTTGATATGATGCATTATCCAGTGGTTTAATTAACATTCAACCTTTTTCCCATCAGAATGTTCATTTTTAGTGATATAAAATTGATTCACTGTGAACATGGAATGATACATTAGCATTAATGATATTTGTAGCTATTAGCAACAGTTAGCTATTAGCAAAGTTAGCAACAAATACAGCAACTGACGATATGCAGTGACCAGGTCCGCTGGGACTTTATGTATGCACAGGTTTGTTTTCCTTCTTGTGGCCTTCTTGTGTAAAACAGCCTAAAGATACATACTTTTTTTAAACTCACTTTTTCCCCTTCAAACTCTCCCCATTTGCTCAGGAACATTTTCTTGTCAAAATCCGCCTGGTTTATTTTGTCTGCATTGCACTGAGGTCCTAAGCTTTATCTTGCCAGTCAAGACTGGAGCTCAGCTCCATCAGCTCTCCCTGCTTTAATGCAGGCGTAATGACGGTTTACAGAATTACGGTCTTAAGTTTCCCTCCGTCTGCTTTGATCCATGACCGCTCGCTGGCTCTGTGCCTCTAAATGTTACACGCTCCCTATTTCCGAAAAGCGGTCCCACTTCTTCCTTGGCTCTGATGAAAGCTCCTGAGATATGAGACAGAGCAGGAAGCCCGCTATGTTATTTTATTTTTTTTTCCTCTCTCTCCTTCTCTTTTTCTTCTTCGTCTGTGTAGTGGTGTTGACAACATTCGAACGTGACCGCTTTGAGACAAGGTACATGAACCCCACAGGAGTGTAGGGAACATTTTAAACGCTGCACGGAAAAGAAACACGTCAAAAGAGTGTCAGACACTTTCTATTTCTGATAAGCGTTTCTTATTCCCTTTTTTCCACAGAATCTCTCTGTTCTGGTGTCTCAGGCAAATCTGATCTAATGCAAGACGAATCCAGTGTGCAATGATGTGTGTCAGGCTTGACTGCCATTTTTCTCTCTTTTATTTAGTAATTAAAGCTGATGAATGATCTTTTTTGTTCGATAACAAAAAAAGTGGCTACAGACTTTGCATCAATTTTCTTTTTCCGTCTGATAAGGCTGCGTGATGAGCTTTGGTGGTATCAGCAGTCGCTTAATTGCGTTGTCGGTGCAATCTCGTTCCTGTCCGGATTTAGAGAGCAGATTGCATTATGTCTAATGAACTTCGAAATATAGACGGGTCTACACGTGCTTTATCATGTGTCTCTTCAAGGGAGAATTAAACTGTGTAGAGTAAAACATTGTAGTTTGCCTGTGGTTCCAGTCAGGATTTTGAAATAAAATGTGTTACACAATTTGACATCATTGCTGATACTCATTCCAGAGAGAGTTTGTTCCTATAGCAAAGTCTGTAGTCCCAGAAATAAAGTGTTTAGGCCTGTTCACACAAAGGACGTTAACTGTAACGACGATGATATAGTTTTAAAAACATGTCTAAATTTTAAAAGAATAACAGATTCCACACCACAATTATTATCCCACAGAGAAATAATTTCTTTGGAATCACTTTCAGAAACTTTTTTTTCATGAAACTCTAGATAGTTCAGATTGGTTCAACTCAGTCTGATATAATGACATCATTATTCACATGGCGCAGATGATATTTTTCTTTCATATCAGTAGCCAATGAGCTTACTGCTCAACATTCAAAAACTTGGCTAGTGCTTGCTGTAGCAGTTCCAGGACGCTTCAGAAACCCTCCACCTTCCCCAGCTCCACCTGTATACTGCCGTGCAAAGGCAAAAGACCGTAACTTCGATTTTGGTCAAAAATGAGTTATTGATATTTTTGGGACATTCAAGACATGCTTTATCATGTGCATAAGTATCTTGAGTCAATTTCATTGTTTTTCCAAGAAAATAATGGGTCGTCTTAACCGTAACTTCAAAAAGCCCCGGAGAAACCAAGACAGAACACCATATAACACCAGTTACGGCTCTTTCACTTTGTTTGGAACGCTCAAAATGAGTTATGGTGTTCTGCCTTTGTTTAACCACGCGTCAATATGAAGTTACGGTGCCGGCTTGGAGTTATACAGTGTTCTCCCTTTGTTTTACTGACCATTAAAGACTGCCGCGTTTTAATTACGGTGTAACTTGTATACTTTCATACATCTGATCTGTCACTGAAGCACTTTATTAGACAAACGAATTAGATCACGATCTACCAAACAGCTCCATATAACAAAGCACTATAAATACTACTAGATACCTTGGCAGCAATACATAACCGTAAATAGCCTTTAAAGATTCTTATTTTTTTATTTTTTTATTAGTAATTTTTTCCTTTTTATAATGCAGATTATTCACCAGGCTGTCGCTTCTAGTTGGACGCGTGTGGACTAGAATGCTGTAGCATGTAGCATGATCAATCATATCAGTACCTACTAACAATTTGCAGTTAAATCCATATCCTACCTTGTAACCTGATAAAATCCATCCATGGCAATAAACGTCGTCGGAGATGTTTAATCCACAAGCATTCTGAGCATTCCTGCTTGCTGGCATTCACACCAATTCACAAGTCTAGGTTAGGCTATTTTCATTCAAATCAATAAAAGCAGTTACGCGATGTCTAGCATTCTTTTACGTTACTGAGTATAGCAAATAAATTGGTTGCAAAACGGTATCCACTCACGTTTAACTTTTAGTCCGCTTGTTACAGTCAAAAAACAATTATTACAGTCACATTACTATATGTAATAGCCTATGACACAACCCATGATCTCTAGATTTTATACAGGTGTTACTATAACGATTTTGTAAATGGTGATCAGCAACCAAATATTGATAATGTGGAAGTTACTGTATTTTGCCTTGGTGTGACTTCTCACATTTTGCAGACAATGCAAAGGCAGAGTACAGTAATTTCAAAATAGGGGTAAAAATCAAGTTTGAGCTCACAATTTTTTTTTTATGTAGATCATTTTCATTACTAAAACATCTAATTGTCAAATTTCCAGTGCCCTACCTATAATTGATTTGGCTGGACAAATAAAAAACTTTAAAGTAATTTTTCTTAGTTTCACACTCTAGCGAGTTAAGGTCTTTTGCCTTTGTAGGGCAGTATAGATCTGCTACGGGGTGATTTCATGTATGTTATATATGGGGTTATTTCATATATATGTTAAATGTGCAGCAGCAGTATTTTTTACATGCTCACAGCAGCATGTATGTGGATGTATTTGGAGTAGCAAGTTTTGGTATTTGCTCTCCCGCAGCAGTGTAGCAGATCTATTCTGCCAAACACATTAACAAACACATTAATATTGTCATGATGTACATTACCATGCTAAACTCTCTGAGAGTTGTCATGACAGGAATATATTTATTGTTAGTGATCTTCATCATTATAATTTTTTTGTGAACGGGCCTTTAAAAAAATAAGTAAATAAACAAACCAAGTTCCTACGTTGCTTGACCATAATCTACTTATCTGTCGTGGCTTATTGATTTTCTGTGGACTCAAATCCTTCTAAGATTCATTTGAAGATGCACAAAAACCTGGCCAAGAAATCACACCATAAATAATAATAATAATAATAGACCTACCATATATTTATAATATAATATGATAAACTGCACAGTAGCATTTTTAATGTTTGTATTTGTATATGTATTTTTAATGTGTTTTTATGCCTTGTGATTCTCAAATGTGCTTAAGTACAAATAATGTCCATTTTCATCACCCTTGTCTCTCTGCAGGCCCTGAGGAAGACGAGGCCCTGAGAGGGAGGAAGGGCTTTCGGGGCCAGGCATTGGTCAGCCAGAGCCCTGAGACAGAGCTGATGCTGGAGGGGGACGATGACGCTGTCAGTCTGCTGCAGGACAAAGAGGTGGACAACTTGGCAGGTGAGTCAACCTATACACAATACATAGTGCAATCTGTATGGTAGAGACGATTCTCCATTCAGCATGCATAGTAAATTAAATCATACATCAGTTTCATGACGTGACACTTTCCTTCTGTCCTCAGGTTTAAAGGTTCTATGTGCCACGAGTTTGGATTAAACATTTTTAGACATAATTTGTTATGTTATTGAAATTATAAAGTCATATTCAAACATACCTGTAGGTTTACCTGCACAGAGAAGTGCTGCCAGAGGCACTTCATCTGAAATGTCTGCATAGTTCCACATTTGGTAGCATTTATTTATTTATACATAGCTTAAGCGTGGCATTTTGTCAGAATGACAGAATTTGACATAGAACAGATATATAAATATATCTTACCTGTCAATCTAGAGGCAGACCAGTGTAGTTAGTGTGGCTACTTTGCGTTAGGATTGTGTTTATATTTTTTTGGCTGTGTGTAGGGTTAAGTATTGCTCTGGACAGTGTTGCTTTTTTTTTTCTGCTGAATGTTTATTTATTTATTTTTTGAAGTCTATAGTAAAACCAAATTTTAAATATATATTTCTCTTCTTTTTTTCTCACAGCAAGTTTCTGTCCCCGGGTTTTTATTTCCAGAGGCAG
This sequence comes from Spinibarbus caldwelli, assembly GCA_039654775.1. Classification (NCBI taxonomy): domain Eukaryota; kingdom Metazoa; phylum Chordata; class Actinopteri; order Cypriniformes; family Cyprinidae; genus Spinibarbus; species Spinibarbus caldwelli. The sequence goes on from CM077252.1 coordinate 9,254,857, forward strand.
GTTTGGCTATTTAAAGAGAGATTAACCCTTTCAAAACCACTAATAATACATTGAATCAAATTAATTAAATGTAATTATTATAGAATTAAAGCAAATATGATTCAACAATCAGGAGGCAGTCAAGATCAATATAGAGGAGTTCATTATTTATAGTTACATACTTTTTCCAAAATTTAATCTGCTAATAATTATAATCTGATGATTTTTCTTATTCAATTAAAATTGTCTAATCACTATTTTATTATTATGTCTATTTACTTATTTTATTTTATTTTATTTATTTATTTATTTTCAAATCACTTGGATTTCTATTATTCTCAGCAACTATAATAACAGAATTATTACTGACTGGTTGTCTCTCAGTGTTAGCAGTGCTTTGTTAATGTGTTACATTTTTATCAGCTCTACGTTGGAAGATGTTATATATGATATATGTATTGTGAATGTGAAGCAGACATGTTATTAATAATACCCTGAATAATCAATGCCTCCACTCGCTCTGCAGACCCTCATTAGTCACTGAAGGTTAAAAATGAGTGGTGAGATATTTATATGTCTGTAGAAAATCCAATGCGCTAATTTATCTATTTATTTTCTTTACTATCTGAAGTGTTGTATGCATGCATAGCTGATCATGTTATTAATGTTCCCAGCACAAAACCTATTTAAACTCATTCACAATTTATAAGCAGTTCTTCATGCCATTCTACTTTTTTGACTCTGTAGGAATTCCTTCATCAGATATAAATCAGGATTGCCTCAATTACCTTTAATATGTTCCCACCAATGTTAGCCAATTCGCAAAGCAGACTGGTGTGTTCCTGCTGTTCTTTTTCTACCATCTATGTTAAAAGTAATTTTACTGGAATCCAATCAATCATAAATCCTGGCACAGCTTATAAATTCCTGAAATGTTAAACGAGCACCATCAAAAGGATTAATATTAAGCATCAAATGCACCGATTTTGTATCCATCACTTAAAATGAAATGCTGCAATGCTTTAGAATACTGATTATTTTAAAAGCAACTAGCCTAATAATCATTGTAAACCTTTAATTACATGCCACTATTGGTTTGTGCAGTATTTGTGGATGAAAAGGCCCAAATTTGTTTCTTTCAGTAGACTATATATTTATGACTCACGACAAGTAGGCCTTTTTTAGTGACAATCTTTTTTTTTTTTCCTGCTCACCATTTAGTTTCAAAAATGTGTATTTATGCTTGTTATATGAGTTGTGTATCATCACCACAAGGGGAGCTGTGCCATCTGTGTCAGTATCATAGACTGTAACAGGTCAGTATGCTGTGTGTGCACTGTTTCTATTTTGACAGCAGGCCTACACGCTAATGCTAGTGCTAATGAGCACAGTGTAAACAACAGGCCAATCAACAACAGCCTTCTCACAGCCAATGGGAGGGGCTCAGTTTGCCTGCAGCCAATCAGAGTACAGGATCTGTCATGAGTGTATTTACACCCACAGCTAAACACAGACAGAATAGGTGTGATGTAAAGAGATACCCTCTCTCATACTTTTTCTCTTTCATACCAAAAAATGTACATTTTAATTAAAACAAATGTGTGTGTGTGTGTGTGTGTTTACATATTAGCATGATATTACCACCATATTAACATTTTACCAGGAGGCTACAGTTATATTTCCTTTACTGGCCTGTTGATCTATTTCATATTTGTACTATCAAACAAATAATTGTCTTATTTTCATATTCGTATTAGGCCCCCTGAAGTGGCACACAGAGAGAGAAAACATCATCTATTTTCCCAGCATGCCTTTGTCTCGCCACACTCCAGTGACATCACAGTCGATAGCGCGAGGCAGTCTATTTAACAGCTGACGTCAGGACAGAGCGCAGCTCAGATATGCTGAGTACAACTGCACCTGTTTCATTCCAACGTGATAATCTGCTAATCCTCACTAGTGCTCCGAAATCAACACTACAACACTAGAACATCGGCAACACAAATTAATCAAACAGACTTAAAGGGAAAAATGACAAAGAACAGTCCTTATTATTATTATTATTATTATTATTATTATTATTATTATTACGAATAGCATTTTTATTTTGTTTTTGGGGATATGGTATACTATAGTACAGTATAGTAAGCATATAGCTAATATTTATAAAAAAAAAAAAATAATAATAATAAAAGCATAGCTAAATAAATGTCGTTCATACGGTTTTAGCCAATCGAGAAACGGTTCAGTCCCAGCGGCAGATGAGGCTACATGTCATATGTGACACCTGATCGCTCTGATTATGTAATATGAACGTCTTTTTGTTTAATCCCAATTTTTTAAAGGTCTCTTGAGGCTTTAGCGCTAATCCTCTCTGCGCATTGGATTAATGCTGTATTGTCTGGATTCACAAGTGTCCCTCTAGGCCACGTTACAATTGCCACTTTCTCTATTAAACGTGGAATGATTCGGATTAAAGGGTTCACTCGCTTTTCACAGGTGAAGACATGTTGCTTTGTCGAATTATTTGCGATCGCACAAAATGTTTATTCGTTCAACATAACTTCTCATAAGTGAGATTTGATTAAAAAAAATCAATCAATAAAAAAAAATAAATAAAATAAAATGACGTAGGCCTATTTCCTCTGTTAAGAACATAGGCCTAGTAGGCTATTTGGAATAATAGGTGTTGAGTTGGCGCCAGTAAAGACAGAGGATAGGCTACTTGTGGTTTTATTCATCGGGTACTCAATTTTCATTCAAAGTCTACTCAAAAACATTTTTATTTATTTATGTGTGTATTCATTTATTTCGCGTAAAATCTTCGTATCGTAAGCATACAGCTTTTCGTTTATTCTCAGGCTAGGCTATGTCTTCGATTTGTAGTGCTGCTTTGTTGCTATACAAATTGTTTTTATCATAATATCTTAATATAGGCTACCTAATTGAAATCTGATCACGTTTTTAATATTAACTGGAAAGCGCAATGGCTTTATAGCTGGTACAAAAGGAGGCAGAGCGGCTTTGGTTTCTACGAGCGGTCGGGGAGAGCAGTGAAGGAGTGCTCTGGGAATTGAAACCCAAATCCACTTGTAATCTTGCAACAGTATCGGGCATAATTGGCCGAGGAGAGCAGATTAAGATTGATGAGACGTTAAAGTGGCTCTTTGGAGTTCAGGGGGATCGATAAATATCCCAATTTCAAGAGCCTCTCCTCACATCCAGGACAGACCCGTGGGCTGCTACAGGGGTGAACTAATAAAAGACAGAGGACTGGTCAAAGAGAAAAATTTGGAGAGAGAGAGCGGGCGCGCACTTGGGATTAAATCCTAGTCATTTGACCGAAGGTCAGAACGTCTGTAAATATTTTAATAACGTTTGTAAGGTCAATTTTACAGGTTTCATATCATCAAAAGGGAATTTCAACGACTGATTTGATTAGGAAGCGCATAAATGCGTATCACCCACATATGATTTGTTTTGTTGCAAAATAATGAAAGAAAGTGACTGTGAAATTAGTGCCGTTAGTCCGAAACGCTTAGCCTACATATTAAAATAATCGAAGGGATTTTTTTTTTCTTCATATAGCCTAATGTCATATAGCCAGTGCTTCAGTTTAGAGGACTGATCGCGTAATTGCTACTGAAATTATTCGCTTTAACAATTTACATATTTTCCTCATTTCATTTTCATGTACATGCAAAACTCTGTATCATATTTAGCCTACCTTTTGATTAGATAAGAACAAAATATTACTAAAACATTTTACTAAATTAAATAATTTTTTTGTATAAATCGACGTTATTTTTAATAAACTACATAAGATTTATTTCGCACGACACACATGATCACGCCAGTTGGCTATCACTATCGGGTCCAAGTCTACAAAACTGTATTCGAAAAGACACGCTTGAAAATATTACAAACACATTCTAAAGAAATGTCACAAATTGTTTAATGTATGTGTATGATTGTGTATAAAAACATCAGCTACTAACTTGCATTACGCATCGTTTGTTGGTGACTGCCTTGCGAGAGGCTACATTTTTTCCACCTGTGAAAATAAAAATCTATTTCCTTGTTATAGGCCCTGTTGTTTTGAGCACCCCGGCCCAGCTTATTGCCCCGGTCACTGTAGCTCGTGGGACTCTCTCTATCACTACCACGGAAATCTATTTTGAAGTGGATGAAGATGACCCAGCCTTCAGACGCATTGATGCCAAAGTAGGTTGCATTTGTGTTATGTATTTGCAAGTGTGTACTCGTGAAAATACCAAGCAGAATCGCACTCCTAATGACATGGAATAAAATAAAATATCATAAAGTGTTTAACAATCTCACAGCTTTATTAAAACCATCAATTATTTAATACGTTAAAAATAGCCTTTTTCTAAATCGAGGCCCATGCCTTGAATGCCCCGTGAGGCCAAGCGCAGACTATTCTTGATTTTGTTTTAAAGAGGCTTAGAATACATGCAGTTTTTACTAGACCTGCATTCATGACCAAATATCAGTTACGATGATGATTTATGTACAAATATAGCCTATGTAAAATGAACCAAAGCTTGCGCGTTTAAAACTCACAATTGCGTAAATCGGCAGTCCTCTTTTTTGTCATGAATTACATGGAATAACATTGAGTGAAGGAAATATAAAGTTGTAAGTTAAAAGGACATTATTGTAACATTTATAAATGAAGGGGTGCATTTCTGATGTGTAGAACTGTCATGAAAGATTTTTATCGTTAAGCCACACATTTCTGCAATGCATATCAGTTCATCTTTGTCCTTATTTCAACAGTCACTGTTCACAGGAAGAAATGTTCTCTCTTAATTTCTGTTTTGGTTTTCCCCCCGCTTTTTTATTTTGTAAGAACCAGGATACATCGTGTTATTTTTTATGCCTAAGATCCAGATGCTTAAAGATCAGCAAAAACCGTGCATATTCTTACACTGCAATATTTATGCATCATGAATCATTATTGGGACACAAATATTAATTTGTTTTTATTAACTCTTTAAATAAACTCAGAGACAGATATAAAAAATCAAATCACAAAATGTTATATTCCAGTGTATTTCAAGTGCATTATTTTCAGGTATATTTTTTCATATATATATTCTCAATTTCAGCCTTTTATCATGTAAGCAAGGTACAAACAAAACGGTCGAATATACTTTAAATAAGAATTCAAGTATGCGTATGGAATGTTTAGAAACGTAACAAATAGTACCATCAAAATGTAAACTTTAGAATTTTGCCATTGACAATAGATTAAATCGCTGATGCAGGTCTAAATGTTTTTTTTTTTTCTTCTTCTTCTTTCTCTCTTCAGAAATAATCCAGGCGAATGTTAAAACAGGTGAAATTATACTTCTATTTACGTGTCACAGAACAACATTCACAACTGCAGACCACCGGATTCACAATCTACAAATGTGTCTATTTACAGTATAAAATGTACAAGTTGTATTCTGTCTCGTAGCTTTGTTTAGGTAAAACGTGTTGTTGGGCAGGGCTCGTAAAAAGAAAAGAAAGAAACAGTAATACTGACAGGTAGCCATTCATTTTGATTGTTGATACAATTTGCTCCCTCCTTAAGACAGTAATGTCACGTGAAGTATTTTTAAACGGAGCTCTCTAAAATATTTTTTACAACAAAAACAACGTGGGTTGGTTTCAACAGTGACCATTTTGTGGAAGAGTTCCTGATTAGCGTCGTCTAGGCCTCAGAACTTTGATCAGGCAGAGACCTCCTATTCACAAACATGCCGTTTATTTTTTTACCTCAGAGTTTCTCCAGGCTTTTAGGGTTGGTTAGAATTTCTCTCGCCAGTCGCCAAGTCTGTTTGGCAGCGTTTTCAAGGGCCGAATGTGGCTTTCCTTGGAAAAGGTCTAGGTTTGGCAGGAAATAATGGGGGCATCTCCTGCACTGCAAGCACGAAATGAGCTGCAATAAAATCCCGTTCAGTCGATCCCCGAGGCAGTTCTCGTCCCAGTCCGACTCGCGCGGGTGTTTCTCGCACTCGTAAGACACAAGAGTTTTCATGTGGTAGTTGTTGAGAGGCTGCCCGGGAAGTTCAAGGTGACGGTCGCGCAACGTCTTGAGCAGGGACAGGCATTTCTTCCTGCACCCTCCCAGGAGCAGGCGGTTCTCCGCTTCGGCGAACTGCAACACCCAGGCATCGCTCTCCGCCGAGCTCTGCTTCCCGTTCAACGAGTAACACTCCTTCGATAAGAGATTGAAACCCTCGGCTTTGACTTCTGCCACCCGGTTCGGACCAGGCCACGGGATGTGCGGCAGCGGCCAGTGGGCAGCGCTGCGCGGCCATATGCCGGTGCACTTGAACGCGGGGGTGATCTGAACCACGTATCTGTCTCTGATGCGCAATTTCACCTCGCTGGTGTCCGCGACCATTTTAACCACGTCCCTGTAGCTGCATTTATCCACCGCCTGCGCCACGAGCGTCTGGAACCTGGAGCGGATCTTGCGCGCGGACAGGTATCCCGAAGCCGTGATGAACTCGACCCAGAGGGACATGCTTCTCTTGCGCCCGTCGCTTAGCTTGAGCACGGCGCAGCCCGGCAGAGAGCCGTCGTCCACGAAGTTGAAGACCCCCATCTGGTTCAGATACAGGACCACCTCGAATTCTGTAGGGGAGATGACCTCGAGCCCCTCGAAGCGGTTATCCATTTCGTTTAAGGAGCTGATAAAGCGGGGCTCCTGGACCTCCACCTCCTTCAGGACATCTGAGACCACCTTGCACACCTCCCGGATGGTCTTGGAGATGGCCGCCTTCCGAGACTGGCATTTCTCGTTGTAGTATTTATTGAGATGATACACCAGCTTGGCCTGGGCGGCGATCATATTTGGACAGAGATCCGGGTTGTACACCGGAGTCTCGCAGTAACCCGAGGGATCCAACGCGGCTGTTTGTACAGGAGCCAATTTTAGAGAAGAAAGTGGACTATTTAGAGGAAAAAAGGGGGATTATGAAATAAAAAAATAGCTTTTTATGTGTGCGTGGAGCACATGCACAAAGTCAGGCAGTTAAATCATCGGCTTCTGTTTTCAATTGCGACCAAAAAAAAGTCAAACCCCTTGCAAGCCAGCAATTAAAAGTCCATACGCACGGATCAGTAGTTCAGCAAACCTCTTGTATCCACTTGCGGTGTCTTTTCTCTGTTTGCAACAAGGGTTAGAAAGTGCAGGGTGCTCTTAAGTGTGTGTCCTAGCTGTGTTTGTGTGTTTTAGACTCCGAACTCACTCCTGTGAAATTATAAAGGGAGGGTTTGAGAGCAGCTCGTCCAATCATGGCTCGAGTCGTCACTGCCTTCAGATTATTGAAGACAAATTAATCCTCCGCTTTTATACACAACCAAATTTTCGGGTGGAAACACACCTACACTTTGGAGGGAGAAGATACAGGTTTATTCGCGATATATGCGGGCTCTTCCTGCTATTCTTATTAGATACAGACTAAGCCTGTTATTATTTATTTTCTTTTTAACAGAAATAATGTCATTTCATACATTTGAGAATAGAATATTTAGGATGTATATTTTGATATACATTTTTAAGAGTTTAATCTTCATTATCGTTCTGGATCTGTAGGCTATTACAATTTGACGAAAATATAATTTGTTTTTTGTTTTTTTCTCTCTGTAGTTTGACATGCATAATGTTTTTCGTTGACCTGTTAATTTGATTTTACTTTTGGTGTTGTAGTATTGTTTCACGTTATGTTATTTTCGATGTTTAAATGTCTTCATTTGATATTATATTGCTACATTGTGTTATATTTCTTAATAGTGCATGGTATTTAAAATTCGCTTTGAATATTATACTAATAGAGATATTGTTTTAATTATTTTGCGTTATAAATATGGTAATGGATATAATGGTAGGCTAAACATGACACGTCTCAGTACCGAACGCCGGAATCTTTTCTTTCATTTTAAATAGCCTATTTCAAACATTAATCAGTGTTATTTATTTTTCCTATAGGACGGCAAATGAAGCTTTAGGTTCATTTAGGTTAGTCGTGTCGTCGTCTTACTAGCTTTGTATAGCATATAAAAATGATTAGGATAAGTTTTTGTGAAGTTCATTGTTAAATGAAGATGAAGGCCTTTATAGTTTAAATGTGCGTTATAAGGCGTTTTTCCTAACATATGGAAAATTTGTCGCATTTTGTGTCTAATTAGTTATTTTAATTTTTAATTATTTAAAAAAAGTGTTGTTTAAAGTTTTATTTTTGCATAAAATATAAGACATTCCAGAATGGTGTAGAAAATGTAAAAAGAGAAGCGTCTTTTTGATCTTTTTAATTCGTCTTTCACGAACGTTTTCTTGAATGTTTTTAATTTAAACTAGTTCTTTATTTGTTCGATGGGAAGAAAAATATTATCCTATAAATCCTAACTTCTTTTATGGTTTTAAATTAACTGCTAGACTGTATAGATTTTTCTGTACTTGTTCAGTGTCCAAATCAGTAGTCACAGTTCGTTTTAATAGCCTACAACTTTTTGAAGTGTTCTTTCAAAATCTCATGCTTTTATAACGTGCCTGTATTCTCATATTTTAACCTTTCATTCCAATTTTTTTGTTTCGGCGGATTAAATGTTCAAAAATTCCACTGTAAACGTCAGTAAATATTTGAACGATTTGAGATAAACTTCCTCAGATCACGATGTCTGGAAAAATCTTGTGTATCATTGCGCGAAATGCAGAAATACCTTTTTTTTTTTTTTTTTTTTTTGCGATATTATACATGAAATCATGTTTCGTGCCCTTTCCATCTCCTCCCCATCACACGACGCGGCGCTTATCGCACTCATTATGACTAAAAAAATAAAAATAAATAAAAAATAAAAATCATTCTTCAAAAAAATACGGAGAGCAGTTTACATTTTTAATAAATATAGACTATGATATATATTTATACTCATGTTGTATGTATATATATATATATATATATATATATATATATATATACACACACACACACACACACACACACACACACACACACACACACACACGTCTGTTTCAAGCACATAGAGCAGACTGTTATAGATCAGTGTACTGAGGCATCACAGTCTGTTGGCTCCAGCCCTCACTGTAGTCTGCTTGGCTCCTTCTGCTTGGATGATTTTGCCAACCATAATTAATAGAGCTCTGCTGTCTGCAGGCAGAGATGACACTTATCAGTTCGCCTTCGCCTCTGTCATGAAATGAAAGCAAGGTGAATGCTGTTTGGGCCTTTGGTAGGGATAAGTATGTTTGTTTGTGCTATCTGTTTAACCCTGCTTCCACCTCAACCACCTCTCTCTCTCTCTCTCTCTCTCTCTCTCTCTCATGCATACACACACACACACACACACACACACACACACACACACACACACATTACATGGCAGGTACCCAACCATATCAGATCAGACGGTCTCCCTCCCTTCACTGGTTCATGCTCTGATGTGTTCAGCTTTTGTATGTCTGAATCAGTTGCTTGTCTATTGTTTGCCAGTGTGTTACAGTAAATAGCAGTGCACTGTTATAGTATCTGGCATAATTTCATCTCGGATTAGCTCCTGTTAATATTTTAACACTCTCACACTCAACATTGGAAACTGGCCTATTGCAAATGAAGAATGTACTTTATGGAACGGAACTCAAGTCGGTGTTTATCAGTATTTCCATTTCAGAGTTTTATGATATTGTAATACATAATTGTCCAGGATCAGGTCCATGAAGTTTATAAACACACTTTTAAAAAATTAATGAGAGCTATTCAGTATTGGAAACTTTTATGCAGCATCTTAAATCATTTGAATACGAAACCATTCAATACTGTATACGTGACTCAAGTGTCCTGTTAAGTGTGACCTGGAGGCACTTCAAATCCCCCTTGACCTTGAACCCCCTCTGCTCTCACGCACTCTGCGTCTGCACAACATTGTGATCTGTGTGTCTTCGTGACATAACACACTATCCACAAGCTTTGCTGTGACAACAGTATGGCTGCTATTTCTGACCCAGCGAATAGGATGCCTGATTGTGTAAATCAATACAATGACTCCGGCTTCCACCCCTTTTTGGACGAGCATATGACCCAGGAAACGTTTAGCTCATTGAAGGCCTCTTTGTTCTGGAGTGTCCTTCCCAATGATCTCTTCATTTTTCTCTCTCCCTCCCGTCTCGTTCTGAAGAGCGATTCTCCTGTCAAAATGGTCAGGCGTGCTGATAAAGGCCCTTGTCAAACACGTGTACCATGTTTAACTGTCACAGAATAGTATTGTTTTTAAACAAATTGATGATTAAATGAAGGTCTTACAGTTGCTGCAAGTTTTTAGTCACCATCTTTCAATTTTTAATTTAGCAGTTTGTTATAATGTAAAGATTATAAATGAAAAAATAATTTCAGTATTTTTAAAACGTAAATAGATATTACATTTTGTTTTTATTATTTTACTTTTTTTTTTAATCATATTACTTCTTATTGTTTTATTCATTTGAATGACGTTAACAATGTGATTTTTTCCTGTTTCTTTGATTCCTTTTCTTGTTTTTGTGTGTTTATAAGAAGATTTTAATATTTATGAAATACATTGCAGAGAGTGCTGCAGTTTTTGCATCACTGTATTTAATTAGAATCCCTCATTAATAATCTAACATACTAATTAAAAAAAAAAAAACATCACAGGACAACATTAGATAGCACTTCTATGTAGCTAGAACATTGTATGCCAATATTAATAGTACCAGGAGAGTTATTCGCAGATTTGAATATATCAAGAGCTTTAGAGAGTCCTAATTGAAGTTAATAGTCATTCTCCACACAGATATTAATAATCCTATTATTCATTGACAAAAGGAGACCTGCTCAGCTTTATTTCATCATCATTCACGGACAGTTCTTTACACTGATCCCATCATCATTTTGCGACAGTGGAAAAAAAAAAAGAATAGCAAAAATGGATCTGAGCCAAAAGGCGTCGCTAGGTCAAAGCACAGATTATCGAGTGCACTTAATGGAGTGGAGAAGTCAAATATAAATCATATTAAAGGCCCTGCCATTTAAGACAAGCAATATTAGTGTAGAGCTCGGCACTGGTGGGATTGCATTATACAAGATGGACACTTATTATGACATATTCCTTTCAGCTTCCTGCAAATGGATATCAAAATTGTCATTGAGTTTTCTTCCGAAGCGAATTTGGTTATTCCAGGCAATATGGCCACACTGCAGGGCTCCCAGTTAATTTTCTCTTGCCTATCGGCTGTCAGCCCCCTTCCTCTCACGCTTTGAATTCTCTCCCTCCATTTGTTTTATTTTCCATTTTGTATTAGAAGCCTCCTCTCAGGGGGAGTTTGGGAGGACAAAACCCACCCCGTAAAATGCAGAATTTTTTGGTATAGAGGACTAGATACGCTAAAGCGAAACAGTAACCGTCAAGTGCAAGGGAGAGAGAGGAACGTTGGAAAATTAATCACTTTTTTGAGCTTTGCCATCACCCTTTCTCCCCCCACAGCAATATGCGTTGCTTGTCAGCTTCTCTGATTAATGACGTGCATTTATTTGCATAGATTTCATTAGTTTATTCAAAAAAGGACCTTTTGATTTTAATGTCCTTTAATCCGAAATTTTACGCATTTGAAGATTTTTTGAGGCATGTTCACTTAGAAGCTCACGAGATGTTGTGCATTCACAAAATCAGCTATTCTGCACATGTGGGGCGAATTAAAGGGATTGTTCACCCAAAAATGAAAATTGTGTCATTTACTTAATCTCATGTCGTTTCTAAACCCATATGACTTACTTTCTTCTGTGGAACACAAAAGAATATATTTTGAAAAATGTATATGTGCATATTTCCCTCTCAATACAATGAAAGTCTTGTGTTGTTTTGGACGCCATTGACTTTCATTGTTAAAATAAGTTGGAAATGTCATGAGGTTGAATAAATGTTGTCAGAATTTTCATTTCTTGCTGAGCTTTACTTTTAAATTTCTATAAACTTTTATTAAATTAAATTAAAATTGTGTCATTTTTAAACCTATAGGACTTACTTTCTTCTGTGGACCACAAAAGGGGATATTTTTAAAAATGTATTTGTGAGCTTTTTTCGCCTCCATACAATGAAAATCCTGTATTGTTTTGGACTCCATTGACTTTCATTGTTAAAAAAATCCTTAAAATATATACTTTTTGGTTCTGCAGAAGAAAGAAGGCCATATACATTTGAAACATCATGAGGTTGAATATTTTCATTGAACTTTCCCTTTAAATTTCTATAAACTCTTCAAACTTTTGAAAGTTTCCCATGAAGCATCATTTCCATTTTGTATTCAGTAAATGAATCCCAAAAATTAAAATTGTGTTGTTTCTAAACTTGTATGACTTACTTTCTTCTGTGGACCACAAAAGAAGATATTTTAAAAAATGTATTTGTGTGCCTTTTCCACCTCCATACAATGAAAGTCCTGTGTTGTTTTGGACCCGATTGACTTACATTGTTAAAAAAAAAAAAAATCCTTAAAATGTATTTCTTGGTTCTGCAGAAGAATTCAATTCAATTCAATTCAAGTTTATTTGTATAGCGCTTTTCACAATACAAATCGTTGCAAAGCAGCTTTACAGGAAATTAAGTTTCTACAATATATTTATATATTGTAGAAACTTAATATATTTAACTTATGGCGAAATTTGGTAGTTCTGTATGTTGTCTGAGGGTATGCTTCATCTGAGGTCCTCTGAGGGGTTGGCATCATCTCTTCTCAGGTGTTCTGGATCCAGACTGAAGCTTGTGTAAATCCTAGTTACCACGGGATGTTAATCCCGTGGCAGAAACAGAGAAACAAATAGAGACATAATTAGCGTAGCTGCTGTTCCAACCAAGCAAAAATCATTTGTTCAATCCAAGCTAAAGAACAATAATGCGTGTTTGATCAGATATAACTGCAGTACAAGATCATGAGATGCATTATGTGAATGCTTGGCTAAAGAGATGTGTCTTTAATCTAGATTTAAACAGAGAGAGTGTGTCTGAACCCCGAACATTATCAGGAAGGCTATTCCAGAGTTTGGGAGCCAAATGTGAAAAGGATCTACCTCCTTTAGTTGACTTTGCTATCCTAGGTACTACCAAAAGTCCAGAGTTTTGCGACCTTAGGGAGCGTGATGGATTGTAGCGTGGTAGAAGACTAGTTAAGTACACAGGAGCTAAATCATTAAGGGCCTTATAGGTAAGTAATAATATTTTGTAACTGATGCGGAACTTAATAGGTAGCCAGTGCAGAGACTGTAAAATTGGGGTAATATGATCATATTTTCTTGACCTAGTAAGGACTCTAGCCGCTGCATTTTGGACTACCTGTAGCTTGTTTATTGAAGATGCAGGACAACCAGCTAGCAGTGCATTACAATAGTCCAGTCTAGAGGTCATGAATGCATGAACTAGCTTTTCTGCATCAGAAACAGGTAACATGTTTCGTAGCTTGGCAATGTTTCTAAGATGGAAGAATGCGGTTTTTGTAACATGGGAAATATGATTTTCAAAAGACAAGTTGCTGTCTAATATAACACCCAGATTTTTGACTGTAGAGGAAGTAACAGTACATCTGTCTAGTTGCAAATTATAATCCAAGAGATTCTGTGTACTGTTTTTTGGTCCAATAAGTAATATTTCTGTCTTATCTGAATTTAATAGGAGAAAATTACTGGTCATCCAATCTTTTACATTTTTAACACACTCTGTTAGCTTAGATAATTTAGAAGTTTCATCTGGTCTTGTTGAGATATATAGTTGAGTATCATCAGCATAACAATGGAAACTAATCCCGTATTTTCTAATAATATTACCAAGGGGCAACATATATATTGAAAATAGCAGAGGACCTAGGACAGATCCTTGTGGTACTCCATATTTTACTGGTGATAATTGAGATGACTCCCTGTTTAAATAAACAAAGTGGAAGCGATCAGACAGGTAGGATCTAAACCATCTTAAAGCCTGCCCTTGAATACCCGTATAATTTTGTAATCGATCTATGAGTATGTCATGATCTATAGTGTCGAACGCAGCACTAAGATCAAGTAAAACTAGCAATGAGATGCAGCCTTGGTCTGACGCAAGAAGCAAGTCATTTGTAATTTTAACAAGTGCAGTTTCTGTACTATGGTGGGGCCTGAAACCTGACTGAAATTCTTCATAGAGATCATTTTTTTGCAAAAAAGAGCACAACTGAGCAGATACAACTTTTTCTAAAATTTTAGACATAAACGGAAGATTAGAAATGGGTCTGTAATTTGCTAGTTCATTAGGATCTAGTTGTGGTTTTTTAATAAGAGGCTTAATAACCGCCAGCTTGAATGATTTTGGAACGTGACCTAAAGATATCGATGAGTTAATAATATTGAGAAGCGGTTCTTCTGCTACAGGTAACAACTCTTTCAGTAATTTAGTGGGTACAGGATCTAATAGGCATGTTGTTGGTTTAGATGCATTGATAAGTTTATTTAGCTCTTCCTGTCCTATAGTTGTAAAGCACTGCAGTTTTTCTTTGGGTGCAATGAATGGAGCTGAAGTACTAGACGCTGCAGAATCTACATTTGTTATTGTATTTCTGATGTTATCTATCTTATCAGTGAAGAAATTCATAAAGTCATTACTATTAAATTGTGAGGGAATATTTAGATCGGGTGGCGTCTGTTTATTTGTTAATCTAGCCACTGTGCTAAATAAAAACCTTGGATTGTTTTGGTTATTTTCTATGAGTTTGCGGATATGCTCTGCCCTGGAAGCTTTTAAAGCCTGTCTATAGTTGGACATACTGTTTTTCCATGCAATTCTAAAAACTTCCAAGTTAGTTTTTCTCCATTTGCGCTCAAGTTTACGAGTTTCTTTCTTGAGAGAATGGGTATTACTGTTGTACCATGGCGCAGTACGTTTTTCTCTAACCTTTTTCAATTTGATGGGCGCAACAACTTCTAATGTATTAGAGAAGATAGTGCCCATGTTGCTAGTCATTTCATCTAGTTCATGTGTATTTATGGGTACACAGAGCAGTTGAGATAAATCAGGCAGGTTATTTTTGAATCTATCTTTAGTGGTTGGAACAATAGTTCTTCCTGGACGATAACGCGGAGCCATATAGTTAATATCAGTAATACTCAGCATGCACGATACTAGGAAATGGTCAGTAACATCATCACTTTGAGGTACGATATCTATGTCAGTAAGATCAATTCCATGTGATATAATTAAATCTAGCGTATGATTAAAACGATGAGTGGGCCCAGTGACGTTTTGCTTGACTCCAAAAGAATTTATTAGGTCAGTAAACGCAAGTCCTAACGCATCATTTGTATTATCGACGTGAATGTTAAAATCTCCAACAATTAGCGCTTTATCAACAGTAACCAATAGGTCTGAGAGGAAATCTGCAAATTCTTTTAAGAAATCTGTATACGGCCCTGGCGGTCTATACACAGTAGCCAGAGCAAGAGACAGGAGAGATTTCTTTTGCATATCTGACAGTGTAACATTAAGCAGAAGTAATTCAAATGAGTTAAACCTGTATCCTGTTTTCTGGGTAACATTGAGAATATCACTATATATTGTTGCAACACCGCCTCCACGGCCAGTCTGACGGGGCTCATGCTTATAACAGTAGCTTGGTGGAGTAGACTCATTTAGACCAATATAATCATTTGGTTTGAGCCAGGTTTCAGTCAAGCAGAGCACATCAAAACTATTATCTGTGATCATTTCATTTACAATAACAGCTTTGGGTGCGAGTGATCTAATGTTTAGGAGCCCAAGCTTTAAAAATTGCTTTTGTTTATTTGTTTTGCATTTTTCTGGTTTAATCACGATTAGATTATTTCTAGATCCTGCATTAAATTTATATTTATATTTTGGCTTCACTGTTCGGGGAACAGACACAGTCTTTATAGCTTGGACAGCACAAGTATTTCTATCATTTAAGTGGGTAGAACAAAAGTCATCATAGCAGTTATTTGAGAATGGGCTTACTAGTCAGATGGAGCGTAGAGTCCTGGAGATGTTGTCCGACAGGAGTTCTGCTCCGACTCTGCTGGGGTGCAGGCCATCAGCGCGGAAAAGCCTAGGACGCTCCCAGAAAAGATTCCAATTATTAACAAAGAGCAGTTTCTGTTCTTTACACCATGACAATAACCACTCATTTAAAGCAAAAAGTCTACTGAACCTTTCGTGTCCTCGTCGATACGTGGGAAGCGGTCCAGACACGATGATCGTCGCCGCGGGTGATGCGCTGCGCACCGTCTCGATCAGGCTCCTGAAGTCCGTCTTCAGTGTCTCCGTCTGCCGCAGCCTGGTGTCGTTCACCCCCGCGTGCAGCACGATCGCGCTGATGCTCTCGTCGTCCTTCAGGATCGCGGGTATCTGCGCAGAAACATCGAGAACACGAGCGCCAGGGAAACAGTGAGAGTGTGCTTTACCTTCAGCTAACGTAGCACGGACGTGCCGGACGATGGAGTCTCCGACGATCACAGCGTCGCGTTCCGTCTCGCGGAGGGGGGCGAAGCGGTTCCGGGTGGAGATCTCGAAGACCGGAGGCGGCGGAGGGGGAGAGGTCCTCGCCCGGGGCCTGGCTCGCGTCTTCCGCTGCTGCTGCACCCAGGGTCCGTGGTGTCCCGGCGCCGGAGTGAAGGACATCTGGGAAGATCGCGTCCTGGGTGCACAGGGTCTGTGCAGAGAAACACACGGAGTAGAGGTGGTGGGAGTGTTAGCGGCGCGCTGTATACTTACCCCGGACTTGTGAGCGTCAGCCCGGGATGTTTCCAGCGCGGCTCTCCGCTCTCTCAGCTGGGCCTGCTTCTCCACCAGCTCACGGATCTGCTTCTCCACGGCCTCCAGCTCCAGCTGCACCGAATGCAGCTCGAACGTGTCCTCGCCTGCACTCAAAGGTAGACACACATCCGCCATTTAAGCAAGTAGCAGTGAGTAAAACGATGGTAATGTATGTGAATAGAGTATTAGCAATGGAAGCGAGATTAGCGGCAACCTTCCTTGGTTGCCGCTAATGCAACCACGCTGGCGATGCTAACGGGCTATAAGCTAATAGCGGACTCTGGAAATCAAAATAAAACTAGTGATAACAAGGCGCTTTGATTGTTTTTGTTGTAGAATACGATAGGGGATATATTCACACGTTATAGAAACGAAAATGATGGTGTGTAAAATAGATTTCAGGATTAGAAAATAGTCGATAAAGAATTAACTTGACGGAGCTCAAACTCAAAACACGCAGCAGCAACAAACAGGAAGTCACGTATGAAAGAAAGCAAGCCATATAAGTTTGAAACGTCATGAGGTTGAATAACTTTCCATGTAAATTTCTATAAACTTTTAAAACTTTTGAAAGTTTCCCATGAAGCATCATTTCCATTTTGCATTCAGCAAACGAACCTGTTTATTTTCATCTGTTTGTTTTCAAGCGGCGTACACAAACCCCAAGCTCGGTAAAACACCTTTAACAAGCGGCCGTCACAAGACACCAACCTCTTCAGCTCCCTGTGATTAATCTTAATGTCTTAGAGACATCCCATGTTTAGAGGTTGAGTCCGTAATCATTCGCTCACTGACCCGATGATACTCAACCAGAACATCCTCTCAACAGCCCCGGTGAGGACAATGCCTTGATGCATTTCAAATTAATTATACCGCCCTATTCTGAGAAGCACGTGCGCTCAACAGCCGGTTCTGGAGGGCGAAAACAAAGAGAAAGAAAACGAGAGAAAAAGACTGAGTTTTTTTCCCCAGGTTGGGGGGCTCGGGTAATGAAATGCTGGTGGTTGAAGCCCATGATGAAATTAGGCCATGTAACCCAAATAAGGGATGAAGGCTTCATAATTGCCAGTCCTTGAGATCTGAGGTGCTGGGTGCCAACTGTCAGAGCTGGGCTAATGATGACAAATGTCTCTCTATGCAGATTGCAAAAGGGAGGAGAAAAGGTAGAAGGGGGAAGAGGCCGCTGCAGGAGAGCGAGAATAAACCGAAAAGAAAGTGAGCAAACTGCAAAGTAAGACAGGTGCTTTCTAGCGAAACGTCTTGTGAAGCGGTAAAGACTAGATAGAGCCTTCAAGAGAGGGAGGTTACTTTTTTAATGCTTTAAAGTATAAGAACAGTCAAATCCATTAGATAAATCACTGCAGAAGTTAGTAGGACAGACATTTAAATTACATTTTTAATCTTTCAACAGTAGCATTTCTCAATGCATGTGTGACCTAAGCTTGTATTAATGTAGAGTTGCTGCCAAAACAAAACGCTAAAAATATCCAAATCATTTGTAATCCTGCAACTCTCAGCTGCGTATTTTATTGCTCTATCACAAAGAAAGTCATAAATTTGTCTGCACTTATAGGTTAGCCATTGAAAAAGCAAGAACCTATAGTGATGCAGTGAGGTCCAGCTTTCCCCAATTTGTTGCATGAATGGCTTTTTGAAAAGGTTCCCACTTGCTACAAAGGAAGCCCCCTTTTTTGTTTGCCCTCTCCCCATCTGTGTCATCTGTTGTGAGGGGGCGGTTTCTGTTCTGGGAAGGAGGCGGGCCCGAGGGGACTCCCTGGTGACCGGGGCCAGTTGTTTTATGGACTCGACGTACTGGCGCAGGCAGTTCATAAGTTGCCAGTTCCTTTGTGTAAGACGACAGGCTGACACGTGGGAGGCGACACGGCCATATTGACGTATATCATTTCCATTAATAACGCAGACGAGCCCCCGCCTCGTTTCCGCCTGCTGACTTGTACAGAGAATCCCTCCACAATGACACTTAATTGACAATGTGAAATGGAGAGCCGACTGGCTGGGACGGATTTTGATGTTCTTTTATGGAGATGGGGTTTAAGATTTGCAAAATTACTGTAAACGTGGCAAAGTAATCAAAGTTTGTCACAACATTTTTGCACAATTTTAATGTCAGTACATTTTATGTATGTAGCTATATATATATATATATATATATATATATAGGCCTATATATATATATATATATATATATATATATAGGCCTATATATATATATATATATATATATATATATATATATATATGTATGTATATATATATATATGTATATGTGTATATATATATATGTACAATTTTTGCAACATTTGTTTTGATTTAATATGCATTTCTTAGACTATAGCTCTACAAATCTGGCTGGTAACAGAAGCAGGACTCTCTTTTCCATAATGCTGCGACATATGGAGCTAGTGGCTGGTGTTTTATATTACACGCTCATTAACACCACATGAGCTGTTTTGTGATGCTGACATATAGCCTCAGTGAAGGTTAAAATGACTGATATCCTTACCTCTGCTTTATGTGAAAGTCTGATTTCAGGGCCAAATGAATTAGGAAGCTCGTTTTATGATCAGTGGTGCTTTTAAGAGCAGGCAATGACAAAATGACTAACCAGTTAATCGGTTAGCCTCTTTTAAGCTAAGCTAGCGTCTGATATTTACATTTTGATATATTTTGATAGCCTATAACAGATTGAAAGGGGCAAATTTGTTATTTAATTCTCAGATGATAGCTTGTTTAAGATTATCTGTTGATTGCTAAACTTAAGCAAGTTTGCAAATATGTTAACATTTAGCTATTTAGCTCTTTTCCACCTGAATCACTGTGAAATATCCCAGACTCAAAGGCATAATACAGTCCATTGGCCTCCTGTTGTAGTGTTTTGTTGGATTTTTTGGGTTTCCAGCTTGTGGTGGCTCTCGACCGGCCTCATTACTGTAGCGGTTGAGCCAGCCGGCTTCCATAATCAAAATTCAGTAGGTGTGCAGCTCCTGCTGAAACTCCTGGAGAGGGCAGGGGAAGAGCTGACATGCCGATTCCTGCCTTGAGGGCTCTCTCTGCACGCTGGAACAGCCCTCGGGCTAAAAGAGCCATCCTGATGACCACGTGCTCTCCCTACAATAAAACATTCAGCAGCCTAGGCATCTTATAGTCTGCTTTAAAAAATAAATAAAAATAAAAAATGAAGAAATCAAGGAAAAATATGACATTATGGGCAGTACAGTAACATTTAATTACAATAATAATTATTGTTTTTAAAAGTAATTACAGCTGACTAAATAGCTAACTATTGAATACTGGTGTTTTTATACTGTATAAATAAACATCTATAAAAGACACAAATTTCCAATTAACAGTAACATTTAATTTCAATAATAATAATTAATATTATTCATAATAATAAAGGCATTTTTATTGCGTATTTGTGTATACGCTTATTCATATTGCTGTTGACACTATTTTTTTTAAAAGCAATAAGGCAGTCAAGAGGCTGCATTTATTTGATTAAAAAACACTAAAAACAGTAATATTGTGAAATAATATTACAGTTTAAAATAACTGTTTTGTATTTGAATATATTTTAAAATGTAATTTATTCCTGTGATTGTAAAGCTGAATTCTTAGCAACCATTACGCCAGTCTTCAGTGTCACATGATCCTTCAGAAATCATAATCTTTTCTGACTTGTTTTTGCAAGAAATTTATTTATTTATTTATTGAACAATGTGTGTGTGTGTGTGTGTGTGTGTGTGTGTGTGTATACACACACACACACACACACAAACATGGGCAGTATTCAATATATGTTCTGACTTCTGCACTACACTGTGCTGAAATTCAAATGATTTTATTATTGTGTCAGTTTAGCTGTTGGCGGGGCTGATTGCGCACAAAAACAGGCGGAGGTGTTGACACCATCTGACGAACGTGGATTAGCCGTTTACAGAAGCTGTAATATGATAGGTCAAGGCAAGGAGGCGCTTCCTGTACGACTCTGGCTTGGCGTAATGAATGATTGACAGGAGAAGGAAAAGCTGCCAGTCGCTGACAGAGTTGCAGGCTTGATGGCTGCTGCAGAGCTCCGTGGATCCCTTGATCACGGTGGGCCGCTCCCCTTTCATCCGCGCCCACAACTCTGCCAGGAAAAGCTGCTTTTCCTCCCCCACCTCCTTTTCATTTTTTATTCCGCCTAATTTACACATTTAAGACATTTTTATTTGCTTATTTGCAATTCTCTTTTTATTAAATTTTTTTTGGGGGGGCTAGAGAAACTTCACTCCCACTTTCTCTCCGCCTCCCCTCCCTCCCTCTCACTTTCTCTGACTAGGAGTCTTTCACTTTCTTCTCGGTTTGCCTTTGGGCGATGAACTAATTTCAGGCTCTGTAATTGCAGCGTGTTGTACACCTGCCTGCTATTAATTCTCCCCCGTCATTCACTCTCTCCTTCTTAATGAGATATTATTGTAATTATTGTTATTATGGTGTTTGGCGTAATTAACGTGATTGATGTTGGTGCTAGGGGAGGGTTTATTTTGGCATTTGAATAGATGAGGGGATACTCTTCGATCACACAAGACGCGACTGAGGTGCGCTGGTTCATTCCTCTAGTCATACATAATGGATCCAGTAAAGTTGAAGGTTATTGTTTCAGAAATATCACATTCTCTTAAACTATTATTCACGAGTATGTGAACCAAACTGCAAGTTCTGGTTTGAATGGCGCACGCATGTTGCTGTTTTAAGACTAGACTGGTAAAAGGCCAAACAATGGCCAGTGTGGAACTTTGCTTCGATTTGTCACTCAGACCCTGTGAAATGCAAATGTGTCCATCTTTCGAACGGAGGGCTGAGGCTTTTGCCCGGTCCGATTTTAGTCAATCTGTTGTGTTTGAGGTCAACAAAAAGTTCTCAGTCCATTTGATCCCAATCCAATTGTTTTGGTATTTTGTGGCTGAGGGAAATACAAAAGGAGAAAAGGCAGAAAGCCCAGAATCATTGCTTCCAAGCACTGGCAATCCAATTAGAGGTTTGATAAGGGTCATATTAAGGGGTTTTCATTCTAGAGGTTTTTGTAGTCTGTTTGTGTGTGTGTACGTATACAAGATATGAACAAATACTGTTTTTTTAGTGTTATTTCATTTTATTTAATATCATTCAATTTCCTGTCACTCAAACAATAGAGCATGGCACTAGCAATGCTAAGGTCATGGCTTTGATTCCCAGAGAAAGCAAGAACTATTAA
The DNA here is from genome assembly GCA_039654775.1 of Spinibarbus caldwelli. Lineage (NCBI taxonomy): Eukaryota > Metazoa > Chordata > Actinopteri > Cypriniformes > Cyprinidae > Spinibarbus > Spinibarbus caldwelli. Next base: position 9,276,932 of record CM077252.1, read on the forward strand.
AAAATTTAAATGTGTACCTTGAATACTAATAATACTTTTGTCCCCCAAATTCTCATTCCATCTGCACTGAAGCGTAAAAGCTTGGCAGCACTATAGCTATGTTGTTTTCTGTGCATGTATGAAATGGCTATAGTCAAAGCAATATTTCTGGACAGGTGTTAGATACCTGCTGTTTTAATAGGCAGATTCCACTTGAGGTCTCATTATAGCCCATAGTCTAGGGCAAAAGAACAACCCCATCTCTCAATTATATTCACCTATAGCAGATGTCCTTGCTTCATATTTATATAACTTTTAGTTGAAACCCTAGTCTGCATTCCATAAGTCCTGAAGTTTAGATACCCAAGACCTTAGGACTTAATGAGCAACATATTTCAGGTTGCCTGGAGTTGCAGGGACCCTGTTCTTGACATTGCATGTGAGCGAATAGCAGGGGCTTTTGTTTGTCCTCTTCCTAAGCCGTGGATCTTTGAGTGGGTGACAGCCATTTAACGCCACACGACCTGCCTCTCAAGAGCCACCGTCAGGGCCCTCTCCAATCCTGTTAAGTACAATTACCATTCATGCTCTTTCCATGCTGCTTTGAACTGCTCCAGGCCTGTGTCCCCTGCAGAGTTTGGAAGTGGACAAGAAACACACATTTTACTATAAATTTAAGAGTTTAAAACACTTAAAAGTTATCTTAAAACCTCTTTGATACAATCAAGAAGTTGATAGTAGTTGGAGCTCCAGTGATGATGGAAATAATGCACAGTCAAGCGGGTAATAAATAAACACACAAACCAGAAATTTCATGTCAGTTTTTAAGCTCTACAGAGGCTTTTTGTGAACAAATTTGGAAAGTTCGACGTTGTAAGTTCTGTGGCAGTCATTTTTTTATCTTTTAAATATTTCTGTCATCATGTTTCCTACCCAATAACTCCAGCCTTTCTCCTCTCAGAATCTATTGAACACCCCAGTGCATTCAATCTCGTTCAAAGAGAGAGCTGAAGAAAGGACAGAGCATAATGCTTATAGGTGCTTTAGTAATTCTGAAGTTTTCATAGCTTAATCTGTTCTGAAAAGCTCGGCAGAGAGAAAAAGGCCCTGCAAATGGCCCTCAGAGTTAATTTGATGTGACTTCTGTACAATAAGGCTGGCGGAACGCTAGAAGTCCATTCTGCCACGTTACCTTTTCTTCCATCCTCCTTGGACCCTTGGAAACCGCTGCCTAAATGTTTCATAAGACGGCCTGTGTAAGCCACTCAAGTATTCTCTTCCTACAATGCCTACTTTAAGACTATTATTACACTGCGCTTGAGCCAGAGGAGAGGATACAAATAGCAAAGCTTCGGTCTCTCTTTGTTGCAAGTCTGGGATTGATTTAGCACAATTGTGAGAGTCGTTGTGTTCTAAACACACTCATTGTACGCCTCATTTCTCCTCTTTTGCCTTTGTTAAAGTCTCGGCTTCCATTTTTGTTGATAGCAGAGGCCCAAACACAGTGTGTGCTTGCTTTGGCAATTGCATATGAATAGATAGCAGGCCTCATGAGAACACATTACTTTGAGACTTTGATTGCTAGTAAGAATTTCACTACATTTTAGTTTTGAAAATGTGGAGTTTGCAAAAAATAATGATTCTTCTCAAGCAGGTTTCCCTGAATGCATTCTCCCTTCTGCTATTGGTCAGGGTAACCAATAGCCACGCCCCCAAACTCAGGCCATTGGTTGAGCCAATGTTGCTACATGAAGCTGCTCTGGTTTCTTAAACAAAGCAAAGTTTTCAGGTTAAGGAGTAATTAACTTATAAATGGCTTTTTTACAGTCGACTCTGCATATTAAGGTATCGTCAGTTTTTGCTTTGCCAAAGAAATAACTCCCATTGCATATCTTCAAGCAACACACAGTAATGCTGTGTCTGCTGAATTAATCACTGTTTTTGCTTTCATCGGTTTATTGAATGATTCTCTCATAAATGAATCAGTGTTTTGAACAAATTTGTTGAGTGAATAATTCAATGACTCACTTACAAGGCAGTGGTATAGTTCCTAAATGAATCTGTTTTGAACGAATCAGCTGAATGAATTATTCAATGAATCATTCATAAACACAGTAACTTTGTAACCTGCAGAAAGGCTGACTGAAAAATCCCAACCGCTTTTCACTCAGCCAATTTTTGCATAAAAATACACACTCCACATTCAAGTGGTATTGCTTTAGAGATATGTTTTACACACATGCCTAGCAAGTGATTAGTTTTGGAACAGTCCCAGAGTTTCCCAAGCGGAAATGTCCAGAAAATAAAGATTTTATCCTACAGACTAAACCTCTCCCATGTGATTCTCCACCATTAATCAAGATCTCATTTCAGCACAAAAGCTCAATCAACGAGGAAATGCCTATGATCCAGCTTTGGGGAACATTTACTCTTATGAGTAATAAATCACTTTATGAACTTTCTGTCTTTTGTATACTCGCATTGCAAGCATTTGAAAAGAAAAAGAAACAGATATAGATGTTAATCTCTGTATTCTCCTCTGTATGGCCTTATGGGGGTTCAGAAGAGACAGCATGACTTAGTTGAGATACACATTCACTGATGAACCAAGACAAAGAAGTCAAGCCACTTCTATTTTCATTTTCTGCAAAAGAAAAATCTCTCTTCCTGTGAGCTTAGCATGTGTTGGAGCTAGCATGTCTAGGTCACTAACCCTGGAGAAAACAGCTTGCATTAATATGCTGTAATCCAGTGTAATTAGTCAAATAGCCACACGCCAAGCAGATTGTCACAGGCTGTCAGCTTTGGCAGGCTTGCAAGATGGTCTGCTGTCCCGCTGGCCAGCAGGGATACCACCGAGAGCACATACACGTACGTAACACCCACATGCTTCAGCTTAGCAATCAACCACGGGTCATCAGGGGAGATCATTTTTGTCTGACTGCGACATAATGATCTACTTATTTCATTGTGTATATCTAAAAACAAGATGCATGTCTCAAAACTGAGTCCAATCATTGATTACTCTGAAAGATGCCATAAATTGTTTACGAAATTGCAATTAATTAATTTAACTGCAAAATTTGGTTTTACCATCAAATGAATTTAGTTCCCCCTCCATCTTGTTCCTTTCAAAACTTCCTCCATCTCTTCCTCATGGTGGGGAGCGATATGCAAAGTACGTGTGCGCATGAAATAAACACAGTCAAAATAATTATATCAACACCAGTCTTCTCCTCCCACTCCTGAAATCCTCTAGGAAGCGTTTGACATAAGTTGACGAGGGTTGTCCAACAGCCCCGTCAACGCCGCCCAGAAAACGTCTCCATGCAGCGCTGGATTAGCGAGGGTAAAAAGATTTAAACTATATAATTACAAGGGGATCAACTGCAAATTATCTACCATGCTCAACAGCCAGATTACCCTCCACTGTTTCCATTTTACTTGCCCCTGAGGATGAAAGCAACACCCCTCCCACTCAACGCAGAGACTTCCTAGCATACGCATTCTAGTGCAAGCAGCTATTTTGTCTTATTGTGCCAAAATATTTTTGTATGTGTGTTTCTCTAGCAGATTTTATTTTATTTTATTTTATTTTATTTTATTTTATTTTATTTTGTTTTAGATTAAAGGCAGGTCTTGATATGGCTGATAATCTTCAAAGTGCATTTGTTGGCACTGGGGAGGAAACCATTATAGTTTCTTTGCAAGAAATCTAAAGGGGTGAGCGAGATTCTGGGAGGAAAAAAAATAGATGGTGTGAGTTTCACAACAGCCGAGTTCGGGCAAAAGTCTCATTAATCATAGAGTGCAAAGACCCCTCATACTCTTGTTTCCAGATGCATTTTCTGTAAATATATCCATTGCATTATCTACACTCAGTGCTGGACAGATTACTTACAAATTTGAGTCTGTTTCTGATTGCAGATTACATGATGAAAACTGTAGTTAGTAACGGAATTTAGGTTACTTATTTTAGATAATATATTGAGACTACTTTTTAGATTACTTTTTAATCAAGCTTGTAAACTTGCCATTAAATGCACCATATTAATATAAAATATATCCATTTTTGATATCAACAACATAAAATGCATTAAACATTACCTTAAAATTTAAACCATTATTTAAACACTTGAACACTAAAAATATAAATATTTAATTTGTTTACCTGCATGTCAATGTGACCATTAAGCGACATCAAACTGTATACATGCAAATGTGTTGTTAAACTACTGAAATATTAACTTCCTCAGAGATGGTCACTTGCATAATCATTTGTTTCATACATGGTGTAATTGCATGAGGGGAGTTATTTAGATGACATTTGTGAATATAGTTAAAGCTAAATGCTGTGACACAAAGTAGAATTTTTCAAGAGGAAAATTTAAAAGATAAAAAAGAAGAATTAAGGGGAATCAATAAATTATGAATTGTGTGAATAATATGTAATCATGTAATCCATGAAAAAGTAACTGTAATCTGTAATTATAAAATGTAAAATACTCTAATTACGAGTACTTGATTTTTGGAATCAGATTACATAATCCAGATTACATGTAACCAGGTATTACCCAGCTCTGTCTACACTACATCAATATGTGCTTGTTGAACATTTGATTTCAAAACCATTGGCCTTAATAGTGTCCTCCCTTTGCAGCAATAACAGCTCTGGAAAGGTTTTCCACTGTATGTTAGAAACATGGCTGCAGGGATTTGTTCCCTTTAACAAGCATCAGTGAGGTCAACTGCTGAAAATCCATCCAAAAGGTGTTCAGCAGGGTTCAGGTCTGGTCTTTTTGCAGATTAGGCAAGTTTTTCCACAGCAATTATAGTAAATCATTTGTGTATGGACCTCGCTTTGTGAGAAGCGCATTTTGATGCTAGAAATAGAAAAGTTATGTGCAGCGCTACAGAAAAATTTAAGCATCTAGCATAACCGAAATAGACAAACTTGTTCATTGGGAGGGATCTCAACGTATTTTTGGTTGTGTAGTTTATCTCTTTCAGTTCCATCTTACTGTGTTTGGATGTGGAAAGCACAGTGCTTTGTTTGCGACTTCTCTGTCAGGCTGAAGAGAGGCTATTCATCAGGCCAGCGCGATTCCAGTCATCTTAAGCGTGATGAGTCTCTTAAGAAGGGCCATTAGTGTGGGCTCAGCAAATGGACCCCAAAGAAAATTACACTCCCGTCTTTTTAAAAAGCCCTTAACACAAGCCCACTCAAGCTGTTTATCTAGATTAGTGTTAGCTGCATGTGTACATATGTGCCTGCGGGGACATTTATAGGCTTCATTCTGCTCATTGTTTCCTTTTGTAGCCATTTTGATTTTTGATGAATTTCTCATTTCCCTGCAAACCATTATTTAATGAAAATCAAAATGGCTCAACCACATGAAGATTCCTCCATCACCGACATATCTGTTTTCATGGCACGCACACGCATCTCAAGAGTACGCCCGAAATACGGCCCTCGCAGCAAAACCATTATTGACAAACTGGGTTGGACATATTAGGCAGTGATCTGAGCAGCGAGCAGAGCTCATATTCATCCGTTTATCACCGCGGTCTCGCTTCGCGACTGAAACCGTGTCACCCCGACACACACTCTCACATACCCTAAATGTATGTTGACAGTAATTATGCAAAAACCACATCCTCTTTCCGGAGATACCTGCTCTGGGAGCCATTCCCCTTTACTGGGGTTGAAAAATGGATTGCGTGAGGAGTGTCCAATGAGAGGCTTCTGATAATCTGAAGGAATTTTAAATTTTGCTTATTTTCACTCCTTAAAGCATGTCACAAATAGAAGAGATCAGATGGGAAATACAGCCTTTGATGTGTGTGTGTGTGTGTGTGTGTGTTTTCCTTTCAGAGTGTTTTTCATCTTTTAAAAGGATCTACAGAAACTTCTGGTAAACAGTTTGAGATATAGATCGATGAATTTTGTAATCATGCTTTAGTTTTATAGTTTATTAATGTGGTTTTGAAAGAGCTCAGTATTTTTTCCCTCTTTTATTTATTTTTTTTATAAATCAATTGTGCATTAAATTATATTCAATTATGCTCACCTGTCTTCCAGTTGCGAGGTGCCCAACTTTAAAGTGTATTCAGCCATTTTTAAGTAAAATGCCAAATTATACCAAGGCGATATTTAAACAAACAGTACAGTAAAACATTAATTTTGTTAAATATTATTGCAATTTAAAATATCTGCTTGCTATTTGAATATATTTTCAAATGTAATTTATTTCTGTGATGGCACAGCTGAATTTCCAGCAGCCATTACTCCAGTTTTCAGTGTAACATGATCCTTCAGAAATCATTCTAAAATGCTGATTTGATGCCCCAAAACTTATTATTATTAAATATTAACGTTAAAAACAGTTGTGCTGCTTAATATTTCCTGTACAGGCTTTCCAAATGAACACGCATCCTTTGAATTGGAACACTGCTTTGGTATATTTGATTACAAACATTTCAGTAATTTTTTTGGAGCACATGTTGACAAAAACCACTAAAGTTAGTTTCCTTGTGATGTAAATTAAGGTTCAAAGGGCAGCAGCAGCTTTGAGGAAGAACTATGTAAGCATGAATTTGGCAGCGACAAGGCTAGGTGAGAGGGCACGGCACACACACACACACACACACACATTCATACACATAGTGGGCAGACTGGAGTGCACCTTGTCATCCTGTGCTATTTCTTGTGAAGCCAGTAGCCAACAACAGCCGGCGGTAAACAGTCCAGGCCCCCACCTGTTCAGAAACAGAGCCTTTGACTGTCACATACTGTGCTAGTCTTTCCTCTCTGCAGTGCCACAGCATGTCTGCTTTCAAACTCAGCTGCCCCTTACAGCAGACACACTGTACCCTGCATGCAGTAAAGGCCATTTACAAGCTACAAAAGTCGCTCAGCCTTTTCGTAATGTGTCCGTTACTGCCGTTGAGTGGCAGTGATTGTTTTAAAGGTCTCTTTAATTTCTGTTTAATCCCTTTAATTGAACAACCCACCCACAAATAAAAATTGCCATCAGTTCACCTATGACATTTCACAGCATTTTTGCACCAAAAACTATTGGTTCTCACACGTAGCTGATCACAGTACATTTATTAAGTTTTAATAGGCAAATGAGATTTGAGAGCTAGGTTAAGATTCAAATGGCTTCAGAAAACATAAATATATCACATGACAAATGTTCACAGTACAATTACATGAAGTTTGAAAATTTGATGATAATAATAGGAAGAATTAAAATATGTATAAATATATGTTTATTAATATTAAAACAACAACAATGACAGCAATAATAATAACAAGTATTATTATTTTTATTATTATTATTATTATTATTATTAAACCTCTAATCATTTATTTTCAACAGAAGTATCAGACATAGTCATATAGGCTATGGTACTTCTATGTTTGTTTGTTTTTTTTATTATTTTAGGTGCTTGACTTCTTATAATGTCATGTACATTGGTTTTCTTTTCTGTGTTGTATTATTTTTTTATGTTTTTAATCATTTATTAGTATGTAATAATAATAATCATTTTTTATTATTATTATTGAGCCTCTAATAATTTATTTTCAACGTAAGTATTAGACATACTCATATGGACAATTTATTTATTTGTTTCGTTTTATGTAATGAGTTAATTTTAGGTGCTTGATGTTTTAAAATATGATGTACATTAGATTTGGTTTGGGTGTTTTATTATTTTTAGTAATAAAATTTGTATAAACATTTATTAACATGTAAAAACTATAATAATAATAATAATTATTATTATTATTATTATTATTATTATTATTATTATTGAGCTTCTAATCATTTATTTTCAATGTAAGTACCAGACATATTTACATGGACTATACATTTATCATACTTTTATTTATTTATTTATTTGTTTGTTTTCCTTTTGGATCTTGACATTGTTGTAGCACGTATACTTTTATTTCCAAATGTCTCCTCTTGTGTTGTACAGAAGAAGAAAAAACAGTCACATGGTGGGGAAAAACATTTAGCTGAATAAACGGAATTGTTATTTTGGGTGCACTGTTCCTTTAAATGTTTCTATGTGCAGGTAAAATAACTGTTAGGCTGTGAGTTTGAACCTCTTTAGCTCATATATACCTTTTCTCTCAGCACCATAGGGAGTAGTCACCATTCTTGAGATGAGACAAGTGCTCTCACTTTCTGGACATATTTTCCCCTCTCATTCCACACACACACACACACACACACACACACACACACACACACACACACGTTCAGTCCCGGCAGTGGAAGCCTATTAGACAAATCTGCAGAGAGCCCAGCAGAGGTGCTATGATGGCAGGTTGTCAGTGCGACAGACGACCGGCTTTATAAACATATCAGTCATGCTGGCTGTTCTATCCCTGGCCAGACTCAGCACACATTTGACACGGAGAGGGATTGCACTCATCTCTCGAGGGGCTGTGTGAAAAATTGTGTCCGGTTTAAAAATGACGGATCTTTTTGATGTATTCACCCCTGTCATAACGTTTCATTCGGCAGGCAGTTTGGGGCGTCCTTTGAAGAATAGCGACGGTGAAAAAGATTTGGCTTGGATGTCATGCTCAATAATAGCTGATAACAGCAACAAAAAGAAAAGAATTGTGGAGCCAGTCATCGATAGGGGTCCAGTGTTTACATACAGAATCCAAAGTGCATTGACAACAAAACAATTGCATTATTCCAAAATCGCACTGATGCAATAGATATGTTAAGATGCATCTGTTAGGAAGCTTTTCTAACCCTAACAGCTGCATATACAACAGACATAATCATCCGAACGTGGGCTAGGTAGCTGTGTGTGCGCTGACAGGCCGGGAGCAGCGAGGTAAAAGCCTGGAGCCTGTTCCTGCTCGGCTGCTGCTGGTGTGATTAGATTGGGGCAGAAGCCTCCAGCTGGCAGGCCTGTCTGGGACCCCGGGGCCGCTCGTCCCTGACACTCGTCACCATTGTGACACCTCTGACAGGCAGCGGACAGCCCAGCCAGACAGGTTCATTAAGCCCCATTTTTTACAGCTGGGCCTCCGTCCTTCTCTCTCTCTCTTTCTATCTCCGTTTCTCCACGATGAGAACAAAAAGACGGGGGAGAATAACGACTGCACTTTGTCAAAGACCTCTGTGTCTACAGGGGCACTGGCTTGTTGATGTTTGATGTGCCAGCTCTGTTGTTATGACAAATTTTTTTCTGATGTGACCTATTTTGAGATACTTTTTCTCCAGCAGTATCTTTTGTTGCCGGCTAACCGTTTGGCCTGCACTTTGTCACAGGAAGAGACAGGCGAAGGCATGTGTAGATGTATATAAATTTGAATATATGTCCACTGAAACAAAAAAGGTCTTGTATTATTTTGTTAAGAGGTCTTGTATTATTTTGTTTTGTTTCTGTTTTTCTTTTTCTTTTTTTAAATTAGAGGCAAGTGCCTTATATTGCAAGCACCTGTCACATTTTGTTCAGATATAAAAAAAACTACTTTTTCTTTTTAACATTTTTATTGGTCATTAGTAGTAGTACAGGTAGTAGTAGTAGTAGTAGTAATAATAGTGGTATAATCATTATTATGTTATTAATTACTTACCCTAATGATAATAATAACAACATTTTATTGTTGTTGTATAAATACATGTTTGTTTTCAACACATAATATTATTTTTGTTGTTGTAATTATTATTATTATTATTATTATTATTATTATTATTATTATTATTATTATTAATAATAATAATAAAATATTTTGGTATTTTAGTAAAAAAACTTTTTTTTTAAAATATTTATATGGTTAATTTGCTTGTCATAATATAGTAATAATATTAACCATTATCATCATCATCATTATTACATTTATTATTATTATTATTATTATTATTATTATTATTATTATTAAAACTTTTATCATTAATAATAATAATAATATTTTTATTATTATTGTATATGGTTGTTTTTGTCATTGTCATAATAAGAAGAATAATTATTAATAATGTTATTTTGATGTAATTATTTTATTTATTTAAAGCATAATTATTTATTATTATTATTATTATCATCATTATCATGAAAAATTGTATAATTTTTATCATTATTATTAATAATAGTTTTTATTATTTATGGTTGAATTTTTTTGTCATTGTTATAATAATCATAATAATAATAATTTACTATTGTCATAATGTTTAATTATTAAACATTATGACAATAATGATTGTTGAACTTGATGGTTTCTCTTGGTCATTCTTTTTTTTGCTATTGTTCTCTCCATTTTTCTCTCAGCTGGAAAGTCTTTGAACAATACCAAATTTGCCAAATCTAGTTCTAATCCACTGTTTTCCAAAGAACCTGTATCTTCGACAGCTTTTTGAGTTTAGGTCTATGGATATACAGTATCAAAGAGGGAGCAAACCTATCTGTATATCTTTGTTGTTGGTGGTTAGTGTGGAGTAAGGGCACCTATGTTGGTGGATGGTGAGCATTTTGATATAATCCATTTTTAATTAAGCCCCAGAGACCCGGAAGTGGCAGGAGTCTCTTCAGTGTCAGCGTTGAATGTTATTCCAGAGAGAAATTAAGCAAGGCTGGTCTGGTTGGTGGAAGCTTTCAGTATCTCTATCAGCTTTAGGTGCTAAGCTTACCCCATTCCCATTCCCAGTTACAGTACACAATGTCCCGAACCTTTCCTCACCTCTGCACCCACCCAGAATGGGCTCTTATCTATACACCACAAGGCATTCTCTTTCCTGGGCTTGAAGTGTGCGAGTATGTCTGTGTGTGCGCATGTGTACCTCTTGGTCTGTTAAAGTGGTGGTAGGTGGGGAAGGAGTTTGGCTCATTCTCACTTGTCAAGATGAAGCTCTTGATCCAGCATCAGAGGTCCCTGGGGGTCTCCGAGGAGAAACTCACTAATGATCCCCCTCTTGCCCCGGCCCCATGTTAGTATTGATTATTTACGCCCGCCTTACGCCCGTAGGGACTGTGTTCCAACAGCACGGTGAGAGCGTCGGCCCCACAAGAGAAAGATGTGTCAAAAAAATGGAGGAAAGGTGGAAAGACGGGCCTTTGCATCATCAACAGAAAGCAGCGCCTTTTTAGAGATGCCTCCATTTTGAGATAATCAAAGCCTGGCCTGCCGTCACTCAATGGATACCAGCCAACATTTTTGACGGGAATGGAATGTTTCGCAGCGCTCCGTCAAAGTGGCTTCATGGCACGATGATTGGAGTGACAATCAGACTGCAACGGAATGTGTTTCCCGAGCAACGATCATAACACGTGTGACAACGTATTGAAAAACAGTCTGGAAAATCTGTTGGATTGCTGTTCGGTTAACGTATCTCTTTCCTTTCGCCTGTGCGTAGGTGCTGGTCTACTCCGAGGGGCTTCACGGCAAATGGATGTTCAGCGAGATCCGAGCGGTGTTCACCAGACGCTTCCTGCTTCAGAACACAGCGCTGGAGATCTTCATGGCCAACAGAAGTAAAACTGCCTCATGCTTACCACTTTATGAATGCAAAAACAGCGGCCACTCAAAGTATCTAGTTAGTTAATAACAAAGAAGTCCTGCACTCAAAGGTACACAAAGATACCTTTTCACAACTTTTGTACCTTATTTAGCCCCAAAACATGCATATTAGTACCTTAAAAGTGCATATTTATACCAAAATGTTACATAATAGTACCTTTTGAAAAGGTACCGCCCCAGTGACAGATTTTATACATGTTTTCCTGAAAATCTGCTTGGTGAACCAGCTTCAAAATGGATGACCAGATTTTACTGGTAACACTTTACAATAAGGTTCAGTTTGTTAAAATTAGCTAATGCATTATTAGGTATCATCAACTAATAATGAACAGTTTTTGACTGGGTTCATGTTAGTTTAAAAATTATACTATTGTTATTAAATTTTTGAGATTGTTCATAATACATTGATGTTAATCTAATGTTGATTCATACTTAGCATACACTACAGTTAAAAAGGTTGGGGTCATAACATCTTTTGTTAACACTTTAGTATAAGGACCATTTCTCATTATTAACTAGTTGCTTATTAGCATGGCTATTATTAACATACTGGCTGTTTATTAGTACTTATAAAGCACATAATGTGCATTACCATATTCTACATCCCTAATCCTACCCAATACCTAAACTTAACAACTACCTAACTAACTAATAATAAGCAGCAAATTAGGAGTTTATTGAGGCAAAAGCCATAGTTAATAGCGAGAAATGGACGTTAAAATAAAATGTGATCCATCTTTTTTTTTAAGGAAATTAAACTTTTATTCAGCATGGATGCATTAAATTGATCAAAAATAAAAAATATATATTTTTACAAAAGTTTATTTTCAAATAAATGCTGTTCTTTTGAACTTTCTAAAAACATATCATAGTGTCCACAGATATATTAAGCATAAAAACTATTTTCAACATTAATAACAGAAAGAAAAAAAAAAGTTTCTTGAGCAGCAAATCAGAATATTAGAATGATTTCTGAAGGATCACGTGACACTGAAGACTGGAGTAATGATGCTGAAAATTCAGCTTTGCAATCACAGAAATAACATTTTAAAATATATTATAGAAAACAGTTATTTTTTTAAACTATAATAATACTTCTCAATATTTACTGTATTTTAATTGGATAAGTGCAGATTTGGGTGACCATTAAAACAGTAGTGTATAACTTCTTATTTTAGTATGTGCAGAAATTAATTTAAAATATTATTTAAAGTATTATTCATTATTAGTTCATGATACTTAATGCATTAACTAATCATATAAAATCTTTATGGATAACTCCCCCCACCCCATGTATATTTAGGTCAAAGAAGAGTCGTCTGAATCTGAGTGTGACATTTGATATCAAATCAATCAAAATTCAACTAAAAAAGCTTTTAAGCCACTTTCCCCAGATTCAGTGCTGGCAGAGATTTATAGTTCTTTATTGTGCAGCATACATTCTTAAAAATAAAGGTTCCAAAAGGGTGTTTTTGCAGTGATGCCATAGAAGAACCATTTTTGGTTCCCAAAAGAACCTTTCTGTAAACAGCTCCTAAAAAATAACCATTTTGAAGAACATTTTAACCTTTTTCGACTATAAAGAACCTTTTCTGCATTTCATAGGTTCCATGGATGTTCAAGGTTATTCATAGAACCATTGATGCCAATAAAGAACCTTTATTTTTAAGAGTATAGTGTCTTCCCATTGGCCTTGGTAGGCTAACAGACTTCTTATTGAGATTTGTTCTTTTCTTTATATAATAATTTATGTTATTTCCATAAGAATGAGAATAGTGTGAGACTGCAGGATCACTAAGCAGCATTTGTTTACCTGTTCTGAAGTCTTTGTACTGTTTGTGGAAATGTTTACTCATGTTTGAATGTACTGTACTGTAGGCCCTTGTTTAACGTGTGACGTCATTCCCTCCCTCAGCGTCCGTCATGTTTAACTTCCCCGATCAGCCCACAGTGAAGAAGGTGATCTACAGTCTTCCTTGCGTTGGCGTCGGCACAAGTTACGGTCTTCCACAGGCCAGGCAAGTCTGTTTCTTGTTCCCTGGAACACCTGCACGTGGTTGCCATTCAAAATATTGTTCAAAACAATGTTTACTTCGTCCTTATTTTGTTTAAAACTTTAGCATGATGACCACATCAAATGTCAAAAACGATTGATCCTAAATGTACTCCTTTGCTCTGCAACTGTGTTTGGAATACTTTGAGGTAGAGGTAGTTACTTGCGGCATGGGTGTTTTTGCTTGTTTGTCCCTGACTGAACCTACCAAATGGTCCCATATTCTGTTGGGGCTTTTAACTGAAGTTGTAAAATTGTAAAGTACTAACTAAAAATATAGCAAACCAATGAGATTTAATATCTAACTCTATGTCTGTCTGTCTGTCTGTCTATTTATCTATCATCTGTCTGTATGTATGTATGGATATATGGATGTATGTACAGTAGATAGACATAAAAACTGGGCCTAAAATTAAAACTCGCCAAGCAAAAATTAGAGTAAAATGAGAGTAAAAATTAGCATTGGCAAATATTTAAAAAATATACTGAAAAACACAGTATGGTTTAGTGTGTTTTTTTTAAATCCCAAGAATGTCTGTTGTTTTCTATAGTTTTCCATCAATATAAAGATGTAAAGTTTAATATTTGTAAGCAAAGGAAAAAATATAAATATTAGCATTATAGTTGTACTGTTGTTATATAAATTATTATTATTATTATTATTATTATTATTATTATTATTATTATTATTATTATTAAATACATCACTGTAGTATTATAATAATATTTCATATATATATATATATATGTGTGTGTGTGTGTGTATATATATATATATATATATATATATATATATATATACTGTGCTGCTGGAATGTTTGTGAACACTTTAGAATTTTCTATATTTCTGCATAAATATGACCCAAAACATCATCAGATTTTCACACAAGCCCTGAAAGTAGACAAAGAGAACCCAATCAAACAAATGAGTCAAAAATATTTTCTTTGTCATTTATTTATTCAGGAAAATGATCCAATATTGCATATTTTTGAGTGGCTTTATGTGAATCTCTTGGGTTAGCAGTTCATTTAAAGGTGAAATTAGAGTCCATCTGTGCAGAGGTGTTTTCAGTCAGTGCAATGACTATCAAATGTCAGTACGTGACCTTTTTTATTCAAAGAACAGGGATCTATCAAAGTCTGATCATGTTTGTGGAAGTGAATCATGTCACAAACAAAGGAGATACTGAGGACCTCGGAAAAAGAGTTGATGTTGCTCATCAGGCTAGAAAAGGTTACAAAACCATCTCTAAAGAGTTTGGATTCCACAAATCCACAGTCAGACAGATTGTGTACAAATGGAGGAAATTCAAGACCACTGTTACCTTCCCGAGAAGTTTTCCACCAACAAAGATCACTCCAAAGCAGAACGTGTAATAGTCTGCGAGGTTGCAAATGTTCCCAAGGTGACTTCTAAGCAACTATTGGTTTAAATGAGAAGCTATTATGTTTGGAGAAAAGAACACACTGCATTCCAGCTTATGAATCTTATCCATCTGTGAAACGTGGTGGTGGTAGCATCATGGCTTGGGCCTGTTTTGCTGCATCTTGGCCAGGACAGCCTGCCATCATTGATGGAACAATGAATTCTGAATTATAACAGCAATTTCTAAAGGAAAAAGTCAGGACATGTTTAAGAGCAGAGTCTCAAGAGAATGTGGGTCATGCAGCAAGACAACAACCACAAGCACACAAGTCATTCTACCAAAGAATGGTTAAAGAAGAACAAAGTTAATGTTTTGGAATGGCTGAGTCAAAGTCCAGACCTTAATCCAATTAAAATGTTGTGGAAGGGCCTAAGCAAGCAGTTCATAGGAGGAAACCCACCAACATCACAGAGTTTAAGTGGTTCTGCACTAAGGAATGGGCTAAAACTCCTACATGTTATTGTGTAGGACTAAAAAACTTTACCTTCATTTACTGCAGCAAAAGTGGGTCACACCAGATACTGAAAGCAAAGATCCACATACTTTTGCAACGCACAGATATGTAACACTGGATCATTTTTCTCAATAAATAAATGACAAAGAAAATATTTTTCTCTCACTTGTTTGAGTTGGTTGTCTTTGTCTACTTTCAGGACTAATATGAAAATCTGATGATGTTTTGGGTCATATTTATGCAGAAATATAGAAAATTCTAAAGGGTTCACAAATTTTCAATCAGCACTGTATATACTGTCGCTCAAAAGTTTGGCATCAGTAAGATTTTTAATGTTTTTTAAGGGAGACTCTTCTGCTCATTAAGGCTGTATTTTTTCGATCAAAAATACAGAAAAAAACTGTAATATTGTGAAATCTTATTGCAATTTCTAATATTGGTTTCCTATTTTAATATACTTTAAAATATAATTTATTTCTGCTCTTTTTAACTTTGTATTCATCAAAGAATCAAAGAAAAAAGTATCACATATTCCAAAAAACAATATGAAGCAGCACAACAGTTTCAACACTCATAATAAATCAGCATATTAGAATGATTTCTGAAGGATCATGTGACACTGAAGACTGGAGTAATGATGCTGAAAATTCAGCTTTGGTCACAGAAATAAATTATATTTTAAAGTATATAGAAAACTGTTATTTTAAATTGCAATAATATTTCACAGAATAACAGTTTTTTTTTCTGTATTTTTGATCAAATAGATACAGCCTTGATAAGCAGAAGAAACTTCTTCAAAAAATATTAAAAATCTTACTGATCCCAAACTTTTGAGCGGCAGTGTATATATATACTGTATATACATACACACATACAGTTGTATTGTAGTGATATTTCATATACATTGTATATGTATACCACTTCAACTCATGTCTGCAAAAATATTTGATGATCTAGATATATATATATATATATATATATATATATAGCTCTAACAGAAAATATACAGTTTGTCCGTTGCATCAATAAATAGTTAATTTAGCAGATATGATGCAGAAATGATGGCTTATTATACATTTTAGTATGCCACACCACCCCGGATAAGTGTGAGTGCATATAATTTTGAAAATCTGTCAACTGATGCTTCATTATATTTACGAATGCATTTCTTGTATCATGGCTAATAAGAAGTGCTTTTCTGTATTCTTTTGTTCTTAGTCAGAATAAGTGCAAGGAAGGTGCAAATAATTATTCAAAAAACACATAAGAAGTACAAATAAAAGACAGTGAAACATACAAGTCCTACACGTGGATGAGAATGCCAGAGAGAGGTCCGATTCAGGCGGTGCGCCAGAATTCTCTGTTGTTCTCATATTTTTAGCATGTGTGCTGCATATACTTCAAGAGCAAAGGCGCATTATGGTCATCTGCAAAGAATCTCTTTTGCTGGAACTGATGCATTCATTACACACCACAGTAAAGAGCGTGACAGCCTTGCGTGTGTGAGCTGGTGTACTCTTTTGTCTTTTTTTGGAAGCTAAATGTTACAATGTCATATTTTGAGTTATAATTCATCTGCAGAACAAGTCCACAATAATCAAAGTAAATGAAAGCAAATGTCGAGTTGGACTTGAGCCCTACTTATTGGTACAGTTCTGTGCTTTTTTTTGCAGACGGATTTCTTTGGCCACCCCTCGTCAGCTCTTCAAGTCCTCTAATATGACTCAGCGCTGGCAAAGACGGGAGATCTCTAACTTTGAGTACCTGATGTTTCTCAATACCATTGCAGGTCAGATCTTATTTCTGCACACTGCTAACCAGTTATTTAAATGAAAGCATATTGGACTATTTGCAACCAAGTTCAACACTCTTGATTTGATAGGGATGATCATTTTTTCCGTTGATCGATCGGTGTTTGCACTGAATCTTTTGATTGGACATATAGGTTGCCAGCAAAATTGTATTTTATTTTATTTAGTGCTGGGCAATGATTAATTGCGATAATAATACACAAAATAAAAGTTTTTGTGTACATAATATATGTGTGTGCTGTGTATATTTATTATGTATATACACATGCATGTATATATTTAAGAAAATATGTTATGTTTGTATATTAAATGTATTTATATATAATATAAATTATATTAATATAAATATGTACATGTAAATATTTTCAAAATATATACTGTATGTGTGTGTCTTTATATATACATAATAAATATACACAGTATACACATATTTTATATAAACAAAAACTTATTTTTATTTTGGATGTGATTAATCGCGATTAATCGTTCCCCAGCACTTTTTTATTTTATTTTATTTTGGTATTATCAGTTTCTCTTTTCAAACAAAAAGACTCTCTGACAGAAATCTACTGTCTTTCCCCTCATTATTTATTTAGAAGCTATATTTTCTTTTTATACACAGACGCTCTATTGTTGCGCAAATGCGAGAGCCGTGGACTCTTTGAGATAATTAGTGTGTCTCTGTGAGTGTGTGCAGAGTTGAAATATTCTGTTGCAAAGTCTCTGATGTGAACTAGTGAGAACTCTCGCGCACACACACACCTCCTCTTGACACTGAAATGTGTCATCCTTGCTCGCGCTGCATATTCATGCATATTTATATTTAGCTCTGGCGTGAGTTCGAAACATTATTGTCAGCTAATTAGATGTAAGGCAGAGTTGGAATGGGGTAAAATTCATTAAAGGCAGGAGTGGTAATGACCTGTGCTGACAGAGGTGTCAGTGAAGCCCGGGCCCACCGACAGCAGAGAGAGAGGGGTGTTAATGTGAAGCCGGTCCGCTCCTAATTAAACACTATTGCGGTGATATTAACATCTTCCACCTGGTCCTCGGTCCTGTCAGCTCAGCCTCCCCTCATCTCAACCTTTTTCCTCTTCTCGGCCCCACTTCACCATGTGGCATTAACCTGGTTAATCAAGTCTACCTCATCCTAGACCCGGCCTATCTCAGAATCATTATTCTCAAGGTTTGGGATGGATTTCATTATATATATATAAGAATAACAAAAGATATATGTATATCTTAATTGTAAGTATATGTATAAGAATAACAAAAGATTATGCTCCCCATATATTTTATTTTATTTTATTGTCATGTTATGTTATGTTATTTTAGGAAAGTTTACTAGCAAGTTATAAACTAACAGAAGGTTGCTGTTCTGACGAGACCAGTGTTGTGCATTAATTATTATTTTGATGCGCATTTAAATATATTCTGTTGATATTAAAAAGCAAACAGTTATAATTTAAATATATATATGTATATGTATATATATATATGTGTGTGTGTGTGTGTGTGTGTGTGTGTGTGTGTGTGTATATATAAATATATATATATATACATATATATATATATATATATATATATATATATATATATATATATATATATATATATATTATGATGAATGTATTATTATTACTGGTTATTTGAAGTAAATGTGTCCAATTTAGGCTGTAGAAGATAAAATAAATAAATAAATAAATAAATAAAACATTTAGAGAGAGAGAACGAGAATAAATATTAGAAATAAATTACTAAACAAATTATTAATAATAAAAAAAATGACCTTTTCCATGAACTAGCATTATTAATGTTCAGTATATTATTCTATTTATAATAATAGCAATAGGGTAATTAATGCCATGTTTGTTTAATTAACAGCATTAAAACTAAACTGCTCATATTGTATTAAACCACTTGAGGGCTTTATAAATCATGGAAGTGTTTTATCTGTACTCTCTAAGAGGCGGCCGTTTAAGAGAAAGATTAATGACAGTCATTTGTGATGGGTCTGGTAATTAGCCCACACACGCTATCATCTCCAACCATCATGACAGGCCTGAAGAACCCAGAACCAAAGCCCAGATCATCAAACTCTCCACACCCTCCACACACGCTCACATTCTCAGGCAGTTTTCTGAACTGAGACGCTCCTGTGGGTTAGCATCACCTCGGAGGATTTTTACTAAGGTCAGGATCAGCTTTAATTTGTGCCCTCCCCGAGTTCCACAGGAAATACCAGGCTTCCAGTCCTTGTCTGAGTAATCGCACTGTAAAGATGAAATAGCCCCAGTGTATCTCTTCTTTAAGAGGTTCTATATATCAGCATGGCTAAGGTTCAGTGGCGTCCTTACAGCTCCAGATCACAGCGGTAGCCAGACAATCTGGAAACTTTTCTGTTCACACAGCAGCACAAATCACACCAGCACCTTTGCAATATTACAGGGCTATATATCAGATTGGCATTTCCCAACAATCTTTTTTTTTTTTTTTTGTGCGTTCAAAAGCTTAAGGTTTATTTCTTGGCTACAGCTTTCTTTCATGGAAAATCCCATATATATATATATATATATTAAAGACTAGAGCAGAATCTACTCAAACTTTGTTTATATATACAGTATGCATGTATGTTTATACTTATTAAATATTCAAATGTATTTATTTTTAATTTTCCAATTAAATGTAAATGAAATTACAGTTGAAGTACAATTAAATATAAATGAAATTATATAAATGTAAATTAAATGTAAAATAACAATGAAATTTAATAATATAATGAAATAATAAATATAAATGAAATGTATATCCTAAATAAATATAAATGAAATTACAGTTAAACATAATTGAAATTTTATACATGTATTTGTTTATTCAATAATTAAATGTATTTATTTATATAAAGTTTTATACATTTTAAGTATATATAATGTATAAAATGTATAAAAGTACATATATATATGTGTGTGTGTATGTACTTTTTATTTTTATATTTTAATTCAATATTCAAATGTATTTATTTTATGTTTCTTAATTTATTCGAGAGAGAGAATAAATAAAAAAAGAACTATAATTAAATGAATAATAAATGATTAAGATTGAAGTAATCAATTATTTAAGTATTTAAATAAATTATCTATAAATTAATTATATGCAATAAATTACTTCAACTAATTTATGATTTCTTAACTTATTCTATAGAGGGATAATAAGCAAAATATAAATTAGAATTAAATAAATAATTTCCAAATTAATTTTATATAGAGAGAATAAACTAATTTAAAATAAAAAATAGTAATTTATTAATAATGAATAAATTACATCAGATTTACATATTGTACAACTTAGATAGATAGATAGATAGATAGATAGATAGATAGACTAAATAAGTTAGCATCCATAGCCTTTTATGAGTCTTACATATCATATCTAGTGAAGACTGTCATCTGAGAGAAATTATAGTGCCTTTAGAAAAGAGACGAGCCATTTTATAGCTCTCTTCTTATGATTGGTTCTCCTGTGACAGTTCTTACCATCTGAAATCCATATTCCTAGCAGCAAGGAAACAAGCGCAGGGCAGAAAGAGAGAGAGACAGAGAGATAAGGAACGATGAAGAGAGAGAAATGGAAGGAGAAAAAGACAAAGCCACATCTGGCGTCTATTACATTGCCGCATATGTGCTCAGTCATTGATACTTCATATAGGTCTCCATGGTTACCACAACTCTCTGGCCAATCAGAGGAGAGGCCTGACTGTGCCACAGGGAGGGGTGTCAAGGGTACAGTGTCATCCTCTAGAAGAATTTGCATGCCTTTAATTACACCCACGCCACAACTTCACTGCACAATTTTCACTTTCAGGAAACTTTAACCGAGAAAGTAGTACCACCAAACCTTTTCTAACCCTCCTCCGCTGTAATACAGTCATTAGACTCTGTGACAGACAACCAAACCACCATCTGCCTGTTCATCTTGTTGAGAACTCTATTACTGTACATGTTATTATGGAAACCTGAGTCGTTTTTATCATCTCAGCACACAGTGGGATACGATGTTTGTCATTACATGCAACACACATGTTTCTTTCTTTTTATAAATGAGGGAGTCAAGCCGTCAATCATGTTATCAAATTATGAATTTATGATGTCTTAGTAAGGGTCAGTTCACACTCCTTCGCCGGGACACAAGCACAATAACCAGTAGTCATGAGCCCTGCGAAAATAACAACAAAATAAACAAAATGATTTACTACAACTGCTGGTTGTTGGATTGCCACTATGTTGCCCACCTGCCTTCTAGGAATTTCACCTTCACTCTTTCAGGAAGGACATACAATGATCTGAACCAGTATCCAGTTTTCCCATGGGTCCTCACAAACTATGAGTCAGAAGAGCTGGACCTCACAGTTCCTGGCAACTTCAGGGATCTTTCAAAGGTAAAAACATCTATCTATCTATCTATCTATCTATCTATCTATCTATCTATCTATCTATCTATCTATCTATCTATCTATCTATCTATCTATCTATCTATCTATCGTTCTATCTATCGTTCTATCTATCGTTCTATCGTTCTATTTATCATCTTTTGGTGTGCACATCAAATAAAATTTATAGAAGTGATTTTATAAACACAGAAAGCCTATTAACAACAAGTAAATTTTCTACTACTTTAATGTTTCAAATAACTTTTGGAAAAAAAATGAAGTAATAATATGGGTGAAATAATGTTCCATCACACACACACACACACACACACACACATATATATATATATATATATATATATATATATAGATAGATAGATAGATAGATAGATAGATAGATAGATAGATAGATAGATAATTAATTAGTTTTTGGGCTGCAGTGATATCTTTTATAATGTCATCTGATTCTTGTTCTAAATATGCCTGATGAGATTTTTTGGTAAATGAACTCTGAACTCTATGAACACAGAATGACATTTAAGTGGTGTCTTCTGTAAATCATTGTAAAAATGTATGGTAGTCATAAATTTTTTGCTCGTAAAAAATCTAATTAATCAGGACATTTTAATGTGCAGGGGAAAAAAAAAATCTGTATTGAACCTTTGTTTTGATGCTTGAAAATCCCTTTTCGTCTTTGATCCATGAATATTTCTGGTGGTCAGTGTTTTCAGGTATGTCTTCTCAGTATCTTGAATCAGATTTTAGATACATATACTGTACACTCACAGAGTTCATGGTTTTAGGTTTGTATGCTTTAGAAGTAAATCATTTGCATTTCAATCTCCACTTCTCCTCTCCAGCTCCTCTATACCTTCATCAGGTTGTCACATTCTCTCTTTCTCATGCATTCATTTGCTTACGTTTACATCTCACAAGCTCACTGACCTGAAAACAACCACATTCCTGTCTGAGTGTATCTTTCTCTATATAACTAACTCTCTCTCTTCCACACCCACTCCTATCCTCATTTCCAAATCATTTCTAAAACTGCAGACTGGAAGACTGTTCTGCTTTTGTTTTGCTGTTTTCTCCACAACCATTTGTGGAGACTGTCTAAGTGGCTAGTTCTTGGTCGGAATAAGTTTGTGGAAAAGATCTAGTGCTGTTGATTATGTTTAACCTTAGCTATAATACTTACCCTTTCTGCATTCAGCATTAGTAATATCTGTTTAAAATCCCTCTTCCTACAGCGCTGTAGTCCCTGAACATGTCAGCGTGGCACCAGGTGGGCAGAGGAAGCCCCCTGGCCTGAGGAAGACAGTGATGTATTGTAATGTATGCTTCTGACATCCACCCTGTGCTGTTTACCAGCTTGAGCTGCCTTCATTAGCAGGAGTTCACAGGCCTGCGGCCGTCCTGACGCATGTCCTTGGCCAACCTGGGGCTCTAACCTCTGAAGGTTCAGTGCTGCTGAAACAAAACCGGGGGCTTTAACCTCCCTCCTGAGTCCCTTGCTGTGAAGACCCCTGCCTTTGTTCAATAATGTATGGAGGGGTGTGCAGCCTTGGGGTGAATGTGCGTAGGAGGGGAGTGTGTGTTATGGTAGATAATGAGGTAGGCGGCTTTTTTGGCTTTGTGGTGAATATGCTTTGTCTGGTTCCTCTTCTTTTTTCCCCCAATATTATAAAAATTTGTGTTCATCCATGCTACAGATTAGCAGCAGGGCTGAGCAAAATTCAGAACTGAAGAATTGGCTTTTGTTGAATCTATCTATCATTTTCGTCAAACTTCAAACAAGGCTTTATCAATCCAGTTTTTTAGCCATACTGTAATTAACTATAAATTTAGCTATACGGTATAAATTTTATAAAGTGTCAATTAATTTAAATTCTACTTCCTTACATTCAAATTCTGTGTCCTGCATCATTTTAAATTCGAGAATTAAATTGAAATTTAAAATACATTTATAATTCAACTCTCAAAAATTGCACATCTCAGTTTATATATACACTCACAAACTTGGGTTTATTGAGGGCATCAACAAATAGTCAGCCTTTACTATGTGTGTATGTCCTCAATAAACCCAAAAAGCAAATACTGCCGTCTTGCATTGCAAACGTGTCTTGGAAAACATATAAGTTGGGCTGCCAGTTCTTCTGAACACACCTTCAAATTCTCACCTGCCATTCTCACACAACTCCCAGAGCCCCAGACACGCAAACCATACACCGCCGTTCCGTGAGCCGTGATCACGTGACCTGTCCGGCAGGAAACAGCTGCCAGTCATGCTGGTGAGAATGCCCTGCAGCGCCGTCCTGATGGGCAGCATTGTGGAGAGCTGCCGAAATATCCCACTTGATATGTACCATAATTCCCCTCTCAACCCCACCTACAATACACATCTGAAGTTACTCCACCAATAGTGTGTGCATTCAACTGTACAGCGAATAACGAAAAACAGGTCTCTGGGCACCCCGGGGCTAAGACTAGCACATTTTTTGCATGGCAGCTACATTGACACGGCGGACAGATTTATTAGAATCTAATGATTATTTCCTTTTTGACGGACAGGTGGCTGATAGAAAAGGGAAGCCGTCTCGCTCGCCACTATTAATTGGCACGTGCTAATGCGAAGCCATCATACGCTAGACCCTCTCTGCTGCGATAGTGCCTTATTCCACTTCTTTTGTGCAGCTTTGACAGGAAATTAGATGAAGTGTCTCTAACGGATCTTTTCGAGTGGGCTAGCGAGGTAGAGCGGAGAACTGACAGCAAACATAATTACCTGAGTTGTGCAAATCTCTTGTTATGAATGTCTGATTGTTCAAGCGAACGTAATTCTAGTTGACTGGACTTGCATTCACACAATTATCTCGCCAAATATGAATGCCCATGTATCAGTCAAATAATTTTCATGAGTTGTTTATCATTTTTACACATTAGAACTTATAATATGTAAACATAGAATTGTAGTTATACATTGGGTTGCCAGTTCTTTTCTCTCTAAATTTATGTAGCTATTTGTTTAATGCATAAATTATAATGCCTAATGCTTTTATTTATTTATTAATTTATTGAAAAGATTCTATTTCTATTATTTATTTATTTATTTATTTTAAATGTGTTTATGTTGAAAATTAATATAAAAAGAATTGGAGCTTTTTCAAACAACTGGAAGATTTCCCATGTATCAGTGAAATAAATAAATAAATAAAATCTCATAAGTTATTCATAATTTTCACATAACTTTTACATAAAAATAGGATTAATTTTTTTGCGTAAATACAGAAGTTCATTTTTATGTTGGGTTGCCAGTTCTCTCTAAATTTATTTATTTATTTAGACTCTTTCTTTTAAAAAGTTATTTTAAAAATCCCATATATATACTGTGTGTGTGTGTGTGTGTGTGTGTGTGTGTGTGTGTGTGTGAAATTATGTATGTATGTATGTATATATATATATATATATATATATATATATATATATAAATTATATATAATAACATAATACACAATATTTATAATTTTCACATAACTTTTACATAAATATAGTATTAATTTTTTGCATAAATATAGAAGTTGAGTTTTCTGTTGCCAGTTCTCTCTCTCTAAATGTATGTATTTATTTATTTATTTATTTATTTAAAAAGTCTTAAAAATTCCCATGTATCAGTCAAAAAATGTATAACTATATGTGACCCTGGACTACAAAACCAGTCTTAAGTCGCTGGGGTATATTTGTAGCAATAACCAAAAATACATTGTATGGGTCAAAATTATTGATTTTTCTTTTATGCCAAAAATCATTAGGACATTAAGTAAAGATCATGTTCGATGAAGATATTTTGTAAATTTCCTACTGTAAATATATCAAAACTTAATTTTTGATTAGTAATATGCATTGTTAAGAACTTAATTTGGACAACTTTAAAATCAATATTTTGATTTTTTTGCACCCTCAGATTCCAGATTTTCAAATAGTTGTATCTCGGCCAAATATTGTCCTATCCTAACCATACATCAATGGAAAGCTTATTTATTCAGCTTTCAGTTGATGTATAAATCTCAATTTCGAAAAATTGACCCTTATGACTGGTTTTGTGGTCCAGGGTCACATATGTAAGTATAGCTTTGTGTACACACACACACACACACATATACACTTATGCAGATATATATTAAATTATTACATTATATATATTTAATTTTTACATAAATATAGTTTTAATTTTTACAAAAGTATGCAAGTTAGTTGGGTTGCCGGTTCTCTAAATTTATGCATGTATGTATTTATTTATTTACTTATTTATTTCTTTATTTATAAATATTTTTTTCCTTTATGATAAAACTTAAAATCAAAAGGCATTGAAGAAGACTTTTTCTTACACCCAGCCTTCCAGCAGTTTATCGCAGAGAAGTGCATTATGGGTAAGGCCGAGCAGGCTCGCTAAAGACGATGCTGCATTTGCTCTCAGAGATGCCATATCTGTTTTTTTCTCCTCTCTGCCACCATCCTCATCCGCTTTCTCGGTGCTCGGCAAGTGTTTTTTTGGAGCCACATCTGCTTTGTTTTGACTTGCGGAAGCTTGATTGCATTAGACCGAAGCTGCACATTGTGCTCTCACAGGCTGACGAGGCCAGTGAAAACAAGTGCTACTCCTCCTGACAGCACACTGCCGGCACACACATCCTTAATGCAATTTTCTCTGATATATGAAATACAGAATGAGCGTCTCCAGGGGAGGTAGTGCAGATTGCACCAAATGACGGCACTCTGGTGTGTTGCTATGGATAAATGACTGGCTTATCTTTTGAACATGAGAGAGTAGCCCACAGAATGATAATTGTTCTTGAGGCTGTAGTTTGTGTGCAGCAAAATGAGGTAACCCGAGTAGAGGAGGACTTGCTTTAAATGTTGTTTTGTGGTTAGCTGTCATTACGTTTCATGAGCTCCACAAAGCAGACCTGTCAGAAGCAGTTTTTTTGCTATTTTGTACCAGAAGTCTTTTTGACAAAGTTCATTTTAGCTGCTGCCCATACTGCTGGAGCTACATGATTAGAGCGTGGGTAAACTATAATGACAGCGTATTTATAAATTGTCTCATGCTACTTGTTTTAATTTCTGAAAGCACAGGCAACGGTTGCATTCATAAAGACAAAATGACATACACATCCAGTGCGATTATCTTAAACTTACAGCGTAATGTTAGACTCAAAGCCTGCATTTATATTGTTCCAGCTCATTAGTAGAATAAATTTTAGCATCTTCTTTTAAAAAGTATTTAAAATGTGACAGCCATTATATATATATATAGCTTAACCCAAAGTCAAATGCTTTTCTTTTATAGAGAGTGAACAAATGGATGCTTTTTTGTGGCATCTTAAATCGTATTGTCTCTTATACAGCAAATAGCTTTTTAATTAGCAGCTAATTATCTTATGGAACACATATTGTCCCTGCACAGGTGTCTCTGAGGGTTTGATTTAATTAGTTCACAAGGGATGTGTTCATATTCTTCATTAAATACTTCAGTTATATGTGTGATGTGATATATGCATTGCGACCTTTATTTTGTGCCCACAGATGTATGCATACTAATTATAATTGATGGATAAAAATTAACACATTGTCAGATATCACATAGCCATATAGTTAATTAGTTGCTATTTCTTTAATATATATATATATATATATATATATATATATATATGTGTGTGTGTGTGTGTGTGTGTGTGTATATTATTATTATAGTATTACTATTAGTATATCTGGATTCAGAATTCTCTTTGCAGTTCCAGGAGTTTTTTGTTTCATTTCTTTCTTTGACAGGACTCTAGATTTGTGAAAGTTGCTTTTTTAAATTCATTATCGGCTGCCCTGCTCTCTCTATTAGCATCTGTTGCGGGGTGTTTCCTCCGGATAGCTTGGGGAACGGGAGTCTGGAAAGCCTTAAATTTACATCAAGTCCTGTTTTTTATTTAAGACCGATTCCCTACAGGGTCTTGCGTAAGACAATTACATGGTTCTTTGTTCACCCTGTTAAGTGCACTGAGCATGTCATTGAACTTTGAATAGGAAATAGTAAATTGCTAGATGGCTAGTGCGGTTAGCATAGATGTTTTTTTCCCTTCGTTTCCCCAAAAAAGCACAGTAGCAGCTCTGTCCTTTTAAAAGACTTGTTAAAATAGCAACATACGTTGTTGCAACATGAGTACATAAAAAATCAGAATGTGTATTTTTGTTTTTAAACTCCTTTAGCATAGCTTTTACTCTCTTTCAGAGCATTAGCTTCTCCAGAAGTCGTCATAGTGCAGTTTTAAAACAGCAATATCTACACAACTGAAAACAAAGACGGACAGTTTTGCTGGTATTTGACACAGCGCTGGAAAACATTTGTGTTGCCTGTCTGTTCCACAGCTGCTCTGCTGAACCGGGCAAACACTCCATGTCATGCCAAGCACAATATTTCCTCGGTTAAGTGGGTCTTTTTGCTGCTTTGAGATGGACTCATCTTGCAGCCAGCACCGGTCCCACTCAGAAGGTTTTTACAGTGTGCTAGACTTCCTGTGGCTGCTCACCCAATCACAGTCAACCCTAGATGTCACATGGCAGGTCATTATCAGCTCATAAATCTCAGCAGATCTCCATAAACTTCTCTTTCATTCGCCCCAACCGTGCTAACATCGGCGTGGATGATCATTAAAAAGGAAGGGAATGAAAGGCAGCAGGGTTGAGGAACGGGTTTGAAGTTACTTTGCCAAAGCGTGATCCAAGTAGGCTCAGATCTTTCTGGAAAAAACAGCAAATGACGAATTTGTTTGTGGTCATTATCCTCTGCATTAAACCGTGTAGTGTTGTTTCCTTCCTATTCAAAAATGCCAGATATATCTCGGCTCTTAGAGCTATTTGTTATGACATTACTCTTTTATGCCATGCTTTGAGTCTAGACAAATTTCCCACACTGCTCTAAACAACCAAACGCTCTCCCACGCTCACACTCGAGATCTCGGGGAGTATTGATCTCCCTCTAGGGCCAGCGCTGTCCTCCTCGTCAATAACACGTAGTATATTAATATTGACTGCCCAAGTACCTGCATCGCCTGTTGATTGAAAAGCTATGGAGGCCAATTTGTTGCAATCTGAAAGTTTCTTAATTGAGTGATGACTGCTTATTTTCTTAAAAATTGGGAGTCTGAAAAGCTCAACTGGCCTTCATGAGCTAATTTAAAGAAATGTTTTACTTGGTCACAGTCTTCATTTGCAACAAGGTCTGATGCAAGAACTAATTTCGCCTGTGGTAAAATAAAATATTTTGGTCATTAATAGTAATGCATATAATTTCGAAATGTTGTAATTTCTTTGTTTTTCTAAGTGTGTTTGTGTGTGTGTGTGTGTGTGTGTGTGTGTGTGTGTGCGTGCGTGCGTGCGTGCATGCGTGTGTGCGTGCGTGCGTACTTCTTTATGCTACATTGTGGGGACCAAATGTCCCCACAAGGATAGTAAAACCTGAAATTCTTTTGTGGTCCCCACGAGGGGAAGTTTTTTAAATTAAAAATAGTAAATGATGTTTATCTGAAAATGTAACAATGTGAACAGGTTTTCTGTAAAGGGTAGGTTTAGGGTTAGGTTGGGGGATAGAAAACATTGTTTGGTCAGTATAAAATTATTGAAGTCTATGGAAGTCCCCACAATTCACAGAAACAAATGCATGTGTGTGATTTAATTAAACTGTGTATGTTATAGTTCATAGATATGTAGGTAGGTAGATAGATAGATAGATAGATAGATAGATAGATAGATAGATAGATAGATAGATAGCAAAATCAAACCTCTTACAAAATATAAATGGAATAGTATATAATATACAATATATAAATGGTTAGAGCCGAAAGTAAAAGGGTATATATACTTTATGTGTGTATATATATATATATATAAATTTTTTTTTTTTTTTTGACTGCTGCTAACTGCTATAGGGCTGATATTTTGTGTTTACATGCAGTGTGCAAATGTAAAGTTGTTTTTATCATTGGGGAGCCATGCAGATGTTCTTTTACAGATGTTACCCTGAGAAACAATTACAGTCCGAATAGCGCTTATGATGTAGTTGGATACATCCACTGTCTAAGTTTGACTTTCAGCCAATACTGGATTTAGAGAAGAGAGACTGTTACAAGTTGTTTATGTTGTATGATGACAGGTTTATCAACATCCGTATGTGTGTGAAAGAGAGGGAGAGCGAATTCCAGGGCTCTGAATGCCAGTATGAATGTTTACTCTAGACACTGTGCAGGATTTTCTAGAGTGGTTTAACAGCAGAAGGATGGTCAAGGCAGAGCAGTGTGGACGTACAGGGTGTAAATCAGGTCAGACAGGGTTAAGCCAGGCTAGATTACTCGCTGTCTTTAGCTGAGGCCTTTCAGATTGCCTTACACACACATAGAAACACACAGGCAGATAACTCCTCTACAGATGGATTTTTAAATAAGAAACAATCTTCTGTATAAAAAAATGGTAACACTTTATTTTAGGGTCTCTTAACTAATTGCTTATTAGCATGCATATTACTAAAATATTAGCCATTTATTAGTACTAATTAAGCACATATTAATGCCTTATTCTACATGACCTTATTTTACATCGCTAATCCTACTCAATACCTAAATTAAACAACTACCTTACTAACTATTAATAAGCAGCAAATTAGGAATTTATAGAGGGAAAAGTCGTAGTTAATAGTGAATATGTGTTCCCTAGTCTAAAGTGTTACCAAAAAAATTAGTATTATAAATATATATATAAAATTAGTATTAGTACTTGTTCTCTCAAAAATGGAAATTCGGTAACATTTTATTATAGGGACCAATTTTCATTATTAACAAGTTGCTTATTTGCATGCCTATTATTAACATATTGGCTGTTTATTAGTACTTATAAAGCACATATTCTGCATCACCATATTCTATATGCCTAATCTTACCCAAAACCTAAACTTAACAACTACCTTACTTACTATTAATAAGCAGCAAATTAGGAGTTCATTGAGGCAAATGTCGTAGTTAATGGTTTGTAAATAGCGAGAAATGGACCTTAAAATAAAGTGTGACTGGAAATTATCTTATTTATTCAATTCCATTTTAAAAGCAAGTTGTTATTCTCTGAAAATTGAGCATTTATAAAATAAATAATAATGTTTCGATCTGGAAAGAAATCATTCTTTTGAGCTAGATCTTTTGTGGGACTCCATGCTGAAACATTCAAGCTTACTTTGTTATGTGTACTTGTTTATATGTCCTGCATTTCTAAATACAGTCCACCAGGCCCAGGCTAAGAGTACCTCAAACAAAGATTACATGGGATAGTAATACTGCGTGACAGACAAACCTCAAGAAAAATCCACTAGTTTCTCCTCAAGGAGTTCTGCTCAGCCTTCTCCATCAAACATTCATGAAGATAAACACACGCACACACACCGATGCACGCAAAGCTCTCAGCTCCACAGATGTAATGTGCGCTATAAGTCTTTTTTATGTGACGGTTGGTTATTGTTCGTGTATAGAAAGCGCACGGAATGAGAACAACATGGCTTCTGTCAGCGTAACAGTTTGTGTGGAATGGTTTGTTGTCATTCTTGTGCAATTAAAATCAATCAGTAGATTTCGAAAAATGAAAGTGTACTTAATATTGCTTATGTTTCTTAAATAGATGCACAAAACAAAACAAAAAAATAATGCAAAATGCATGTCAAGATGGACAAACTTCCTGATTTTTTCCCTGTCTGTGTGTTTCCTCAGCCAATCGGAGCGCTGAACCCAAAGCGTGCTGTATTCTACGCCGACCGCTATGAATCATGGGATGAGGAAACTCCACCCTGCCACTACACAACCCACTATTCCACTGCAGCCTCCACCCTCCACTGGTTTGTCCGAATGGTAAGTCTCGTTGATTGGATGGATGCAAGGAATTTGATATCTTCAGCATCTGGGAAGTACCTAGTTTTACTGGATAGTTAACTGAGCTGAGCTGCTTCTAGCTCATATTATGGCCTCTATGAATGTTTTCAACGAGAGAAAGTGTAATTATGTCACCTGTTTATGAATATTCTAATGATTACAATGCAAATACCCTTGTTTTATTGGATTTGAAGATTTGTTTACATTTGTATTACATTAAAGGAAACCTATTATACCCCTTTTTACAATATGTAATACAAGTCTCAGGTGTAATATAAGTCTCAATATGTGACCCAAGAGCACAAAACCAGTCATAAGGGTCAATTTTTTTAAAATTGAGATTTATACATCATCTGAAATATGAATAAATAGGCTTTCCATTAATGTATGGTTTGTTAGGATAGGACAATATTTTGCAATCTGAGGGTGCAAAAAAAATCTAAATATTGAGAAAATCGGCTTTAACGTTGTCCAAATGAATTCTTAGCAATGCATATTACGTTTTGATATATTTACGGTAGGAAATTTACAAAATATCTTCATGGAACATGATCTTTACTTAATATCCTAATGATTTTTGGCATAAAAGAAAAATCAATAATTTTGACCCATACAATGTATTGTTGGCTATTGCTACAAATATACCTGTGCTACATATGACTGGTTTTGTGATCCAGGGTCACATAGTAATATAGTCCCCAAAAAAAAAAAAAAAAAGTTTCAGCTCAAAATACCCCAAAGATCATTTATTATATCATTTTGAAAATGCCTATTTTAAGTGGAAGCAGAAAAACGCTGTTTTCGTGCATGTATCTTTAAATGCAAATGCACTGCTGCTCCCCGCCCCCTTTTCCAGAATAGGGGTGTGTCTTTACAGCTCATACGTCAGATACTGTGCTAAAAAAAAACCATCTGTTTGGTTTTGATTATCATGTCTATCAAGCTGAAATCATGCGTTATAAACTGTATTACTTTAAACTTCTGATATACGGTTTTCTGAGCGCACACATCTGAAGCACGCGCGCGAAAAGCGGCAATCACACGGCATGTGAGTACTAAACTAAGTTTTCTTTCATGTCTTAATGCGCTTAAACTGTCAAATACACAAGTTTATGTTAAAACACACACATCTTGTCTCCTCTGAGTCTGGGACTCTAAATAGTGTTCTGTGCTCATCGGTGCAGCCAAAGACAGAACAGTTAGCATGCTTTGCTCGAACTTTCGCCATGGCGTTAGAACTGGTACACCGTTGTAGCTTGCGAAAACAATGGTGGCACTATGGGTGGAAATTTACAGATTAAGGTGTGGTAATA
Source organism: Spinibarbus caldwelli (assembly GCA_039654775.1). Classification (NCBI taxonomy): domain Eukaryota; kingdom Metazoa; phylum Chordata; class Actinopteri; order Cypriniformes; family Cyprinidae; genus Spinibarbus; species Spinibarbus caldwelli. The sequence continues at coordinate 9,309,899 of CM077252.1, forward strand.
TTATAATAAGATCCCTCTTATTATAATATAATAAGAAATCTGAGCGGCTCATTTTTTTACATGCAGAGAAAAACTTACCAAAAAAAAATTACTGGGTTCTTTTTCACATCTTCTGGGTTGGTAGATGCACTGGGGACCCAATTATAGCACTTAAACACAAAAAAGTCAGATTTTCATGATATGTCGCCTTTAAATATTTTATATTTATGTTATACCATGCAAAATCTATCAAAAAAATGTAATATTCTTCAAAATATATCATGGCTGTACATTGGAAATGATGCTGTCAAGAGTCTGTGTATACATATAACATTCCAATACGGTAACCCCGAACCCAGTTAGTGGATCAAATCACCGTCAGTCAAAGCGCACGTTAGCGCGTCCTTTCACTGCACACGCGATCGCATCAACCCCTACATCTCAATCCACGAGCTTGATGTTCCGCTACAGAGAGTCGGTGAGTGGATTTCACAGGCTGGTAAACAGGCATATGTGAAAAAGAAGTCAAAAACCTCTGCGTAATGATTTACAGGCTGGTACGTGACAGCTTTATTCCTCTCAGACAGCACGCGGAGCGCTGAGAAGCATGTCCATCATTGTCTCCTGCTAACGTCCTCACTTGCACCGAGTCTCCAAGTGCTGATCTGGTACAAATGGACTGGTAGACACACACAAAAAAGCCCAGAACACCACAGAAAATGAAGTTGTTCCTAAGGTTGAGAGTAGATTGGGTTTGAGTATCTCCTGATGCTTTCGTTTTTTCCACATTTGTTACATCATATGACTATGTTTTACTAGTCTACAATGATAAACAATATACTGTTGTGTTTTGTTACATAATTCGATTTTTTTCACTGCATAAACATTTTATGCCAGAGCTCAAATCAGTCATGCGGAGTGTTTGGATTAGATCCGCATACTTGTTTTTGTGTCAGATTTTATGATGAATGCAATCTAAACCAAGTGTAGTTTGTTTACGAAGCAATTTGTGTATATGATTTGATTGAAAAGCCATTAAAGCTCATTATTTTAAAAGACCTCTTTTAATGAGGAATCCGTCTATCCATCTTGTGAGAAAAAATTAAAACACATAATGAAAACTTAGTAATTGGCTCTTCCCGTAGCGTTGGTGATGATGATTTGGAAGGTTCCCCTTGGCAGCTCTCACACCAGGCTCGACTGAGACTGTAGACACCATCATCTTTTCCTCTGGCTGATCCAGCATCTCCATGTCAACTCCTCGTACTGCCAGCCCAGACTGATGACCCTGAATCTGCCAATTAGAGCCGGAGCTGAGCTCCTCAGCCAACAGGCCATATAATTAACTCCGCCTCGGGCACTGTTACAGAAAATGAGAGGACAAAAAAAACCTTCCACAAACTCTTCATAATCTGACAGATGAGTCCCTACATTGAGATGTTTGTGCAAACGGAACGTTTCCCAGAGCAGCGGAGAAGGACTCCATCACGAGATTGAATCCAATTACCATAGAAATGAATGTAGATGAATTTACGGTTTTATTCTACTGATGTTTTGGGCACCGAATAGCATTAGCGCTTCGCAAAACGGTGCAGATTTGTCTAAACAAGCGCCTAATTAGCAGTCAGAATCATGTGATACGTTTACGGTTATTTTCACACATTTGGAAAGATGTTTTTGAGCTTATTTGGGTCAATAAAAGTGACAGTGTTGTTTTGTGTCTACTCAATTGCAGGAGCCTTTCACTACATTCTTCCTGAACGCCAATGGCAACCAGTTTGATCACCCAAACCGCACTTTCTCCGGCATCGCCCGCTCGTGGAGGCACTGCCAGCGTGATACTGCAGATGTGAAGGTAATCAGATATTATTTTTTGTACATTGTAATGTCTAAATGGGCTGAGAAAGTAGTCATTAGTGCCTGACTGTTATGATGATATAGGTGCAACATTACTATCTGCAACTGTGAGGAATCGAATAAACAGTTTGCCTCTTTTTAGTGCAATCAGTCAACAAAAATTGGTATCATCCAGTTCCCAAAAAAACAAACAGGATTGCATTGTTTTGATTTGCAACAACATTTAGTTCCTGTAGCTTCCGATCTGCATCAACACTGTCTTTTTTCCATTTATATGTGGGTTTTTTTTTTTTTTTTGTGAAATTAAGATTTTTCTTCATAAACATTTAAAGTAAAACATCGTTCAGCATGCACATATTTCAGAGAGGCATCACTTCATCACCGTAATGGTTGTTCCCCATTGCCTCCGTTCCATTTCAGCCCCTCTCTGCGGCTCAGCAAGCGCACTCGAGCTGACCTAAAAGTGTCATACTTTTCCAGCACACTCGGTGACGGGTTAGCTTCGCCCCAGGCAATTAATAAAGCATTAATGACAAAAGCTATTTAAAATGTAGTCTTTTATGTAAAGGCAGGGCTTTTTACTACCTCGGGCTGGGGAACAGCATCCAACAACACGAGGTGCAGGCGATATGCACGGCAAGCGAGCGGCTGTACAGGGAAAAGCTAGATATGTTAGCAAATACAGGCCTCTCGGAGCCACTGCGGTGTCTGTGTGGATAATGTTAAACACATTTAATGGTCACCAATCTGTTAGGACAGAAAATAGGGATTTTTTTGTCTTTTCTTGTGGAGCATGAGGTGATTCTTATTATGTATGAGCAGCATGAATTTTATCATAAAAGACTAGCTTTGAATGAATATTAGATTTTAACAATCTACAGTAACTATCCAAATCACTAAACTCTTTCACACACACACACACACACACACACACACTAAAAATAATGAACTCTGATAAGCCATCATTCTTTGCATTATTTTTTTTTTTCTTGGTGCATTTTAAAATTGCATATACTGCATTCAGAAAATGTTATTAAGATATTTAGTTAATGTTTAAAAGAAAATATAATATAATTTATATATATATATATATATATATATATAAAATATAATATAATTTATATATATATATATATATATATATATATATATATGTATGTATGTATGTATGTATGTATATATATATATGTATGTATGTATGTATATATATATATATAGATATTTGAATATGCTTCACTTTTTATTTTATACAAAATAGATAATAGATAAGAAAAAATATTAAGATATTTATTAAAATATAAATATATAAGATAATAGATAAGAAAATATTAAGATATTTAGTGATTTTTATGTTTTTAATTTATATATATAAACACACACATACACACACTAAAGGACATGGAAGTATAAAAATATAAAATAAAATAAAAAAAAATCTTAATTAACGACTTTATATACACACACACACACACACACACACACACATATATATATATATATATATATATATGGTTAATTAAGATATTTAATGATTTTTATATATTTTTATATAAAAATATAAAATAAAAACTATATATCTTAATTAACTGACTGTATGTATATACAGTGGTGTGAAAAATTGTTGGCCCCCCCCCCCCCTTTTTTTTTTTTTTTTGCATGTTTGTCACACTTTAATGTTTCAGATCATCAAACAAATTTAAATATTATTCAAAGATAACACAAGTAAACACAACATGCAGTTTTTAAATGAAGTTTTTATTATGAAGGGAAAACAAAATCCAAACCCACATGGCCCTGTGTGAAAAAGTGCTTGCCCCCTAAACCTAATAACTGGTTGGGCCACCCTTAGCAGCAACAACTGCAATCAAGCGTTTGTGATAACTTGCAATGAGTCTGTTACAGCGCTGTGGAGGAATTTTGGCCCACTCATCTTTGCAGAATTGTTGTAATTCAGCCACATTGGAGGGTTTTTGAGCATGAACCGCCTTTTTAAGGTCATGCCACAGGATCTCAATAGGATTCAGGTCAGGACTTTGACTAGGCCACTCCAAAGTCTTCATTTTGTTTTTCTTCAGCCATTCAGAGGTGGACTTGCTGGTGTGTTTTGGATCATTGTCCTGATGCAGAACCCAAGTTCGCTTCAGCTTGAGGTCATGAACAGATGGCCGGACATTGTCCTTCAGGATTTTTTGGTAGACAGCAGAATTCATGGTTCCATTTATCACAGCAAGTCTTCCAGGTCCTGAAGCAGCAAAACAGCCCCAGACCATCACACTACCACCACCATATTTTACTGTTGGTATGATGTTCTTTTTCTGAAATGCTGTGTTACTTTTACGCCAGATGTAATGGGACACACACCTTCCAAAAAGTTCAACTTTTGTCTCGTCAGTCCACAGAGTATTTTCCCAAAAGTCTTGGGGATCATCAAGATGTTTTCTTGCAAAACTGAGACGAGCCTTTATGTTCTTTTTGCTCAGCAGCGGTTTTCGTCTTGGAACTCTGCCATGAAGGCCATTTTTGCCCAGTCTCTTTCTTATGGTGGATTCATGAACACTGACCTTAACTGAGGCAAGTGAGGCCTGCAGTTCTTTGGATGTTGTTCTGGGGTCTTTTGTGACCTCTTGGATGAGTCGTCGCTGCGCTCTTGGGGTAATTTTGGTCGGCCGGCCACTCCTGGGAAGGTTCACCACTGTTCCATGTTTTCGCCATTTGTGGATAATGGCTCTCACTGTGGTTCGCTGGAGTCCCAAAGCTTTAGAAATGACTTTATAACCTTTTCCAGACTGACAGATCTCAATTACTTTCTTTGTCATTTGTTCCTGAATTTCTTTGGATCTCAACATGATGTGTAGCTTTTGAGGATCTTTTAGTCTACTTCACTTTGTCAGGCAACAGTTATGTTGTTTATCACACCTGAGTTTATCATACAGGGCCATGTGGGGATTTTGTTTTCCCTTCATAATAAAAACTTCATTTAAAACTGCATGTTGTGTTTACTTGTGTTATATTTGATTAATATTTAAATTTGTTTGATGATCTGAAACATTAAAGTGTGACAAACAAGCAAAAAATAAAAAATAAAAATCAGGAAGGGGGCAAACAATTTTTCACACCTCTATATATATATATGTATATGTACATTTATTTAATGTTATTTAATTTTTTTATATGCTTATTGTCCTTTAGTACTGTCGCATTGGCCTTCAGTTCATTCTGCATCATTTCACCCTAAACTTACTCATTACCCACAATTCTCTCTGTAATAATCCCATGCAGCAGGAAACAGCTAAATAACAGCATTAAAAGAGCAAATCAAAGTTCATTTGGTCTTTCCAGACCACTGTCTCAGCACTGGTCTTGTCTTATAAAGGTCATTATGCTGTATCATTGATCTATTTCTGTTCTAAATATGTGTATATGTACAAATCTGTCAATAGATATTTTAGTTAGATATTTCATCCCAATTTGGCGATGTTTTATAATTTTGCTTTTAAGTATTGTCTCAACATCCAGCAAGTGATCAGCTCAGCGCTCTGGCCTCGTCGTAAAAGCGAAAGAGTAACTTTCCCTCCAATCGTCACCAGTTTCTCAATAATCTGTTGGCGGTGCTCTGTCTGAAGGAGTGGGATGAGACAGTCGTGCCCGGTGACAGCTCTCCAGGAGGGTGTCATTAGGGCGAACGGTGTAAAGCTGAAGAGTCTGAGTGTGATTGACTTGTCAGCCCATTATGAGGCTGTAGAGGAATTATTGGCTCATGAGCGGAGCGGGCTGAGGACGTGGATCACGACGCTAGCAGCCCAAACTGTTCGCAACTGAGTAGCTGTCTGCAAATTTTATAAACCTAACCTCCTGCGAGAGTAGAGATGGAGCTCTGTCCAACTTTGATTGTCACCCTCGAGGTTGTGTTTGGCTTTAATTTTGTAGTCACTATGGTACCGTTCAAGATACTTTAGTTGTGAATGAGTTGTTGTGTGATGATAATGAATCTACTTAATGTTTTACATTCACACAAAATGTCAAAACTAGATTGCTTGTAATCAATAGCGCCGTTGACACTGGATTTGTCTGCTGGGATGCACCTCTAGGTGACAGACGTCTAATTTCTATTTTAGATGCACTGCAGAGCTACTTCTGCTACTGTATGTTTTTCATCCATCTGAAATAAGATGATGTTATTGACATATATCATATGTGATATGTTTTTGCAATAGATTTTATTTGTTGTACAGTACCAGTTAAACGTTTTTGAACAGTAAGTTTTTTAATGTTTTTTTAAAGAATTCTCTTATGCTCACCAAGCCTGCATTTATTTGATCCAAAATACAGCAAAAGCAGTAATATTGTGAAATATTTTTACTATTTAAAATAACTCTTTTCTTTTTGAATATATTTTAAAATGTAATTTATTCCTGTGATCAAAGCTAAATTTTCAGCATCATTACTTCAGTCTTCAGTGTCACATGATCCTTCAGAAATCATTCTAATATGCTGATTGCTGTTCAAGAAACATTTTAGTATTAATTATTATTATCAATATTTAAAACAGTACATTTTTTTCAGGATTCTTTGATGAATAGAAAGATCCAAAGATTATCATTTATCTGAAATAAAAAAAAGACTTTGTAACATTATATACAATACCATTCAAAAGTTTGAATGGAGTCTCTTGGGTAAAGGTCATTGCACAGAGTCCGAAATTTTCATCCGAAATTTTCGCACATTAAAAAATAAATACGATCTCATGTTGTGTCAATCACGTTTACACACTGCCTCCGAAACTTTCGTCCGTCATAAAAAAAATTCGGATCAGTTTAGATTTTCTGCGTTTTCGCATCCGTAGCAAGTATTTTGATAGGAAAGGATGAGGAATAGGAAAAACGGAAAAACGCACGTGAAAATTTATTTTTCACTTCTTTTTTAGAAAGAATACTTTAAATTGATCAAAAGTGATGATAGACATTTATAATGTTACAAAATATTTCTATTTCAGATAAATGCTGTTCTTTTTGAACTTACTATTCATCAAAGAAGCCTGAAAAAATTCTACTCAGCTGTTTTCAAAATAATAATAATAATAATAATAATAAATATTTTTTTGCGCAGCAAATCAGAATATTAGAATGATTTCTAAAGGATCGTGTGACTGGAGTAATGATGCTACAAATTTAGCTTTAAAATCATGGGAATAAATTACATTTTTAAATATATTCAAATAAAAAACTATTTTAAATAGTAAAAAATATATATATTTCAGAATTTTACTGTTTCTGCTGCACTTTGGATCAAATAAATGCAGGTTGATGAGCAGAAGAAAAAAAATTACAAATCTTAATGTTCAAAAACTTTTGACTGGTAGTGTATATATTTAAATACCTTCTGACCCTTCTGTCTTGTTTTGTAAATCTAATTTTAAATTTAAATTAGAATTATTACATATTAGAACAGCTAAATATTCTAATATTATTGTTAATACTGCTGTAAAATTGATCATAATAGATTAACATAATAATAAATATCGATAATAATTGGGATTGGCCTGTGTTAGTGAATATTCAGCGATGACATACAGCTTTAAATCTTCTTGTGCAGACAGTTTATTGGTGGTCTACAACGTAGACATGAGGTTAGCATTTTAGAGCTGTCTGCTGTGATAGAAATCTGAGACATTCTGAAGGATTATTGAAATATTGAGGTTTAACGCTCATAAAAGAGAGTGTATTTTTAAATACTGACCCTACAGCAAAAGCATGCTGCGTTTTATTATAGGCATACTGTTTCTTGTGACCCTGCATGTGAAAGTCCTCTGTTTTATGGAACTTTAAAGTCTCTTACACATACCAAGGGGCCGTGGTTAAACAGCTTGTTTCAACAGACGCTGTATAAGAGCAACTTGAATCCAAAACAGCAGCATTGGGGAGAAAACATTCAACCTGTCAGGTTCAGATGTGAGCAGGCAGAATGAGGTCTTAAATGATTTTAAATGGTTTTAAAGGTTCTTCAAAGGCAAGAGCTTTTGAGTGACACTAAACAGGGAGGAGGTCACATTCCTCGTGTGCACATGCCCCAATGTACAGAGGCGTCTCTCACAGGGAATTATGGGTAATTTGCACTGATATGGCAGTGAGAATGGAGAAGAATTGGGGATGTGGCAGCTTTAGTGGATAAGAGATAATCAGGGTCAGGGAAGCATGTAAAAAAATTAAGCAAAAAATAAATAATGCCATCATATCAGTAGAACTATTAAAGCTTTTATAGTATTTGTGTATTTAAACTTCTAAGCACAACTAGGGGTTAAAACCTTCTGCAGTGATCCAATCCATATAGCTGACCCTGGACCACAATCATAAGGGTCAATTTTTCGCTTTCTTCGCTGAATAAATACGCTTTCCATTGATGTATGGTTTGTTATGATAGGACAATATTTGGCTGAGATACAGTTATTTGAAAATCTGGAATCTGAGGGTGCGAAAAATATCTAAATATTGAGAAAATCGCCTTTAAAGTTGTCGAAATTAAGTTCTTAGCAATGCATATTACTAATCAAAAATTAAGTTTTTATATATTTACAGTAGGAAATTTACAAAATGGAACATGATCTTTACTTAATATCCTAATGATTTTTGGCATAAAAGAAAAATCAATAATTTTGACCCATACAATGTATTTTTGGCTATTGCTACAAATATACCCCAGTGAATTAAGACTGGTTTTGTGGTCCAGGGTCACATATACACAATCCAGTTTAGTTTTGTCTCAATTTAATGTGTGTAATCATTTAAAAAATCTTTAAAGTTTTCTTATCTTATCTTATTTAAAAAATCTTTGAAGCATTATGCTTCCCTCTATCATTTCGAATCATGGTTACTCAACCAAAATCCCAATTTAGCCTCTGGGCACAACAAAACCAGACCTGCTTCACGTACTTCAACAAATAAAGCAGATCCATCCATCAGCTCACTTCAAACATTAATAAAGTTTTCTGTCATCTCTCATGTTTCCTTTGTATTTTCACCCTCCCCCATCTTCGTGCGTTTGCCGCATTCCCACACTCTCCGAGTGTTTTTAAATGTACTCTGATGGTCCTTCACTGGTCTCCTGGGGTCATTTTCCATGGCCGCCTGAAACATTGCCAACATTTTGATCAATTGAACTTCAAAACATGCAATGTTGAAAACATTGGTATTTTTGCATGTGCATATTAACTCCCTGTTTCCTTTATCCCTATACAAATCTGTTTTGGATTTGGGTTTGAGCTTCTTTTGCTTGTTCTTTCCCTCCTGTCCTCTTCCTCATCGCCTCATAGGAGTTGATCCCTGAGTTCTACTACCTGCCGGAGATGTTTGTGAACAGTAATGGCTACTGTCTGGGTGACAGGGATGACGGTGTCCCTGTTTGTGATGTAGAACTACCAGCCTGGGCAAAGAAACCTGAGGACTTTGTCAGGATCAACAGGATGGTAAGTCGAACTCACTACCTAACCACAACAACTCTCTCCATCACATGGCCTGAACAGAATCTGCACATACTGGATTCTGTCATTCACAAAGTTTGTAAATACAATAGTGGACTTTAGTGAGCCTTTCTCAGCTCAGAGCCCAAGATAGTTGTCCTCTCCCGACCATCTCTCTCTTCTGTTTAGCTTTGGGAATAATAGAAAACGATTCAGATTGGGCTTCTTGCTCCAATTCCTCTTAATAGTTCTTTTCCCTCAACAGTTCCATTAATAAATGTGACCCTGGACCACAAAACCAGTCATAAGTTGCACGGGTGCATTTTTGTAGCAATAGCCAACAATACATTGTATGGGTCAAAATTATCGATTTTCTTTTATGCCAAACATCATTAAGATATTAAGTAAAGATCATGTTCCATGAAGATATTTTGTAAATTTCCTACTGTAAATATAGCAAAACTTAATTTTTGATTAGTAATATGCATTGTTAAGAACTTCATTTGGACAACTTTAAAATCAATATTTAGATTTTTCTGCACCCTCAGATTCCAGATTTTCAAATAGTTATATCTCAGCCAAATATTGTCCGATCCTAACAAACCACACATCAATGGAAAGCTTATTTACAGATGATGTATAAACCTCAATTTTAAAAAAAAAATTTAAAAAAATGGACCCTTATGACTGGTTTTGTGGTCCAGGGTCACAATTCTGATGAAACGTTTGAGAAAGAAATATGTGAAAAAAAAAAATGTTTTTGATTTACTAAAAAGAATGGTTAAGTCTTTTATTCTGACCAAGGCTGCATTTATTTGATCATAAATATGGTAAATACAGTAATATTGTGAAGTATTATAATTAAAAATAACTTTTATTCTATATTTACTTTTGCTTTATATTTTTGTGAAAACTGTGATACATTTTTCAAGGATTAAAAATAAAAACAACTTCTATTTGAAATAAAAATCAGTTTTAATATTATAAATGTCTGTACTGTCACTTTTGATCAATTTAATGCATCCTTGCTGAATAAAAGTATTAATTTCTTTCAAGAAAATGAGTGTCAACAAATCTGACTTGATTTTTGAATATATTCATTAAGACGCTCATGCAAATAAACTGCATATCAAAAAATGATTAAAAAAGTATGCATTGTTTCAGAAAATGTGGGAGATCTGTAGTCCAATAATGTCATATTGCTTTGCTAACAATATTACATCAACTGATGTAATGTCTGAACAGAATCTGCAGAATCTTAAATTCTTAATCAGGTATTTAATCTGTAATCCATTTCCTTCTGTCTGTTCCCCTGAGATCTGATTCATTCAAATGAAACAGCATCCTGGTCCTCTGTGTGCTGCTTTTCCACAGTGAAGGTCGTAATGTAGTGCACTGCTCGATACTAATGTAATCTACCGCTGACCTGAATGATGTCACGGAGGACAGGCCTGGCCACTGTCCCTTATAATGTTACCCTAATGCCAGCTTCATCAATCATGATTTGGCTCGCAGCAGACAGGATGTGTGTGTGTCCACCAATCCCTGTAGACTGCGGTGGGCTCGAAATTGTGTTCTGCCTCTTATAATGGCTGTATCTTAGAAACATACTCATAAAAATGAGAGAACCACATGGGGAAAGATGGGAATTGTAAATGCTGCATGATGTATAAATTGAGTGTTTGTGCATTTAATGCCACTGATTGTGTATCAAAACTTCTGCCATATCAAAGTATTATTGGATGCGCTGTGGCCCATGCTGCCTGAGGAAAAAGTGTGTGTATATGTGCACTACAAGAAACACACTTGACCTTTTCAGATGCAGTGACAGTGTTGGAGTGTGTGTGTGTCTTGTGGAGGTGACCTTTCCTCCGGCCTCTCTTTTTTTTTTCTGGTTTAACACATTCAGCTATTGAAACACACGTACTCGCACCATGCACATATCCAAAGATCACACAAGTAGCTGTCTGTTAAAGTGAGATTTCCTTGAGAAAGGGCTTGAGGATGTCAAAACACCTCAGACATATCAAACTATTTGACACGAGCCTTGAATGGTGCAAAATCTGATCAGGTCTCACAGTTTGGTTTCTTCTTTCTAGTAAAACTCAGATTTTTGTGGCCCAAAATACAGCATCTTCATAATTTTAACAAAAGCTGGCGTAAATAAAATATAATAAGCTTCTCGTCTGGTTTAAAGAAATAATTGATCTACGCATGTGGTTATAATTTACTCCTCAGGTATGTTATGAATCATATGGCTTTATTTCTTCCAGCAAAGAAGTGTAGTAGAAGGTCCTGTTCCTCTTAACTTTTATTTTATTTTATGTTTTATTTATTTTTTATTTATTTATTTTTTTTTAATCTTTGATTCACTAAAAATAACTCTTAAGAATCATTTATTCAAGAAATTAATTTGTTTTAGTTTCAGATAAAAAAAAAAAAAAAAAAGTCACTGGTTCTGAATAAGTTAACTAGTTAACTTTTCCATTCAAACAGTTTGTATAAATAAACAATTCACAGGCCATATAAATGATTCACTGATTCATTTCTGTACATATTATTAAGTCTTCTCAGATCAGAACCAGAAAAGCAACTTTAAAACACCATAATATTGGTCCATACATCTGGTGTGCTGTATTTCAAGTCTTCTTAAGTCGTATGATAACGTTTTGTGTGGTACATATTGAAATTTAATATTTCAATGTTTCCTGAAAACATTATTTTTGTTATAGCTCTCAAAAGCTCTCTTTAATTTGATCTCAGTGACGTCAAACATGCCTTGACACATTGGCAAACCATGTTGGAATATTTATCTTGCCATATTTCCGGGTCATTCTGTAAAATGTCTTCCTTTGTGAGCCACAGCCAGGGTTGCCAAGTCCGCGGTTTTCTCGAAATTGGGCTACTTTAACACTGTTGCTGCGGGTTATTTTTCATGTCTGCAGGTTGAAGCAATCCCAATAATGTCATATTTAGCCCCGGGAATGTGAATTGTACCAGGGGAACCCTGCCAACAAACATGCATTTTACCCCCCAGAATGCGGACCCCCCTCGAAACACGGTTAGGCTAGTTTTGAGTAGCAATTGGACAGGTTTTTTTTGCAAAAACCTGGCAACCCTGTCCACAGCAGAAAGAAAATCATGGTAACTTTAATATTTGGGTCTCTTTATTTCATACACTAAACATGCAGGAATACCAACACAAATATCCAGTTTCAGTAAATTTTAATTTCATTTTGTGGTCAGTTTTTAATGTAATTATTTGGTTTGTTGCATTGACTGTTAGGTATGTTAGGTTAGTTGAATAGCACATACATTTTTAAACAGGCTACGGCTCGATTTTGTCCTTAGATCTTATCCTTTATTTTTCTCTTTCTGCTGCTCTTTCTCTCTGTCTCATTTAATCCTCTCTTTCTCTCCTTGTCTTTGTGCTCCCTTCCTCTCTCTCCATTCCCCTCCTGCCATTTCTTCCTCTCTTTCTTTCACTTAGTGTTCCCATCTTTGCATGTGTCACTTTCGATTGTAATGACATGCCCTGGGGGGAACTCAGCCCCTGTGCTCCACGGCTTGCTCTGTTGGTAATAGCTGTTATTTCTGATGTGAGAATGAGTGTGTAAATTCCAGCAGCGGTGCCCTGGGTGTGTTTGTGTGTGAGAGGGAGAAAAAAAGTGTGTTTTTGTGTGTCACTCTGTGTTATTTGTTCATCCCTCAAGATGAATCGCATTAGATTATGAACGCGATATTGCGTAGCTTGTCAGTGTGTTTTTATTAATGCCATTAATGTTTTTGTTATATACAGCGTATAGCACTAGTCAACTAAATGAATATAACATGGCAAAGAATCAAAGATCAATGCACGTTTGGAAGTTGAATGTAAGCCGGGAAAAATCATTTTGGAATTTCTGTGGTCTAATGTGATATTGTTCATGTTCTTGTTCATGATGAAATTTTCTTTTATTGTTGTAATTAATTTAAAGTATTAACAAGATAACCTGTTGAATTAATTTGGGGGGTGATGACTGATTGAATGTAGGCTATTTTTAGTCCAGTGCCTGTATATAAGATTAGTATTGACCAAGGCTGTCATATGTTGATCAACTTTCTTTGTTATGTATTTTCAACAATTTCAATATGAAAAAATAACTTTTATATTTATTCAATGGATTTATTGCATTTTGAAAAAAACAAACAAAAAAAAAACTCACGGATTTATTGTATTTTGGGAAACAAATAATCAGTTTTTATAATAAATCTTTGAAAATCAACATCTGGATTTGAATTTTTAATGTTATTATAATCTAAAGATGCTATGTGAAAGTTTGAAACAGAAAATAGTGGTTTTCATCTCGCCACTTTCTTGGTAAAGAAAACACATTTTACTCAAATTAATCAAAATGGATTTTTAGCGTTTTGGAACCAAACTCTTCATATAAACACATATATGATAGTGATAAAATACAATAATAAAAATGACAAAAAATACAACAAAATGACTAATATTCCATATTAATATTTTTAATTCATTAAGAAATTTTAAAAAAATTCAGCAAGGTCACTTTAAAGACATTTGTGTTACAAAATATTTCTCTTTCAGATAAATGCTGTTCTTTTGAGCTTTCTCTTCATCAAAGATTCCTGAAAAAACTTATTATAATAATTATATTATTCAGCAAGATTGTTTTCAACATTAACAACAAGAAACACCATTTTAAATTGTAATAATACTTCACAGTATAACTATCGTTATTGTATTTTTGATCAAATAAATGCAGCCTTGGAGACTTTTTTCAGAAACATTAAAAAAAAAAAAAAAGTACAGACCCCAAACTTTTTATCAATATGCTTTTGTATATATATTTTATCTAATAGCAATCACACACTTTTGTACTGTATATTGTTGGATTAGTTAAATATCAGTGTTATGAATGAAAAATGTTAGAAGGTATTTATTTTTATTGAAACAAAGTTATTTATTTAGATTTTGGACCCTTATGTGGATCTCAGTCTATTGCAGTCTTCCAAATCGAGAAGCGTCACCGCGGGTGTATGTTTATCTGTGCATGTGTGTTCGCGTCTGTACATCTGTGTGTGTTTGTGTTCATGTTGTGTATGTGTACCTTTCACCCCTAATTGCCCCGCTCTCTTTGACAGGCCCTGGAAAGCGAGTTTGTGTCGTGTCAGCTGCACCAGTGGATTGACCTTATTTTTGGCTACAAGCAACGTGGGCCCGAGGCGGCACGCGCCCTCAACGTCTTTCACCACCTGACCTACGAGGGCTCCGTCAACCTCGACAGCCTCGCCAGTGATCCCCCGTTGCGCGAGGTAGGTCGCCATGGCGGCGTTGCCATGAAAACAGCAACAGGCTTTCAGAATTTGTGGCTAACATCTCTTTTTTTATGCAGTTTTATAATTGGAACAGTGTCAGTAGAGGGTAAAACGCTTTATAAATGTCATCAGTTGATGGACTGCTGTCTATGCTGACATTATATAGCTAAATAGTGTGGGGTGCTTTTAAATTGATATATTTGCAGTTAGCTTTTCTTTTAAGGATTCCAGATGCAACAGGTTTAAAAACGATGGCGTAAGATTCGCAATATCAGCGTTCATCAACCGCCGTTCGGGCATGAATGAACCCAGTTTCAATTCAGTTTGAATATCTGACTGTCAGTATGTGTCATTCAGATCTTGCCATGCAAATATGTCCTCTGGGAAAGAGAAACTCAAATTGCTTACTCATGCGCTTTGAATCTTCTGCCAGGTAAAAAGTAGTAACCGTAAAACTGTACAAATAAAAACTTTACCTAAAGGTACAGTTGATAATGTCTGTGCCATTAAAGGCATCAGACAGATTTATGAAAGTGGTTTTTGCCCATGCAAAGTCACCATCACATGCCAAGTCTCTATGCTATTCTGAGCCTTCATCAATGTTCTTTTTTTTTTCAGCTTGTTGTATCATCCAGCAGGCAAAAATTGTAAATCTGATCATATAGAGAAGTAGTAGCAATCTTTTCCACAACAAACCGCATAATTTGAGATATGTTCATTGCATAAATAGTGCACAAGTGAGCATTATTTTAGTATTATTTGAAAATACAAAAAAAATACAGATTATTAGAGTGTTTTGCTATATATATATATATATATATATATATATATATATATTTATACTGTTTCATTTTTTCTACTTAAAAATTCCATGTTTAATTTAATGTTAATTTTTTTTTTTTTTTTTTTGCAGTTGATTTATTTGTTTATTTTCAATTTTAGTAATTCCGTCATGTGCTGTTATTGTTGTCATTTGTATTAGTTTTTTTTTTATTCTATTTATCTTTAATTGATTTTATTCAGGTTTTATTTTTAGTAATTTTAGTACTTTAACTTAACCTTACTTTAGTTAGCTTCCAAGGCAACAAGTTTAAGTTTATCATGTGATATTTATAATTTCAGCTTTATTTCAGTTAGCGAAAACAAAGTTTAAAAAGTTTTAGTTTTAAGGATTCAGTAGACTAATCTAAAAACACTATTTGACATGAAATAGTAGTATTTATTTATGTTCCGGTTACCTACTAAAATCGAATTCATCAAGCAATTACGATGTAAATCAATGTTATTGATTTTCCACACAATACTCTTTATTGACTGGTGGAAGTTTTGAAAATGACTTAATTGTGTTTGTGGATATGACTCCAGTTGAACAGCAGCAGCTGGTAGGCAGCGTGTTTGCAGCCGTATGTACCCCATTCCTCCCTCCCTTCCTCCTCTTTTTCTCGCTCTCATTCCCTCTATCTCTCCCTCTCCCTGTGATACCCACCATCTGCTGTCTGCAAAACAAGTCATTTATATACTGTCACTTCCAGGACTGCCTTTATTTGTCAAGTGACCACTATGCAAATGACTCACGGAACAGGGGGGCTAATTATCAAACAATATGGAGAAAGCTTTGCTTTTCATCATTCGGCTCTACATTCCAGACAATAGCAATTATGTTTCTTTCATGTGACCGCGTTCTTCACAAGCAGTCCAGAGCAATGCTAGCTGACAGCAAGGTTTGTTAGCCTTGGAAGAGCCAGAAAACCAGCTTTTATTTGTCAGTCCTGGAGTTTGAGAAGCCTTTATGTTCCATTCAGTATATTAATAAAGTCTATATTGCTTTTTATGTCATCCAAGCACCTGGCAACTGGCATTCAGACACTTGAAGAAAGCTGACCTCAACTTGACTTGTTAAATGCATGAAGGAGTTTTGCTAGTTAACCAATGGCCCTTGAGCTCAAAATATTAAAGGAATAACCTCACAGACAAAATCTACTGACCTCAAGTGCGCTAAATTCACTACCGTTTCTAAGGTCTCTCGGTCTCAACCAGAGAGGGAGGACAGCTCATGGGATCTCGCTCAGAAATGTGACCGTCACCTTCAGGCTATTGATTCATTCTCCAGTGACAGGTGCATCCACAGCTCTGACATTAAGCACTGCAATTACGGCCTTAAAATGTCAAACTCTGGAGTTAAGGGTCATAACTCGTTCCAGAGTCAAATCAAAATGGCAGCAGTTGATGATGGAGTCACAGGACTCTAGTTGGCAGGGTTGTGTCACAGGAAAAAACAGCGTTTACGGATGAAGAACATGCCAGCAATCTTTTGATTCAGATTTGTATTGCATGTAAACATAATAGCACTGCTTGTGAATTATTATCCGTCACTAATAACCATTTTAATTATACGTTCACAAATGAGTAGAGCATGTCAGTGTAAGAAAAGACAAGAGTAAGGTGCATTTGTTCTTTTCACAGTTTCCTGTTTAAAATAACAGATGTAAACTCCCTATTTCCAAATCTGAATTATTATACTTATTTTATAATTATTATTATTATTATTATTATTATTATTATTATTGATTGTATTATTATTATATTTTAGTACTTTATTGAAGTCTGTTTACATTTATTTTAATATGATTATTATTATTTAATTTATTTTTATTGTTATTGTTATTTATTTGATTTATTTGTAAAGTCTACATTGTCTACATTTTATTTTAGTGCCTTTTTTGAAGTCTGTTAATATTTTTTATTAGTAGTATTAATAATAATAATAATAATAATAATAATTTATTTTATTTATTTTTCTTTTCTATGTTATTTTTTTAAATAATAGATGTAAACTCCCTATTTCCAAGTCTGAATTATTATACTCATTTTATAATAATAACAGTAATAATAATAACAGTAATAATAATAATAATTATTATTATTATTATTATTATTATTGTTATTATTATTATTATTATTATTATTGTTGTTGTTGTTGATTTTATTATTATTATATTTTAGTACTTTATTAAAGTCTGTTTATATTTATTTTAATATGATTGTTATTATTTAATTTGTTATTTTTATTGTTATTATTTATTTAATTTATTTTTAAAGTCTACATTGATTTGATTTATTTTATTTTATTTTAGTGCCTTTTTTGAAGTCTGTTAATATTTATTAGTAATAGTAGTAGCAGTAATAATTATTATTATTATTTATTTTAATAATTTTTTTTTAATTGGATGCCAGTTTTTTTTTTTTTTTTTTAATTGGATGCCAAATGTTTCATTAAAATTATTCATTAAAGTCTGAACATTTTTAACAGAATGACTTAGTATCAAATATGATGTGAATAGTTTTGTGGTGAGAACTTGTTTGTGAAATGATGCTTTAGCCTCATCAGCCTTGATGTCAACATGTCTTAAAGCGCTTTATTCCACACATGCCTACATGAACATTTAACAATTTAGATATGTTTTAGCTCTTTTTTTTAAACATCCCATCACTAAACTCACAACCTGAAAAATCCTTACGGTTCTCTAAGAGCCTGAGATGAACATCAGAGGTTTGACATACTTGCACATCCTGACCTAGAGATGAAGCTGTGATTGACATGTCACAGGTTATGATGGATGTTTTATGTCCATTTAAGCATGGCGGCTTATACCTCTGACAGATACAATCAGCGTACAGCTTGTGCAAGAGGTGTTTCTTATCAACCATAAAGAGCAGGGGCTTAAAGTGGATTATAGTAATGAACTGCCAGTTAAGGGTTACAGATTTCTGTTTGTGATAAAGTGTTTTTCTCCAACCAGTTGACACTGTGGGTCTGTTGACAATATTGAGATGATTTAAAGGACGTGCTCCTCATATAACCTTAGCGTCAGCTTTGACTCTAGACATAACCTCTCAGAATTGGATGTATAACAAAGTACAGTTCAGTTGCTGTAAATGCAGGATGTTTTTCTGGACATTACGTTCTGGATGTTAAAGTACTGATCTGTAATTCTTAGATATATTAGTAAGGGTCAGTAAGATTAAAAAAAAAATATATATATATATATATATATATATATATATATTACATTACATTCAGTTTAATAATACTTGTATCTTGGTTGTATCAAATGTATTACGGTTTCCATGAAAATATTAAGCAACACAACTGATTTCAACATTGATAATAATAGGAAATGTTTTTTTTTTTGAGCACCAAGGCAACATATTAGAATGAATGTGACACTGAAGACTGAAGAAATGGCTGCTAAAAATTCAGCTTTGCCAGGAATAAATTACATTTTAAAGTATATTAATATGGAAAATGGTTATTTTGCATTTACTGTAATTTGTACTGTATTTTTGATCAGATAAATGCAGCCTTGAAGATCATACGAGACTTCCTTCCATTAAAAAAATTAAAAACATTAAAAAATCTTACTGACCCCAAACTTTTGAACGGTACTGTATATATATTGTTCTTTATATGGACCATTTATATTCATATTTCTGGACTTTTAGAAGGAATTTTTCCCTAGTTTTTTCCTCACTGTTGGAAGGCAGAAATATAGTGATACTTTCCACATGGCTGCCTGTTTCTCTCAGATCTTCAGATCAGATTACATTATTTGAGAAGACATTGTGACCCCTGTTCCTGAGTCGAACCTAAAATAGCTATAATGTGAGCGCATTATTATTTGACAGACAGCATCGTAAAGCAGCGCAGACTGACATTTAATTATTACCAAATGTGATTGCGCTGAGTCGTGAGAGTGTGTCGAATTTGCCACCAGGGTCAGGTCAAGATGATATTGTTTAAGTTTGATTATCTGTTCCTATTTGAAATATTTCAGCGAGAACTACTATCCTCGTTTCCTCTCATCTCAGTTGCACTAATGATTATAATTCTGCAGGTTAGATTCACTGCTTTCAATGTGCTTTGAAGTTGGTGCGAAACACCATTTGCACACCATTTTAATTTTAAGTGAAATAGGATATTTATTGAGAATAAATTTAGACTAATGTTAATTAAGAAAGTATTTTTTTTTAATGGTAACTTTAAAGTGAAAATCTGGGGAAAAAAAAGAAAAAGATAAAAACTAAGAAAGTTAGAAGTCATGAAATATTACACATTTCTTTAAACTCTAATATATTGTGAATGCAACATTCAAATTTTTGAATTTAGAGTTTAGAATTCAGAATGGTTCCAATTCTAATCGTGTAAACTGTCTTATTTTACAGTACAAATCTAAACATTCTTAAATCAAGACTTGAATGACATAAGATATTATAAGAAAAAAAATATAACTTAAAAAATATAGTTTTTCGCCTTTCTTTTCTTTTCTTTTCGTTTCTTTTGCATAAAATAAAATGAAATAAAAAATCTTGTTTTCCCTTTGAATGAAGTTTACATTTCTTACTCCTTTGGCAGATATTTTTTCTTTTTTTTAGCATAAAATCACTTAATTTTGCTACATTTTTCAGACAAGACATAATTTCATAACATAATATTTGTATTCTAAAGTGCATCTTGATTTAGGCATGTTTACTGCAGATATTTTTACTGGAAGACAAGACGTACTAAGTATGAAAATAATTTTTTGCAGTGCAAATCATGTGACAAGTTTAACATGCAGATCTGGCCGGTGTGGTGACATGGATAAAGCAGACATTTGATCTGACACAAGCGTCCAGGCTTCAGAGCGCTGAGGGAGAGCTGTTCTGTTAGACTGTGGGAGGCGCTCCACGCGGGAAGGAAAGATTGATGGGATCAGAGCCTCAGAACAGCCGAGGGGAGCTTGTAGGTGTCTGTCAGTGCTACCGTGCACAGTGGCACACATGCACACTCTCCACACAAATACACAAACACACAGCCTATCAATACCCAACACAAGGCGACATGCGTCTGTCAGCATTACATAATGCGAGGGATGTGTATGGAGAGAAGGATGAATGGGTTTCTGTCCTTTCTTCAATGATTTTTTACTCTTCATCTGAGTTTATGGCTCATATCACATAAAAGGCAAAACTAAGTCTTAGTTTAGTCTAGTTTTGCATTAGGGGCAAAACTAAATCTTATTGTGTAATAGTAACATTAGGTCAAGTGAACTTTTTTTTAAAGGGTTTAAAACATGTTACACTGTAGCACGTCATATTCCTGAAAGTACAATACTGTTGAAAAGTTTTGAGTTTGTACAATTTTTAAAATGTTTATAAAATAAGTCTCTCGACAATACTGCATTTATTTGATCAAAAATACAGTAATATTGTGAAATAGTATTACAATTTGAAAGAACTATTTTCTGTTTAAATATTAATTAAAATGTATTTTCACCAGGCAATTCAGTGTCACATGATCCTTCAGAAATCATTCAAATTTGCTGCTCAAGAAACATTTATTATCAGTGTTGAAAGATTTTTCATATTTTTTTCATGATTATTTTATGAATAAAAACTTCAAAAGATCATATATTTTAAATAGAATTATTTGTAACATTATAAATGTCATTACTGTCACTTTATCAATTTAATGCATCATGGCTGAATAAGTGTGTATATATATATATATATATATATATATATATATATATATATATATGTATATATATGTATATATATGTATATATATATGTATGTGTATATATATATATATATATATATATATATATATATATATGTATGTATGTATGTATGTATGTATATATATATGTATGTATATATGTATGTATATATATATATATATATATATATATATATATATATATATATGTATGTATATATATATATATATGTATGTATATATATATATATGTATGTATATATATATGTATGTATATATATATATATATGTATGTATATATATATATATATATGTATATATATATATATATATATATATATATATATATATATATGTGTGTGTGTGTATATATATATATATATATATATATATATATGTGTGTATGTGAGTGCCCCTATAGAGAATGTGAAGCTGACGTCACGCCGCATAGAGTTCTGGGAAACTGCTTTTAGGGCTGTTCGATTCCGAAATTTTTGCATTGACCATTAAATTAGTGCATTAAATTAGTGCAGTGGACATGCATTTATTGCATGAATGGAACAAGACGTGCACAGTTCAGCTGGATGATGTTTACTTTAACCGTATGCTTTGCACAAAATTAACAAACTGTACACTGAAATAAAATAACCAGAACATTAACAACAACACAAGCTCGTGGTTTATCTCAATCACATGCGCTCTACGTTTTCTTTCTGAATTATGGCTGATAAAAAGTTTAAAAAAATAGCGTATTATTTAAGATGGAAATAAGATCAAGACCTCGATCACGTCATTAACTATTCTGTCGTGCAGTGCTCAAAGTTGTTGACAACATAAGGCAGTTCCACAGTAAAATAACATCTGAATCATTTTTTGAACTGGTTCATCAAAATGATCTATCCGAAAGAACCTTTTCGTGGAAATGAATCAGAATAACTATTAGCGAGCAAGAGGCGAATTAATGAGTGTTTCTTAAACGGATCCATAGATAAGTTCCCATTCAGTCAGTTCACTCGGTAAAACACATGACTATGGGATATCAAGACACAGACAGTGTGCGTGGACATCCGCGGACGCCCTCCTATTGACAAGGTTTATGTCACATGGAAGGTGCGTGGAACGCGGGTGGCCGAAGTAGCCTACTTAGGGCTTAGGTCTGCAGGCTATATGTGTGAACCTTTGTTTGAGCCTTTAGAAGCCTTGAGTCTAAAGATGCTGCCTGGTGGTTGGCGTTGGCATCAGAAGCACATTGGGGATTTATGCGCTGTCAGTGCATCCCTTGTGCATCAAATTTTGGGTTGAGTGGTGTTGCATCTGAACGCAGCGTACCCTGGTGGCACGCGTGCATCACTCCTCCCTCTCTCCTCTTTACCTGTAGCCGGTGGGTGTTGAGCGCACTGGCGCCGTTGTACTGTGGCTGTCTTCGCATCATCCAAGTGGGTGCTGCGTACTGGTGGTGGTTGAGGAGACATCCCCTCATGTGATTTGTAAAGCGCTTTGGGTGTACAAACAATGCACAAGGAAAAGGTTATATGGATGCCTCATTCATCCATTCATCATGGAGACGACTATATGATGTCTGCGTTTACATCTGCAAGATGTTTTTTGCAGTATTTGCTCATCTACAATACACCTATAGGACGTTTCCTATCAGATGTCAAGTGGACATTTATAAGAGGTCTTTAAGATGTTTATGTTTTTGGAACATATGTAAAACTGGCATCTTAAAGGTGTCTGTCGGATGCGTGTACACAGCAGATGTTTTCCAGATCAAGCGATCTTTAACAGACATCTTGCGGATGTATGTGTGCTATCTGGGTACACACCAGACAGGAGTGCACTTTCGTTCAAGCTGCCTGCCCTGTCAAATCTCTGACTCAGAGGGAGACAGGAGATTTCAGGCTCTTGTATGAGCTGTACGCAGGTACATTGAGCAGATGCAGGCTGTGACCAGCTTTTCGAGATATTTACCAACTCGGCCCATGTGAAGCCGCTGCTTGAAGGGCTATGGCGTCTTTCGCATTGGATTGTAGAAAGTTAGATTTATCGTGTAAGAAATGCCTGTTATGACTAATGCCTGCTAGGGTGCTTGGGTGCTCTACGAGGCATGGTTTAAGATGTTCGTGCGACTGCCAGTTGGGCATCACTGCACAAGTCTGTTCATTTTTTGGACTAGACGTCACTGTGGCAACGGTAGCTATGTCCGTGTTTACCGCAGGGGTTGCAAGCCAGGGGCCATCACTCCCGTGAATACTCCCGTGGGGTATGTGGCGGTGCTGGTCCCTTAAGGTTAGTTCGGCGACTTTGCGGGGCGTGTATATATGTCCCATAGTCATGTGTTGTACCGAGTGAACCGACTGAAAGGGAACGTTGAGTTATGCATATAACTACTGTTCCCAGAAGGAGGGAAACGAGGTACAACACCTCCGGGCCCCACGCAGTCGGAGGCTCGGTTAAGAGCTGGACTGAACAAAGGGAATGACGCATGCGACCATATTTATATGCTGTGGGCAGGTAGCCCCGCCCATGTCGTCATGCGTCATTGGCCTTTCAGGCGTGATTGGCGCAAGAGCGCTATATCCCATAGTCATGTGTTGTACCTCGTTTCCCTCCTTCTGGGAACAGTAGTTCTATGTGTAGTTGGCCTTTTCTATGTGTGAAAACCCCAAGGGAAGCAGGTCACAGAGATGACAAGAAGACGCCGGATAGTAAATCTATTAATAATGTCATCGATTAACCCACTGCCTTGTCACTCAATAAAAGAATCATATTGCTACGTGTTTTTGAAAGTTTGGATTTTGTTTGGTTTAATAATTAACAGCTTGTGAATTAGCAGAACTTGAACAGGGACTTTAAAACGCTCAACACAAATAACACTTCATGTGGTTTATGTACCAAGACAGCGTTCATTGACACGTTAAGCGTTTTCCTCTCATATAAAGAATGCTTAATGTAACGGGACAGTGATATTAAAAGACCACATTCTCTACACACCTTTCTAATAAAGCATAAGATCTGCAGAAAAACCCAAAATATGAACTTTAAATACTGTCTTAATGCATAAGCGTTTTCTTCATTACGATTTTCTAAAGGGACGAAAAAGCTTAATGTTTAAACAAGTTGCGTTAATATTCTGGCCTCATCTGCATGTCTTTTAGCTTCACTGTCTTACTACATTAAACCAGCATTTTAAAATGCTACAAAACTGTTCCAGGGATTTAATTTTAGTTGTCATTTATTGAAATAAATATAAACATACAGTGTGCTTTTGTCTGTCTACTGACTGTGACCCACAGTCTATGATTCTCCTCCATGGCCATGGAAAAATTTATATTTACAATGACAACAATTATACTTCGTCATTAAAACATTTCCAACAAAGAAATGGATCGACTTCTGTCAGCTTGTTGAACAAACACTTTATTTGGATAATCTACCACATGACGGCTGAAGCAGCAGCAAGCATCTAGCGAGTGACACTGTTTTCAAGCTAATCATATAAAAGTAAACGAAATTCTATAAATCATAAGAGAAAAAAAAATCTAATTATCATGCGAAGCGATAAAATAGCTTCTCTTCCCTGCAAATGATCCAATGAAGAATGCAAATATTTAACTTAAAGACAAAAACAAAACAAAAGATAAACAGGTATCCGTATTAATTGCAGCATTTGCAGCAGAGGGTGATCCTTTCAAAATGGCGGCGGCGCCCCAGCTTGCAACGCGGCGTGAGCTTCACATTCTCTATTATGGATTTTTGAAAATTAGCCTCCATGCAGTGTGTAACACAGTTCTAAGTGAATGAAAAGATCCTGCAAAGTTTTAAATCTGAAAATGCACCATGTATAAAGTTATTGTCTCTACTAAAGAAAGAGTCGACTCTGAATCATTGAAACAAGTCGTTTTTAAAACGAATCCCAAGCTGTTTCATGTTGATGTCAACATGAAACATTAGCATATTGCCGCCCACTTGTTGGTCTTTTCGTGTTGGTCTGAATGAAAATGCAAATTCATTCTTTGCCACTAGATGCCGCTTTTGGAACGGTAAAATAGCGGTTTCTCCGGTAACGCTGTACACAAAGCAGCACTGCTCTCACAAACGCTGCTTTATCAGGCATTACAGGCAAGATGAAATGAAAATGAAATCGACCAATCACACAGATTAGCGTCACGCAAGGGAGGGGTTTGGAAAAATGAATCGTTGAGCGAATCGTTTGGGAGTCGTTGAGCAAGTAAGGTAAAAATAAATGCATATTAAAAGACAATGAAAGTGTTTTTTGACCTTGCATGCATGTCAACCTGTTATTGGGGACTCACAAAACCAAAATATGAACCTTTCATTACCCATAATAGGAGCACTTTAACGGTTTCATGTGAAACTACAAGTTGGAAACTATGATACTTTTGACATGCATTAAAATCTGAGAAATTTAAACGTCAGATTCAAAATTTTTAATTCCAAATTCAAGTTATTTTTGCAAGAATTGACAATTAACATTGACAGACTTGTGAATAAGGATTATTAGAATTGTCTACAGTATATAGTGTGTATAAGATTATTACATAGTACATGATTATTTTTGTACATTTATTTTATACAGATATATAGCTTACTCTTGAAACTTGATAATGCAGCGCCATGACATTTTTGCTTCTTTACTAAGTTTCTTCTGATGTTTTTCATTTGGATAAAGCATCTTCTAAATGCCTAAAAATAAATTACATCATAACGATTTATAAGTGTGCTTTAGACTTAGTAAAAAGGATGTAATCATTCACATTACGGTAATATCTTTCATGTGGCATGTTTGTGATTTTTAATGCATCATTAGTATTAGTACTATTATTAATAGTCCTGTTTCTATTGTATATTGTTAAAGTCAGTGTGTGTCTGTGTGTGTGTGTGTGTGTGTGTGTGTGTTTGCTCTTTCTGCCCTTTGTCT
Source organism: Spinibarbus caldwelli (assembly GCA_039654775.1). Lineage (NCBI taxonomy): Eukaryota > Metazoa > Chordata > Actinopteri > Cypriniformes > Cyprinidae > Spinibarbus > Spinibarbus caldwelli. The sequence goes on from CM077252.1 coordinate 9,335,996, forward strand.
CGGGCACAATAACATCTGAGAGGGAGGGTTCTGCCGCAGTCCTGGCTGTGCGTCAGTCCAGGTTAACGTCTGCTCGCCGAAGGGGGGGTTGTACGTGGGCCCGGCTCCTGGAAATGGGAACGGTTAACTGAAGCATGTTAATAAGGAAAGGCTTGTCTCTTCCATACTAACACTTGGATGACTCTGCAGGCTTTGAAGGAGGCACGGTGGGGGTAGTTTGGGGTGGGTTTTGGAACTCACTCACCCACTCATGGTCACTAACCAACCCCCTCACAACAAGCACCCCTCCACGGCGAGGCTGGGCTGAAGGGGGTTTGCTTGCATTGTCAAGTAACGCATTGACCCATCACTTTGATGCGTATCGATACTGACAGCCCGCTCTCTCTCTCTCTCTCTCTCTTTCCTCCCTCCCTCAATCTATCTCTTCCTCTCTTTCCTCTGTATCTTTCTCTCTCTTTTGCTGCAGGTCACTGAGGCTCAGATCCAAAGTGTTGGACAGACGCCATCTCAGTTGCTCATCGAGCCACATCCTCCCCGTAGCTCCGCCATGCACCTGGTGAGAACAGCGTGTGTGTGAGTGTGTAATAAAATCAGTATGTGCGTATTTGTTGTTTTTTTTTTTTTCTGCCCTGCAGTAGGGAAGTCATTATTTCGAACAAGGGCAGTGATGCCTGACCTTCGGACCATTCCCCAAAACATTTCCTCTTTGTATTTGTACTGTAGGCTTTATCCAGTTTGTAGTGTTCTCCTTACTTGCACCCACTTGGTGCTACTTCCAGTAGTCACTGGTTCTGTGTACAACAACCTTCACAGAGCCACACACATGCCCTAACACAAATACATGACACACAGACCTGCCATACTTACAGGAGCTCACAACTCCATCACAGACTCCTCAGATAGTTGTGTCAGGAGAACAGTGCTCTCTACTGGCCATATCCTCACACCTCAATACTAATCATTCCCATCTCAATCAAGCATCTGTCATAACAATCAGACTGGAGTTTACAAAGTGAATGTTGTAATGCTGTCAATACAAGTTTTATAATTAGCGCTTGTTTATATTTCTAAGTAACTGTGTGCAGCCTACTGCTATAAGTTTCACCGTCATAAGTTTTTGGTTGCCAACGATGTCCATAATGAAATGCTCCTCAAATCAGAGTAAAACAGGTTTTTGAAATGATCGCAGATTGCAGATTTTCACCACTGTAACGTCAGTTTAAAGTGTTTTTATCCAGACTATATTATTTTATTATATATTTTACTATATTTTTGGGGTCAGTAAGATTTCATGTATTTCGCCAGTGCGAATAAATCTAGATTTAAATTCAAAGAGACTAGATAGTCACATTGTTTTGAATAGTTTCGTATTTCTATACTTATATACTTATTCGTAAACAAAACGATGTAAACATTATGGAGCATTAAACGCTCTCCTGCACTGTATGTTTCATTCATACTCAAAGCCGGAGGGCGCTCTCGCACTGAAAATCCAAAACGTACTCAGAGAATTAATAATAACTTATGACAAAGGCATGCAGCGATCGCTGAAGCTAAGCCTAATAAAAAGCATAAACGTTTTGACGATGAAACGTGAAGACAATAAATGCACATTTGCGACATTTAAATGCACATTTAAATATTTCAAATAACAATATTTCACAAGATAGTATTGTTGATCAAATTAATGCAGCCTTGGTGAACATAATAGACATAATAGACTTTAAAAAAATCTTACATACTTACAGACTATATATATATATATATATATATATATATATATATATATATATATATATATATATATATATAAACATCATGAAAAAAAAAGAAAGAATTTGTTTTTTGCGGAAGTATTCCTCAATCTTCTCCCCGACTCTCCTCCTAAACTACCACACACAGTCTATCCTGTTTTCCAACTCTTTTTTTTTTTTTACCTCTTTCCTCTTTGCTAACAACCTCTCCTCGTTTGTTTCTCCCTCCCCCCTCTTTTCCATCCTTCTCTTCCTTTGCTTTCTCTGTTCAACAGTGTTTCCTTCCACAGAGTCCTCTCATGTTTAAGGATCAGATGCAGCAGGATGTCATCATGGTGCTAAAGTTTCCCTCCAACTCTCCCGTCACTCACGTGGCCGCTAACACACTGCCACACCTGACCCTCCCCGCCGTGGTCACCATCACCTGCAGCCGGCTCTTCGCCGTCAACCGCTGGCATAACACCGTGGGTGAGTGGGAATCTCTGTGTATACTAATTAACAAGCTAATAGCTTGATTTCACCTGCAAATCAACAAAAAACGCCAACAAAAAACAGCTACACTCCACATGTTACCACTTGGCCATGTGTGAACAACATTACCCAACTAGCCGTTCCCTGGACCCCCCTCATCTGCGGGTCAGAGGTCGGGCGCCGTGGCGACGGTCTAAATTAGCCTATCACGGGTTCTCCTTTCGCCTCACACCTCCCCAGCTGTCACGGCAACACATAGTGATGTCAGGACCAAACGTGGCAACCTCGCTCTCTCACACTACTAATGGCTGCAGCTGCAGGACCAGCCCTCTCCAGCCGTGAGTGTGTGTTGGTCCCACCAAATAATGAACATAATAAGGCCGCCACACTGAGTGCAAAATGGCGGTCTGTGCCTGTAGGCCTGCCTCAAGGGTGCTATAGCTCAGGCCTGCCTGACACTGGAGAGGGAGAGAAATCAATAAGCACCATGGAGAGCTGACTGGTGGGTCTCCATAAAGCCCTCATGTCATATGGGACGGGGTCAGAAAGTGGACTTGACTGTGGCAGCTGGGCAGGTGTCTGTGGAAAGACATTTGTAAGGGTGTCACAGCAAAAGTTATTTTATTTCACAGGATTTTTGTTTTGTTTTCCAGTACAAATATTTAAAAATTGTAAAAAAAAAAAAAAAAAAAAAAAAGCTTGACCCTTTAACATTAGCACTGTCTATATCTACTTTTTATATCTATCTTTCTTTTTATTTATTATAAAAAAACTTTACCCTCTAACACTAGCGCTCTATACTGTTTCTATTCTATCTACTTATTTTCTTTTTTTATTAAAAAACTTAACGCTCTAACAATAGCACTTTCTTTCTTTTTGTATTCTATATACGTTTTCTTTTTATTAAAAAAATGTATCCTCTAACACTAGCACTCCCTATCCTGTTTCTATTATATCTACTTGTTTTATTTTTATTTATTAATAAAAATAATAATAATAACTTGACTAACACTCTCTATTCTATTTCTATTATGTGCCATAAGATAAGTCTGGTTTTCTGGTGAAAAAAATTATATATATATATATATATATATATATATAATATAAAAATTAAGCAGCTTTTATTTAAAACAAGAAAAAAAAAGTCTGGCAAACGGATCAGAAAAATAATTTTTCCTTTAAATTCAATGTATTTTTCTTACCCCATTGGCAGATTTTTTTAGCATAGAGTTTTTAAACGTAGTCATTTATTTATTTATTTATTTTACTTAATATAAGTAATTTTGCTTTTCAAGTAAATGTATCTTGATTTAATAACATTTACCTAGATATATTTGCTGAAAAACAAGACAAAAATACTGAGGAAGGGGTTTTCCAGGTACTGAATGGTGTGTTTTTGATTTCTTTTATTGTCTGTGTGTGTGTAGGTCTCCGAGGAGCTCCGGGATATTCACTAGAGCAGGCCCATCACCTCCCCATCGAGATGGACTCACTGATTGGTGGGTTTGACATTTTTTGTTGTTAAAGTACTTTCTTCTATCCTATTCATAACTAATTTAAATAATCTGTTTGTACAGTAAATTTGTTTCCATGAAAAGTGCAACACTGTGTCCCTCTATTGCTCTGTTTTGAAGAATATCCCAACTAAATCGACACAGCAACTTTGATTTATCCTATAGCATGAGTTTGTGGTGAGACTATCTATTTGTCTGCTTAATAGCAGATGTGGGGAGTGTCATCATATTTGCAATAAAGTGACAGAAAAATCACATGCTTTAGCTTTAGTAAAGAAGGTAAACGCTGACATTTTATACACAAACTTGCACATTTTATACACACACACACACACACACAAAAAAAAAAAACATCTTAGCATCTCCAAACTTTGGAATTTGTATTGCAATAAATTATACTTCTATTTTATTTTTTGTAAGTCAATTGATTTCAGAGCTCTGTAAACATGTCTCTTCCAACTCACAACTCAGGCACAAACAAACGACAAATCACTGACCTGGTTGACCAGAGCATTCAGATCAACACTCAGTGTTTTGTGGTGACGGCTGATAACCGCTACATCCTGGTGTGCGGTTTCTGGGACAAGAGTTTCCGTGTTTACTCTTCAGACACGGGTAAGATGCACTTACTGGACATTAAGGGAGTTATTCACTCGCAATGTTTCATTTTGTCATCATTTACTCACCTTAAATCAAAGTATCCCAAAGGTAGTCCGCATGACTTGAACTGTTTGTAATACTTCTGAAGCCATAGGTCAGGATCAGAGTTGAACTCTGAATCATGAATGAATCATTTTGATTGGTTATTTGAACCGGGTCAACTGATTCATTAAAAGGTTTTGCTCACAAATCCATTTCTTTCTCTCTCATGAAACATCTAAAGATTCTTATAGTTCACTTTTGTGATACTTTTATTGTTCTTTTTGTAATTTTGGATACATTCCACAAACACTTTTATTACATTGAAATGAGTGGCCAAGATATTAATGTTTAATGGTCTGACCAACATATTTGTGCTTTGAATTATGAAGGACAAAAGGTAAATGCTGTATGTTTGTTTGCAGGCAAGCTCACTCAGATAGTGTTCGGTCACTGGGACGTGGTCACATGTCTGGCACGCTCAGAGTCTTACATCGGGGGTGACTGCTACATTGTGTCGGGATCTAGAGATGCCACTCTGTTGCTCTGGTACTGGAGTGGGCGGCACCATATCATAGGAGACAACCCTAACAACAGTGAGTAGCAGCTAGACCTGAAGGAATAGTTCACCCAAAAATGAAAGTTTGCTAATTGACTGACCCAAGATGTAGATGAGTTTGTTTCTTTATCGGAACTAATTTGGAGAAATTTAGCATTATATAACTTGCTCACCATTGAATCCTCTGCAGTGAATGGGTGCCGTCAGAATGAGAGTCCAAACAGCTGATAAAAACATGACAATAATCCACCGCATGGCAACAACATCATGCAGCAAAAAACATCATGAAGCTGCTTGTTTGTAATAAACAAATCCATCATTAGGATGTTTTTAACTTCAAATTGCAGCTTCTGGCTAAAATATAAGTCATTATTATTATTGGGAGAACTATTCCTTTAAGCACAATTACCTCAATATTAAGCATACTACATTATACAATCATGCAAGAAGGGACATTAATATTAGATGTTACATTAATAATGGAGGAGATTATAAAAGCTCACACACTAGGCAACATTATATTATTTTTTCATTTTTATATTAATCACTGTACTAACAAAATCTATAATTGCATAACAAATGAAGGCATTACAGCTCCTAATTGTTCCAGGATCCCTTGCTACTGAATCCAGAAAGCTGTTTTTGTAACATGAGCTGCAAACACGTTAATAAGAAAACAAGTCTGCATGTCTGTGCTTGTTTTTGTGTGTGTTTTGCAAAGATATCTGTGCATTTGCACCACTGATGTGTATTAGATGTATTGTCCTTGTTTCTACGTGTCATGAGCTGTGGTTTAGGTGAGCGTGTTCTCTAATTAACTTCAGTGATGCTCAGACAGTTAATTAAGGATTTCAGCTCGACTGCCTCCAATTAACGAGGTACAGCCCCGCTCCTGTTTTCAAAGCACAGGAAACAAAACTCCCATGATATTCACACACAACTGCGTACTGTGTGCCCTCACAAAGGAGACTAATGGTCTGTATGCTTGAAACTGGAGGAAATTACAAACAAAGAACTATTTATATATAATGAAGAATAAACCTAACATTGTTAACTTTATCAAACTCATGGTACACCAATCTAGTACCAATCTGGTGTCATTATGTCATGCAATATAATGATGTAATGATTTCAATGGCATTTCATTATTTTTTGAGTATTTTTTGAGTAATGCTAATGAACACGTTATGTAAGTATTTATTGGAACAGTTTAATAATAATAATAGTTTATTGTTATTGTTATTAATATTATTATTATGTCCAGAATTGGCATCATGTTGAGTCTGTCCTTTAAGAAATGAACAGTGCCATCTGGTGGTGTATTTCTGAATTATTTTTGGAGCAAAATAAGATTCAGTACATTATATATATATATATATATATATATATATATATATATATATATATATATATATATATATATGTATATATGTATATATATATATATATATATGTATATATGTATATATATATATATATATATATGTATATATGTATATATATGTATATATGTATATATATGTATATATGTATATATATGTATATATGTATATATATATATATATGTATATATGTATATATATATATATATATGTGTATATATGTATATATATGTATATATGTATATATATATATATATATGTGTATATATATATATATATATATATATATATATATATATATATATATATATAGAAGTCTTTCTACCAAAGAATGGTTCAAGAAGAACAAAGTTAATGTTTTGGAATGGCTGAGTCAAAGTCCAGACCTTAATCCAATTAAAATGTTGTGGAAGGGCCTAAGCAAGCAGTTCATAGGAGGAAACCCACCAACATCACAGAGTTTAAGTGGTTCTGCACTAAGGAATGGGCTAAAACTCCTGCATGTTATTGTGCAGGACTGATCAGCATTTACAAAAAAACTTTACCTTCAGTTACTGCAGCAAAAGTGGGTCACAATAGATACTGAAACCAAAGATTCACATACTTCTGCAACGCACAGATATGTCACACTGGATCATTTTTCTCAGTAAATAAATGACAAAGAAAATATTTTTCTCTCACTTGTTTGATTCGGTTCTCTTTGTCTACTTTCAGGACTTATATGAAAATCTGATGATGTTTTGGGTCATATTTATGCAGAAATATAGAAAATGTTATACTAACTTAACTAAATTAAATTTACAAAAAAACAACAAAGAATTAATTTAAAATATTGATATATATATATATATATATATATATATTAATTTTCACTATTTTTATTGTATTTTTAAACAGTTTTATACTGCCTTTCATCATCTTTATGAAGACTAAAAATGCTGGTTGATGTTATTTCATGTTTATTTTATACATATATATATATATATTTTTTTTTTTTTCAACATAGAAATTTAATTGTAAACCCTTTTTTTCTTTTCATTTTGATCTTATGTTTTCATAAGTATGCAGTATATAACCGTTTTTGCAGGAAAGACTTTGACCTGAGGCAACATTTTCACAGTTACACACATGTACACACTAAAGTGGAATGCGCTCATTTAATGCAAAAGTTTTTTATTTTGCCTCATTATATATTCCAGACTTATGCCCAAAATTCTTTGAGGTTGTTAAAACGATATCAGTGTAGCGGTAAAGAAAAACAAACCCTCATCAGCGTGTGTTTTTGTGTTAATGATAAGTTCAGCTGTGCTTCATCAAGCTTCCCCGCACTGCACTTTTTTCATCTGTCTCTGAATGGAGAGTGTCAGGACAGGAACATCCATGAATATTCAGCAGATATCCCAGTACCGGCCCCTGAGGCACTCCGACATGGTGTAGAAATTGATTTCACAGTTGCCCGAGAAAGCCGGAGTGTGTCTTAAATGTGCAATGATTAAAATCCCATCCGGCTCAATCAAGGCCCCGGTGCTTCACGACCCCAGCAGCCGTTCTCCAATTTACACCTCTTAATTGTGTCGCTGTACCGCTGGGGTTCAGCGCCAGGGTTTAGAAGGGCCTGGGTGCGGAATGATTAAATCTTTTGTGATGAAGGTGATCTGGGATCTCCCGAGGGATCCGGTGCTGACACACGTCCCCACCCAGATCACTGACAGCTGGGCTTAGTGCTGTCAGACGGGCCCCCATGGAGAACTATTGATCAAGGCCCGAGTAACCTTTGATTGCTCGCCAACTTTAAAAAAAAAAAAAAACATCTGGATTTGTAGCGGTCATTCTATTGATTCCTGGCTTCATTTAATAGTGCTCTGCATGCAAAGTAATGGCATGTGTCTTAATTATGTGGATGTTAATGAATTTAGTGTTAATTAAAAATGGAAAAGATCTCAATTATTGGGATGAACCTTCTCCCTGTACTATATTATTAGCTTTGTTTTCGAAATCCCTCTGCCTGTACGTATATGTGTAAAGCCAGGATTTATCAACAGAGAACAACTTTATGGTTTATTTAAGTTGCAGTGAATCAGGACTGAGGCTTTCAGGCTTCATAAAGGACACTAAAGCATGATAAAAGTAGTCCATATGAAGTTATATGATGAATTTGTATGCAGAACAGACATGAAATTTAAACTTTATTCACTGAATAAGCTCAACAAACCACCCAGTTCACTAAACCTGAATGATTTGTTCATTCGTTTAACTCATTTACTCAGTGATCTGATCTCAATAGTTAACAGATCACTGGACATAGACTATCGTTCAAAAGTTTGGGGTCAATAAAAATGAGGTTTTTAAAGAAATTAATACTTTTATTCTGCAAGAATATATTAAATTGATCAAAAGTGACAGTAAAGACATTCATAATGTTATAAAAGATTTCTGTTTTAAATAAATGCTGTTCATTTTCTGTTCATCAAAGAATCATGAAAAAAAAGTATCACGGTTTCCACAAAAATATTATAATAAGTAATGTTTCTTGAGCAGCAAATCAGCATATTAGAATGATTTCTGAAGGATCATGTGACACTGAAGACTGGAATAATGATGCTGAAATTTCAGCTTTGACATCACAGGAAATTTTTTAAATATATATTCAAATAGAAAACAGTTTTTTTTGTGTGTGTGTGTGTGTTCATATTTTACAATATTATTGTTTTTACAGTTTTTACTGTGCCTTGGTGAGCATGAGACTTATTTCAAATAATAATAATAAAAAAAATAGAAAAAATCTAACCAACCCCAATCTTTTGAACAGCACTGTAAATTTAGACCTGTTCATCACTCAATGAATGCTATTAAATATTATATACAGTATGACTTACAATCTGACATGTGACTACTTTTATATTATTTGATATCTACTTTGTGTGGTGCTTTTGCATCCTTTTTGAGTCTTGAATGCTTACGTTATTCATTGCAACAGCAGAGAGAAATGTGAGCAGCATATTATTTAGATTCCTTCTTTTGTGTTCCACAGAAGAGAGTCAAATGTGTTTATAACATGAGCACAAGTAAATAATGACATGATTTTCAATTTTGGATGAACTAATCCTTTAAACCATTGAAACACACACACACACACACACACACACACACACACACGTGCGCGCCTTCTCTGAAAGCAATGTTTAATCCATCTGGAAACATAATGTTGATCCCCCCGGCTAATAATTACTGTTTTGCTTCCTCACTGCACAAATCAAGCTAATTACACCACAGGCCCCGTTTTCCTTACGCTTGAATTGCTTCTCTAACTTACTGCAGTGTGTACAAATATACGAGAGTTTTCAAGCGTGATGCTACAGACCCAGGAGGCCGAGCAGTTTAATGATTCTACCTGTTATTTCTCAAATGAACTGCTTTGGAAATTGCAGCAGTGGACCTATAATATGCAAAATGTAGACGTGAAAGGGATGTGGATGTATTCCACACTGTTCATATCTCGATTGCTGTGTTTGTTTGGAGGCAGATTTTAAATGAGTTTTCTACTTTTTCCAAAATGAGTCCTTTCATGGCAGTTCAGCGAGCCGTCCAGCTGGTGCTGAGGTACCACAGGTGTCTTTAAATGACCTCGTATCACCTCTTCCCTCCCTCTCATCCATCATGTGACAGTGTGTGGGCTTCCTGCCGGTGATCATTCGGAGGGGACGCCTCCCGAAGCAGATGTTCTCCTGACCTGCTTTATTGTGGTTATATTGTGTTTGAGTAGTATTCTTACTGGATTACCTTCCAGGCAGAATCAGATTCATTGGTTTTGGTGATGTGCATCGCAAGATTCGGCTAAAACAAAACAAGTTGCTTTTATAGCAGTTTAATAAATCTTTAATTTTATCTAAATGGATCTAAAAGTAAGAGACAACTAGTGAGAATGCTTTTTTTTTCATAATTTATTTTTATTATTATTGTTACTACTACTACTATTATTATTATTATTATTATTATTGTTTTGTATTTCAAAATCCTAAAAGCCTAAGACTAATGATAATGCTTCTATTTTTTCCTTATTCATGCTTTTAATTTACTTTATTTATTTTATGAAATAATTTAAAATTTAGTTTTATCTATTATCATCATCATTTTATATTTAAAAATCCTGACAGTCTAAGACCACTAATGAGAATCTTATATTTTGCTTCTATTTATCTATTATGTTTATTTTTTTCTATTTTTGTTTTTTTAACATTTTTATTTTATTTCTATTATTATCATCATCATCATTTTATATTTAAAAATCCTAACAGTCTAAGACCACTAATGAGAATCTTATATTTTACTTTTATTGATCTATCTATAATGTTCTTCTTCTCTTTTTTTCTCTATTTTTTTTAAATGTATTTTTATTTCTCTTAATATTCAAAATCCTAAAAGTCTATGCTTCTGTATTTTCTATTTTATTTTATTTTAACTAATTTAAAATTGGGTTAATTTTTTTTGTCATCTATTATTATTATTTATGTATTTTTATTTTTTGTATTTAAAAATACTAAAAGTCTAAGACTGAGAATGCTTCTATTTGTTTTTAATTTCTTTTATTTATTTTTATGAAAGTATTTAAAACTTAGTTTTAGCAATTATCATCATCATCATCATCATCATCATCGTCATTTTATAATTTATATTTAAAAATCCTAACAGTCAAGACCGCCCACGTTCGTGCACAACTTCAAATGGAGTATACTTTGAAAGGCTACGTGTTCGACAAAAACAAAGTATACTTAGGCCTTAAGACCACTAATGAGAATCTTTTATTTTGCTTCTATTTATCTATCTATATGCATATTTTTTTCTGTTTTTGTTTTTACCTTATTTTTTATTTCTCTTAATATTCAAAATCCTTAAAGTCTATATGTATTTTATGTCTTCTGTATTTTGTTTGTTTTTGGGGGTTTTTTAACTAATTTTAAAATTTGGTTAATTTTTTGTCATATAATATTCTTATTCTTATTCTTAATTTTATGTTTTGAAAGCCTTAAGACAAAATGCTAAAAGTCAGTTAGAACACCTCCTATATTAAAATCCTATATTTATTTTTATTTGTATATTTTCTGCTGTATGTCTAATGTGTGTGTGTTTCCTGTGCTCATTTGCAGGTGATTACCCAGCTCCCCGTGCGGTTCTGACCGGTCATGACTATGAGGTGGTGTGTGTGTCAGTGTGTGCTGAGCTGGGAATTGTAATCAGTGGAGCAAAAGGTGAGTGAGAGAGGAGCATTGTGGGATATGAAGTGAAGAGGCAGTGTGTGATTCCACTAGAGCGTCTCTTATCAGACACGTCTGTTTGTCAGAGGGGCCGTGTCTGGTCCACACCATCACTGGGGATCTTCTGAGGGCTCTGGAGGGCCCCGACAGCTGTGTGCTTCCCCGCCTGATCTCAGTGTCCAGTGAGGGTCACTGCATCATCTACTACGACAGGGGTCAGTTCTGCAACTTCAGCATCAACGGCAAGCTGCTGGCCCAGATGGAGATCAACGACTCCACACGTGTATGTTCTCAACTCTTTGCTTAGCCACACTTATCCAGTCTGTTAGATTGGATTTCTATAGCAATGCCTGTTTTCTAATAATGCCCTCTAGCTGCCCTACAGTTTGTTGAGTTAAAAGATTAATAAAAAGTTTTTCACTTTTCAGCATTATAACTTAATTAATTTGAATTCATAATGTATTGGGTAAAATAAATTAGTAGTCTTGTAGTTTGATATAGATACTTATTATTATTATTACTATGTAATATATTGATATATCTCTATTTATTTTTTTTTTAATATTACATTATTTATATTTGTTTATATATTATTTTAGAATAATAATAGTAATAGCTTAGTATTTTAATAATTTGGAAGCATATAAATTTTGTAATATAATGTAAAAACAATCATATTTTGTAATATAATGTACAATTATAATTATATTTAATACATTAAATAAGTAATAACAATAGTAATGTTTCACTTTATCATTTATCATTTTAATATTTCATTTATTATTGTTAGTTAATATATATATATATATATATATATATATATATATATATATATATATATATATATGAATTTATTTCATTTTTTATTAATTGTTTTAAACATTACATTATATTTATGTGCTTATATATTATTTTATAATAATTGCATAGTTTTGAAATAATTTGGAAGCATATATACATTTTGTAACATAATGTAAAAAATATATATATATATATTGTAATATAATGTAACATTATAATTATTTAATAGATTCAGTAAGTAATAAAAATTATAATATATGTCATTAATATTATTTTTATTATAATTATTATATTTTGCATTTTTGAAAGTATCGGGGTTAGAAGATTTTGTAATTTTATTTTATTTTATTTTAAGTCTCTTATGTTTCCCAAGGCTGCATTAATTTGATCAAAAATACAGTAAAAACAGTAGTATTGTGAAATATTATTTCTTCTTATTATCAATGTTGAAAACAAATGTGCTGTTTAATGTTTTTGTGGAAGTTTTGTTACATTTTCAGTATGTTTGCTGAATAGAAAGTTCAAAAGAGCAGCAATTATTTGAAATACAAATCTTTTCTAACATTATAAATGTCTTTTTACTGCAGCTATTATTTGGTTTAATATGTCCTTGATGAATAAATGTATTACTTTCATTCTTTCTTTTTCTTTCTTTCTTTCTTTAAAAAAAAAAAAACTGCCCCCAAACTTTTGAATGGTAGAGTAGGTTGCTAAAGTTGAGAAAACATTATTTCTTCTCTTTTGTCAGGCCATCCTCCTGAGCAGTGATGGGCAGAATCTAGTAACTGGAGGAGACAGCGGGGTAGTGGAGGTCTGGCAGGCCTGTGACTTCAAACAGCTGTACGTCTACCCCGGCTGTGACGCCGGCATCCGAGCCATGGACCTGTCACATGATCAGAGGTCAAACTCAAGCTTACACTTTCACCACGCAGAGACAAACTGTACAAACAAATCCTAAACTGGTTTAAACCTGACTCCATTTTCCATGTTTCCAGGACTCTGATCACAGGCATGGCGTCTGGCAGCATCGTGGCTTTCAACATTGATTTTAACCGCTGGCACTTTGAGCATCAGAACAGGTACTGAGAGCGATCAGCCAATGACGGCCAGCTGCCGTCTCGGGCGGTAACGTGCCATTACGGGAGGTGATGTAGCAACTGAAGAAATGGAATATGGATCGAGAAATGACACAATGCTTGTTGGAGAAGTGCAGTAACCCACACTGAGATCCAGCTGCTTGAGTAAATGAATACGCGTCTCAGAAATGCACAGGAGCAATTGACAGATGTCAGTGGAGAGAGCACAGATGGAGGCCAGTTTTTCATCACAAATTATTTTATCTAATTGTCATCTGAGCCAACAATAGTCTTGTCAAAACAGCCTTTTTACTCGTAGTCCTGTCATTTTAACTGTAACCGTGACACTTTGCATAGAGAACCAATAACAATATTTTTATGAGGTTTATTTTCTACTGGCTTGCAGCATATTTCACTTCTCTAGGTTTTTTTCTACATGCCCTTGGGAAAGAAAAGCTACCTGAACAATAAATAAGTCAAAGTCCTCCCTCTGATGCTGAGCTCATGTATGTAAATGCTATACAATTTCTTTTAACTTGTCTGTGAGGCTACTTTCTGAACTATTCTGCAGTTGAATTCTGTTTGTCCTGTGTTTATGCATTTGCCATCATCAAATGCTTTTTGATATGATTGCGAAGAAAAAAAAGAGACGCTTTCGTTTAATGTGATGTCCTGTAATGTTCGTTCAGTCATTCTCCTCGTGAGGATGAATAGTTTGTCTGTTGTGGATGTATTTTATTTCAGATGTATCTGGACTTCTTGATGTATGCAGCATTAAAGACATCTTTTTGGTTGAGCTCTAAATGAGGGTCGAAGCTGATGCTGCATCTGGGCAAATATCATTGTAATTCTTGTGCAGTTTTTTCATTTAAAGTTATACATGGTTTTACACGTGAAAAGACAATGGTGAGGTTTTTAGACTGGTATTTGCACCTCTAACTGGTTTTTATTTTGAATGTTTGCATTCACCAAGCTTTGTACATCTCAAGATTTTTTTTTTTTTTTTTGGTTTTCACATGATATCAGAATATTAGTATGAAGAGTGTGCATTAAATATTATTTGTTATATTCCTTTACAGTCTTAAATTGTTCTACTGGCACCTTTCAGAATTGCATTTGAAATCAGAAAATAACATTGTAAAATCACTGCTGGAAGCAATACATTATGTATGATGTATGTGCATCTTTGATTCTCTTACATAATGTAAATCAAATCTATAACTCAGAGTTTATGAATCAAAAAGGCTAAACTATTTTTTAATTGTGTTAGTGCAAATATGTGAAATATTCTGCTGTAAGAAGCATTTTTTTTTTTTTTTTGCCAATCCACATTCAATAAATTTGGTGCCATACTTAACATTTTATTTACAAGAATAGATTTGATATACTGAGCAATGGTTATTTTTAAAACCTTAAAAAAGAGTTTACTTTAATGTCATATTTATGTTAAAATGCCTCAGATTTCAAATGATTTATCTGATGAGAATCGTTTCCATCAGGAACACTGACATTGCAAGTGAAGGTGCCTGCTAATTCAGCAGATATGTTTAAGTTGGTTACTTTTTAGTTAAAACTGTTCAGTATGTCCTAGTGAATCATTGTGATGAGAGAACTGTATTTGCCTACTTTTTATTTATAATAAAAAATTATGAAATGTACTGCACTGAGTAGCTACTGTTTTCTTTTATGCCAAAAATCATTAGGATCTTAAGTAAAGATCATGTTCCATGAAGATATTTTGTAAATTTCCTACCGTAAATTTTCTTAATTTCCTACCGTAAATTTTCTCAATTTCCTACCGTAAATTTTCTCAATTTCCTACCGTAAATTTTCTCAATATTTTGATTTTTGCACCATTAGATTCCAGATTTTCAAATAGTTGTATCTCATCCTATCCTAACAAACTTACATCAATGGCAAGCTTATTAATTCGGCTTTCAGATGATGTATAAATCTCAATTTCAAAAAAATTGACCCTTGGTTTTGTGGTCCAAAATACATGTGCATTTGAGAACAACAATTGGCTATTTTCAGTTCGTTCTTTTACATTCCTTCCGTTACATTCACTTAATCCCGAGTTTTCGATGTTCTAAACGCTGTTTTTAACCCTGGGTAAAGGAACGTTTTATTCTTATTTAATCGCGGTTAGCACCACTTTTTACCCAATGAAACCCTGCTCCGGATCGATGTGGTTAAAATTTCACAACTCGTTCTTTGGACAGTCAAGGAAACATCGCGCCTTGTATAAACAGTCGTTTGGTGACAGAAATGCGTGAATTAGAACTTTTTTATGCTAAAATTTATATTCCGCTCAGTACAAACATTAGTCCGCCTTCCATAATTCCAAGTCGCGTGCTGCGTTCGTTCAATCAGTGACAGACACCGAAAATATGTCAATTATAACCTAACCGTTTAGGAACGTACAGTCTGAAACGTCAGTTAATGTTTTAACCCCGTGTAAAATATGAGCAGTGTGAAACGTGGTTTAGAATTTTCAAGGGTTAACTATTTCAATAGCCCTATTGTGGCTGAAGGAAACATGCATAACAATGAAAATCTCCTTCTCTACATTATCATTCTCAGTAAATTGACACAGGTTTCTGCTTGAGGAATCATTTATTAACAGGTTTGGCTTGTTGCTGAATGCACCACTGTTCAATGCTACTTGGAAGCAAAGACTCTTCCTCCAGGAAGAAAGTCAAGCCTAAATGACATTTGATGGAAAGACAATAGACAAGTGGATATACATCTATACAAATATACAATGTGTAATCAATGCTTGTGCACTGAATTTTGCATATGAGCTAGAATATTTCCTATATTATAATGAATTGATCTACATCCTATTGAAATATAGGTTGATCGTGGATTGGGTTCTAGTCTAATTTTGACGAGCAAACACAGCAGATACATTTTTAATTAAAAACCAAAAAACATGCTATACTTTAAAGAACTACTCTTTTAGCCTTTGTGCTTTTCACCCCTTCATAGTGTCACCTGAAGCCTTTACATGCTGGAGGCTTCAATAAGCTGTATAACAATGTTAAATATTGAGAAGCACAAACATAACCAAGACTGGTCTTCACTGAAACTAGTTGCTTGTAGATGGGGTCAACATGTCTTGATGGAATAGTAAATGAATATTAAAAGCCCTCACACTCAGATCACATGCAAGACAAACACACTCGGCCTTTTACACTAAGTGTGCAAACTTCACAAAACACCACATAAAGGAATTACTGTATAAATAGATAAGAAATCTGAAGCCCTGACATGGCCAAGTAACAAAAATTTAATAGCTAAATTTTTGTGTATATAATGCAGCTAAATACTATGTTGGGTCCCACTTTATATTAAGCATCTTTAACTTCATCCATCTTTAACTTTAAGTACTTCTAGCAGAAAAATAATTGTTTGGTACAATGTACAATTGTGTTCATGATGTATAACACTTTTGCTGCTATTGACATGGGAGAAGGGTTAGGGACAACAGCGTAATTATAAATCGAATGTAATTACAAAAAAAAAAAAAATACAGATGTAATAACATGCAGGTATTTTTTAAATATAAGCAAAACAATAAGTATGTTAAATGTTATAGTACATAGGCTGGTATTACAGACACTTAATATAAAGTGGGTCCTTATGTTGGAATTTCTGTGGATTTGAACAATTACGAATAAACTACTTTACTTTTTCTTGTTTTGAGCCCATAAATCATTACTATGGAAACCCATTTCTGTGACTGAATAAAAATAAATAACAACAACAGAAGGTAATTGCAACATTTTATCTCACAATTCAATTTTTAAAATTTTTTTTTTTTTACTTTTTTTCCAGAATTGCAAGATAAACTCAAAATTGTGACATAAATTTGCAATTCTGAGAGGAAAAATGGTGGAAATGGGCATCATTCTGTCATATCATATTTGGCCATAGTGTGACAAAAACAACAACACATTCCAATAAAAATGGACTTTTTGTTTAGACATTATACTGCTTAATGCGAAAAAAAAAAAAATCTGACTAAAATATTACATTCCACTTAAAAAGACAAATATGCACAATTTTAGTCCAAATGGAGGCTACTCTTTAAAATCAGTAGTGGACATTTAGTGCGTCTTTGTTTTCCATTACGCTACTTTTTATAATAATCATACATTCGGTTCTCTTGTTAACGTAAAATTAACATTCTGAGAAGGAATTCAAATTATAGCTGTACGATCTACTTATCTTCACGACAAGTGGTACTGACAGAACTGAACTTACAGAAAAGAGATTATAGCAGCAGAACACGTTAAATCAGCACCCATCACTTGGATTGCATTAAATTCAAACAAACTTTTCTACAGCCACATACATCAAAAAGAGCTTCAACTATTCAGACATTTTAGAAAGAACATTCTAATGTCTAACCAACAAACAGAAAACATGTTTCTCAAAGAAAATGCTGAAATGTGTCAATTTAAGTTATCAGTTTGAAATAAATGTACAAACTGAAAATATTTAAAATATATAAAGTTCATACAAAAGGTAAAAACACACGTCAAAGATTTTGTCACTGAAAAAAAAAAATGCTAAGACATCTCAGGTTTATTATAGGTATTAAACAGACGGCATGTGTGTGATAGAAACAGTGTGTTTGGAGGTTTGGCTGCATTACTCTCTATCCAACAAAAACAAAAGAGAGACGGTTTACTGCTAGGATGGTCTACAAACAAAACCTCATATAGCACCAAATGTAGTTATGATGAAGAGAAAACTCAAACAATGACAAGGGCTTCTCATTTCGGAAGAAAAACTACCAAGAGTGTGAGATTATTTTTACACCCCTCATAAAACCAGCCCATCCAGTCCTAGTTAATCACATCTGCTCCACGTAACAAACGTTCCTACTCAAAAATTCTTATCATTCGCTATTCACAAGTCAGTTTACCTTTACTTCTAGATAATTTTCCATTGGTTCCTGCCAAGACCGGGTTTGTGCTTAAAACGGTGATGTGGGAGAGCGGACCGTCTCAGCCGAGCTGGGGGAAATGTCCTCTGACTCTGAGGTGAACTCGGTGGCGGCGCTGGAGGGGAAGGTGCTCTGGGTGCTGCGGGGAGCAGCCGCTTTCACATCCTGGTGGCGTCTTCGTCTGAAAACCTGCCTCTCCTTATCAAGAGGGGTGGTCTGGGGAACACGAGAGCATGGGACAGTGAATGACTGCTCAGGAATCAACGGGCAGAGAGATCGGATGGGTGCAGGCTAACAGATTTTCATTTGCATGTGGATTACAATTAAACAGTGTCTTTCCAAGACAGCTAAATCAAAACTTGAGTTTTTTAATTAAGACTGAACTGTGGTTAAAGTGCTAAAAAAAAGAAAACGATGGTTATAGTGAACTATTTAGAAGCAGTACACCAAGCATACATCTCAGATCTGATTCATAAAAAGGCTAATATTATTTCCATATTTTAAATTTATGTATATAAACTAATTAAAATATATACACAAACACAAAATATATACATAAAAGTTTGGGATGAGTAATGTTTTTAATGATTTTCAAAAAAGTTTTTTTATGCTCAACAAGTCTACAATTATTTAATCAAAAATGCAGTCAAAACAACATTTTGAAAATATTAAAATTTAAAATGAATCGTTTTCTATTTGAATTCAGTTTTGCATCACAAATTACATTTTGAAATATAAATGGAATGACATTTTATTCCTGTCTTCTGTCACATGATCCTTCAGAAATTATTGAAGAATTATTTTTAATTCATTGGTGATAACAGTTATTTGAAATATATTTTTAAGTCTTCACTCTCTTTTGACCATTTTAATGCATCTTTGCTCCTTCCTAAATAGAAGTATTAATTCATTTTTTTTAATTACTCCAAACCCTCAAATTTTATTTAGAATGTAATATTGTGTTTGTAGAATCCAATAATATAAAATGTAAATGTTCGCTTTTTGTAAATTGTCCATAAAATCTTTCTCTTGTAAATTGTCAGATTTAATTTAAACAATGCAGCAATTACAGAAAATGTTTTTATGAACAATTTACACAAAATACATTTTTACCATTTTATGTTTTTATTTTTTAATTTTTTTTTGCACTCAATGAAAGAGTCCAGGCCTAACTAATCAATAATAATTTCGGTTTTCATTATCGATTTCAGCACTTAGTTTCTACAGCTCTCCCGCCAACACATACATGTGCACACCAAACACTTTGACTGCACTCTGCAGTATATCCAGCACAGAACCGCACATTCAAGCCAGTGTGTAACTCATAACCAGCAGTGTCATGCATGCTGGGAAGTAAGTGTACACTTCAAATGTCCAAGCATCTCAGAAGGCAAAGATAAACGGTACTAAACAATAACACAGAGCAAAGAAAGAGAAAAGTGAAGCACTGACAAACAGAATTCAGCAAAGCACCACCAGAAAGCAATAGGTATGAACTTAAAAGCATTAATGGCAAAAAGCAACACATCACCCCACTGTATAGCACGAGGCACAGAGTGTGAAAGGAAAGAGACTATGGAGACTGCCAGCACGCTGCCATGGAAACACTGCCGCTCTGTGGGCATACCTTATCCAATACATCCCTGGGTGCGGGTAGCAGTCCAAAGACCCTGAACGCTTGATGGTAAACCCCTCGTCCGGCTGAGCAGAGAGAAATGAGTGCAACTCAACAGATCAGATCTTTACTTTCACCGTGTAAAACAGCACAAGCTTTGAGCCACGAGGTGCTGTTCAATAATGGTGTTATATTTAGAGGCAGTTCTACAAAACAAGAACAGTAAAGTGCTTATAATGTTTCACCATTTCTACACACTGTATAGAGACACTCAGTTTGGGAAATAAAAATGTATGAAGCTAATGAAACAGTAAACATGCAAAGCAATGTGCAAATAAAGAAAAACATAAATACGTATTTATGGGGTCAGTAAGACACATTCATTAAAAAAAAAGCAAGTTTTCCACAAAAATATTAAGCGGCACAACTGTTTTCAACATTGATAATAAGAAGTAATGTTTTGAGCAAATCAGCATATTAGAATGATTATTGACACTGAAGACTGAAATTACGGATGCTGAAAATTCAGCTTTGCATTATAGGAATAAATTGCATTGTAAAATATATTAAAATAGAATAAAGTTAATTAAATTGTAATAATATTTCACAATATTACTGTTTACTGTATTTTTGATCAAATAAATGCAGCCTTGGTGAGCATGTTTTTTTTTTTTAAAAATCTTATTGACCCCACATACTTTTGAAAGTTAGTACATATATATATATATATATATATATATATATATATATATATATATATATATATATATATAACTATCAAGCAAAAACTAAACAAAAAACTAAAAAAATATCAAAACAAAGTGAGAATGTTTTGAAAGACAATATTTTGTTTAAATTTTGTTACATGCAGATGTAAAACTAGTATGTGTAATGTTATTTAATTCACCTACATCAAGAAAGCAAGTATGAAAATATAAAAATATAGGAATCTTGAGTGTCTAATTTGATTCAGTCCCTGACAACAGTGCTGACAGTCATTATATAAGCAGAGCACAGAATCAGAGGAGGAGATGTCACAGCCAGAAGAAAGCAGTAGGATGGAGTCTGCCAGGAGAGAAGAGGAATGAGAGAAGAAGAGCTGATGGATGAGTCAGCGAAGAGCTATGAGATAAGAGCACAAACTCCAGAATATCTGAACACCTCTAACTATATTTAAGTAGATTTTATTATAGCAGATTCAACTGCAGTGTACTGCAGACCTTCTTAAGGGTTTGTTCCAAAAAACCTGAGGGCTATTCAAACTCAAAACAATGTGAACTGAATGTCAATTTTTCATATCCAAACTGTTGGACAAGAGAAAAACACAATCCAGTCATTCAAATCCTTGAATGCCAGGTACAATACATTGTGAAATAGTATTAGATATGTTATCACTCTTTTGGAATAAAGCAGTATTTCCATTAATATTTGATTTGAGAATATCGGCTTTAATTAATGTGGGTAATATTGTCAAAAATATAGTTACACTTTATTTTAAGGTGTCCTTGTTACAGTGTAATTATACACTTAAGTACTGAGTAATATTAGTTATCTACATGTACTTACTATAAGGTTAGTGTTAGGATTAGGTTTTGTCTTATTTGCATGTAATTATGCATAATTAATTGTTATTATAATAGTAAGCACATGACACCTTAAAATAAAGTGTTACCAAAATATATAAACACATTTAAACCTAAGAGCTAAATAGGCGACTCTTACTGCTATGACAGTGACTCCTGCTGTGGTGTTGTTGGGTTTGGGGCCCATGTTGAAATGTTTCTTAATCTTGCCAGCCACAGACAGCTGGTGCTGATTCTCACACATCCTGTCATCCTGAGAAAGAGCAGAAAGAGTACCTCCACATATCAGTTTCCTACTAAGAGTCTGAGAATAGCACATACACTTTAAAACAGACAGATAAAGTCTTACATTGACCCAGGGATGGTCTAACACCTGTAGAGCTGTGTATCTCTGGTCCACCTCCACCTGTAGCATGCAGGTAATAAGTGCCTGTATAGAAATTAAGTAAAAAAAGAAAGAGAATGAGGTTTATTTTTCTTTCCAGAACTCTGAAACTTTTTTTTTTTTTGGTATACTGACCTTTGCAGAGTCAGATACATTGTCCCAGTATGGAAGAGGGAAATCCAGCTGTCCCATCACAATCTGGTCAAAAAGAGCTTCCTGGTCATCTGTGCTCCTAAAAAAAAAAAAAAAAAAAAAACATGCAAAAAAAAAAAAAAAAAAAAAACAGATGTGCAGGTCAAAACTGAATTACACAATACGGCCACTAGAGGGAGTGACACATCAAATTTAACTGCATTTAACCTGTATATAATATGAGCTGTAAAGTTGTCTAAATTGAACTCATATAGAATCCAAAATAAAAAGTTACATGCTTATGTTGTTCTTACCCACGGAAAGGAGGGAAGCCGCAAAGCAATATGTATGTTATGACCCCGGCCGCCCAGATATCAACTTTCAATCCATACCTATAACATGAACAGAAAAACACAATATGACAGCACTCTTTAAGTTATTTTCTAGACCAGGGGCCATATTCACAAAGAATTTTATCTTATCACTAGGAGTCCTCCTATATTTCTGCATTAGAGTCAACTTTCAGCCTAAAAATTGTTTGTGAATACAGCCTCAGATCCTTAAAAAGTCTTGGTTTTCATGCTCTGTTATAATAACATTGCCATGCTAATGAATACATGATATATATACCCCGTCTCTGCGACGATCTCTGGAGCTACATAGGTTGGGGTGCCACATATAGTGTAAAGCGGTCCATCCACAACTGTTGCCAAGCCAAAATCCCCAAGTTTCAGGGATTTGCTTCCATCCTGGTGCTCATAGACCTTAAACACATATAAATACACATCAATCTGCATCCAAATCTTTGCTATTTAGTTTCAGGAAACAGATCTTTTTTTTTTTTTTTTTTGGCAAATAAAATTATAAATAAAATGAATTATTAAATATAATTGAAACTAATTTTCAATATAATTTAAAACTAAACTAAATAGTGTTTAGTTTATATATATATATATATATATATATATATATATATTATATATATATATATATATATATAAACACACACATACATACTATAATTAAAACTGAATATAATTAAAATGAATAAAATTAAATATTTTAGCTCAAATAAAATTCCCGACTGTTTGTGTCTGATTTTCAGCTTTATCTCAGTTCTGCGGAAAACTGGTTAAAAAAAAAATCATAATCTTTGCAGAATCAATTTACAGCATGCATTAATCTTATCTGCCACAACTTTACATAACTCACGGGATATTAATATGTGCACCAGGCACGATAACCTTTGTCAGAGCTGTTTTGTTCTTGCTGTTATTAGAGAAACACTACTTTGAACACAGTGTTGTGTCTGAAGTTATAAGCTGGGTAAACTAGGCCCAGTATTGAGTTAAGTTACTTTGTTCTAAAGCTTGTGTAAGAAGCGTTATTTAAGGTATCTCCATTCTAGAAAAACATATTGCATTTGCCTCTCTCAGATGTGAGTGTCATTCCAAGCTGCAGTTGTGATTTACTGTATAGTGACAATATTCTCTTTGTAATATTCAAACACCCACCAGAAGATTCTCAGGTTTGATGTCACGGTGAACAATGTTAAGGCTGTGCAGATATTTGATAGCACTGGCCAGGTTATACAGCATCCCGCTGGCGTACCGCTCTGTGTATTTGTTGGAGGAGGTGATGGCATCAAAGAGGTCGCCACCCTATTCATGCACACACAATTTCACCACATATTCAGGAACAATATCTGAACAGTCAAGTTTAATGCAACACAAAAAAACATTACTGAAAAGTAGTCAGTTTCTTATTATGTTTCTACGGTATCTACAGTATGAGGTTTGTAAGATTTGTTAATGTTTTCAAAAGAGGTATCTTATGCTCACCAAGGCTGCATTTACTTGATCAAAAATACAGTAAAGACTGTAAAATTATGAAATATTATTACAATTCAAAAAATAAATTTCTATTTTGATATATTTTAAAATGTAATGTAATGTAATTTTCAGCATCCATTACTCCAATCTTCAGTGTCACATGATCCTTAAGAAATCTTTCTAATTTGCTTATTTCCTGCTGAAGAATCATTTCTGATTAATAATAGGTAATGTTTTTGTGAAAACCATGATCAAACTTTTCCCAGGATTGTTTGATAAATAGAAAATTTAATTTTCAAAGTTTGAAATTTATGCGAAATAGAAATCTTTTGTAACATTACACAAACACAATTGTCTTTACTGTCACTTTTGATCAATTTAATGCATCCTTGATGAATAAAAGAATTAATTTAAAAAATAAAATAAAATTTAAAGAACATATTGAGCTGAATGTTAGAGGTTTCACCTTGACCAGCTCCATGACCAGGTAGAGTTCACTATATGTGTCCATTTCTTCAATCAGCAGAACAATATTAGGATGCTTCACTCTCCGAAGAATGGACACCTCATTCTGGATCATGTGTTCCTGTGAGCCACAAATGTAACACAGATGATCTTCCATCGTTATTTTGTGTGATATCAAAAAAGTGCATTGTCGTGACTCAATAGGATTGTTTTTAGAAATCATCGTACCTTCCCTCTGCATTTACTCTTGTTAATGATCTTCAGAGCATACTCTCGGCCTGTGGATCTCTCCACACACTCTCGAACCACAGCAAAGTTCCCATCACCAATCATTCGACCCACCTTGTATCTCTCGGCTATGGAAGCAGGAACCTGAGGATAATCTTCCATCAGCTCAGCTAGAAGAAAAGATTTGGGATGTAACATTCAGATGAAGATGATAAAACAATGATACACTTTCTTCAGAGTCTCACAGGGTTCCTCACCTTCACTGCCCAGCCCATCGCCCTCGTCCATGGAGCTGCACACCTTGGTGGAGGCCAGAGAGAGGGAGGAGCCACTGTGCTGAGAGCCCTGTCAGGGAAATTGAAGGGCCATTTTACAACTTTCTAGGGGTTAGTGACAAGACTAACTCATTTTGTCACTGTCTTTTTAAATATTGTGAAACAAGTTATTATATAAATCATAAATGTTGTTGAAAGATCTGGCACATTATATGGTATTGGAAAGAATAACCTACAGTATAAAGGGCAAACTAAAGGACTAGCATAAAATTTGGGATCTTTATATACAGTTTCTGGAAAATAACCAAATATTGGCACAGGCAATAAATACCTCTCACTCTACTGATTGGTATGTGCATATTGCGCTTTTGTATTTTCAAATATATGGATATGCCTGATTTAGCTTAGTATAATAACTTCTTTACCTGTATAATTGAATTTTTGGATGCTTTGGGGGGTGGGGAATTAAAATATATATAAAAATGTATTTTCTATGAATATTTTCATGTTATCTTAATAAAAAATATGTTTTAAAAATACTCATAAGTGTTGATATTCTGTATTAAATAGACCCATATCTTAAAAGGACAGTAGATCCAAAAATGAAAATTCTGTCATAATTTCTTCACTCTCGTCGTTCCAAACATGTATACATTTCTTTCTTCTGATGACCATGAAATGAGAATCTGAACAATATTGGTAACTAAACAGTTTTGTTTCCCATTGATTTTTATTGTATTTTCTGTCCATACAATGAAAGTCAAAAAAAAAAAAAAAAAAATTCTAATATCCTTCAAAATGTCTTCTTTTGTGTTTCACAGAAGAAAGAAAGTCATGCAGGTTTGAGGGTGAGTCAATGATGACAGAATTTCATTTTTGGATGGACTATCCCTTGAAACTGAGCAGAGGTATTGCAGAGGGAAATAAAGGTCAGTTTCTATGGAAACAGCTTGGGTGTGCTAAGAATATTCACGTCTGGAGCGGGGCAGGCGAGGTGAAATTCAGCAATGTTTAATCCACTGACACCATGACATATTTATTTTAACACACCATCGACCAAGAATGAATACATTTTCAGTCAGACTACATTAGCTGCACCGAATATTAATTCAAAAGGCTGTTCAGTTGAAACAATGTTGCATGTTTGTCTTCAGGCACTACTGTACATCTACATTTAAGAGAATTATCTGTAATAGAATTTTTAATTTTCAGCAGGTAACTATATTTAAAGCTATTTCAAGTCACCTTTGGCATGTGTATAGATAGACACTACTGTTCGAAGGTTTGGGGCTGGTAAGATTTGGTAATCATTGATAAAATACAGCAAAACAATACTAATGTGACATATTATTACAATTAAAAATATCTATTTTCTATGTGAATACACAAAAAATATAATTTACAATATTTCTGTGATGGCAAAGCTGCATTTTTAGCAGCCAGTAATTAAAAAAAATATATAAATAAATAAATAAAAAATCAGGATGAGCCCACTGTTGTGAGAATCAGCTAGCTTTTTGAGAATATGCACCTAAATGGAATTTTAATAGAATGTTAAAAGGGTAATTTCACTTGTTTGAGCTACAGAACACAAGCAAATACATCTAATTTAATACCATAAGTTAGCAAAGCAGAAAAACAGGGTAATGTTGACAAATCATATGATTTAGGTCTATCATAGAGAGAGAGGAAATGAAGCAGGCATACAGCCAGGTCAAGAAGCTTGTCTGTTGTTGCTAGGATACATTTTGGGTGAATGTGGCATTATTTAAAACGGATGTGTTTAACAGCAATTCAGTGTGATTCAGCACTATATTGGCAAATTAAAGCACCTGAAATACAGTTAGGATCAAGAAGAAAGATAAAAGCATTTGGTGGCTTTGCTTGATGCAGTGAAAGACACTGTAAATGTAGATAAGTTGATTCCACTTTAAAGGCGTTTTAGTACATTACAGCAAATGCAGATGTTGTGAAAGTCTTTGGAATGACAGGTCTCACCCTTCGTCTCCTCAGACTGGCTGGACTGGTGGGAGATGGACTGGGAGATTTGCCTGACCGTGGGGTCGACAGCTGACTACCTGCTGTTCCATTAGCTGAAATACAGAAAAAACAGAACTCATATTCAGTTAATGTTGGAATATGAATCAAAGCAGGTTGGTAAATCTCATACCTTTGATCAAGAATGACATAGCCTACTTCACCCCAAAAATCAATTTGCAGGAAGAAAATTAAAGTTATTTTTAGGATCACTGCTTGGTTACATTTGAAAAAAAGTTCCAATTCTAAGAATTTAAAAAAGAAAAAATTATATAATGCAATATATATTATAGATTTTTTCCCCCACTACAAATTTAAGAAAATGAAGGTTTTAATGATAATTCCTTTGTTGCAATTACTTAACTGTCATGAAGGCATTGCAAAAAAAAAAATAATAATTATAATCGTGTGTGTGTGTGTGTGTAATTTTTTTCTACCTAAAAGATAAAATATATACTTAATAAATAATAAATAATTAAAATATAATAAACTAATACTTAAATTAAAATATAATATTATTAAACACAAACTGTCAATATGATGGTATATACACTCTTAAAAATAAAGGTGCTTCAAAAGGTTCTTCACAGCGATGCCATAGAAGAACAATTTTTGGTTCCATAAAGAACCATTCAGTCAAAGGTTCTTTAAAGAACCATCTCTTTCTTACCTTTTTATAAACTGAAGAACCTTCTTTTGCCACAAAGGACCTTTTGTGAAACAGAAAGGTTCTTTATGGAACCATTTAGACAAAAAGGTTCTTCTATGGCATCGTGAAGCACCTTTATTTTTAAGAGTGTACACAGTATAAGTACAGATAAGTACAGGCTACATCAGACTATGTTCAATAACTTACACAAGGAAGCTCAATATTTAAAAAAAAATTAAATGTGAAATATTAAGCATTATTATATCATGCATTGACCACTAAAACACTTTCACTACAAATAGATCCTTCAATATTAGAAGCATGCACATAATGCTTAGAAATATGATGAAAACAAGTATCACAGCCATGAAAAATCTGCAAAGCATAAATATTAACCCTTCATTCAGATACAATGCCAAACTAAAAAAGAACTAATTTAATTCTTCTACACCGCCTCAAGCAAGAAAAACAAATAAAATTCAAAATATCTCACCTTTACAAACTTTCTGCACAAACCCATTTGTTCTACCTGCTAAAGAGAGCAGCAGGCTACCAGAGCAAACTGCGATTTGTCCTGCACTCATAGTGACTGTTAGGCAGCGAGAGTATGAATGAGAGTGGGAGAGGAGGAGAGGATGTATGTCTGCTGGCTGATCATAGACAACCTTCTGCGCACACCTTACGTCATAATCAGCCACAGAGGGAGGAGTTTAGCTCATAAACATGCCATATTGTAGTTGCAGCGCTGTCTGTGTGGGTGATTATAAAGATCTCCAAAAAGATCTCACAGCAAAACACTGTGAAGGTGCTTCTGAACGGTGTAAGTGTAGCCGAGCGGATGACGTGGTGTTTTGAGTGGATTTCTGAAGTATCTCAAGCACTGTTTGAATACAAATAAAGCTGTTTGAAGATCTGATTACGCTATGATTCAGAGATATGGCCACTAATCTGATTTCTTTCAGAGCTCCTTAAAGCACATTAAGTAACATATAAATCCATCTCAGTCTCAGATATCAATGTTACTCTGTGTTTGTGTGTCACTGTGATCTGAAAATTGTGCTCCCCTGGCCATCTGTGTACACTATCACAGCCTGACATAATTCAGCATGTGGAGAGAGTGAGAATGCATCATCATGTTATTTTTGGGGATGGAAAACAGATTTGAAGGACTATCAGATCAGCCGTCATTCATGTGTGTGATCACCGAACGACAAACTTGGGGGAAACATTAGTCAGAGCTCATAATGACAGGGAACAGCAGTGAGAACTTCACTTTCAAACTGGATCTCATTTCATATAATCACAAAGTTTTTGAGGGATGGATGTTGAGGATTAGAGGGATTTTTTAGTTTATACACTATAAAAATTGTCATGTAAAGGAATGTAAAAATGCTACAGTAAAACCTTGTTAATTAGTTAAACAATAAGTTTCCTTAATCTATATAGTGAAAAACTGTAATTAATGGGATGGTTCATGTAATTTTAGCAAATGCCAACTGTTAAATGTACAACTCAAAAGAACAAGCCAATTTATAATTTACAGTGAAAAGCCATAATATGTCTTTAGTGTCTTCTGATTAGAGGTGGGCGATATACCAGTAGACACAATAGACACAAACTGGTAGAATTTGTCAACCGGTAGAGATTTTGGCCACTTTATAGGTGTTGAACAGTTAAATACACAGTGAATTACACACTTGTATGTCAAGATGCCGTCTTTGCAAGTATCCTTGTAAATACAGTAATTTAGGTCTTAAGTGAAAGCAAACAGCTGAGAAAGTATACTGGATCCGGGCAGTTCTTAAAGTGACAGCAGTCTAATGCTGCTGTCTGTCATTCATGTTAATCAAACTTTAATTAGAAGAAATATATATTTAATTTACACAGTGAATATGCAGTGGTTTTATACATTTGATGACTTTATACATTGTATATAGTATTTCTTATTTATTTGTTCTACTGTAGGTTTTTTTTTTTTGTCCTATTGCTTGTAATCAGTTTCTTAATATTTAATCACTGACTGTTTACTTGTCTTCAGTGAGCTTGAGTTGTTGTTTATTTATTTATTTATTTATTATTATTATTATTTTTTTTTTAAATTTAGGCTAGTATTAGTTTTTTTGTGATATTGACACTGGTGACAAGAATTATGAAATTTCTATGGCATCAAAAATTGTGATATCATAAAGACCTTATTTAAAGCAAGTATAACTATATTGTGATATATGTCATTACCATGAAATAAAATTACTCATATTGTTATACAAGATTTTGGGCATATCGCCCACCCCTACTTCTTACATGATATTAATTATTTAAATATGTTGTATATAATGATACAGATAAATGTTTCACTCAGAAATAAGTAAAATGGGTGGTAAATATCATTTAAGGTTGGTTTTAACTAAGCCACAATAAAAGCATGTTAAATAAAATATAAACAAAAAAATAAATAAATGAATTGACAGCCTTAATTAAAGTACTAAATAAGTGGCTAGTGGTTCTGGTGGAATAATTATATATACTGCGTAATTAATTTATACTGCAATCTCCACATGAATAGTAAATGGTGTCAACAGATCTTGCAGACAGATAAATTACACAACGACCAAACCACACAAGCACCCAATGTACTGTCTGCGATATTCTTGGGGTTCAACTTCAAGACACATGTCTGGAGACAAAAACAGACTCAGGACAGACACTGACCTCAACTAAGTCACTTAAAAAGAAAAGCTAAATCTTAAACTACATCACATGCTATGTGAAACTGATTAAAATATGTAGGCTACTTACATGAAAAACTATAAATTACATAATTACGTTAAATATATAAATTAATATATAATATATTATATTAATATATAATGTATTTAAAAATATAAAGCAATATAAATAATACATTTCATTCCATTAATTTATGATTAAGATATTGTGCTGACCTGAAACCCAGAGGGAAATGACTAATATCAGCTTACATCAAACTTCAGTCCCTGATGTTCACAGTGTGGGAGCCACTATCCAGCAAATTAAGTAATATCCATATTTCATTACTTTTGCTTAGTCCACTATTATCCTTGACTATAATATTTTGGAAAAATCAGAACAAAGGCACCAGCAAATTTATTACCAGCCAAAGCATTTCTAATTGAAATATCTGTTAAAGATGTCTTATAAAATTACTTCAAATTTTATTTTAGCTAGTTGCCAAGGCAACATTTTTCAATTTCATTTAAACTAAAACTCAAAAAAAAACAAAAACAACTAAACTACTGAAACTTTATCTAAAATGAAAATGAAAACAAAACACAAACATAATATAATTAAAAATATGAATATATATATATATATATATATATATATATATATATATATATATATATATATATATATATATATATATCAATGACTCTAAAATAACACTAGTGCTGTTTGAATGAGCTTTCAGATCAATAAAAAAACAATTACACTAGATTTGTTTGTCCAGACTGCATGGCAGATCTCTGCCCCGTGTGACATTCTGCCAGAGTTTGGAAGCGTTATATTTGCAATCAGGAACCTCTTTCCATATATCATTCACAGCCTCGCCTATCTGGTAGCCAAACAAGTCTGTTCTCCCAAAACAACATTAGCAATATCCCTCGTAAACAATTTGGCCCAATCACCCAGTTTATGCCCACCTGTATCATTTCCACACTGTGTCAACCATTTGAAGTTGATACTCAGTACCGGCTCATTACAAAACAGCACACACAGCGAGACGGTTCCGAGGACTCATTTTGTACCTGGCCGGAATACAAAATTTGAAGAACAGGCCCAAGTTGAAGCACAATAATTGTTCTGTTTTTGTTGTTGTTTTTGACATGTCTCTCTACAGCTTACTGAGTGATGAAAGCCTGACCGGATGAAAGCCTGGTGTTTGCCTGGAACATCAACATCAGGAAGTGATGATTCATGATCTATTCCAGGAAAAATAATGAAACCTAGATCAATCGGATGTTCAGGATAACATTTTGTGCGGTTTTTGTTCATTTAGAAATAGCTACAAACAATCTGGTTTGAGAGGCCTCTGTTTAAAAAGACAACACTCAGTAGTGGATAAATGAGCCACAGCATCAAAATAAGCCAAGAACTGCATGTACGGTTTGTCACAAAAACACTGTGACTACACTACTGTCAGAACATCGCATGTGTAGAGTAACACTGAAAAATTGTGCCAATGTGTCATAAACAGTGAGGCATCCAGAACCCTGTTGTTATAAAAAAAAGCGGTCTAATGTGGTTTAAGATGCAGGCCAGTTAGGTTTTAAAATAGTTTGAGTGCAATTTCATCTAGCCAATTGCCTGATAAACTAGTTAAACACCATGCTCCTATAAGAGGAAAACCTGAATAGAATAGAACAGAATAGAATAAAATAAAGGAGAACATAACAGAAGAAAACAGAGTAGAAAATAAAATAGATCATAATAAGAATAGAATAGAATAGAACAACAGAATGTATAATAATAAGAGTAGAGTAGAGTAGAATATAATAGAATAAAGGAGAGTGGAATAAAGAAGAACAAAATAGAGGAGAACATAACAAATTAAAACAGAATAGAATAGAACAGAATAGAACAGCTGTAGATAACTGGATCATCACAAACAAGAATAGAATAGAATAGAATAGAATAGAATAGAATAGAACAGAACAGATAGCATAAAGGAGAACATAACAGAGGAGAATAGAATAGAATTGAAACAACAGAATATAATAAAATAGAATAGGACAGAATGAACTAGAAGAATACAACATAATGGATCATAATAAGAATAGAATAGAATAGAATAGAATAGAATAGAATAGAATAAAGGATAAAAATAGATTAAAGCATTTAATAGAATACAATAGAATAGAATAGAATAGAATAGAATAGAATAGAATAGGGTGGAACAACATAGAAGAGAACATAACAGACTGAATAATAAGAATATAAGAATAGAATAAGACAAGTAAGTATAGAATAAAAATATAATAGGACAGAATAAACTTGAAGAAAACAATAGAATGGATCATAATAAGAATAGAATAGAACAGAATAAAGGAGAACATAACAGATTAAAACTGAATAGAATATAACAGAACAAAAGAGAAGAGAACATAGAACACAATAGAATAGAATAAAATAGAATAGAGTAGAACAGAATGAACTAGAAGAATACAACATAATGGATCATAATAAGAATAGAATAGAATAGAATAGAATAGAATAGAACATAATAGAATAAAGGATAAAAATAGATTAAAGCATTTAATAGAATAGAATAGAATAGAATAGAATAGAATAGAATAGAATAGAATAGAATAGGGTGGAACAACAGAAGAGAACATAACAGACTGAATAATAAACTTGAAGAAAACAACAGAATGGATCATAATAAGAATAGAATAGAACAGAATAAAGGAGAACATAACAGATTAAAACTGAATAGAATATAACAGAACAAAAGAGAAGAGAACATAGAACACAATAGAATAGAATAAAATAGAATAGAGTAGAACAGAATAGAACAATTGAGAATAAATGGATTGTAAGAATAGAATAGAATAGAATAGAATAGAATAGAATAGAATAGAATAGAATATTTTTACAATTCTAAAAATGGTTTGGCTGTTAGTGGTTTTAGAGTCTGCTTGAAGGTAGAAAATGAAACCATTCAGTACTGGTTGAACTAAAAATTAATTATACATTATCTTAATCCATTCATCTAATCATCCACTGATGTAAAAGTTAGTTTTGTCATTACCAGAACTCTGCGAGAAGGTCCAGCTTAGCAGACTATTAGACTACATCAACACCAAACACAGGCATCACAGTGACTTGAACACTGCAACATCCCATTAAATTAATCTGTTAATTGCCAGAGGAGCTCATTAGAGATGGAGAGATTGAGAATGTGTGACAGGTGTCAGCTAAATTAGCTCCCTAATTTGGAACATTACTTCTCAAACACATCTTCTGAGAATCAAAGAGATATGAAGATAATTAAGGCTACAAACTGCAACACTCCACACTCATCCATGGTTAAAAATGTACAACTTTGAATTCTGCGACTGCAATGAATCAACTAACAAGTACCCAGTTTAGATTTCATGAGTCACTCCTGCATGGATGAATGTCAGCCTACTATACCCAACCTACAGTTTACAGCTACAGGAATGCTTTTATAAGCATGATTAGATTAAACATCAGTCTGCTGTAAAGACCCATACCTGAGCTGCTGGAACCAGGGGACTTGCTCCTTCTTGACGGTCCACCACTGCGGGGAGAGCAGCGGCCCTGCATGGAAGAAATACGGCCATAGGACTGCGACTTCACCACCCTGCACTCTGAGAAAGCAGCAAAAGACAAACAAATCTGAATTCAGTCTGCTTTTACTTCAGAGGCCTCAGCAAATCTTTCTCCCATCCAACTCTACACTATGAGCCTCCTGTCTCCATAAAACACACTGAAGAATGTCTCATCTGTGTGGACGACTTGATGTCACCGCCGATCAATCTACCGCAACCTCAGTCTGACCCAAACATGTCAGTCTGACATACTGGAGGTCTGATCAGAGGAGATCTGACAGGCTGGTTTGCTCTCGGACCACATGCACAGAGTCAACATGTCTATCAATAGGATTTTAAAATAGCTCATATTCTGGTGCATGATTCTGCATAGTAAATGTCAACAGCAATTAGTTTTGTTTAATAAAAGTGGATAGTAATGAACTAATGTGATAATATTAGTTACAAATGTCATTAAATAATGGTACTGCTAAATAAACATTTTACCTTAATATGTTATTTTGTTTACAAAAAGCAGCATTTTAAAATGGAAAACACATTTGCTGTTAATGTCAGTAAAGCTTAAAAATAGATGCAAATGTCAACACTGACACAGACAGCTAGAAACAAATGCTATAGCTAATTAATTAAAACAAACACTAGGGGAAGAGCTTATCAAAATTAAAATCCCAGCTCTCAAATAATACAATATTAAACAAGATGTTTATTTGTCAGAAGAGCTTATTTAAATCTATAAGTCTAATTATTAATTACTACAACAGAATGTGAAGGACTAACTTTTAATAGTTATTGCAACCTAATATCATTTGATTTAAATGGACAATTACAGAAGTTTAGTCATGTAACTGAGGTCTGTGGCACAGCTGTTGTTGGTCCTAGGAAAACAGTCACACTTTAAAAAGGGATGGACACAATATACATTATCTTACCACTCTCATCCAACAGGAAGTCATCCTGGTAGCGGAACTTCTCTGGGCCACAGGCAATAAATATATCATCTTCGCCAAAGAAGTCTTGAAGGCATGTCACCTACAGAATCAACAGAGGTAGATATATTATTCACCTAAACATCAGTATATTTGAAAATACACTTCCGTTCAAAAGTGAGAAATTGGTAAAATTTTAATTTTTTTTTAAAGTCTCTTATGCTTACCAAGGCTACATTTCTTTGATCAAAAATAGAGTAAATACAGGAATTAGGGGTCGAATGATTATCGGTGCTGATTTTTATGGTTATCGGTATCGGTCATTTTCAAAACCGTTTTGCCGATAAAATAATTTAAAAGCATTTATAGAAAGTTTTTGACAGAGGTTTTAACAGAGACATTAATTTTCATTTTTAAACCAGACACATACATATTAGTGCTGTCAAATGATTAATCATGATTAACTGCATCCAAAATAAAAGTTTTTGTTTACATAATTTATGTGTGTGTACTGTGTATATTTATTATGTAAGTATAAATACACACTCATGCATGTATATATTTAAGAAAAATATGTTATGTTTATATATTAAATATATTTATATATGATATAATTTATATGAATATACATGTATACTAGGGCTGGGCGATTTTTCCGATTTTATCAATTAATTCGAATTTAATGTTTTACCACGATTTTATTTTTTGAAATCGAGGAATCGCGATTTTGAATAGAAATATTACCAAACGTCAGAATTAGACACTTTGACAATATACCAATGATGTGACGCATGCAGAGGAATAGGAAAAACATGCAAGAAGATGGGAGTTGAAGCGACACGTTTTTAAAATGCGGTTTTAATGTATGAGATGCTGCAAGAGACGCGAGGGCAACAGTCAAACGTGTCCATGTTTACATAGAAAAAACAATGGACAAGCAGCGCAATCGAATAAAAAACTTGTGAGAAACTAGGCAACTGCTGTATGTCTGATATTTCATGTTTGCATCACGGTGACAGATTGAAAGCTGCTGTTCATTGTTTTCACAGAACGTTTATTATTAATAGTCTACTGGTGTTATACCGTCAGAAGTCAGAAAGAGCTTTATTACCAAGTATGTTTACAGACACGAGGAATGTGACTTGGTGACGGGAGCTTCCAGTGCAGAAGAAAGTGTGGACATAGTGCGAAATAGTGCAGCAGACATAGGAATTACTCAGTAGAGATGGAGTATAACACTAATATAAGAAAAACAGAAAATTAAATAATGCAGTATATACAGAAGTAGAAATATAGAGAAATGTAAATTTAAATGAGTGTACAGATATATTTACAAGTGTGCAGTTTACAAATGTACAATTTTTGGATTCTATGTATAAAGACAGTCATTTTTAATTTGAATTACATTGACAGAATTTTTGAAGCATTTTCATTGTAGCAGCCTATATTATTTCTGAACATAACATGTATAAGACAAGTTTGTACAGGATGTAGTTGTAGTTCATGTATCTTTTCTGCAAAGATATTTAACAAGTGATTTGTTTAACATTTACATCATGTTGACAGCTTCATGTGTGGTGCACTTGGAATAAAATTTTCTTTAATTAGAGGATTAATAAAGAAAAAGTTAATCATGTTGTAGTTACATTTTTAAGTTGACTAGTTAAAAATCGTAAAAAAAATCGAGAATCGGTCAAATGTTCGGAAAAACATCTAGATTTTATTTTTTTGCCAAATCGCCCAGCCCTAATGTATACATGAAAATACACGTAAATATTTTCAAAATATATACTGTATGTGTGTATTTTATACACATAATAAATATACACAGTACACACACATATATTATGTAAACAAAAACTTTAATTTTGGATGCGATTAATCGCGATTAATCATTTGACAGCACTAATATATATATATATTATATATATATATATATATATATATATATATACGGTTTCATCGGGCGCACGCGCCTGGCCCTAAGTTAACTTCCGGTTTGTGTCTGTTTATCAGTCTGGCTAGTGGCGCCGGCTACAAACGCAGTTAAAGTAAAAGTGATGAGTAATGATGTTGGGCTCAGGTGGATGTGCTATGGGATGTGTTTCCCATACATTTATTTTTTTATTTGTGGTGACCCGCCACGATATCAAAACTGACGGATTTTCCAAAAGACTTCGCTGAATAAACATGAGCACGTACTGCACGTTTAAAAATCAAAATGAGGCGCAGGTGTTTTTATATCACTGCATTTCTGAAAGAAGAATGTCTTTAGAAAATTTTCGATGTAATTTTCATTTCATCTTGCATGTTATATGCCTGATAAAGCAGTGTTTGTAAGCTCAGCGCTGCTTTGTGTACGGTCGTTACTGGGGAAACCTATATTTCTCCCCCTTTAAAGCACCTCCTGCTGGCAGAGAATGAATTTGCACTTTCAATAAACCCGTCTAATTTACGCAGCAAACATATTTTGCTTGTTATCTGTAAATAATCTACTCTAGAGGGACTTAGCTGTTGTTATTGATTCTATTTGGAAGCCTACCGGAAGTTAAGTTAGGGACACAAAAGTGCGCATGTGCAGTAACGTTTGTTTATGTTGTTGCCGTTGAAACCATATATTATATATATATATATATATATATATATATATATATATATATTAGGGGTGTAACGATACGCGTATTCAAATTGAACCATTCGGTACGAGGCTGTCGAGATATTGTCAAAAACATCAATTATTGGCAATCTTAAGAGGATTTGGCATTTCCAATTAATGTAGGCCTGTTACATTCTTATTTTTATTAGGCCTATTATTATTATGAAGTTACTTTTATTATTAAATTAAAAGTACAATTAATTTGCCCCGCAACAATTAACGCATAACTGACACGCTGCGAGGATAAGATTAGGCTATATTTACTCCTCAATTAAAATGTTTTTAAAAAAGGTCTTTTAAAACAGGTCTATTAGGCTATAGGCTACCTACAATGAATTATAGTCCTATAATTAAAATATTAACACTGCAGTCATCAATAAAAATCAATGAAATAAAAAGCTTTTATTTCAAGCACCGACTTTCAAAAATAACCTGTTTAACATGAAATACCTTTCTCTTTTTTTTTCCACTATGTACGGGCCACAAGAGAAATATAAAGGAAATAAATGAAAACAGCTATAGGCTATACCGTTATCAGCATATGTTGAAGTAGATTCGTCTCTCTTTGTCTCTGAGAGAATATGCGGCGTCAGATGCTGAAAGCTTCGTCATTACTGCGTCATTCCGTTTTTACTTTCACTTTCTGCTTATAGTGAATTGACTGAGATTAAGACCGGCATAAATCTTGCGCAAAGTTTGCACGTGTGCAAACCCTGGTGCAAACGCGTGCTTGTGTGATATCCATTGGCTCGCCTTCATGGTTTAAAACAGAAATATTTCCAACATTGGAAATTATATATATATCGGTTAAAATATTGGTTATCAGTCTACTTGATCTGTAATAATTGGTATCAGCATCGCCCCTGAAAATCACATATTGGTCGACCTCTAACAGGAATATTGTGAAATATTATTACATTTTAAAAGAATTGTTTTCTATTTTAATACATTTCAATATATGTTATTAATTCCTGTGATGGCAAAGCTGAGTTTTCAGCATCATTACCCTAGTCTAAAGTGTAAAATAATCTGTCAGAAATCATTCTAATATGTCAATTTGCTGCTAAAGAAACATGTCTTATTATTATCAGTGTTAAAAACTTGCTTACTTTATTTTTCAGATTTCTTTGATGAATAAAAAATTGCAGCATTTATTTGACACAGGAAACTTTTGTAACATTATAAATGTCTTTACTTTTGATCAATTTAATAAGTCCTTGTTGAGTAAAAGCATTAACTATTATCTTACTATCTCCAAACTGTTATATGTATATTGTATATGTATATATGTATATGTATATACAATTTTTTCTAGGTCCTAATACAGATAAATATATTCAATTTCACCAATTTGCAATATAATTGAAAAAAAAAACATATATATAATGCAGCTTGTAAATAGATGAGAATGAGAACATGAGAACATGTTGCTGTAGCAACAGTGACGTCATCACCAAGATCAGAGTAAGATGATTCAGTCAGGTGGCAAAAAATGACCTAATGCTCTCACGCTGAGTGCACAAAGAGTGAATGATCCAATATTCAGAGATATTACAGCAGTATAAATGGTATCACTGATGAAAGCAGCAAAAGTCAGGTAATAAGTCTGCTACTGTATGTGCGACAATTTGTGTGCAGTACAGCAGAGGGGTAGATAGACCTAATATTTTAAAGGCGATACATCTGTTTTTGTTTCTGTGGAATTAAACTAGCTAAGAAATATAATGCAGTGATGAAAACTATACTTCAAATTAAACGCAAATTAATTCTTAGAGTCAATAAAACATCATTGCACACTAAATCAAAGACTTTTTTGACAATGACAGATAGAGGACAAATCTAATGAAATTCAACAATTCATTATGTATAAATGGTTGATAGTTATATATGCCATTACTTCAGCGGTAAATATCCAAGTTAAGCCAGTGAGAGTCTTCATAATAAGCTCAATTTTCTGGGGTTTTGTTCTTGTTTTTGATTCATTTACTCCTCCACTAGAGCATTAGAATATAAGTGTAATTTTGAATGGTCATCAAATTGAGGAAAATGCTTTTAAGAACAGTGTAGAACAGTCCATTGCTGAATACTGAATGTCTGTGCTGTAGTGTTAAAAGCAAGGGAATAAACTCTGCAGTCATTTTAATATAGTGGTAAAATTCATAAAGTCTTTTATGGCAAGGTGAGAATCTGCAAAATCTGGCAGTCTGATAACAAGTTTTGTCTGTCAGGTTGTGCACGAAATTTCATCTTTTGCCGCAGCACCACCTACTGGAAAGCATGCAAACTCACTAATAATAATAAATCCAGTTTATTACTTTTTCCAAGCCACAAACTGAAGCAACCATATTTTACGAGATAATTTTTTAAACTGACTGCGTGTAAAGATGCAACGTTTTTCAGACATGATTATTTTTATTACCTTAATAAACATTAGATTTACTTTCTTTAAATCATATATAAGTTTTAAATCAAAAACTTTAAATGTTAAAAAAAGCAAAACTGTTTACTACAGTCTATGCCACAATGTCTACAGCAGTGACACTTGGTTTAAATATTTAAATACATTTACAAGAAAAAAAAAAAAACTCTGAAACCTAACAAGGCAACAACTTCCATTAGCTGAAAATTACATGGCACAGAAAACCAAATAATAAATTTAAACATGCCATTTTCATCCAAGAGATCATTTCTCCTGATCACCACAAGATGGCACAGACACTTCATTTTGCAGCTGCCACCAACAAAGACTATAGAACTAATTCTTACAAGCAATACTTATTCTTCTTCTGCCCAAGACTAACATTTTCAGCATCTTTCTGCTTTTGAAGCCTCTGGAGTCACCTGCCATATCTCAGCACCAAAATATCATAATAATATGAACAAGTTCTTTTCAATTGGGACAGTATACAGAGGTAAACTTTAAAATCCTGATGACAACACTCACATTTAGTTAAAAAAATTAAGAACAGTCTAGTTTACTAGTAACATTCACACCATCAACATCATTCACCTATTAAGACACCAGATTACATCCATATAAACAAATTTAAAGATCACAAGATCAGAAAAACCTAAGACGGTCTGGAAAACTAGTCATTTTGCTTTGATCGCAAAGTCTAAATCTCCTGGCTTTAAGTCAGTCTCTTGGAAGGAACAGTTTGTACCAGACAGGAGCTGTAAAACTCGAAAACAAATCAAATCAAAATCAAACAAATCAAATCTGATGAATTATGTTTTTAATCCATATCCGCCATCTGAAATAGTGACTAAAACTGGCTCTACATGTAAAGAAGATTGGATTGAAGTGAAATGATGCCAGGATACGATGTACTCCATTCCTTCCTAAACCTCTTAAAATATAGCAAAACATTTTTCTGACCTCAGTTAACTTTGTTGACTTTATGTTCTAAAAGTTAGTAGATAGCAGCAAGTAGCTAGTCCACATACAGTATCTGTGTTCAGAATGAAATAACTGGTCAGGAATATTCAGTTATCCATTACTGTAAGCATCATCTATGAGGATGTATTATAAATAAATCAGGCCGATACAGAGATATGACCTTCTCTGAGGTTCCATAATCGTGATTAACAGCTGCATGCTAAAGTTAATGAGCACCTCCTGCAGGTTTATGTCCTGTTTGACAGGAAGCTTTTTACTGGGGTTTCCTCTCAATGCATTACTAGGATGCGGTTCATCTGCGAAGCCATTACTGACACTTATCTACAGATCCGTAATGCAGAAATACATATTACATAAAGCCTTTAAGAGTTTGGGATATGATCACTGACTAAAAATTAAGCTTTTTCTTTTCACCAAATCATGAAGCAGAGTGTGTAATTCGACAAATCCTACTTGAAAGCATTCATGCATAGATCACAATATCCAGATCAGCTGCCTTCTTATTTTTCATATTTCATAAGGCTATTTGTCTCCTGCATAAATATGAGTGTTACGAACTGATGCACATGAATAATTCACTATTTTCAAGGATTCTGTTAAAGGGAAGCTTTTCTGTTGCTTAAAACCACAAACTCATTCATAATAATCAATAATAATATAAACAAATACATACAAAAATCTATTTAATTCCATTTCATTACTGAATACATACAGTATAACATACAGTATAAATTGTAGTTAGTAAAGTAATCCATTACATTACACATTTTAGGTAATGTAATCTCACTGTGGTTTGATTACTTTAAAAAATATATTCCATTCTTTGCAATCAACAACATGAGAAGGATCTGCAGAGGGAGGAAATTTTAAAAGATAGAAAAAATTAGGGAGAATAAATTATGAAAAAATATACAGTCCTAATGTAATCAGTAAAAAGTAACTGTGGTCTGATTATGAGCATTTTAAAATGTAATTCAATCTAAACAGGTATTTAATTTTTGAAATCTGATTACGTAATCCAGATTACATATAATCAGTTACTATCCAGCACTGCAAATATTATGTATGTGTGATTCTGTGTGTGTGTGTGTGTGTGTTTGTGTGTGTGTTACATCTCAAAACATGAATAATGGTACTGATAGCACAAACTAGGCCTTGATGTAATGGATAATTTATAGTCTTTCGCACTGTGCTGTCCCAAATTTTCATTACACTGAGACATATGCTATCACAGTTTTAGATCACCTGTGTGGGGGTTGTCTCCCATTTCACCAGGAAGGATTTTTCTCAGGAAATACATTAGCATATTTGCTAGAAATAGTCTGTCTGGGTTCTGTGGTTGAGTGGGGGTGGCACAGCGGCGGATCTGTCGTTGGAAGCGTAAGGGAAATCCAGGCCAGGTTGACAAAGTGCACAGACTAGATGCTGAGAGGAAAATCGTATTAAGTGAAATTTAATCTACCATTATTATGTTATCATAAGGAAACTGCATTTATTTTTGTTTTGGTTGAAAGTATGAGCAAATTAATGTGGTTACTTTTATTGAATACGGTTTAAACTATCATCACTGCTGTATTGAAGGATGCTAGCAGCAAAGCCTTAAACAAACTCACCCAAAATAAAAATGCAGTCATTATTTACTCACACTCACGTAATTCCAAACCCATAAGCTGTTATTTTGTTCTGTGGTACACAAAAGGAGGATTCTGAAGAACATTCACATAGTTCTTTTCCATTCAGCTGTCCATAGTGACCTAAAAAGCAGTATAAAATGCTTTAAAAGCAACAATAATTAAATAGACATATAGTAGACATATATTTAAACTATTATTCAGTGATTACCTTGACAGCAACACTCAAAACAAATATGGCACCTTTACTCTTAAAGGGGTCATGAACATAGCAATAGTGACCACATAATAAAAACAGTCACTCACACTTTGTAGCGACATTACTGTCAGATACAATATAGTCGGCACAGCATCGTCTTTTAGTTTCAATATTTCTGAAAATCCTGCGTCGAATTGTGCTTTGTTTGTAAACGAATCTGCAGTAAAATGAAGTGAACAATGGACTAAGTTCTTACTGACGTGGCCTGGAACTTCATTAAAAATAAAGTCCATCTACTCTTTCCTAATGTTAGGATCAGAAGGAAGGCAATGCAAAGACTGTTTTTCCACAATTTGGCACTGAACAGTGTTTTGTTGTTTTCAGAGTTATCTTTATCATTTGGTTTCTGTGTAGACCTGCATTTGCCTCTCTCATTATTTACAGTACACTACATGTGCGATCGGTGGGCAGGGCTAAACAGGCAGCGATGTAGAAGCAAGTGTTGATCATCTTCTGCAGAGGTGGTGTTTAGCCGCACTATTACATCATAAAGTGGCACATTCCACAAGCTGCCATTTTGGCAGATTGGCTTCAATATAAGCTGTTTTTAGACTAAAGAGACAGTTTTGAGTTATGAAATTTACAGGATTTTTTTGTTTTTGTTGTACAATGACCACATATATGTCAAAAGATCAAGGGAATTTTTATTTCTCAGCTCATGACCCCTTTAAGGTCTCACCTCATCTACAATACTTTATGTGTTACTGTAATTCAACCCGCCACTCGCTGAGACTTAGAGACCGAGCAATTACAGTTCAAACAAAGCCAGATTCTCCTACAGCAGACATCTGTGCATTATCATCTGCAACAAAGCAAAATAATACTTGGGTTTTCCTAAAATGGGCCAGTACAATATGGATAATTTCCCTGCCATAGAACTGAACCAGATCTACAGTGGGTACGGAAAGTATTCAGACCCCCTTAAATTTTTCACTCTTTGTTATATTGCAGCCATTTGCTAAAATCATTTAAGTTCATTTTTTTTCCTCATTAATGTACACACAGCACCCCATATTGACAGAAAAACACAGAATTGTTGACATTTTTGCAGATTTATTAAAAAAGAAAAACTGAAATATCACATGGTCCTAAGTATTCAGACCCTTTGCTCAGTATTTAGTAGACGCACCCTTTTGATCTAATACAGCCATGAGTCTTTTTGGGAAAGATGCAACAAGTTTTTCACACCTGGATTTGGGGATCCTCTGCCATTCCTCCTTGCAGATCCTCTCCAGTTCTGTCAGGTTGGATGGTAAACGTTGGTGGACAGCCATTTTTAGGTCTCTCCAGAGATGCTCAATTGGGTTTAAGTCAGGGCTCTGGCTGGGCCATTCAAGAACAGTCACGGAGTTGTTGTGAAGCCACTCCTTCATTATTTTAGCTGTGTGCTTAGGGTCATTGTCTTGTTGGAAGGTAAACTTTCGGCCCAGTCTGAGGTCCTGAGCACTCTGGAGAAGGTTTTCGTCCAGGATATCCCTGTACTTGGCCGCATTCATCTTTCCCTCGATTGCAACCAGTCGTCCTGTCCCTGCAGCTGAAAAACACCCCCACAGCATGATGCTGCCACCACCATGCTTCACTGTTGGGACTGTATTGGACAGGTGATGAGCAGTGCCTGGTTTTCTCCACACATACCGCTTAGAATTAAGGCCAAAAAGTTCTATCTTGGTCTCATCAGACCAGAGAATCTTATTTCTCACCATCTTGGAGTCCTTCAGGTGTTTTTTAGCAAACTCCATGCGGGCTTTCATGTGTCTTGCACTGAGGAGAGGCTTCCGTCAGGCCACTCTGCCATAAAGCCCCGACTGGTGGAGGGCTGCAGTGATGGTTGACTTTCTACAACTTTCTCCCATCTCCCGACTGCATCTCTGGAGCTCAGCCACAGTGATCTTTGGGTTCTTCTTTACCTCTCTCACCAAGGCTCTTCTCCCCTGATAGCTCAGTTTGGCTGGACGGCCAGCTCTAGGAAGGGTTCTGGTCGTCCCAAACGTCTTCCATTTAAGGATTATGGAGGCCACTGTGCTCTTAGGAACATTAAGTGCAGCAGAAATTTTTTTGTAACATTGGCCAGATCTGTGCCTTGCCAC
The DNA here is from genome assembly GCA_039654775.1 of Spinibarbus caldwelli. NCBI lineage: Eukaryota > Metazoa > Chordata > Actinopteri > Cypriniformes > Cyprinidae > Spinibarbus > Spinibarbus caldwelli. The sequence goes on from CM077252.1 coordinate 9,380,893, forward strand.
AATTCTGTCTCTGAGCTCTTCAGGCAGTTCCTTTGACCTCATGATTCTCATTTGCTCTGACATGCACTGTGAGCTGTAAGGTCTTATATAGACAGGTGTGTGGCTTTCCTAATCAAGTCCAATCAGTATAATCAAACACAGCTGGACTCAAATGAAGATGTAGAACCATCTCAAGGATGACCAGAAGAAATGGAAAGCACCTGAGTTAAATTTATGAGTGTCACAGCAAAGGGTCTGAATACTTAGGACCATGTGATATTTAAGTTTTTCTTTTTTAATAAATCTGCAAAAATGTCAACAATTCTGTGTTTTTCTGTCAATATGGGGTGCTGTGTGTACATTAATGAGGAAAAAAAAAGAACTTAAATGATTTTAGCAAATGGCTGCAATATAACAAAGAGTGAAAAATTTAAGGGGGTCTGAATACTTTCCGTAACCACTGTACATATTCAGTATAGTGCAGGAAAGGCAAGCCAAACACGGTAAGATGGTGCGGCTGGGAGAGTATTGATTTCCTCTCAGCATGGACTCAGTGACACAGCAGCAGCAGTGCAGACCGCCACACGTCCCAGCAATAACCCACAGAGCATCGATCTGGACAGACTCCCGCTGTTAATACTCACAAGCTTTCATCTGGCAAACGCAGCCAGTCTGTGCTCACCGATGCCATTCAGGACCTCTTAAACACAGGTTAGAAACACATGGGCAAGACTGTGGTGGGGAATCTTTAAGACACGGACTGGTAAAGCTATAGATTATTAGTAGGCATTATTTTTAATAAATACCTAATAAAAAAAAGGAAAAGTCTGACATGGTTTACTCGATTGAGGAATTTTACTGTTAAATATCAATAAGTGACTATGTTTAAGTGGGGCGCAATTGCATTGACAAAAGACCATAAGCAAATGATGTCTAATGTATGATATCTACACCATCAAAATACTTCCTGTGTTGGGTAAAAGCATCCTGGAGAATTATCATTTATTATTGACAGGTTTATGAGGTGGAGATGTACCATTAGAGTTAACCGTGAACTGCTTCTGCATGATGAGAAATGAGAAATGACTTCAGAAAAGTTTGCAATCCTGCAGGTCACACTTGTGGTACTTCCTTACAGCAGTTATTTTAGTACCATTCATTGATATACTAATATTTTGAGTTAGATTTTATTTTTGATATTTTGTTTTCACTTTAATTTTACTTAGTTTTAGTCATTTTGTTGTGTTTTTATGTCTATTTAATGTTTATGAATTCATATTTACTAATTTTATTATTATTTTTTTTTTTATTTTACTACTCAAAAATAAAAAATGTTGAAAAATGCTGAAATAAAATGTGTAATTTTTTATATTTTATTTTATTTCAATGTTTTTTGGGGGGTTTTTTTCCCCCCAAAATTTTAGTCTCAGTTAACAAAAATAACCCTGACCTATAGACTACAGAGGACTTCTTTTCAAGAATACCACTGTTATGTTCAGCTCTAACATAAATTTCTCTTTGTGAGTGTTATCTGTATAATTATTTTAATGATTCAGTAATTAAAAATCACTGAAAAGTTACAGAAATGCACTGGTCAAAAGGTGTGAAATAAGTGCTTTAAACAAAACAAAGTACAGTACAAACAAAACTGATTCTTAATGTCAACCCATGCATTTATGTCAGCTATATTTCAGTGTTTGATTTTCGAAATGGCAGCACTGTTTGGACTGAAAGGACTCTTCATGTTTCACAGTGATTGCAAGAGGTGACCTTTCATGAGGAAATTGAACTACCTATTGAGGTGCATTATAGGGTTGGGCGATGTCTACCAAACTGGCATCGGACGATGTCTACAGTGAAACATCGTGATGAGCGATGACATCGGGGGGCGGGGTTAGGGGTGTGCCCGAAGCGTGAATCCGTATGCAGAAACGCACGGAAAACAAATAACGCGTTCTGCGGAGCCACTAAAGGGACATGGTTAGCCGCTTGCTACAGTAGCAGCCTGTTACATTACAGTACATGAAAGTTCACTTACCACATACACAGAGTAAGGAGAGATGACTGATAGGACAATGGCGATTGGCGAAGGATTTGCAGATACTGAGCACCACTGACAAACATCTAATCTTGTAAAATGCATGGCACTGCTGCTCTGTAATATAGAGTCCGTGTGATCACGAATCTCGAAAGTGAAAGTGAAAGTAAAATAAGAGCGCGCATTCGAAAGCAGTTTCGGTGCCCTGCCTGCATATTAGTAGCGGTTCCCTGATGCCCGCGATTTAATTATAATTATTTATTTATTTTATTTTTTTATCCTCCCATCTCGTAGGCTATTTATTCCCCTTAGGGGTTCCGTAGTATACTTAATTTCCTTTCCGAACACGGTATTGGGATGTGCATTACATAAGTCCAGCAGTGGCAGATAATGAGATAATTTATGACTCGCTCCATAAATGCAAGTCAGCGTGTTGCAGTGTTACTCACACATCCACATGTCACTGCATGGGTTTACACTGGAGCAGCGAAGCGTCAGAACGGATTGCACTGTATATTGACACGGCTTACAAACCTGACCAGGTCTGCGTTCTCATATCATTCAAACCAACGGGTCAGTGTTAGGCTGGTCAGGTTCAGTAGCACCCATTGCTGGTAGATGGTGTAACTATTTTCATATTTGATTATATTATTAGTTCTTGGATTTTAGAGAATTTGGATCTCAGATAATGAATTATGAGGTAATATCAGAAGAATGAAATTAATGAAACATCTGATTTAAAAACACCTAGAAGTGCAAACAAATGACCCAAAAGCAAGCAAACACATTTGCTGACTAGGGTCCTATGATTTCAAAGATGCGGAATCAGAATATGGTCATAAAAATGGAAAACGAGGAATCCAGTCACAAAAATTAAATTTACAGTAATAGAATTTCATGTAACTTGGCAAATTTTGGACGTTTTAAATTTTTAACAGTTGTGCAGCACTTTGTTTCCCAAAAAATAAAATAAAAACATTTTTATTTGATTACATTTTAAAAGATTAATTCAGTTGATAATGTTTATGCCTTATTTTTTTTTTTACCATCGTTTTTGATTACATACACAGTATTTGTATTAAATTATAAATCCAGAAAAAATAAAACAAAAAACACATAACTTGTGAAAAGATATCACAGGGCTTTATTACTGTAAAAAATCAATCAATCAATAAATTGTTAAAGTTTTATTAATTCAATTGAGTATACATGCTTTTAAATTTATTTTCACCATTAAAATTGATTCCAGAAAAATTAAAATGTAAAGTACAAAATTTTTTGGAAAATAAAACAGAATTTTGGAAAATTTATTTCATAGAGACAAAATTTCAATAAAATGTTGTTAAACTGTATATAGTTTCATGATTTCAATTAATTAGACATGCTTTTTAGTTACTAAAATTAAATTTTACCAAAAATTAAAACAGCATCCAGAAATATCAAAGGGTCCTCGGCCGAGTTGAGAAATTCAGCCGCTGCTCAGCCCTTATGAGCATGACCGCCTATGAAAATCTCATCAGTGTGGAAGCTAATATGTGAATGAAAGAGCTCTCTTAGCCTTTAAGCTAATATTTATGGCATAGACGAAAGGAGACACATGCCACCCGTGGAAATTAGAGGGGAAATGCCTATCTGTCTATCCTCAGGCTGTCTCACGTGATAAGAATAAGCTTACATCAAGAAACCATTGACACCACCACAAAAGACTTCAAAGAATGGTGGATTATGACTATAACTAGAGATCACTTCACTGTTCAAAAATGAAAGAAACTTATGTTTCTTTATTGCTGGCAGATTAGTAGTAAAGTAAGTCTGCTATATAAGGGATAATGTACAGTCAGTCCTTCATTACCACAAAATAAAACCCTGGCAGGGTGTATGATTAGGACCCAGACGACAAGCTGTGATTAATGACCGTCTGACTGAACATTATCATGCTTATTACAAGTACTTGCCAGGCAAATGAATACTTAGCCATGACTAATAATATAATATAATATAATATAATATAATATAATATAATATAATATAATACAATACAATACAAGCCCGTTTCAATTAGCATTGCTATGGACAGCCGGGAGTAGGAAACATCAGACTGATGAATGCTGCGATTGACAAATCAGAGTCAAGTATTCTAGAAAGCCCTGTAATGAATAGTTATTAGTGTTCTTAGATTTTAAAGCAATATAGATTCTCTCAGTCTGAAGCATTAAACGTTTGTCAGGGACACAACCCAAATGCAGGGAGTGGTGTTAGTCATCAGCAAGTGATTTCTGAAAAATGCTTATCAATAGATAAACTAATAACACCCTAATACATTTCAAAGCTTGCATCAGTCACTCTGAGAAAACTTCCTCTCAGAAGAGGGTTAGATAGGGCCAGGAAGCAATTTCATGTATCATTTATAAGAGCAAATTTGAAGGCAAAATGTCCATCTTGCTAAGAGATTTCACAGATGGTCCAATCTTCTGAATTTCTACTGTAAGAAATATCTAAAGGCACTTTTCAAAGTGCTGATTCACTATAAATCAAATGCCTTGCACTTCCTTCTAAACATTAAAATTAAATTTACTGAATGATGTAGAAATAAGACAAACATGTTGACTTCTAAAGCCATTTGTGTCTATTTTACTGCCACAATACTATATTTGAGTCATCTTTATTTGAAAGCTTTTCTTAGCAAATATTGAATTATGAGATTAACTGGGATTAGTTTACTTAATTAATCAGCATATAATGTAATAAATTAAATTACATTAATCAATTGACAGCCCTACTAATAAGCTTTACATTAACAAATTTTGACTGTGTTAAAAAAAGGCTGAGCAGTGACTGCATTCATATCAAACCTAATAAAGCAGTTTTGGAAAATGTAGGATCACAATGCATCGATCCAGAAATCAATTTCCTCAGCATGTCATCACCAGCTACAGCAATGCTTTAAAGGGTGCAGTAGATGTTTCTCTAACAGAAAATAAACAGCCATGCATAATGGCGCCTCGCGTGAGAGGCCTGTTTGATTGCAATCCTGAGCATCAATCATCCCAAGCCCGGCCTGTAACATCACCACTACTGCACCCCTCCTGCTGCAGAGGCTGTTCCTAAGCAACCACCCCCAGCAACCAGATTGCCATGGAAACCAAAAAAAGGGAAATCAAGGAGAGGGGAGAGGCCCTTTGCATACTTGGGATGTGAGAAATTGGGGGATATTCCAAGCTAGAAATATCTGTTTGCATAACGTTCAGCCTTAAATTGTGACTTCTGTTTGTTTTAGTAAATGATTTTTAATGGCCTGTATAAATAATATATCATTTGCAGTACATTCCATGCAAAAATCTAAATAATACAATTATATGCACTGAACCATTAAAATAGATAGACAGACAGACAGTCAGACAGACAGATAGATAGATAGATAGATAGATAGACAGACAGATAGACAGATAGATAGAAACAGCACAGCACTAGTGTCTCACTTTCTGATCTGCAGTGGGTGTAAACAGAGGAAAATATAACACCACTGAAGGCCAACGAGTTTAAGGCCCTCTGGTGACAGCTTGTCACTTCATCAGTCTGTTCCTGCGGAGACACAGAAAGGTCACCATCACCAAGTCTCCAGCCATCCGGCTGCCTCCCTCTGTCTGATCTCGTTCCTCCATCTCCTTCACTACAGTATTTACCTTTATCTCCCTATCAGTCTCTTTTGCTCTTATTCAAGCAACACAAACACAAATCATCTAGGGAAATTAATGTCTCAGCAAGATAACAGCAACACTTGAAGAGCAAAGAGCAAAATACTGAAATCACGACAATAGGGTGTCATTCTGAAGTACGGCTGCAACAATTAGTCAACATTATCGACAATGTTGACAATAAAAAATTGTTGACAAATATTTTTGTCGAGTAGTCATTTGATCTCATATGAGCCTGCAATACTGCGGTTTGACCAGTGTGGCGCTGTAGTGCAAGACAGTAATTCAGCTCTCCTGGATGCAATTCAAGAGAAGAAGACAGTGCGTCATAGCAAACGCAGCCGAACGAGCCTGAAGCTGCTGAGCAGCATTTGGATGAATATATATGCTGCGCGCTTTCCTCACAATAACGAAATAAACACAACATAAACTGACAGCGGTGTGAAAGCAGCAGTTAAAAACACATCTGATTACAGTTTTCACGATTGTTTTCACAAGCTCTGCAGTAAAGTCCAGTCACGTTTATTTATATACTACTTTTTGCAATAGATAGCCTTAAATCAAGCAGCTTTACAGTATGAAAAACCAGAGTCAGTGTCGATTTCAGTTAGAATTACAACTTGATTTTCTGTTATAAAGCAGCTCCACTGTGGAGCTAGCTAGTGATAAAATATTTTTATTTGTGGGCAAAAAATATTTCATTAAAGTGATAGTCTGGTTTGCAAAGATCAAAGCTTGATCTAGCTCAGGACTGTTTTGATTATCATAACCCTATAAGGTATTTTAAGAGAGATTATTTTGTTTATAAAATAGTTTATCCAAAAATAAAACAACTTATCACTTACCTTTATTTTGTTTCTTATCCATATGACTTACAAAAGAAGATGTTAGGCAGAATGATGTGTCATTCAGTTACTTTTTCATATAGCTAATTACATGGTGAATGAGAGAGTTTCTCTGTCGGTCATCTATTTTGTGTGCCAAATATATGTATTTGCATAAATTTAATTTCATAATATTACATAATATGACTTTCAAAAGCTGAAGTGATTACCGTTATATATTTGTTAGAATATGCATAACTCAACATTTTAACTAATTGCAAAAGCTGAATAATCAGTCAATGTCTACTGATTAATCAGTGGAATAATCGATGATTAGTCGATTAATCGTTCTAATAATCGTTAGATTAATCGATTATCAAAATAATCGTTTGTTGCAGCCCTATTCTGAAGCAGAGAGCACCTCATCTACTTTATGTTTGTTTGAAAGTAAAGTTTCAAAGTAGTCCCAGCATTTAACTTACAGTACAGCTCATTTTTGGCTCATTACCACCAACTTCTAACACAAACAAGTACAGCTCTAACAACTCTAAATATGGTTTCACCAAATAACTGAGCAAAAAAGAAGGGCACTGAAGAGGGAGAGAGTGAGGAACAGATTGACCTCTTTGAGATGATGAGCAACCTCACCTTTAGAGAAACCAGGGTGTTCAAAAACATCTTGTTTGACTAACTAAGGTAACAGTCAGGAGACTTATCTTTGCTTTATTTAAAACTGAAGTGTGTAATTTCTGCACCACAAACATCTCTGATCCACGGGCTTCTGACAAATAATAACCGCTTACATAGTGAGTCCACTGATCTATCCAAATAGTTTTTTCAACCAAACAATAGTATCATTATTACTGCATACAACAACACAAAAGTTCATTTATCTACTTAAATGAAATGGCCACTGTACCTACCATTTTACCATCTACTGTATAAAGCCTCTTGACTGCTCCAGAGTCCAGTTTGATGGCATCTGTGATATCCGTGAGAACCTGCTCAAACGAGTGGGCCGTCTTCTTGTTGAGAAGGATACGCACGGCTTTCCGAGGCTTTACCCCACTGCGGATTATGGTCACCAGTTTGGGTCGGATGAAATCCTTGTTATCCTTGATTTCCATAGAACCAGCCTTGGCACTGGCCAGAGAGCTGGGCGCTCGTGCCGATGCTGCGGTCCTGACGTTGACTGACCAGTTGGGGTTGACGTTCTTAGTGTATTCCAGATTCTTGTAAGGCTCAATTGATCCACATACATAACTCTCCCCTGTGATACAAAATAATATGAAAAATAACCAGTTAGTGTCTCTGAGAACCGAATCAGTCGGATTCAAAAATCTTTTTGAACTGGTTTTGTAAATTGGTTCAAACAATTTATGAATTTGACTGATTCGGTTCTCACTAATAGTTTTCCATAAAACGTTCATAAAATGAATCATTGATTCATGATTTTTTTTTTTTTTTTTAAACCATTTTTAAAAAAGTTTGAATGACTCATTTACGATAAATTAATCATTCAGTCTGGTTTCGTGAACTGGTTCAAACATTTCAATAAAACTATTTGACTCAAAACAAAGAGTTCACAATTTCACTGTTAATTGCACTGTTAAGTTCCCATTTTCAGTTCCCCAGAAGAAAGAAAGTCATATGGGTTTGGAACAACATGAAGGGTAGAAGATAAAAATTTTTATTTTTTGGTGAACTATTCATTTAATGAGGCTTTCCTACAACTTCAGAGAACATCTTGCACTCTAAAGGTCATTGCACACTGAGTCCGAAATTTTCGCACATTAAAAAATAAATACCACTTCACGCTGTGTCAATCACATTTACACATTGCCTCCGAAACTTTCGTCCGTCATAAGAAAATTCGGATCAGGTTCGATTTTCTGCGTTTTCGCATCCGTAGCAAGCATTTTGATAGGAAAGGATGACGAATAGGAAAAAAATTTCGGACTCAGTGTGCAAGGACCTTAAAAATGGCTTTCCATGTTTATTATCATATGAGAACAGAAGAAAATCCATAAATTTGCCCACATGTGAGTTTAAGACAATCAATGGACATAAAATCTCCTTATAATAGTCCATAATGACGGAGTGGTCACAGGGTCAAGGTTAAGTGCACGGCTGAGACTGAAATCACCTCCATCTCACTCATTTGCATTCATTCTACAATTCAAGGACAAAATTAGATGTAATGATTTCAGTTCTCGGGTTTGATTTATTGGTCAACACTGAGAGGAAGGGAGTGGTATAGAGATGCAGAAGCTGTTAAATATTAATGAGCATTTTAAAATAACTACTGGTTTAAATCACAGGTCTCTCTGATATCAGCTCACAGACAATACAAGCTTGATCCTTGTTCAGTACTACAAACCGCATGCTCTGTTTGGGGTGTCAGACACCCCAGATATGAAACATGACTAATGCAATGACTTTTCACATAGTAGATTCTCTGATTGGTGTACACGCAGAGATACTATGTGCTTATTTTTTGAAAATGTACTCACACTCAGGGCAAAAAAGATGTCCAAGAAAACAGATTTGGAGATATTTAGCATCAGCTGCTCACCAATGGATCCTTTGCAGTGAATGGGTGCCGTCAGAATGAGAGTTCAAACAGCTAATAAAAACATCACAATAATCCACTCATGACTTGTAGTCATCAACATAACTACAGTCCATCAGGTAACATCTTGTAGAGACAAGCTGTGTGTTTGTAATAAAAAAAAAACAAATCACCATTAAGACATTTTTTAACTTCAAATCATTGCTTATAGCTAAAATATGAGTCCTCTATCTACAATATTGCTTTCCTCAGTGAAAAAGTTGCCTCGTCTAAATCAGGAGAAAATTGTGCACAGATCAGGCTTTCTATAGTTTTCATCACTGGATTTATCTGGATTTTAATGAGAGAGGACAACAGGGAAGGGACTTTCACTGAAGAAAGCAATATTATGGATTATGGACTTGTATTTTGGCCAGAAGTGATGGTTTAAAGTTAAAACATCTTAATGATAGATTTGTTTCTTACAACCACACAGTTTTTCACTTCACAAGATGTTAATTGATGGACTGGAGTCGTGTGAATTACTTGTGGATTATTGTGATGTTTTATCAGCTGTTTGGACTCTCATTCTGACGGCACCCATTCACTGCAGAGGATCCATTGGCGAGGAAGTGATGTGATGCTAAATTTCTCTAAATCCGTTCCGAAGAAAAAACAAACTCATCTACATTTTGGATGGCCTAAGAGTGAGTACATTTTCAGCAAATAGTAATTTTTGATGAACTACCCCTTTAATGGTTTTCAATTAAAATAATTTTAGTAAAATAAAAGGTTAATTTCAAAATAACTAATTTCATTTTTACACATCACATTTAGGGTCTCTGGAACAGTACACAGACTGTCATTCAAGGAATAAGCTGAATCTTTATGGCTTTAGATATCATCAGAATGATAATGCACTACTGGAAAGTCTCATTTTAAGATGATAATAGCTGGTGATTTAAGATGTTCAATAGTGTGTTCAATCTTGTACAGCATTAAATCTAGTACCAGCATTAAACCAGCTACAAGCAGGTCGTCAGATTTTAAAGTGGTCTTGGGACAGTTAATGACTGGTTTAGACTAGGTTCCAAAACCAGCATTGTCCAGCATGGTGTCCTCATGTGGAGAACAGGTACCAGCCAAATCTAAGACACGTGTGATCTTATGCAAAGCTGACCATGTATGAACAAGAAACAAAAGATACTGGTGTCCCTAAACCTCCATTTATACCAGGCTCACCTTCCACCAGCTGTTCCATGCTGGTAATCCTCGACCCGTCAATGGCATAAATGGTCCGGACGCCCTGAGGCAGATTTACATTATCTGACAGGGAGCGGGTGAGGTCTGCGAGCAGAGCATCGAAAGACCGGAATCTGTCGTTGGAAATAGCGTACACAATCCCCTTGAAGTACCGGTCTCCATTGCGGTAGAACCGGACCCTCTTGGCTTTCTTCTCGGAGCTCAGAGCCTGTAGGGTCCGGGTTCGGTACAGGCTGCAGTGGGCGCTGTGCGTTGGGCTCGGCAGGCCGTTCGCACGTGAACCCCCACGGCTGTATCTTTGTGCTTTGTCCCGTTCGTCGAAATGCTCCAGCTCCATGGTAACACCCGGGGCTGCAGTATCTCTGAGGAAAATTGTGGGGAAATGTGGATAGATGAGTTATGTCAAAATTATAATTGCATTTATTCTAAGTATCACCCCGACTTTTTTCCCCCCTTATACAAAATGCATTTGTGCATAAACTTGTTAATAAATATTGCACATATATTTAATTAAATAGGCAGCTGGAATATACATTTCCATGCGCTTATCCAACTGACAAAAAAATAGCCTAATATAGGCAGTAATTTAAAAAGACATAATAGAAAATGTTATAGCCTATTTATGTTTTAAATAATAAACAATGTGTTATTGTTTTATACCTATAACACGTTTTAATAATTAATAATATTAAAGTTATTTAAACACGCCCAAAGGGGAAGCACAATGAAGAAGTCGTCATCAATTAAAAAGCACTAATAAATATAGGCTAAATATGCGGACATGGTGCATCTTGCTTCAAAAAAGAATATTCATCTTACTTGTGCGCGTGTATCCGATGAGCACAGTCGATATGAAAGCACACATCTAATGGCTTGTCATCTCTTCCAGAGGATGCTAGAGATGGTTTTAAGGGCAGGAGGAGAGAATGTGCTCTGCAGTGCTGGATGGGCTGCAGCCGGTGTCTGTCTGCCCCTTTTGCTCTTTATGTTAGACCATCCCTCGTTTCAGTGCAGACTGGCAGCCTTTGTCGTATTCCTGAGGAGTGAAAAACCCTCATTGAATGAATACGAGCAAGGGCTGCGTCTCAAAAGCTAGGGAGCTGCCTACCCAGACACCTAGACTGTCTCAAATGCAGGTCCTCGCGGGTGGGGAGGAGACTGTCCAGCGCCGCTTGCAGTCCAACAGAGATAATTCAACGGTACAAATCTATTCTAACTGACTATATATGTACATAAATAAAAATAAATGAGCTATGATAGCATATGAACTGAATTTTGATGTGATTCCCCAGATAATCCAGTCTCACACCCACTATTGTCCGCTTAAATCAAGGTAGAGCATTTATTGCACCAGTGAGAACCGTCTTTGCGACACAATACACTAGATTCAATTAGACCTATTTTTCATAGTTCAACAGGATGATCAAGAGACTTGTGGTCGTGGTTGGCATAAGTGCTTATTTTTATTTTGTAACTGCCGAGAAGTCAGTTTGTATTTCTTGTTTATTTAATTATTGTTTATTTAGTTTTTTTTAGGACTTTTAATTTGAAGTTGCTCAGTGAGCGCCGGTTAGTAGAGACTTTTATTATGAAAAGGCGCGTAGTAAAAAGAGGAAAAAAGACGTCAATTCAAGATGGCGAGTCCAAATAACGAGCTAAAAAGTATGACGAATTAAAGTGTATTTTAACGTTTATTCTACTCATCGTGAGTTAAAGGGAACATCAGAAGCAAGTTTAAAGCTCTTCCTTTAGTAACAAGTAGCCAATGAAGTAAGTTTCATTTATATTATGTGTGATTGTTGTGGATTGTGTTGCTGTGTGAAAGAGAACAATATCTGTACAAATACTATAGTGAAGCTGTTAAAGTGAACTTAACTGTCAACATTTACTCATTTAATGTATTTATATTTTTTATATTCTTTGTTTTACATTATTTTTTGTGTATTTAGTTCTCACGGCATCTTGAGTTGGTTTGTTATGAACCAGTTAATAAAGCGCCAGTCATCAAAGAATCATTGTGCTCTTGAAATTACTGGGGGGGCGCTACAGTAGGTGCGTTTCCATTACAGATTTGCGCAAAACTTTGGCGATATTTTATAAATGTCGATAAAAAAGTATTTCGAAATGACGGCGTTTCCATTAACCAATGTTATGCGACTAAAATGTAACCTTTTGCCTCTCGCGATAAGTCATGGCAACGGATTTTGGTGAGATTTGACGGATCTCACCAAATGATTATATGACTTTTTACATACGCCATGTGACCTGTAAATGCGAAAAAAACGTTTCAATTGCAGTTTTGCAAAATATTCCTTTTTCAAATTGCCTGAAAAACCACCTCATGCAAGCGTAAAAACTTTTTTTTGCGATATATGGGAGTTTTTGTGAAATTGACGCGTTTCCATTAAGCGTATTTTCAATTCGCAATTTTAATTTGCGCAATTTTAAGGGTAATGGAAGAGAGAATTCAGCTGCTCTTTGCGAGTAGGAGAAGGGAAGACCCAACCAGCAGTCAGCAAAGCTTCAAGTTAACATCAAGTTCATCACACTCTGGATTCTGCAAGATGAAGTACTGCTCATACCAGTAACTAAGAAGCAAGAGGCAAATACAGAGTCAAGGCACTGTCAAGTTAAGACAAAAAAAACAAAAACGAGGTTAAGCACCCATAAGTTCAAGTTAAGGTGCTTAACGTGGACTTATTCTTGATTTGCTTAAAAGAGACTCTTTAAGTGTTCAGTGTTATTTAAAGAAGTGTTGGTCATATGTGCTTATTCATTTAAACTTTAAGTCATTTTGGAGCAAGTATTAAGCTTACATAAGAAGATAATTATTGATTGAACTGCTGAAAATATTCATGTTCAGTACAATTCATGTTATATGTACACTTAAATATAGACAATGCAACAAAGAGATGTAAAAAATGGCAGAAGGTGGCCAGTCTGCTAGGAGTAGCAAAGAAAATATAGCAGAGATTACGCAATCACAGCAGCAACTAAAATTCCAGGAATGTGTAGAGACACATGAATCAATAGCTGTTGATGATACAACAGATCTAGAGCCGCAAAGAAGTCAAAGAACCCGCAAATTTACTGAGAAGGGTAAAGAATTACATGATGAAAAGTTGGCTAAACTTAATCACTTCCAGGTATCTTATGAGAAATGGAAAGCTCTGGCTAGAGACGCTAGACAAAAACTGATGGGGCGTCTCTCCAACGACATGCTGCAAGCTCTTATAAGCACAATAAGTTCTGCTTCAAAGGATTTAAATGTTGTTTACGAAGAGTTGCGACAAAATGTGAGTCCTGATAGTGATACTCATCGCAGAGTAGACACTTGTGGTGCCGTCACTAAGATGATAGTTGAGTCTTCATGGAGTCGTTTAGGTGAGGGAGTTCAGGGTCAAGATCCTTTCATTCAAGAGGGATGCTGTACACAGGCTCAGTACAGGCTCAGTATTTTCATCCATAGCCTCCAAATCAAGTCATGGACATTCCAGGTCTTCTTCGCAGTCCTTAAACAACTCAAGTGTCGGCTCCAGAGGTTCAAGTTTGTCCTCTGTTAAGAATCAAGAAGCTGCTGCAGAAATTGCTGCAACTGAAGCAACTTTAGAAATATTACAACAACAAGAACGTGAAATAGAGGAGCTCCAAAGACTTGAGGCTGAGGAGAAAAGGAGAGTAGCAGAACAAGAAGCAGAAGCTTATACGCGTCGACTAGAAAGAGAAGAAGCTAGACTGCGTGTAAAGTTTGAAGCTGAAAATGCCACCAGACGGAAGGCATTGGAAGACAAGCGCAGAGAGCTAGAGTGCTTGGAGACGCTTAGGAAGTTAAATGCTGCAAAGGCGTGGATGCAAGTCTATGAGGAGACAGGAGACTCAAAGGATGAAACCAGAGAGTTACTCCATGACTGTGCACCTGTGCAGAAGAAGCACATGCCTTAATCAAGCAGCTCCTTGTTCCAGCACACACCTCCACACAAAGTTGTGACAAAATCACATTAAGAAGATAGCACTGCAGACCTTGTTAGGATGCTAGCAGAATCTATCAGTTCAAGTCGTCTTCCTATACCAGAACCTGCAACATTCTATGGAGATCCACTCAGATTTAGTGATTGGAAAATCTCTTTTCAAACTTTGATTGACAGAAAGAAAATATCAGTAAGTGAGAAGATTTACTTCTTACGAAAGTATGTTGAAGGACCAGCTAAGAAAGCCATTGAAAGTTACTTACTATTGAGCACAGAGTCAGCTTATCATGCAGCATGGGCTATTCTAGAAGAAAGGTATGGAAATCCGTTCGTCATTACCAAAGCCTTTACAAACATAATTCATGGCCCAAGATAGGTCCTAAGGACAGTGTGAAGCTGAGGGAATTTACTGATTTCCTCAGAGGCTGTGAAGCACATATGGCTGAGATTAAAAGCCTTCAAGTCCTCAATGACTGTAAGGAAAACCAGAAAATCCTTTCCAAACTTCCTGATTGGTTAGCCTCGAGGTGGAATCGTCAGGTAATAGAAATTGAAGAAGAAACTAAGACGTTTCCTACCTTCAGTCAGTTTGTGGAGTTTCTTGCAAGAGAAGCTAAGATCGCTTGCAACCCAGTGACATCCCTTCATGCTCTGAAGTGTACTGAGGTTGGAAAAGGAAAGGTAGCAAGAAATCAAGGCACTAGAGTGAAGGTGTTAGCTGTTCAGTCTAGTGAGAAAACCGATGGAAAATGTGCTTTCTGTGTTAAACCAGGACATGCTATTCACAAATGTCGGAAGTTTACAGAGAAAAATGTAGCTGAACGGATTAAGTTTGTTCAAATGAGTAAGTTATGTTTTGGCTGTTTGAAACCTGGCTATTGCTCAAAGAACTGAGAGGATAGAACAGAAGAAGCACCCAACATGTCTACATGAAGACCGCACAAAAGAAACGAAGAAGTTTCCAAAATCGGAACAAACAAAAGAGAAGTCACAGGAAAGAAATCAAGAGCTGACACAGAATAAAGATACCATTGGTGATGCAACATCCAATCGAGTTCTGCAGGATGTGAGCAATACTCATACCTCTACAATTGTACCAGTATGGGTCTCAACCACCAATGAACCAAACCATGAAGTTCTTGTTTATGGACTTCTTGACACTCAGAGCGACACTACCTTCGTCCTTGAAGAGATAGTGCAAGCTCTTGACACAATAAAAGAATCTGTGCAACTGAAATTTTCAACGATGGTATCCAAAAGCACAGTTGTTTCATGTCAGAAGTTAGCTGGCTTACAAGTGAGAGGATTTTATTCAGGCAAGAAAATCTCCTTGCCAGTAACTTATTCAAGAGAGTTCATCCCTGCGAATAGAACTCACATTCCTACACCCAGAACTGCAAGAGCTTTGCCACATCTAATGCACATAGCTGAGAAAATTGTCCCTCAACAAGTTTGTGATATTGGTCTCCTAATTGGCTACAATTGTCCTCAAGCTCTCTTGCCCAGAGAAATTGTATCTGGTAAAGAAAATCAGCCTTTTGCTCAAAGGACAGATCTAGGCTGGAGCATTGTTGGTGGTGGTAAGTCTTGCGTAGACTATGGTGATGCCATTGGAGTGAGTCATCGCATCATCAAACAAGTGATGCCAAGTCTGCCATCTTCCTTCAATCTTACGAATTAAGTATATGTGCAGAACACAGATCAAGGAAATAGTCACTCCACCAAGTGTCATCAAAGCGCTTGAGTCTGACTTCAATGAGAAAGCATCAGAGCATAATCATGTTTCTCAAGAAGACTTGCGTTTTTTGTCAAAATTGAAAGCAGGTATCAGGCTCAAGGAGAATGGTCATTATGAAATGCCTTTGCCTTTCAAAGAAGATGGACCAAAGCTGCCCAACAATAAGGAATGTGCCATGCACTGTCTCAGATGCTTAGAGAAAAGGTTAAAAAGAGATGAGAAATACTATAAGGACTATGTAGCCTTTATGGATGAGACAATTACTCGAGGCGATGCTGAAAAGGTCTCAGTTGAAGAACTTGATAAGCACCCTGCTTGGTATATTCCCCACCACAGGGTTTATCATCCTCAAACGCCTGGGAAAATCCGGGTAGTCTTTGACTGCTCAGCAAAGTTCCATGGTACATCCCTCAATGAGCATATGTTAATTGGTCCAGAGTTAACCAACACCCTTATAGGTGTTCTCTGTCGTTTTCATAAGGGTCCAGTAGCATTCATGTGCAATATTGAGCGCATGTTTCATCAGTTTCATGTAAGACCCGAAGATCAGGATTATTTAAGATTCCTTTGGTGGGAAAAAGGAGGTCTAGAATCCCAGCCACAGGTCTATAAAATGAGGGTACATTTGTTTGGTGCAGCCTCATTGCCCGGATGTGCCAACTACGGACTCAGACACTTCGCTGCCCAGGGCCGAGGTAATTTCAGTGAAACCTCCATAAGATTCATAGAAAGAAATTTCTATGTCGATGGGTTGACGAGTGTCTCATCAGTGGGTGAAGCTATCCAGCTTAAGGAAGCAAGGGAACTCTACAGCACAGGGAGACTTCGTTAGCACAAATTCGTGTCGAACAGCCAAGAAGTGATAGTATCAATTCCCCAGGAAGAATGTGCTGAGAGTTCTATGGTTCATGACTTAGCTTTGGGTGAGCTTCACATAGAAAGGGCACTCGGTGTGAATTGGTGTGTCACGTCTGACAGTTTCCAGTTCCGAGTATCTGTTAAGGAACAACCACTTACTAGAAGAGGAGTCCTGTCCACAGTGGCTTCCGTGTATGACCCACTTGGCTTTGCAGCGCCTTTCATCCTTGTTGGTAAGCAAATATTGCAGATGATGTGTCAAGACAAAGTTGGTTGGGATGAACCACTTAAGGATAACTTGCGACCACAGTGGGAACGTTGGATTTCAGGTCTACGAAGCTTGGCAGATGTCAAGATTCAGCGATGTTATCTGCCATCAACTATGAAGGATGTTCAGCGTTACGAGCTTCGTCATTTCTTTGACGCTAGTGCTTCAGGTTATGGAGAATGGAAAGGTTCACTGTTCCTTAGTTATGGGCAAAGCCAGAGTCACTCCTACTAAGATTACCACCATACTGAGGCTGGACTTGTCAGCCACTGTAGTGGCTGTACAAATAAGTGACTTACTGAGAAAGGAATTAGAGTTAGACAGCCTAGAGGAGTACTTCTGGACAGACTCAAAGGTTGTCCTTGGGTACATTAATAATGATGCCAAAAGATTTCACATCTTTGTGGCCAACCGCATTCAGCGGATTAAACAAAGTACTGATGCTAAGCAATGGAGATATGTGACCTCTGAAGAGAACCCGGCTGATTACGCATCCAGAGGCCTTACAACAGAAGAGCTCATATCCTCCAATTGGTTTACTGGACCAGAGTTCCTGTGGAAAAATGATCTGCCCCGAGATGTTAAGGTGGGAGATATCGAAGTCGATGACCCAGAGCTTCGAAAAGCACAGGTACATAGTACCCATACAATTGAAGAAAGATCATTACTTGATCGGCTCGACAAGTTTTCTGATTGGACAAGAGTGGTAAAAGCAATTGCGAGACTTAAGAGACGTGCCAAAGAAGCCAAATGTCTCAGTTTAAGAGTTAATGAAGCCTCAAGCATTGAAGAAATAAGAGAGGCAGAATTCACCATTATCAAAATGGTTCAACAATCAGCCTTTTGTGATGTGACAGAGTCTCAAACATCAGAAGGAGATTAAATCCAACAGCAATTTGCATCGGCTAAATCCCTTCTTAGATGAGCATGGTATCCTCAGGGTGGGAGGTCGGCTAACACATTCTGCATTACACCTGCATGTGAGACATCCTGCAATTCTCCCAAAGGACAGTCAGATATGGACCTTACTCATCAAACATTATCATGAACAAGTGCGTCACCAAGGGAGAGGGATGACTATGAACGAATTGTGTTCAAATGGTATCTGGATCGTGGGATGTAGCAATGCAGTTTCTTCACACATCTACAAATGCACTAAGTGCAGGAAATTTAGAAGACCCACTGAAGAGCAGAGGATGGCAGATCTCCCACAGGAACGTATGGAGACAACTCCTTTCACATACTGCGGAATGGACTGCTTTGGTCCTTTCTACATCAAGGAAGGAAGAAAAGAGCTAAAGCGTTATGGCCTTCTATTTACTTGTACAGGTGTATCTCAATAAATTAGAATGTCGTGGAAAAGTTCATTTATTTCAGTAATTCAACTCAAATTGTGAAACTCATATATTAAATTCAATGCACACAGACTGAAGTAGTTTAAGTCTTTGGTTCTTTTAATTGTGATGATTTTGGCTCACATTTAGTATGACGAATTAAAGTGTTTTTTAACGTTTATTCTACTCATCGTGAGTTAAAGGGAACATCAGAAGCAAGTTTAAAGCTCTTCCTTTAGTAACAAGTAGCCAATGAAGTAAGTTTCATTTATATTATGTGTGATTGTTGTGGATTGTGTTGCTGTGTGAAAGAGAACAATATCTGTACAATTACTATAGTTAAGCTGTTAAAGTGAACTCAACTCTATGTAAAATGTTAACAAAGACAACATTTACTCATGTAATGCATTTATGTTTTTTATATTCTTTTTTACTTTATTTTTTTGTGTATTTAGTTCTCACGGCATCTTGAGTTGGTTTGTAATGAACCAGTCAATAAAGTGCCAGTCATCAAAGAATCCTTGTGCTCGTGAAATTACCGGGGGGAGCTACATATTTTATTTTCATTAGCAAGTTATGATTGTCACATTCACTTAGGAAACCCTTACCAAAATGCCAAAAGATACAGGGTTTTGTATGATTTTGTAATACAAAACACATTTCTGGAAATAAGTGTACTACTAAGGATGTAGGCTAGGTGTTCTACTTATATTGTTAGATGCATATAATTATAGATTATATTATACATCTTAAATATTTACTGTTAGTACAAATAGTAAAACTTACTATTAGTATATTTCTATCAGTTCATTTTTGCATACTTTTCTTTAAATACGTTTTAAAATTCACCTCAAACTAGGACTGCTTGATTCCAGTATTCCTCTTTTAATGCCTTTAATTGTTAAAATAAAATAAAGATATGTTTAAATCACCACTTTTAAATTAGCCTATCAATCTGCACAAGTTAAGTCAAAACCTACACATTACTTTTACTGCATATGTAAATATGGGTAGAGAAAGTTAATTTAACCTACACACAGGCCTACACAACTTCATGTAGTACCATCCAGAACAAGAACGTAGTTGCAAATTTTCTACCAGTGAGTTTATTACAAAGTACGACACTAGATGGCAGCATACACAAACTTCAGTGCATTGGGAAAAAGTAGAGTTATTCAAGACTATTACTGTATTGACCCGAATATAAGATGATGGTTTTTTTTTTCTTGGAACTACATCTGAAAAAACGCGGTCGTCTTATATTCAGGGTCTAGACTTTGACATGTCAATAATACACCCACAACAATAGGTGGCGCCAAATACACATAAAACGAGTGTGCCAAGAAATATGTAATGTGTGTTGGAGTAATGTTAGAAGATAGCGAGTGAAAACAAAATAGTGGCATGACTGTCATGTTAGCCTGATGGGAACAAACTTCCCCTATAAGTGATTTAAAAGTGTAAGACAGTAGCCTACCCAGATTTGAAGGCTACAATAAGATTTCACTTCTACTGATAATGAAATGTTGCTAGGCTACTATGAGATGGATAGCCTAATTGTTAGCTATATAATTCAGATGGGCTACCTGTTATTTTTATGGTATATCAAAAAGTGAATATTTTAAATGTGATTGTTGGTACATTTTACCAGTATTTATCATACATTCAAAACAAAAATTAAAATAGGAAAGAAAAAAATGCAATATGAAATTAATTTAAGAAAAAAAAAAATCTTAATAAAACAAGATTTGGTTTTCAAAAAGCCTTTTCCAAAAGGTACATATTGAAAAAGGGGGTCAATACGGTATTCAGTTCGATTTTCACAGGAAGGCCAACCGAACAAGTATTTACACACACAAAATAAATAAATAAATAAATAATATTAATAATTATATATAGTTCATATATTATGCAATGAATGAAGTTAAATACTGCTGATTCATGACACTTTGAATAACCTCGTTTGACCTCATCTTTAGTGCCTTGGCTAGTAAAGGAATGGAAAGCAATGGAATAGAACAAATTTTAAAACATCAAACAGTGTGTAAATTAGAGCACACACAAAACAATGTTTTAAATGTTTCATTTATTAAGTCAGATAACCATAGGCTATTACATTATTTGTCACTGAGCAAACATATTGATTTGTGGTTAAACTTGATGCTTTCTTATGCTGTCCATACATCTAAATGAGACATATTGCATCAAAACAGACACAAAGAATTCACAACTCTGTTAACGTTTACAGTGAAATGTTATGGAAGTTATATATATATATATATATATATATATATATATATATATAGAAACCTGGTCAGTAGTCAAATTTAAAGAAAAAGTGCAGACAGTCTCTGCATAGTGACTCTGTTTTATGAATGTCAATATCTACAGTGGGAGGACTTCAAATATATGGCATTTTACAGTTTAATGCAGTTAATCTTAAATAAGCTTCGTTCACTTAAAATATTATATTATAACATTAAATTATAAAATACATATTTTAAACTTTAAAATCCTATAATTTTAAACATTTCCAAAAAAGTTAGATTTTTCTGCCTTCTGAATAAACAGATTTCTGATATTCTTACCTCTGTATCATATTCCATCTGCAAGTGCAATTATATTTTTATTGCACTTTTACACACATACACACACAAAAACCTAGAACCCGTCATCTGCAATAAATTTCAATGTCTGTTCCTAGCAGGGGTTAAAGTGCTTTTTAAAACAAACAAACAAAAAAAAAATCCTGAAGTACCAAAAGCAAACAGGTCTGTATATAAAACAGCTATCATAAAGCAGTCTTAGAATATATTTATATTAAAGCTTTAGATATATGTATTTTTAAATACAAGAAGATAATATTTGTTAAGGCTCTATGGGAAAACCGTAAAGTCCACCTTTGGCTTGTAATTTGTTTTAATGGTCCATTTGAAAGACAAGCCATGCAAAACTACTGAAGATTTAATATGAGTAAAATCATTGGTCATATGTTTAGTTGAGTAAATTGCTGGTGAAGTGTAAGGCAAGATCAGGAATACTGTCCGGCAGGGCTGTCAGTCAGCTTGTAAAGAGAATTTTTAAAGTGCATTTACCATTTCCCCCGTGGCACAGTGAAAATAGCAAACATGACAGCATGGAGTTCAGTGTCAGTCACATAAACAAATAACAACAGCATTCACTGAAAAACCGGACATGGATCCACCCACTTCTTCAGTCATTTGGTTTGCTCTTAAAAATGGACACCTGAAATGAGCTCTGAATCTAAACTCTACTTTTGGTCTTTATGTTTCTCAACTTGAGTGCTCGGCTCTTGGACTTTATAGTCTGCCAGGATGGCATGGGCAGTCTCTTTGCCAGTCTTCTTGACCATTGCCTTGATTCCCAGGTTGTCGATATTGAACGCGGTGACGCCCACATTGATGGCCGAGTTGACAGCGTGATCTGTGGCCTGGCCCGCTTCCGCCCCATACCTTGATTATAAATAACCCAGATTGAGTAAAGGAGGGGACAGGGTGTTGAAAGAGGCAATGGAAGAAGCTTTAGGAGATAGACAATATTCGAAGCAGAGCAAAGCAGTTCAACATGCATGGATTCAGTCATTTCTCTAGAGAAAAATCTGAACTTAGATTTAAATTGCAAAATTAATTCTAAAGATGCCATAAAAACATTTATGTTGTGATGTGAAAAACTTGGATTGAAATTCCTCAATATTTTTAGTTAGAAAGGATAGGAGGGTTGTGCAAATTATTATGATTTAAAAACAATATGATATTATGAGCTATATGAGTTATAGTAATCACTGTTATTTCCCCCTTTTAAATATTGGATAATTATCGAAAGGATTTAAGCTTTAAATCTTAAACCTTCATTATAATGAATTGTACAGTATAAGATGATTTACACTCTCGTTCAAAAGTTTGAGGTCAATCACCAAAGCTGCATTTATTTGATTTGATATGTTTTTACAATTTAAAATATAGTGCTGTCAAACGATTAATCGCAATTAATCGCATCCAAAATAAAAGTTTTTGTTTACATGTGTACTGTGAATATTTATGTATATATAAATATACACACATATACAGTATATATTTTGAAAATATTTACGTTTATACATTTATATACTCACATTATTATATTTTATATTATATATAAATATTTAATATTCAAACAATTTTTCTTAAATATATACACATGCATATGTTTGTATTTTTATATATACACAATAAATATACACAGTACACTTATGTAAACACAAACTTTTATTTTGGATGCGATTAATCGCAATTAATCGTTTGACAGCACTAGTTTTCTATTTTAATATATTTTAAAATGCAATTTATTCCTGTGATGCAAAGCTGAATTTTAATATGACAGAAATAATATAATAGAAAATCATTCTAATATGCTGATGAGAACTTTTTTTTTTTTTTTTTTTTTCCAATGTTGAAAACAGTTGTGCTGATTAATATTTTTATATTGAAACCATGATACTTTTTTCTAGGATTAGGATAGAAAGTTCAAAAGAACAGCTTTTATTTGAAACAGAAATCTTTATAAACGTCTTTGCTGTCACTTTTGATCAGTTTAATGCATCCTTTCTGGATAGAAGTATTAATTTATTTAAAAAACAAAACTTATTGACCCCAAACTTTTAAACGGTAGCATATATACTGTACATCTTGGTCAAATTACATTGATGATAATTATGTTTGCCATTCGATAGAACCCGATAAAACATTCTGTTGATGCAACAGTATAATTAAAATCAGGCTTAAAAGGTTCAAAAGTTAAGAAAAATGAAGCAATAAAGACAATGAGATTAATTACTTTTGGCTGTTATAGGAACACACATTCATTCCATTTCTGAGCTGTGGATCATTTGCGCACAGCAACACAGGATGCTAACGGAGGTGATTCAATCATTATGTCCTATAAATCATTAGCATTGCGTGCAAGTGCTGACTGATTCAGACTCATACATAAGCTTTAGCCATGCTCGTGACAGTTAATTAAGGCCTTTTTACAGGGTGCAGGGAAAATGTTTCTACTTGTTTTCATTTGGGGTGTCTGAAATGTTCTCCAGACCCCTAAATCTGCAAACAAATAGACGGGAAAGAAACTAGCGTGAGTGCAGCTTATTTTTCTGATCAAAGTTACTGGTGAGAAACTGCAAATGCAGTTAAAACACTGGTATGATCAACTTTAAAGCAGGTGGAATGAGACCCTTGTGGAGTTACTTACTTATGTTTTACCGTGGTAACCGTTTCTGCAGCAACACTCTTTGCAATGTTCTTTGCTGCAGCCTCCAACCCCGTCCACATTGTTGCAAATCCTGACAAAAGTAGAGTTTTATTTATTTTTCAAGATCAAAAGTGACAAAGACATTTATAATTTTGCAAAATATTTCTATTTCAAATAAATACTGTTCTTTTGAACTTTCTATTCATCAAATAATCCTAAGAAAATGTATCAAAGTTTCTACAAAAATATAAAGCAGCACCCTGCTTTCCATATTGCTCATAATTAAAATTAATTAGAATTTTTTGAGCATCAAATCAGCATATTAGAATTATTTCTGAAGGATTATGTAACATTGAAGACTGGAGTAACGGCTGCTGAAAATTTGCTTTGCCATCACAGAAATAAATTACATTGTAAAATACATTCAAAAAGCAGACAATTATTTTAAATTGTACTAATTTCACAATATTAGTGTTTTACTGTATTTTCAAAATCTTACTGAACCCAAATATTTTAATGGTAGTTTAACTATCTTTAAATGATTAATAGCACATATTACTGGCTCATGACACCATTTAGTATTTGTTATAAATTTAGTCAATGTGATGATGGCTTTTTTGCTCCATTCTAAATTTTGTATGTGTAAAAAAAAAACTTGATAAATCACGTTACAATAACGCCTAAAGGATAATAATGTAATTGTAATCATCAATGTGACTAAAACAGCCAAGAAAAGAGTCATTTCTGAGTGGAATGATTTACTTCACCTTGAACTCCACTTGCTGCAACCACCATGGCACCATCAATATTGGAGCGTCCATCCTTGTCTTTCTTCAGAGACTCTGGGATAAGCTTCCCTCCATGTTTCTTCACATGAGGTGCCAACTCTCTGCCAACATGTCCAGCGACTGTGCACAGTCCATCCACTGAAACAGTACACAACATGTTTTTGGCTCAAATCATACACAGTAAATGAAGTGTGTCTCATCTTTGTTGAATATTATCAACAAAATTAGGAATTTAAAAAGACACTTCCTTACCAAGGAACTGGCTGACCTTCACTGCTCCTCCTGTGGCCTGTTTGGCCACATGAAGGCTTTTGGTTACCGTGGGGCTGACTTGGGCTGGATTGTCCTCTGGTGTGATGTGCTCTCGTAGTTTAGATGCACCTTTATGTATGGCTTTCCCCGTGTACTCAGCCCCCTTCACCAACCCCCAGCTCAGCCATGAAGCCCCTGTCGATATATTTCATACAGTAAGGAGAGCATCACTGTTTTGGTGGAAACAACTGTTGAGGTTCTAGTGCAACCCAAAATGCTGGACAGGTTTCTGGGCCTTGAACATGTGAGTCCTGTTTCTGTCTACAGATGGTCAGAAAGCTCTTGGATTTCATCAACAACAAAAAAAAATCTTAATTTGTGTTTCTGAAGATGAATGAAGGTCTTACGGGTTTGAAACGACATGAGGGTGAGTAACTAATGACAGAATTTTCACTTTTGGGTGAACTGTCCCTTTAAAACACTAGGTTTATGATTCCTAAATCCACAATAACATGATAAACAATAACAGTATTGATATCTTTCAATGTATTGTCTAGTGACGATCCTAAAAATGCCAGCATGACTTGTTAACAAGTGTCTATTTGGCATCTAGTGAGAAGTTCTGATAGATTTTTAAATGTAACTGTTTTTCTTAAGACATCCAAAAGTACTGTTCAATTAAAACTTTGAGGTCAGTAGGATTTTTTTTTTTTTAAATAAATTAATACTTTTATTCAGCCAGGATGCATTAAAATGATCAAAAGTGACAGTAAATATATTAATATTACAAAAGACTTCTATTTGAAATAAATGCTGTTCTTTTGAACTTTCAATTCTTCAATCCTTGGTGAGCATAAGAGACTTCTTTCAACAACATTTTGAATGGTAATATGAATATGTTTCACACCTTTCTTTACATTTAAGCCTCATTTAAGGGAATCAGATCCCTCTTCTTACCAGTCAGGATCCCTTGAGCCACCTTCTCGCTCCATTCAGGAAGTACCGCTTCCTCCTCAGCAGCAGGGGGTGCTGCTTCAGCTGCAGGAGGCCCCATCGGCACTTTCTGACCCAGGTTAATGGTATCGGTTGTGCCATCTGATGCCTTGGGGACACAGGATAGCGGGCAACAGTTAAAACAGAGCATCATAAAGAACGCAGAAGCAGGCTCAAGCGATTACTAAAAGCAAATGGTGACTTGTAGGAAGACTATATGGAATTTAGCCAGTATTGTTTATGACAAGGAGGGAATGCTTCCAGATTTTTCCCCGTTTGCCAAAAAAATCCTTTGTTGTCTCTAAACACTTGAGCCAGTGAGTCAGCATGGTCTGCTACAACAACCTGTTATTTCCACAACAATGATGGTGTTTGTCATCGCCTCCTCCTTTACAGGGAACTGCGGCACTTGGTTCCAAACTCAGCAGCAGCTGCTCTGTGAAATGACTTCTAAAAGCATGAACAATGTTTTTCTGACTCACATAACCACTAAACTAGGATTATGACTTCTTATAATGCAACTGAATAAAAAGTAGAAGAATAACATTGTGGGTGCGCTACTGTTACACTTGGCTGTGCTCTCATTCACCACCATCTTGAGGTAAGAAGGGTAACAACGGTGTTCTTGGTTTGCTAAGAGCATTACAGCTAATTAATTCTTCTTCTCCTGTATGCTGTCAATCATGGAAGTGCAGGGGAGTGTGCCAGCTCAAAAGCACAGGCCAAGTCAGCTCGCCATTTCATTATACCCAAAGCCAAATGTGTGAAATGCTTACGAATATCAACATTAGAGGCAGTGCAAGCAGCAGAAAGCATAGAAGCATTGTAAGGACCACATGAACTGTCAAGTGCATTAAATGAATAAGAAAATACACGGAGTTAACCGCAGTTAAAAGTACAGTAGTTATCCAGCACATTAAAAAAAAAAAAAAAAAAAAAAAAAAAAAAAAGGTGAAAAAAGTATGCTTTTTTTTTACATGGTATGGTATTTTTATAATTATGTCACAAATTGGGACTTTTTTTAGGTTTTTTTTAGTATGTTAGTTGTTTATATGGCAAAAACTGAGCTGGAATAATACAAGATTTACAAACACAAAATAAAACCAAATAAACAAAAATACAGCAGATTAAATTATATATTTTAAAATTAAAATTAACAAATTTTAAAAATTGAAAATCTTTTCAGGTAAAATCTTAAGTCCCTGAGTGAGTGTACTTCATAAAAAAAAAAAAAAAAAAAAAAAAAAGGTTTCTACTTGCATTAAAACGGGGACAGTCCACTATTATTAAAACAATAAAGTAAAATTTAAAATATCGATAATTATTAGTATTATAGAAAAACTATTAATTTATAAAAATTAATTTAATTTATAAAATTAAATTATTTTATACTTAAATATGATATTTATATATTTCTGACAAGCCATATATATATATATATATATATATATATATATATATATATATATATATATATATATATATATATATAAATAAATTTTGTTTTTGTTTTTTTAACCATTTTTGATTATTGGCAGAGTGCTACTGACCATTAATGTGCTTGGAGTCTTTCTCTAATATCAGGGTACATTTTAAGGGTACATTAGGTGTAAAACGTCTAGCACTCTAATGTCATTTGGAAATATCTAAGTTTCCATTGGTTTCAAGGACATTAGAGTTTCTTCCGGAAAAAAATAAAAACTTCTAAAAATCACCCTGTTGTGTTGGTATTCCTTAATGTTTAGAGCATAAATATTCACAACCCAAATGCACTTGTCATTCGGTGATATTACAATGCATAAATACCTTATATAAATCTTTTAAACTCTCAAATACACCTGAAATCTGTAAAGAAAAGGGGTTAATGAGGCAGGCAGATGCAGTGATATGTGCCCAATGCATATGAGCAACATGCAAAAATCTGATTCCAAACAGTGAACATCATGCATCTAAAGTAAATAAAGATTTTACCACAGTGTTAAATTCTTGATTCTAGTCTGTTGCGATAAAAGAAAAAAGAAAAACTCAAAAACACCAAATAAGGGCAGCAACAATTGAGATACTGGATTTGTTTTCAAAGCTGCAGTCTGCAGAGATTGAGTCAGTGACACACAAAGTTTGAGACGAGGTTGAGCCACCACACCTGCTCTGAAGCCACAGCTGACCCCTCTGTTTCTGAGGTGGGACCTGACGGGACACAGGGACAGCTCACCTGGACACGCAGGTCAGTCAGCTGAGAAAGAACGCTCTGGAAGTGTTCACGTTCCTTCTGAGGAAGCTCGGAAGAAAGGACCACCCCAACATACGAGCCCGGGGTGGGAGCCATCATGTCAGGGAACATGTAGACTCCCGTGTTGCACAGCAGGACTGGGGAGTCAGAGGCCATCAAGGGGTAAAGCCAGTCACAAACCTGAAATCAGAAATAAAAATTAGAGAGGTTTCCTCAAGGAGGACCGGTGTAATTTCTAACCTACCCCTACAATCAAAGGGCATCTATTGGCTGATATAAATGTTATTTCAGGCTACAAACCACCAAAACCTGCAGGCAATAGCAATAAAAATTGATAAGATTCAGGATGATTCCATGATTCAGGAACATGTCCTACTCACTGGGACTTAATACATATTACCGGATATTAATCTGCTTAAACAAACAGTCCCACCTCAAACATATGATTTATAGTAGACTACAGAGATCAAATAATACAAATCTTACTGAATAATTTGTGTGAAAATGCTTTATTAAAAAATATACAAATCACTTCTGATTTTAATATCAATTTAAATTAATATAATTATTCCCTTAAAATGTGATTTTAAAGGCCTTACTTTACAGATAAAAATAAATAAATAAAAAATCCCAATTAACAATTTACAAAAATTTCCAATATAAGTTAATATAGTCTGATGTTATATATTTAATATAGTTCTCTGAAAATTACTACATAAGGGACTATTTATAAATATGAATTTAAATCCCTTACTTCACAGATGAAATAATAGAAGTTTTTACTGAATAATTCAAGTAAATTCTTTATCAAAAATATACTAATAACATTTCTGATTTGAATATATTCCTATAAAGTAATAAAAATATTTTTATTAGGGAATTTAGGCTTAATATGGATTTTAAAGGCTTTAATTATTTAATAAGAATTTTTATTATTTGATCTGTAAATTAAGGCCTTTAAGGGATTTTTTATTAATATTAATTCAAAGGCCTCATATAATGTAAATGCTTTATTAAAATATACAAATCATATTCCATTCAAAGAATATTCCTTTAAAATGGTGCTTTTAAAGGCCAGTCTGGGTTTGGGAGACCTGTACTGATACTGTAGGCTACGAGATTTAAAAAAAAAAAAAAAAAAAAAAAAAAAAAAAAATCACATGATTGTAAAGCTTTGGATCCTGCCTGTCATCCAACATTTGAATAAATCATAAAAGAGACAGCTTGCTGACAGTATCATTTCCGCAGATATGTAATGGATTAACATGTTATCGAGTTATAAATAGAAATTGCCCCCTGGCTCAGAATTTGAAGTCCAGGCCTGGATTTCCTCCCAAAGTTGAGAAAGTGGACAGCTCTGCAGTTGGATTCATTCATCCTGTCCTCATGACTGCTAGCATTAAATTGGATTACAGTCAAAGCCTAAAGCGCAGCAACTGGAGGCTCTTTATTCAGCTTCATGACACAGCAAATCTATGACCTCAATGTCCGTGTGAGGAGATGACACTCTTTATTTTAGGACGTAGGCGTCTTTGGGCCCTGATCGAGTCCAGAAGTCATCCAAGCATTTTATATTATTACTCTATATTTACATACAATATAGACATTCCATAAAATTGCCTCATATTGTGAGGATTTCATAATTACATTAGGCACGTTATCAAGTGTTATCATAAACAACAGCGGGGTGGTGTTCAAAATGTAAACTGTATTATCTCATATTGTTGATTATAATACTGTCTATTTACATTTGCCAAAATACAATAATATTATCACAGGTTATCAAAGAACAAGAGAAGAGCGGTGTTCAAAGTGTAAAATGTATTGTACTAAACCAGTTTATTTATATTGTCTCTCGTGTAGGTGAACAATTCAAGAAAATTCCATCAGGTCATTAAGCTCACACCGGACCACCAGATGACTGGGGCTTTCCCGAGATGACACCACTCAGTGAAAGCCTATTTGATGCAAGCAGTGAGCATACACTCACATGATACTGTTAAGAAACAACGGATGAGGTTGGTCTCATTAAAGACAACACCATCTCAAGAGTGCAGGGCGCTTTAGAGTCAGACAAAAGGTTGTGAAAGTAGGTTACAGGACACCATGTCTTGACAACAAGCCTACTTGGACTGTTCTGTTCAAATGCCTGGAAATTACCACCATGAACAGTCTCTTTGGGCCGAACAAATCAAGCAACCGTTTTTGAAAGAATCTCATGAAACTTGCCTAAAACATGTCTGGATCACATTTCACCCACAAATAAGAAATTATATTTTGTGTAAATAATATTAAGCTTGTTTTTAGGGCCATTAAGAGTTTTGGATTGCGACATTATTTTTTTATTCTAATACAAACAAATGCTATACATTTCTAAAAGAAAACATGCTTAATTGTCATGTAAATAAAATATCAATTAAAGATCATTACATTAAAAAATTACAAAATTAAAATTATTTTATTATATTTATATATAATTTATATATTTATATTTAAGTATAATACTACAAACTAACAATTTATAAAACACATTTTCTCCCCAAATTCTCATTACTGTACTATGTTTCCTGTAGCTCAAATAGTAGAGCATGGCGCTAGCAACGCCAAGATCATGGGTTCGATTCCCAGGGAAAGCAAGAGCTGATAAAAAATGTAAAAAACTGTAACTTGAATGCAATGTAAGTCGCTTTGGATAAAAGCGTCTGCTAAATGCATAAATGTAAATGTACTATGCAAAAACGTCATTCAACCAGAATTTTAAAATTACTACATGTATTTCTATACATTTTAATTTATTAAATTTAGTACAAAGACTATTTAGCATTACAAATAAAAGAAACAAAATGTGTGCGTACATGTGTTTATTGGTTTATAGAATTTAGCACAACAAATAGTAATGTATAAAACTCTAATTAAAAATGTATAATTCCATTATTATTCAAAATTTGTTGTACTGAATTTTAAATTTAAAAAATAAATTATATTTTTATGTATTAAAAAAATTGTTTAATTGAACTTAAAATTATGTCAGAAGAAAATCTTAATGTTCCTAAAAACATGCTTAATTTTCTTTACAGGAAAAAAAGTAAAAAAATAAAAATAAATAAATAAATAAATAAATAAATAAATAAGTGTGTGTGTGTGTGTGTGTATAATTTTTTTTTTGTGTGTGTGTTGAATGTGAGCAAGCTGGACATTTCGTTGTAAGATTCTCTGTTTCAAGCATATTAAGAAAAACTAAACACAGCTTTTGATTTCTCACCTGCAGGAAGGCGGGTGGCCTGTTTGGAACCCTTTCTGATTGCTCACTGGTGAACTTTACAATGCGCAGGTACCCTGGATAAGAGGGAGCACTGACTTGCCCCTCAGGTGTAACGAAGAAGATCTGCACCCCTTGAGGAAGGAAAAAGAGTTCCTCTCCATCCTCCCCCAGACACTGAGGAGAAGGTGCAGAATTAGACGTATTGCTGTAGAACTCGTCGCCAACCAGGGAGAGTTCGCCTGAGTCGGTGCCATAGGAAATGGTCAGGTGTCCGTCAGCGGCTTGAGGGGTGTATGCAGGAGGCTGGTTGCTTAACATATTGGGCTGCACTGAGGGAGAGACTGGAACTGGCCCACCCGAAGCCCCTGCAACCCCGCCGTTGGAAGCAAGCATCTGTGGTGGAGTCGGTCTCTCCGGCTTGACCTTTGGGACTTCAGGGTAGAGTTTCTGAGGGGCTGCACTGCTATCCGAGCCTTCGTTGGGGTCTGGGCTGGTTTCCAGCATGGCTAGGCGAGTAGTGATGTTGTTGAGAGTCTCCTGCATCTTGCGCTGCATCTGTCTAGCTGATTCCCAGGAGGGACCCACACACTCCATACCCTGTGAGGGAACACTGAGAGCCCTGAGCAGGTGCTGCCGCCCTTGTCGGTACAGTTTTAACGCCTCTGCACTGTGGCCCGCCTCATCCTCTGTGAGAGCTTTATTGATGTATGTGAATGCCTTCTCATACCCATCTTTGATCACCTGCAGCCTGGCGTTATCAAAGGCCTCCTGCTTTGCTTGCTCCATGACTGAAAGAACAAGTCAGAAATGTTGTCAACTCCATGTGTTTTAATGCTACATAACTACCTCACATTTCTTATATTACAAGATCTGCCAACAAGCAAATTTTACTTCTACAATTTTGCTTTTTTGGGAAGTGGAAAGATTGTTTGTGAAATAAAAAGTTATCACATTTTGTTTAAATATTACCAAGTTTTTGTTGTTGTTGGAATAACTAGCATGTGAATGTGTACCCTCATGAAAAAAAAGCGTGCTTAATTGTCTTGAAAATGAGTATTCACTTGTATTTCAAATCTTAAAAAGTATATTTTTAATTATACTTGCAGATAATGAAATGAAGTCAATTTTTTTTCGTGCATTAAAGAAATACACTTATTTTAATGTGTTGACTAAATCACATAATTTGAATTTTAATTAGTGTGTTCAATATTACATTTAAGTAAATATATTTAAATGTACTAAACTAGAGCTGAATCCGTTCAAATGTGTAATTACATAAATATTTGAATACATGACATACAATTTTAAACATTAAAGGCATTAAGTACATTTTAGTTTACCATAAATTGTCAGTACATTCAGCAGACTTTAACCATATTCCAAAGAGAATAGAAGAACTCAAATTACATACAAAAATGTCCTACTTATGTCAAAAAAGAATTCTGAAGTTCAGCTACAGTCATGGCCAAAAATATCGGCACCCTTGGTAAATATGACCAAAGAAGGCTCTGAAAATAAACCTGCATTATTAATCCTTTTGATTTTTTATTTAAAAAAAAAATCTGACCTTTCATTGGATAAGAATTTAAAATGGGGGGAAATATCATTATGAAATAAATGTTTTTCTCAAATACACGTTGGACACAATTATTGGTACCCCTAGAAATTCTTATGAGTAAAATATCTCTGAAGTATATTACCATTCATATTCACAATTGTGAGCACTCCAGGGTGAATATGAACATGAAATTATCCAGCCATGGCTTCCTGTTTCACAGAAATATAAATAAGAGGGAAAACAAAGCCCAAATTCCCTTAATCATCCATCACAATGAGAAAAACCAAAGAATATATTTCTGATGTGCAGCAAAAGATAATTGAGCTTCACAAATTAGTGAAGTGGCTTTAAGAAAAGAGCTAGAGCAGTGAAAATTCCCATTTCCACTATCAGGGCAATAATTAAGAATTTCCAATCAACATAAAATGTTATGAAACTGCCTGGAAGAGGACGTGTGTCTATATCGTCCTAATGCACGGTGAGAAGGAGAGTTTGAGTGGCTAAAGACTCTCCAAGGACCACAGCTGGAGAGAATTGCAGAAAAATAGTTGAGTCTCAGGGTCAGAAAACCTTAAAAAAAAAAAAAAAAAAAAATATTGTCAAACAGCATCTACATCACCACATGTTGTTTGGGAGGGTTTCAAGAAAAATTCTCCTAGCTCATCTAAAAACAAACTCCAGCATTCAGTTATCAGACACGACTGGAACTTCAAATGGGACTGGCTTCTATGGTCAGATGAAACTAAAAAATGAGATTTTAAGAAACAAACACTCAAGATGGGTTTGGTAAACACAGGGATAAAAAGTACCCCATGTGTACAATGAAATATACTGCTGTATTTTTGATGTTGTGGGCCTATATTTCTGCTGGAGGTCCTGGACATCTTGTTTAGACACATGGCATCATGGATTCTATCAAATACCAACAGATAAAAAATCAATAAGTGACTGACTCTGTTAGAAATCTTATAATAGGCCATGTTTGGATCTTCCAACCGTACAATAATCCAAACACAAACCTCAAAAACAACACAAAAATGGGTCACAGAGCACAAAACCAAGCTTCTGCTATAGCCATTCCAGTCCTCTGACCTGAACCCTGTAGAAAATGAGTGGGGTGAACTGAAGAGAAGAAGCACCGTCATGGAGCTGGGAATCTAAAGGGTCTGGAGTGATTCTGGATGAAGGAATGGTCTCTGATCTCTTCTCAGGTGTTCTCTAACCTCATCAGGCATTATAGGAGAAAACTCAGAGCTGTTAAACTGGCAAATGGAGGTTTCTAAAAGTATTGAATAAAAGGGTGCCGTTAATTGTGGCCAATGTGTATTAGAGAAAAACATTTATTTCATAAGGATATTTCCCCCCATTTTAAATTCTTATTATCCAAT
Source organism: Spinibarbus caldwelli (assembly GCA_039654775.1). Classification (NCBI taxonomy): domain Eukaryota; kingdom Metazoa; phylum Chordata; class Actinopteri; order Cypriniformes; family Cyprinidae; genus Spinibarbus; species Spinibarbus caldwelli. Next base: position 9,415,127 of record CM077252.1, read on the forward strand.
GAAAGGTTAGATTTTTGTGAATTTTTTAAATAAAAGATCAAAAGGATTAACAATGCAAATTCATTTTCACAGCCTTATTTGATCATATTTACCAAGGGTGCCGATATTTTTGGCCATGACTGTAATTGCATTGTATATCAATTTAAAGCTTAAGTATATTCTTTTAAAGCATATTAAGTACACTTTTTAAAAGTAAATCAAATGAAACATGATTTTCAGTACCATATACTGTATCAGAGTACCACTGGATTGCCATCTGCTGTCATTACAGTACCATGATGGTACCAATACACTGTAGTATTCTTCTACAGAAGAGCTTCAATTATTGTGCGTATTCTGAGAAATTAAAGCTAAATTACCTTTTATTCTGACACATCTTTCCCGGCCTATTAGCATTGGACCAGCTTATACTGACGTACTGAGCATGAGCGTGTAATACATGAGGATTTACAAAGTAAACACCTGCTTAACATTGCGAAGTGACATTCAGACTTGAAGAAGAGGCCTAGTTGGTAGTTTATCTAGTGAATCTTGAAACACAAGTATCTTATTAAGTATTAAAACAACAATCCAACATAATGAAAGTCTTACTGGCTAACATCCTTTCATAAAGCCCACATATTAACCTCTCATTGGTTACCTCTGTTGTATTCAAAGCAGTTAACAAAACACTTCCATTTGGAGACTCACCAGGAGATGTGATAAATGAAATGAAATATGAAGTTTAATGTGTGTTCCGCGTTATTCCGGGTTTTGTTGATTGAACAGCTTCAGCTCTCTATAAGAGCTGACCCGCTGCTGGTCTCGTGCGTGTCTGTTGCGTGATCCAGTAAAGACGTTTTTAAAGCGTAGATCGCAGCTCGTCCACTACATATACGCTTCCGCGTTTAGTCACGTGCTGCTTTTTGAGGTTTCTGATTGGTTATAGGAGTTTACTGAACAGATGTAGCCTAGTTTTCCATCAACATTTAAAGTTAAAATGTACAAAAAAGTGCATAAAGCAACATGGTCAGAGTAAACGTTAACAAGTTGAAGTTAACCAGTGATTAATCTCAATTTAAACCAGGCGTATCTTTATAAATCAACCTTTAAATCAGCATGTGACGTTTTAATCCTCATATTTATAGATCATAAATTTTGTAATTGGCACATGGAGCTATTGTAAGGTTTTAATTTATACAGTGAGGAATTTCCTGCAGCCTTTGAAATGCCTATAAATTTCAGAGCATGTTTTCTCTCCTTTATAGTTAATTGAATCAATAGGCCTAACCAAAAGCTGGTTTTCTTTGTATTTGTTTTTGAAATGTTTTCCCAACCCATCTAATTAAGAGCAGTCATGTAGGCTATGAAAAGTATTATATGCTTTGGCACTCAAACCTTTGTGTTTCATTGAACCAGTTAATACCAGGCAGTCTTAGGTATGAAGATAATTCTTCACACACTATTGATACATGTTCATGATTGACCTCAAGCATCTTATTATGAGGAAGAAAATGAAACTGGGTTTTGTATAGGACTTTTTAAATGTTTTTTTTTTTTTTTTTTTAAGGAAACCTATGGATTAATTTAAGGACCTTAAGGATGAATTTAGGTGTGCACAGAAATAAAAAATGTGACTGAAAAGCCAATAATTATTTTTAATGTTATAGCCGATATATGTCTGATATAAAAATTCTATACTTTTTTTGAAATAAATAAATGTAAATAAAAAACAATCAGGCATCACAACATTACAGTGCAAAAAAATTAATATTTTTGATTTACTAAAGATTATTTGTAATTGTTATTGTTGTTATTAATTAGTGATTTTAATGATTCTTTTTTAAGTAAGCATTAGATAATGTAAAGATCACCATGTAAAAATAATTAAACATGAGCTTGTACAATTAAATATGCAACACACTGATATAAACTAAAATATTGCAATATATCGTAAGTTATTGATCAACAGAGGGCGCTGAAGCTGTATATTTAACAAAAACTGAGACAAAGTTGAGGCCATTCAGTCCAATGTTTAGTTGTGTTGGTACAGTACACTGGAAAACACCTGGAGCCGGAGGTATGTAAAATTCAGTGTGAGAAAACCTCTGTCTGTGTTTTTCCAAACATAAAGAGAAGGGAAAGTATAGAGCACTTGAGATTTTGAGACAGTCGGACAGATATTTGGCGAGGCTCATGAAGCTCTCAAGGTGCATAACACTACATCTGCTTCATGCGTTCCTTCACATTTGAAAGGCCTTGTGTTTAACATTAGTAACGCCTTCCGCCAACCAGCTGAACAGCAAAATATAGAGTATTTCCCACAGACAAAACAACTTACATGAGAACAAGCTGGAAAATCATATTTGTTTGCACACATGTGACACTTACACACACAAGTGCTAATTAATTACAGTACACATCGATATGTGAAGGGTGAGATCTAAAACACACATTAAAATAGAGTCAAAGTATATGAAATTACTGTAAGCACGACATCACAGCACTGTCAAACTAAACCAAAGCAAATGGCTGCACTATATGTATATGCATTTATAATACATAAAACAGGAATTCACATAAACCCCCTGAGGAAAGAGAAAGTTATTGCACTGTAAATCTTTGTATACTGTCACAACAGTGCCCTTAAAGTTCAGCAGCATTAAGGATCCAAGTTTAGGGACTATAAACAAGCACGCTTTGAAAGATATGCATTCAATTCATGTTATATTAATAAAGCTGTGCATTAATATGAAGTTTATAATGATCAACATTTGTGAACCTATTATACAGTATGTTCACCAGCACATCACATTATGTTGTTTGGATGGTATCACTATAGGTAACGGGAGTTGTGGTGTTTTTCATCAAGCTCTCCGTGGACTCTGGAGGTCTGTATGCGTCATGTTTGACCCCTGAAGTCCTATTTATAAAACGCTGTTTGAGGTTTTATTGGATATTTGCACAGATTTACACACAGTGATGTGCATTTGATCTGGACCAAATGCAGACCATATGGACCATACTGACCGTAAATTCTGGCACTGGTCTCATCAACACTGCATTAAGTTAAATAATTGTTTTTATGCGTAAGGAGGCAGGGTAAAATAAAACAAAACAAAACAAAACAAAATAAAATAAAATAAAATAAAATAAAATAAAATAAAATAAAATAAAATAAAATAAAATAAAATAAAATAAAAAATATTAAAGGAACTCCATTAACTCCAAGTATTGGTTGTAAGTAGTTAGTTGGATAGAACCATATGTATTATGTAATCTTTATTTGTATATTGGAGTATGTATTATGTATGCATCATGTATAGTTTATTTCTTTAATATTTTTAGGGTATCATCAGTCTAGGGACTGCAGACGTAAAATAGCCTTTTTGCTAACTCGGGCACATTGTACATTTATGTATTATTGATGTGCATTGTCCCTGTCAAACAAACAAACAAACAAACAAATAAATAAATATTTAATGTGAAGGGATTATTATTATTATTATTATTATTATTATTATTATTATTAAAGTTTAGAAATGCATTAGGGGAAGATGAAGCAAGACACCCCCTTGAACATAACCAAATAATTCTGATCATCAACATTTAAGAAATTTATTTGAAACATTGTGATTATTTAATCTATTTTTCTTATCTAATTATTATTATTATTATTATTATTATTATTATTATTATTATTATTATTATTATTATTATTATTATTATTATTATTATTAGGCTATATTTGAGTGAGCCAAACTGATAGAATATATAAATTATTATTTTACATTAATACATTTAAAAATGGTCTAAATAAATAAAATATTAAATATAAGTAAAACAAAAAAAATCATATATATATATATATATATATATATATATATATATATATATATATATGACAGCTAGTACAGGGCTTCTTGCCCCAGATAGGGAGTGATTTTACCCATAGCAAGATGACCTCTTTACATGATTTTCTCAAAAGACTTTAACTGCATTATACTTATATAGTTGATGTTTCTCGACTAGAGGCAGCTTTAGATACAATAGTGGTGTTGCTGCAGGACCCAGAGCCCCATTAGGAATGTTGTGTAAGGGAGAACTGCCTAATTCTTGTAAAGATATCTCTGAGGGAGTGATTCATTGCCGTGTTGGATATGTCGTCTCTTTTCCTCATCAAGGAAACTGACAAGACACTGACATTCAACAGAGAGGTAAAACAAGGCCACTACGTCTTCAGAAATGTGTTTCTTTATTAAAACCATGGGAGGTAGAAATTTAGGGTAAACTTGTAAAAGGGTATCAGCAACTGGAAAATGTCTGAACTTATAGATCTAAATTCCACAGCTCTGTTTTATTTTAAGATGAATAAAAATAGAGCCCGAAGAACTTGCAAGATTTGTTCAAGGATTTAAGCTTCTTACAGTGGATGCCAAAACGAACTAACTACAGTAGTTGATGAATTAACCGAACAATATTTTGAAACAGTCTGCAGATTTCTCATTTGTCATTAGGGGAAAGCAGCCACTCTATCTATCATACAGTACACAAACACATTATCTGTATTTATTGAAATCGTATTGTAGTATTTAATGCTATATTAATTGTGAATATCATGCACAAATGTCATGATTTATGAATCATGCACTTTTCCTATCATCTATGAACTGATGAGATGTGGCTTAAGATCATAATAATATGTGCTGATAATGACTAGCCTATTTGTGTCTGCATAGCGTTATGTTTCTCGGGACGAGAGAAGAACTGGATGTTCTGTTTTTTTTAGATTTTTTTTTCTTTCAGAAATGTACTTCTGAATGGAAAATGTTTAATAAAAGTGAGTGACTCACTTAAAGTAAACAGGGGAGAGTATTTATCACACTAAAGACAATATAGCAATTGTCTTTATATTTATCACACTTAAGACAATATAGCAAAAAACAGTGTCTAACACCTTCAGTGGTTGCATTATGTACCTGGAGCATACAGTGGCAAGGTTTTCTGCCCTACAAGATGAGTAGCAGTAATATGTTGAGATAATGATGTTTAATTTGATGGTGCAATCTGAAACATAGCCCTCTAAACCTGTCTGTCACTTTACCATAATGATAATAACCTTAATTTGCAAATTTTGTGCTATTAGGGATGGAGTTTGGCCTAAAATTTTATTTTAAACAACTGGAAGTTGGGAATAGATTGCAAGTGCATACTATGTTGCTTAGCCTAGATGCACTATAAAAAAACAGCATGCTTGGTCATTGGAGCTGACCCTGTTTTTTGCCGTTTCTCAGAGTCCTCTAAAGACACATGTAGTTGTGTTATGGCTCCCTGCGTGTTTTGACTGGAAATCTGAGAGGGTGTGTACATTGAGATACTTTCCCTTTTGAGTTCATTTGATTTATTTAACTGGTCTTTTTGATTGCTATTAGGTTTGGCAGGTAAAAAAAAAGCCAATAAAATAAAGTTTGTATTAGTTCACGCACAAAAGAGAGAGACAGAGTGAGAGAGAGAAATGAGTGTCCGATGTTCACACATCAGAATATGTGTTTTAACCACACGGCCACAGCTCCAACATAATAATAATTATATACTTATTACAAGTCAGAAGATAAATAGCAAGACATACTAAATGAAGGTGACCTTTTAAAGGGTTAGTTAACCCAAAAATGAAAATTCTTGTTGTCACTTGGACTATTTTAACAATGTCCTTACTACCTTTCTGGGCCTTGAACGTTTCAGTTCTGTTGTTGTCTATGCAGGGTCAGAAAGCTCTTGGATTTCATCAAAAATATCTTAATTTGTGTCCCGAAAATGAGTGAAGGTCTTTGGAATGGGTTTGGAATGACATGAGGGTGAGTAATTAATGACAGAATTTTCATTTTTGGGTCTCTTTAAGTTAATTTAATGAAATCTGTTCTAACCAAATAGCAGTTACTACCCTGAAAACTGTTGAGTCCTTTAATCATTTTCAACTCTATTCTGTTTCTATTCCTTTTAGGTCTGTTCAAATATAAATGATCTGTTGTGAGACAAGTTTTTGTCTGGAATTCCATCCTAAACTGTAGCACATGGAATATTGCCTCCACAGACCTGTCTTTTCAATTTACATAATACCTCTCTGGCAGCGGTTATCTGTTCCGTATGCATTCAGATTCCAGAGAAAGCACAAGAAATGTATCAGTTGTGGAGCCATTACATGGATTCTGCTGGATCATGACTTGTGCAGTAGACACAGAAACAAAAGATCATGACTTCAGTGGCAGACACAGAAAAAGAGATCACAGTATTTAAGCTGAGTTTGATTGAAACTAAAGCTCTAAATTAATTAGGCTTGACTCTATTAGCCACAGAGATTGTTGCCATCACACCGCACATCAGGCCACCAGATGCTACCAAAGGACCACCAAAGCCCTGGCTAATTCTACCCAGACATACCTCACAGTCTCACACACATACATCTTGGTTATTAAATGAAAGCTGACTCATTGCTGTGCCAGCTAACCAAACACATTTTGGAAAGGTTTTTTGTCTTCCATTGGTTTGTTGTTTTAAGAAAAAGACAGAAAGTCAAATCCTGTGCTGAATAATTTGATCGGGTTATATGTACTGTACAAATATGGAAGTTTTAATGTAGCCTCAGTGACTCACTGGCTCACTTAACATTTTTCAAATATTCACTGATGAGGTCAAATGTTCAATCCTAACTCTTGTGAAAATATGAAGGTGGTTTCTTTACATTCTCTTCATCTCAAACTTAAAACAAAAGTCAAGTGACTGCTGATGATCTGTCCATCACCTGTTCATCTGCATGATCAACTGACTGCAAACTTACTGCAATACTTCAGAAGAGCTTAAAGGAAAAAGGAAACATTTGTTTTCATTTACTCTCCCTCATATCATTCCAAACCTTTACAACTTTTATCTTTCTGTGCAGTATAAAAGGAGAAATTCTGAAAAATACATTTTAGTCTGTTTGTCACACAAAGCTACTGGCTTCAGAAGACTTAGATTATAGTACATATAAATGTAATGAATATGTGGTATGAACTTTTGTTGTCGTTTTCCTGTCATTTTGGAGTTTGACAGGCCCAGACACCCACCAAAAAAAATAAATAAATAAATAAGAAAGAAGAAATATAGTTATACAAATTTGGATTATCATGAAAGAAAGTAAAATATGACAGGATGCTAATTTGTGGGTGAACTACTCCTTTAAATGTTCACAGATGAGTACATTCAGAACACTGCCACAGTCATTTCGTTCAGTTTTTTTTTTTTTTTTTTTTTCTTCAATAACCTGGGTTGATGTGAAGAATGATTTCTCTTGTGAGGTTAATTTTTACATACTTTTACATCAACATTCACAAATTGGAGAAATGGTAAGGGGTAATTTACCAACATTTTAGACCTGCAAGAAAAAAGTCTCATAAATCAATGAACATCCCTGAAGGTAGCACAAATGGCATGAGTTTATAATTATAACATACATACACACACACACACACACACACACACACACACACACACACACACACACACAGACACACACACACACACACACAGACACACACACACACACACACACACACACACACACACACACACACACACACACACACACACACAAACATACACACACAAATATTTATAAATACATAAATTACATAAATATAATTATTATAATTATATATTATTATTTATTATAATTCCAAATTAATAGGTAATTAATTAATGCATTCAGTAAATTTACTGGACAAATTCAAATTATGAGCTTTTGAACTACTCTATAAAAAAGGATGATAAAATTTGCATTTTGTAAACTGAAGGTGAAGTTCACCTTGAGTTTATCACCTTGTTCTTATGTGTACGTGTTCTTACGTTTCAAAACTCTTAATCTTGGGATTTGTTCCTTGGCTGAAAATATCTTTTGCTGTCTAATCTTTTGCCGTGGAGGCTGTTGGGCCAGTGTAAGCTTGTTTTAAAACCTGTGCCAACATTTTCTTTAAAAATCAGCATACAGTATAACAGGGGCTGGCATACAGGCCGTGCTTTGAAATAACAGTGTGCTTCTCAGGCACAAATACAAGAATGCCTCAAGATGCAAAGTAGAGACCATAATTCACTCTCAGAAAAAAACCTTTTTTTATTGACATTGATGGTTCTATGAAGAACATTTAACATCCATGGAACGTTTAAATTCCACATAAGGTTCTTTATAGTGGAAAGAGGTTCTTTTGAACTTTAAAATGTTATTCACACACACACACACATGCACACACGTTTGTTTTTGTGAAAAGTGGGGACTTCCCATAGGCGTAATGGTTTTTATACTGTACAAACTGTATGTCGCACTACACCAACCCTACACCTAACCCTACCCCTTACAGGAAACTGTGCATTTTTACTCTCTCAAAAAATCTCACTCTGTATGATTTATAACTTATAAGCGTTTTGAAAAATGGGGACATGGGGTAATGTCCTCATAAGTCACCTTCTCCTTGTAATACCTATGTCATACCCATGTCATTATACAAATCTATGTCCTCATATGTCACAAACACACACACACACACACACACACACACACACACATTGGTATTGGTGGTTTACGGGGACTCTCCATAGGCGTAATGGTTTTTATACTGTACAAACTGTATTTTCTATCACCATACACCAAACTTATACCTAAACCTACCACTCACAGAAAATTTTCTACATTTTTAGCAAAAACCACCATTTAGTATGTTTTTTAAGCCTTTTGAATTACATGGACATAGGCAGTGTTCTTATAAACCACCTTCACATTGTAATACCTCTGTCATACCCATATCATTATACAGATTTGTGTCTCCATAAACCACCTAAACCAGTGCACACACATACACACAAAATGGTTCTTTGAAGAACCGTTCACTAAAAGGATCTTTGGGGAAACAAAAATGTTTTTTTTTTTTTTTTGGAATTGCTGTATTTAAAAAAAAATGGAACTTTATTTCTTTGAGAGCTGTTTCCTTTAAAGCAGAGGCTGCTTACATTTGATTGGCTTACGATGGTTTTGAGAAATGCAGCCCGGTGCATTAGCGGTTATGGGTATTAGTGCCTCTTTCTGAAATTTACATTGTGTCACCGAACGGTGGTGACAAATGACTGTCTTTATGAGTCATTGAATCGTTTATTCAACCATTTCATTCAAAGTAACTCAATTTTTTTTTATTCAGGAACAAATAAGTATGAGTGAATCATTGAATCTAACTCATTCGATTCGTTGAAGACAACTGATTAATTTCTTGGGGGAAACATGAGCTAGTCATCAAATCATTCATTCAGTCGATTTGTTCAAAACATCGATTCACTCAGGAAGGCCGCCGTGTGATGTTTGGAGACGCACAATGGTTTATTTGACTGTGATATTAATTTTACTAATAATACACTAATAAAAAATATTACTATTATTATAAATGTGCAGTGGCAAGTAAATGGCAACTGTTTATTGAACTGTTGTATAATCAGACTCACACCGGTGCTGTTGGTCTGAGATCAGCACAGCTGCTGTTATCACACTATAATCTTGTCCGTGTGATATTTCTTAAATGTATTTATGGTCTTTTTTACTGTTCTCAGAAGAAGAATGACAGAAAACCTGAGGGAGATGGGGAATGGGATCAGTATATGATCAAGGCCAGACTCGAACCAGTTTCCTTGTAAACACAACAACTCACATGTGACACGAGCACATGCTCTACTCATTAAATCCACTGAGAATTTCGAGATTTTTAATTCGACATGGTCTGGCTATGTAATAATATTTTTTAATATTTATTTACTTGTATTTATTACTGAACAGTCACTGCATATTGTATTAAAATAGCAAAGCAAAGTGATCTCTTTGTGGTTGTTGTGCTTCAAACAAATTTTATACTTTCACAGACAGTCATATCATTCTGAAACTTATGGAATGTTTCAGAAAAGACATCTGTTTAATCAATTTTCTGTTCCCTTTTCCAGACGGAAAATGAATGAGGTTTATCATCCAGTCTGTTTTCCTATGTTTTGTAGTTATGTAAGTTTTTCTTCAGCCTTTGATTATTAGACCAAATTAATTTATTCAAGATCTGCGTATATGTATTACATTAAAGAAATGCTTGTTTTGTTCTCCAAGCAGTTGCTGTTGACTTGGATCAGCAGAGGGACTTGGAAGAGCAGTGTGTTTTTGCAAGCAGCTGGCCTTCGGTTGCATGACACATATGCTGTAGTGGAAACCTGGCCTCAAGAAACACAGGGATCCCCATCTACGTGGCTTAACTGTTCTCACAAGACCAAACCACAACCAGCGACAGGGAGGAGTTTAAAACAAGGTGTTTAAGACAATGGAACAATATTGGAGAGTGACTGGTAAAAGGTTGTTTAAAAAGATGTCATGCTAATCCTGACGAATCGTTCCAACATCTTGCAAGCAGCTATGATTACAACCAAAATTGGATTGTAAAATTACAACAACAAATCTGCACTTAAATGAGTATTTGAGTAACTTGATTGAAAAACGGTTCTGATTCAGCTTGATACAATTTGTTTGTGTGACTCTGGATGGGGTTTTAGTCTCTGTCTGCCCATATTTTTATGCCAAAGTTATTAGAATCAAAATCAGCCACACTTTTATAGCCTCCTCTTGAATGTTAATCATTCGTCTGACTTAATGCATAATGCTGAATTACTGTTTTATCTGAAAGAGTTAAGCCTTTTTAGACTCATTGCTTTGACATATAGAGACACCAAAGCATTAAAAAAACACAGGACCAAACAAAGCAAAAAAAAAAAAAAACAAACAAAAAAAATAAATAAATAAAAATTGTATATTACAGCAACCTCCACATGTTGTTCTGATTGTGTATGAACACATTTTAATGCTTGAAATCATTATGTAAAGACTGTCGCGATGACAGTGATCTGATCCTCTGACAATTGCTTTCTTATGATATCTCCTAAATGTGACTATTTAAAAATATGTTACTAAAATAAAATGAAATAATTCCATAGGTGTATTTTAACCTTGGGCTTCTAGGCTTAACTAATGTTACAGTTCACCGAATTGAATTGAATTGAATTGAATTGAATTGAATTTAAATAGGTGTATTTTACCCCTCAATAATAAAATAAAATAAAATAAAATAACTTGCAATATATTAAGGTTCACTGAATAAAATGAAGTGAATCAATAAAATAAAATCATAGGTGTGTTTCACCTGTAAGCTTCTAGGCTTAACTAATTTTATAGTTCACTGAAATAAAAAAATAAATAAATAAATAAATAAATAAATAAATAAATAAATAAATAAATAAAAATTGGTGTATTTTACCCCTGAATAAAATAAAATAAAATAAACATAGGTGTATTTTATCGCTGGACTATAGGCTTAATTTAAAATATATTAAGGTTCACTGAATAAAATGAAATGAATCAATACAATAAAATCATATGTGTATTTACCCTTTAACTGCTAGGCTAACTCACTTAGTTCAGTTCAGTTTTTATTGCTTTCACACAATAAATAATTTTGGGACTTACATAGCAAACAATTTATGTCCAAGTACAGAAATGATGGAGTCCCTGCACATTTATTAAGAATAGCAGCTGGGTCTAAGGCAATGTTTGTGAACACTGCCTCAAATACGATGCTTACAAAAACCTTTTTACTGATCTCTGGATTTAGTGTTGTCATGTCAGAATCATCTAGTTAATGGATGTGACCACAGTCTCTATGGATTTCAAAACACAGCCATCATTCATTGTGAATAAATGTGGTATCATGTGAGATCAGTGTAATCCGCGTGTGTGGTGATATTCGTCAGCATCTGGCTAATGTCCTGCTAAAGAGCGGAGTGCTAAGGATTAATTTATCACCCTGACATGCGGAAAAGACATTAGAATTTGGCAAAGGAAACCCTTTCCCAGTAGCAGACCTTCAGGGGATCCTTCCACTTTCTTTTCCTAACATATGCACACAATCTTGAAAAATGAGGAGGACAAGAGTTTAGCAGCCAGGGCCAAGTGTCTGTGACATTTGCTCTATCTCTCTGACAGGCTCCATCCTTCAGTCTAAGTAATGAATCTCATGACAAAATGGGAAATCCAGCACAGCTGCATGGGATGGCACATGCAAACACTTGACTGACAGTGCCACACGTTAAAAAACGTGGAGGTTATAGAACTCAAAAAGCTTGCATGGCAACTTTATCTCATTAAATAAATGTGTTCAACTTAAAATTTGCCCTCATTGCATCAGTTTAAATGTGTTAATAAATATTTTTTCAGCATTATACCTTTATTAAACAAAATAAATGGGGATATTCTGGGAAATACAGCAAATATTAAATAATAAATTACTATATATGTGAAACTAGTGCTTATAGTTTTCAATATATGCGTGGTCATGTATGGCGACAAAATTAGATGCACATTGTAAAAAATTTCAAGCGGTTTCAACTAATTATTATTTAGTAACTAGTTCCACAGAAATGTTATGTTCAGTCAATTTCTGACTTCAAAGTGTTATTTACATTACATTTAGCAGACGCTTGACTTACAGTGCATTCAGGCTATACATTTATTTATTTTTTTTATCAGTATGTGTGTTCCTTGGGAATTGAACCCACAACCTTTTGCGCTGCTAACGCAGTGCTCTACCACTGAGCCACAGGAACACTATTATCTGAATTGTTATTTTTTAGTTTACAGTCAGTAAATTAACAGCAAATTTTCATTTGTGGGTTAACTATCCCTTTAAAGATCCAGCTGACAAACATTACATCTGTAATACAACTGCAAAATTCAGTTTAAAATTTGTTTAATGAACTAAGAAGAAACTAAACAAGCTAAAAAAAATGTTATCAAACAAACATTTACAAATATTATTACTGTTCACAACTACATCTTTAAAATGAGGCAGAAGTAAAAAAAAAAATAATAAAATAAAATAAAAAATCAACCAGGTTTTACAGTATATAAAATCAAATCAAGTCACCTTTATTTACATAGTGCTTTATACAATACTGATTGTGTCAAAGCAGCTTTACAGAGTCAAACAGGAAAAGAGTTTGTCAATAATGCATGAGAACATTAACAAGTCATTTTTCCAGTTAAAGTCAGTTCATTGGTGATTCAGTGTTGACATCATCCAGTTCAGCTCTCTTCCAATAATGTCTGTGCAATCAGCCAAGTGTCCCCAAATAAGCAAGCCAAAGGTGACAGCGGCAAGGACCCAAAACTCCATCGGTGACAGAGATTGAGTAGAAAACCTTGGGAGCAACCAGGCACAGTCAGGTGGGCAGTTTTCCTCTTGCCAGACGAAACCAGCATGGTGTGGTTTAATTCTAGGCTGCAACACATGCCAGATTGAGCAGAGGACTTGTCTGGTTCTCGTTAGTCTCGCATAGCCAGACCTTCAGACTGACGGCTGAAGGTCTGGAATAGATGGCAGCTTTCATTGGCCAAGGTCCGCCCATGAGGCCCGCCGACGGCTTTCTTCTTTCGTAGGGGGTTTAGCGTCACGGCATCTTTGTTTCCAGGCAGAACGTTAAAGAACGCGACACACACGTCTCCCGGAAATCCTGTATAATTCAACCAATCTGATGACGACTTCGAAACTCCTGAAGTGTTTCCAGATAAGCGTGCCATATGCATCAGACGTTTAGCCAATGTTCCATGGGCGTGACGTCTGAGGCTGAGACTAGGTTCTCATAGTCTTGTCCCGATGACCAACGAGGTCTTCGGAGGGGATCTGTCTCTGGAGCTCATCTAGCTGACATGGTCTCTGCTGACATTCAGGGCTGTCGAGGTCATCTCTAGGTGCTGATCCACCATCTGATCTGGATACAGACTAGATCTGGTGGCTACAGTGACCTTGGAATAAGAATGAAACAGACTAATATTAGCATAGATGCCACTGAGAACAGTAAAGCACATTATAATTGTAGTAAAAACTCTAAACATTTACACATATTACTTGGAATGAAAGCAATAACCTCCTAGTCTTGAAAGTACACACACAGTATGTAGTTGCAGTGGAGCGGTCTGATCACGAGCCAGTGTTTGGTGTCTTGGAAGAACTGACTGGGTTGCATCTGAAATCTTGCAATGATGACAAAGCACTAATGAAAACTTTGGCCACACCCTGATGGAGAAACAAAAGTACATTTTAAGTAAAAAAAAAAAAAAAAAAAAAAAAAAATGAAATGCCTTTTAAATAATTTACAATGTATCAATATCAGTTAATTAAATTTGTGATGAAACAGAAGTTGCAACCTTTTTTTTGGCACAAATTCATTCTCTGGCACAACAGGGAGCATTGATGCTGACTGGATTTGTAATGGAACATGTACATTTCATATTATAGGGCTAAATTACCTCAAATAGCATAAAAATAATATCAAAATATAACGGTCCTGCCTATTGTAGATAAATACCAATGGTGACCTTTTACAAATTGATTGATCAGTTGTCCCAATTGTTTACTGAGCCACGGTCTTCCTCAGTGAACGAACTCAAATCTAGTGATTCACTACCTAGGGAACTGACTGAGACGCTTTGAACGGCCTTGTGAAACGATTCAGTTGTTCATTTTCGTTCGGAACGACGAACTTCTCTTCCGAAGCGCCTTCACGAGACCACAAACGCAGTGTAAAATTAATCCGCCCCGTTTGAAAAGAGCGACATTTCACCGTGGCTTGTTGTTAGTCACGTTTAATGTATTAAGCATAATTGCTTATAAAAGAGAAAAAGACCGCGCGATCTCTTCATATCTTTTCACGTCACGGAAACACAAAATATCATACAACACGCCAAAATTAGCTAAAATTCATTATAGAAACACAGCTTTTGATATTAAGTGTTTTATGGATTAAACAAGGTGAAAGACCACATTCCCTTCACTTAAAGGGAGCATAACACACACAGTTTCACCCAATCTCATGTTAATCTTGAGTACTTATAGAGTAGTATTGCAGCGTTCATATCTCCAAAAAGTCTTTAGTTTTATCATATTTATAAAAGAAAGATACAGCTTTACGATTCTCTCCGAAAAAAAGCCGAGCTCCTGGAGGCGCGCCGTGGGCGGAGCTAAAGAGTGACGAGCACTTGAGCGCCGATCGCGAACAAAACACATGCTGCGTCCCAATTCGCATACTATCCGTCCTAAATAGTATTCGAAAATAGAATTAGTATGTCCCAAATCATAGTATGTTTAAATAAGTATGCCAAAGATCCCCGGATGGTCTACTACTTCCGGTTAGAATTCGAAGTGCAGATTGATGCACACTCTAACGGCTAATATTGCCCACAACACATTGCGCGGTGGACGAGGATTCGATTAGAACTACAAACACGCATAAAAAGTGTTAAAAACTACAAACATGGTGGATATGCGCGACCAACGGACAGGTAGAGAAAATGATTTGAGTGATAAATAATCAACGTCTAACCTCATGAAAAAATGTCAATTTAATGTTATCCACGTTATACTTCATCTGAAGCAACACTGTGAACTTTTATAATGATACGTTTGGTCATTAACTTTGAAATGCATCATTATGCAAATACATGAGCAGAGTTCTCGGCATGAAAGACCCGCGATGTGCTTCTTTATTTCTCTCCAATACGGTAGGAAATCAAATTAAACGAAATGTGGATGATGTTAACTGTGACAAGATGATTGACAGGGCAGTTTAAACAGTTACAGGACCTACGTAACTAAGCAACAGAACGTCCGTTAAAGAAGCAGTTATGACGAAGTAGTATGTCCCAAAGCGTGCCTACTATTCTGCTACATACTCAAAAGTATGTACTTTTTCTTCTCAAAAAGAGTACATACTTTTAGGGCATAGTATAAGTAGGCGAATTGGGACGCAGCAACAGACATTGATGCCGTTTACTTACCGTCTGTGGTTCTGAATCATGACCCGGATCTTTTATTGCTGGGACTGCTCCCAGCAGGCACCAGACGTCTATGTAACGTCAGGTTGACGTTGGACATGACGTCGGACAGATGTTGCATTTTGGTTGAAAATGAAAATCGGGTTGACGTCAATATTTGACGTCAATTTGACGTTGACTTAACGTTGGATTTTGGTTGCACAACCTAAAAACAACTAAATCTCAACGTCAGCTGACGTTGGTATTGGACATCAATTTAACATTGACATTAGATGTTGAATTTACGTTGAATTTTGGTCACCCGACGTCGCAACCAAAATTTAACCAAATATCAACGTCTTATGACGTTGTGTGCCTGTTTTGTGCCTGCTGGGCTCCATCTTTCAGTATCAAACACTGACTACTTTACATGGACATCAATACTCCGATTAATTAATATACAATATTAATATTAATATACAATTAATAGATGAGGGAATTCGGAGGGAAGTTGTTCATAGCTCTCTCAACTCTCGAGTTATACAGAGTTAAATGCCACCTACCAGACAATCAGAAATTAGGATGTTGCTGTTTCCGTTTAAATTACGCGATTCTGCCGCAAGCGCGTTCGTTACTAAGCAACATGGATGCGCGCGCACACAGAGTGTAATAGTTAGAAGAGAAAGATCCGATGAATGCTGTAGGTAACCCCTCCATTTATTTTTTGGATTTTAATATTCCTGGACGAAATCACTTGCCTGTGAAAAGATAGTGAGAGCTGATGTTGGGGAATATAGCCAAATTCGTGCTAAAGTATTATTGATACAGTCAAAAAACTCTCCAACTGCTTTGCAACCAGAAGCTTTGACTTAGCTTTGGCTTCCTGAAAGGAAAGTACTAGAGATGTTATAACAGTTTGTAAGTCTGATAAAAGACAGACAGTTTCATCCAAATAAAATAAATTGTTTTATATA
Source organism: Spinibarbus caldwelli (assembly GCA_039654775.1). NCBI lineage: Eukaryota > Metazoa > Chordata > Actinopteri > Cypriniformes > Cyprinidae > Spinibarbus > Spinibarbus caldwelli. Next base: position 9,431,987 of record CM077252.1, read on the forward strand.
TTTAAGAAAGTATCAAACATACAAAGAAATTTGGCCCCAAACATGCCAACTGAACAGCAGTGCTCAATGTACATACTGTACACACACACAGTAGGATTACAGAATTTACCCTGAGCATGTATGTCAAGCTGTGTGTGTGTGAGAGAGAGAGAGAAAGAGAGAGAGAACACATTTCATCTTATGAATGTTTTTTTTTTTTTTTTTTTCTGTTGCTTGTTGCACATTTTAATGCCTTGATGACAGGGGTAGGGGGCTCCCATATAAAGCACTGTGGCTTCTCCGCTCAAATTCAGATGCAGTGTGGTGGGTTTGAACAAAACCAAAACTAGAAAAAGTTTGGCTCTGGATGGAACGCTATAATCTATTATATCATATTATATCATGATGGTGCTGTAATCCTACTGTATGTGTATGTACATTGAGTACTGCTGTTCAGTTGGCTTGTTGAGGGCAAGATTTCTTTTTATTTTTGATATATTTGTATTTTAAAAACATAAATCTTTTTATTTTATTAGAATGAATTTGTCTTTCATCAGATTTACCAGATGTTATCATTTCTATTTGTGCTGGTCAATTATGAACAATAGGTAAAATTGAACTGCTAGCAAAAACTTGGGTGCTGCAAATATTTGAGTTGCTCCTCCCCGTTGAGTGACTCCTCCCCTAATCTCACTCCAAACTTTTGCTATAACTTGAGAGCCCTGTCCACTGTTCACATAACGCTGGGTTCTTCTGGAAGCTGAACAAGGTTATCTTTCCCTCACAACTAAAAACACACTTCTTTAGAGACATTCTTCCCGAGCGAGTCCCGTGCAGTGCTGCCGAATGAAGCGCGTTGATGGACGCGCTCTTGCTCTCGCTCTGGTCGATGTGTGCACAGGCGCGTTCTTCCGGGAGAAATGCCCATATAAGGAGTTCCACCCTCGTTTACGTCATGAAGAGCCACGATCGAAAAAAAAAAAAAACTCTCCGAAACTTTTAAGGCGTTGGACACAGTTGAACAGAAATTCTTGTTTAAGACTATAGCACTTTTTGGTTTTGGAAATAATTTTCTAAAAATTGTTAAAATGTTTTACACTGATATTAGTAGCGCTGTGATTCTTAATGCCTCCACCATTAAGAGATTCAATATTAATCATGGAGTGTGTCAAGGTTGCACAATTTCCCCTTTTTTATTTTTGTTAGTAGTTGAATTATTATCAATCGGTATTGTTAATAATGATGAAATCCAAGGTCTCAAAATTTTTGAAAAAGTACTTAAGATATCCCAATTGGCAGATGACTCTACTTTATTTTTAAAGAATGTATCTTTTATTCCCAATTCAATTTCCTTCATCAATAATTTTTCAAAGGCTTCTGGCTTAACTTTAAATTTATTTAAATGTGAAATCCTCCCTTTACACACTTTAAATGATAAAATATATAATGAACATTCCAGTAAAATCCTCTGTCAAATACTTAGGAATTTTTGTTACAAAAAATATTCTTGAAAGGCAAAACCTAAAGTTACAGCGTGATCTTTCCATTTATGCTCGTGCCTTATTAACCAAAGTGGAAGGCTTATCTCGGTTTGTTTATCCCGCTTTATCACTGCATGTTAAAGATTCTAACTGCAAGGATATTAATAATTTGTTCTTCTCTTTTATTTGGAAAAATAAATCCCAAAGACTTAAAAAAAGGGTTCTCACTAATAAGAAGGCTGAAGGAGGTCTGGAGATGCTTTATTTTGAGGATGTAAATAAGACCTTTAAGATTAATTGGCTTAAGAGATGTTTGATCACCCCTAATTCTCTTTGGAACCATATTCCTCATAGTCTCTTTAATCAAATTGGTGGCTTGAAATTTCTGTTAACATGTGATTATAATATTTCTAAAATCCCCCTCAAACTATCCAAGTTTCATCAGCAAGCTCTTCTTGCTTGGAAAATTTGTTACTGTCACAATTTCTCTCCTCACACCTCTTTCATTTGGAATAATGGTAATGTAACTGCTTCAAATAAATCTTTATTTTTAACAAATTGGTTTAACAGAGACATTAATCATCTTGTAAAAATGTTTGACCATTTTGTGAATCTTTTAACTTACGAACAATTCATATAAATTTACAGTTTTCCCGTACAGTTTAAGGAATTTAATTCATTTATTAAAGCTATTCATGTAACACTACGTCAACTTGTCAAAAGTCATATTTGTTATAATTCTTTATTTGTGATAAACCCAAAAATAATTTTAGAAGGTGTTGAGCTAACTGAGAAAAATGCAATAACAAACATATTTGTAATATTTTCCAAAAACAAAATAAAATATCTCCTAGAGGGAAATTCTTTTGGAACTCTGTAATTGAGAATATTGACCGGAGAAGAGCTAGGTTAATTCCTTTTAAATATTGTATTAATAATAAAATAAAAGAAATACACTTCAAAATTCTACATACAATTTACCCTTCTAAATCTTTAATATCGAGATTCACTCATATTGATGATATATGCTGTTTTTGTAATAATGAGGAAGAGACACTGACTCACTTATTTTTTGACTGTAAAGTCGTAAACAAGTTTTGGATTGATTTGGCAGATTTTATGTTTAATTTAATTAATATTAATTATTGCTTTACTTTAAAGGATGTTATCTTGTATTATGAAAACAAAAGCAATAAGGATCTAGAATTTATTGTTAATCTTTTTATTTTATAAGCAAAATTTCACATACATAAACAAAAATTTCTTATTTAATCTCCTATGTTAAATTTTTTTGTTCTGACTTTGACTTTTATATATCTTCAATAAGACTGTTAAAAAAATGAAAAGTCTGTGAAATGTTTAAAATACTATGATACATTCTTCAATTCCCCTGGTACTTTGTAATATCTTTATTTGTTAAAATTGAATGTGAACTACAGTGGTGTGAAAAATTGTTGGCCCCCTTCCTGATTTTTTATTTTTTTGCATGTTTGTCACACTTTAATGTTTCAGATCATCAAACAAATTTAAATATTAATCAGATATAACACAAGTAAACACAACGTGCAGTTTTTAAATGAACACATGGCCCTGTGTGAAAAAGTGTTTGTGTTGTTAAATTTAGTCTAAAAAATAACATTTATTTAGTGCAACTTACCTGACGCGTGAGCTTGACAAGATGGCTGCGCTGTTTCTCCCGCGAAGTCACTCAGGCTCGTGCACGTGCAGAATGATCTCAGTCTTGGATGAATTAGTTTTTATTAGTTCAGTCAAACATTAGCATTCTGAATGTTGACTGGATTTGAAAATAACCATTCATTTAATGTTTTTAATATATATTTCTGCAGACTTAATATAATATGTCTTCTCAACTAAGCCCAAGCTATAAAATTAGTTCAACTTAAATATTTTTGCCCTTCCAACATTTTGTTAATTTTTTTTTTTTTTTTTTTTTTTTTTAACAGTGCATGATGATATATGAGTAAATACTGTATATTGTCACATATTTTTCAGTATATGAAAATTGGCAATTCCTTATGTATTATTCAATTTATTGTTTTAGAGTACACAGAGTATATTTTCAATATACATTAAATAATTGAATATATTGATTGATAATATACAGCATAAGGAATTATGTTCTTTGCATAAGGGTATTTACTACATCTAAAAATCTAAAAATCATTTTAACAGTGCAGGCTGCTGGACAATAAAAGAGGATGTAATAGTTAATAGTGAAGTATTAGTAAAAATATGTTACATCTGGTGATGCAGTAGTCTGAGTATGTCAACTCATTGAAGAAAATGCTTTTATATCTGCAGATTTGTGTTTCAAGTGATCTATTAAGAGCCTGAAAGTGGTTTAGTCTAACATTTTATCTGGATATTTGGGGTGATTTGTGTGGAAATTGTCCTGATTTAGAGCTTGAATTCTTAAGACCCTGTTTGCTGACTGAACTTAATCATACTACGATTTATGTAATGAAATGGCAAATATCCTTCAAGAACCGATCAAACCGATTTCTTCCAAGACTTTATCACTACAATACATCATATGGTTTGATGTTGTTTCCCAAATACCATCTGGAGGCTGTCTGATCTCCCAACGGCACGGGACACAGAGGAGCCTATTTATATATCGTTTAGTAGGATTAAAGGCCAGTTATGCTGTTGTAAATGTGTTCTGGCAGGTGAATGTCCTCCAGGTTACAGCATTATGTAACAAGTACGTCGCGTGCAGCAGGCTACACCCATACAGGCCCTTCAGATAGCAAATAGCCTACATCAAAATTACGCCAATATGAATAGTCATTTGAAACATAAATTATTTATGTGTATCTCTTATTCCTTATTTACTGGATCTTTAATGTGTTTATTGTATTACATACTGCACAAGGGATACATTTATCTGATCATTATGGACAAATAAATGCCGACGGGTTGATCTTGACCTGCTGACTGTACCTTATATTATTCTCAGTGAATTACACTGCTACTTACCAAATAAATAAATAAATAAATGAAGATAAACCCAGCTAACAAAAATATATTCTAAGAACATTTTGCTAACATTCCCATTAACTTGTGAAAATGTTGTTTCTAAATATTATCAGAACATTCAAAATGTCTGCTTTAAAAACATTTTTTCCCCCCTTGGTTATATGAATGTTAAGGGAACATTCCATTTTTTATCATTTAGCAAACGTAATGGAAATGTTACTTACAGTATAATAACATTTTTTTTTTTAAAAAAAAATCTTAGACTAACCTTCAACTCAAAAGATGGAGAAAAAATGTTCTATGAACAATGTGAAAACATTTTGAGACCAGATAACTTGGAACTATTAACAACACTAGAAAATTTTTTTTTCATAACTTTGAGAGAACCTTGCCAGAAAATTAGCTAAAATACCAGAATGTTTCCTCTTAGTGTCACAGATCGACCAGGCTCCCACGCCAGCCAATCACATCGCACATCCTCACCTGAATACTAATGGAGCACACCTGCACGCACTCAACACCTCATCACCTCAAACCATATAAGCACGCACCTCACCACAGTCTAACGTCCGGTCTCGTTTATGCATAGTGAATGATGCTATCACAGCGACCTATCTGTTACTTACCTCCTTGTGTACTTACCTCCAGTGTTCTCTCCAACGTCGTGTCTCCTGTGTTCCCCGTCTGCCTGCTCCAACGCTTTCTTCCAGAAGTCTGCTACTCTGCCTATGTGAGGTGTGTGCCCTCGATCTCCACTGCTAATACTCCTGTCAAGACAAAGATCTATAATCATCATCTCATCTACCATCATCTGATATCCAGCTCACCATATACAGTTACCATTTGCTCTGCTGAACCATTAATAAACATCTGTTATTTTCCCGAGTCTCCGTCTGAGTCTGCTGTTCATAACAGAAGACCGGACCTAACACTAAGGACAGCATGAGCAATACCGACCCCTTCCAGGAGCTCGTAGACAATCTCCGACGAGTTCTTCTTCCTTCACCGCCTCCACCGCCATCACCGCCATCACCACCGATCACCTCCACGACAAACACCATCACTTCTTCTGCACCCCTGATCGCCAGTCCCATGGCCCGACCAGCGCCCTTCTCCGGTGTGGCGGGGGAGTGCAACGGGTTTCTCTTACAATGCTCCTTAGCCCTAGAGATGCAACCGCAGCTGTACCCCACTGAAAGATCAAAGATCGCCTTCATCATATCCCTCCTGACAGGTAAAGCTCTGCAGTGGGCTGAAACTATCTGGTCACAATCAGGTCCAGTCACTCAGTCTTTCCATAATTTCATCACTCACTTTCGTGAAGTGTTTGGCCACTCAACAGCCGATCCATCCATCAGTGATCAACTCTACCATCTCCGACAGGGAAACAAATCCATCCAGGACTACGCCCTCCAGTTCCGCACCCTCGCTGCGGCTAGCGGATGGAACGAACGATCATTACTCACCACTTATCATCAAGGACTCGAACCTAAGTTGCGGTTGCAACTCGCAGGATATGATGATTCTAGTGGACTGGAGCATTTAATCCAACTATCCATTCGTTGTTCAACCCGCATGCAATCATGTTTTGAGGAATCAGCCCAACTTACCCGTTGCACTCCTCAACAGCGCCCCCAAGAAGCAAACCGCCCTCCAGAACCAGTTCACGAACCCATGCAAACAGATAGTACCCGTTTGTCGTACACAGAGCGGCAGAGGCGACTTACCCATGGCTTATGTCTATATTGTGGGAATAGTGGGCACCTAAGATCATCATGCCCCATTCGACCTCCTCGACTCCCGGTGAGTGCAATTCGACCCTCTATATCCAGAATGAACCCCCTATCTACTGTTGTAATACTTACTGCCTCCACTGTATCCATTCCAGTTCACGCCTTACTCGACACAGGGTCCGCCGGAAACTTCATTTCAGGGAGCCTCTGCCGCCAGCTCAACCTCCCAACCGTTACCAATCAAACCATCTATCAAGCCCAATCGATAACTGGAAAACCCATCAGCCGCCGCCATGTAAGACTCAGTGCGGGTCCAGTTCAGCTACGTGTGGGTGAACTACATGAGGAACAACTCCATCTGCTGGTTCTGGAGGGATCTACAACGGATATAATCCTCGGACTTCCATGGTTTGCACAACATGATCCCCAGATTTCCTGGCGCACGGGAGAAATCCTGAAGTGGGGCAACCAGTGTTTCCCAACATGTTTCCCTCGTCTACCTCACCCAGCTCCTCGTCAGATCCAATCTCTATCGGTAAACTCCACTTCCATAGAAAACCCTCTTGAGAAACAGTCTGTCTCTATACCCTCCTGTTATGCCCCCTTCAGAGATGTCTTCTGCCCGAAGAGGGCCTCCCAATTACCTCCTCACCGGCCATGGGACTGCGCTATTGAACTGGTACCAGGTGAGCCAGTGCCCAAAGGGAAAATCTACCCGCTGTCTCTACCGGAACAGAAGGCCATGGAGGAGTACATCGAAGAGGCTCTTCAGCAAGGCTACATTCGCCCTTTGACATCCCCTGCTGCTTCAAGATTCTTCTTCGTGGCAAAGAAGGACGGAGGCTTGCGGCCTTGCATTGACTACCGGGCACTTAACAAAATCACCATCAAGTTCCGATACCCCCTTCCTCTCGTCCCAGCAGCCCTGGAACATCTCCGCGGAGCCACCATCTTCACCAAGCTGGACCTCCGCAGCGCGTATAACCTCATCCGGATACGCGAGGGGGACGAGTGGAAGACAGCTTTCGTAACACCTACTGGCCACTATGAATACCTTGTCATGCCGTATGGTCTTGTCAACGCCCCCTCCGTATTCCAAGACTTCATGCATGAGGTGCTCCGGGAGTATTTACACCGGTTCGTCTTGGTTTACATCGATGACATCCTCATCTACTCCCGGAGCTTGACCGAACATCGTCTCCACGTTGCGGAGGTCCTACAACGCCTACGCAAGTTTCATCTGTTCCTCAAGGCTGAGAAGTGTTCATTCCATCAACCGTCAGTACATTTCCTAGGATACAACATTGATAGTGGTGGCATCCGTATGGACGAGGGGAAGGTGGAAGCCATCAGGTCCTGGCCAGTCCCTTCCACCATTAAAGAACTTCAAAGATTCCTCGGCTTCTCCAACTTCTACAGACGATTCATTCAGAGCTACAGTACCATTACCAGTCATCTAACCAACCTCCTACGTAATAAGCCCAAGTCTCTGTCCTGGACATCTGCCGCCACGGAAGCATTCGAACACCTGAAGGACGCCTTTACCCGTGCTCCAATCCTCGTCCATCCTGATCCCACGAAACCCTTCATTGTAGAGGTAGATGCCTCGCCTACGGGGGTTGGAGCGGTTTTATCCCAGCAGCAGGGGACCCCAGCCAAACTTCACCCATGTGCCTTCTTTTCCCGTAAGCTCAGCCCGGCGGAAAGAAACTATGACATCGGCAACAGAGAACTTCTGGCCATCAAGCTAGCCCTCGAAGAGTGGAGGCATTGGTTGGAGGGTTCACAACATCCATTTACCGTCCTAACTGACCACAAGAACTTACAATACTTACGCGAAGCCAAACGACTAAACCCTCGCCAGGCCCGTTGGGCACTCTTCTTCACCCGGTTTAACTTCACCATCTCTTACCGTCCAGGATCCAAGAACACTAAAGCCGATGCCTTATCACGTCTACATACTCCACAGGAAACCAAAGAAGAACCAGAAACCATCATTCCCGATAAACTCATTGTCTGCCCCATCCAATGGAGTAATGACTCTACCACCTCCTCCAATGCTTCCACGGCCATTCCGCCGGGCTGCCCACCAGGAATGCAGTATGTCCCTCGATTACAACGCAATCACCTTATCCACTCTGTACACACTTCACTGGGCACTGGCCACCCCGGGACCAACAGCACCCTCTCGCTATTGAAGAACCGCTACTGGTGGCCCAACATGGCAAGGGACGTGAGAAGGTTCGTCCAGGGTTGTGCAGAGTGTGCCATTTCCAAAAGTCCTCGCCACTTACCAGCAGGCAAGCTCCTCCCGTTACCCATTCCAAATCGTCCATGGTCACATCTGGGAGTAGATTTCATCACCGACCTGCCAGATTCTGACGGTAAAACATGCATTCTGGTGATTGTGGACCGATTTTCAAAGTCTTGTCGACTCCTTCCTCTCAGGGGCCTGCCCACAGCCCTGGAAACAGCCGAATTATTGTTCAACTTCGTCTTCAGATATTTCGGCCTACCGGAAGACATAGTGTCGGACCGGGGCCCACAATTTATCTCCCGGGTCTGGAGGGGATTCTTCAAACTCCTAGGTGTGACCGTGAGTCTGTCATCAGGATACCATCCCCAAACGAACGGGCAAACGGAGAGGAAGATCCAAGAAATCGGCCGCTTCCTACGAACCTTCTGCCATGACCACCAGGACTCTTGGAACCAGTTTATTGGCTGGGCCGAGTACGCCCAGAATTCCCTACGTCAACCTTCTACTGGACTCACTCCCTTCCAGTGTGTACTCGGTTACCAGCCACCCTTGTTCCCCTGGTCTGGGGAGCCATCAGAGATACCAGCAGTGGATTACTGGTTCCGAGAGAGCGAGAGGGTCTGGGACAATGCTCACCATCATCTTCAGCGAGCAGTGCGCAGGCGCAAGATGACAGCAGACCTTCGTAGGTCCGAAGCCCCCCAGTACCAACCGGGACAGAAGGTCTGGCTGTCAACAAGGGACATCAGACTGCGCCTGCCCTGTAAAAAATTAAGTCCCAGATATGTTGGTCCCTTCACGATCTTGAAGCAAATCAACCCGGTCACCTTCCAGCTACAACTTCCTCCACAATATAAGATCCATCCCACATTTCATGTATCAATGTTAAAACCTTACCACCCTCCTGTCTCTCCCTCCACAGAGCCTGGTCCAAGTGAGGAACCCCCTCTTCCACTGATTCTGGAAGATGGCGCCGTATACGAGGTTAAGCAGATCCTGGATTCCCGGCGCCGTGGTGGTCAGCTGGAATACCTTGTTGACTGGGAGGGCTATGGACCGGAGGAGAGATCTTGGGTTCCCAGGAATGACGTTCTAGACCCAACCCTACTCGAGGAATTCCACTCAACCTACCCAGATCGACCAGCTCCCAGGGGAAGAGGTAGACCACCACGCCGTCGGGGTCCTCGGCCCTCTGGAGCGGGCCGTGGAGAGGGGGGTAATGTCACAGATCGACCAGGCTCCCACGCCAGCCAATCACATCGCACATCCTCACCTGAATACTAATGGAGCACACCTGCACGCACTCAACACCTCATCACCTCAAACCATATAAGCACGCACCTCACCACAGTCTAACGTCCGGTCTCGTTTACGCATAGTGAATGATGCTATCACAGCGACCTACCTGTTACTTACCTCCTTGTGTACTTACCTCCAGTGTTCTCTCCAACGTCGTGTCTCCTGTGTTCCCCGTCTGCCTGCTCCAACGCTTTCTTCCAGAAGTCTGCTACTCTGCCTATGTGAGGTGTGTGCCCTCGATCTCCACTGCTAATACTCCTGTCAAGACAAAGATCTATAATCATCATCTCATCTACCATCATCTGATATCCAGCTCACCATATACAGTTACCATTTGCTCTGCTGAACCATTAATAAACATCTGTTATTTTCCCGAGTCTCCGTCTGAGTCTGCTGTTCATAACACTTAGCTGGGAAATACTGATTTAAGTTGAATTTAAATAAACGTAGCAGCCCATATTTTGCTATATATATATAGTAGATTAATATCAGAAATTGTACAAAATATGCCAACGTCCTAGTATCAAAGAACAATTGGAAAGATAATATACATGCTATATAATATTGCCATGGGTGCCTCTTTCCATGCAAGACCACATTGAAAATAATCATTTCTTATCCTTTGGTGACACGTGGCCATATTTAAAAGAGAACGCAGGAAATGTGTTTTTCATACAAACCATGTGAGTGGTTGTGTTTCGTTGGAAAAGACCATTATCCACGGTCACAGCTAGACACTTACATCATAACGTGACACTCTGAACTCTATAATGTACTAAAGAATAATTTCACAGCAGGCCGATTCTAACAGGTTACCAAAACTACTTCTACAGAAACTACTATTAGGCTACTTATATATCTGAAAAAAAGAGAAAAACAGTTATGCTATAGAGTACTTAAGCAAAGGTATAAACCAGACAATCCTTTAAAATTTCCTTCCATATCTCATTGCTGCTTGTAACTGTCCACAGTTTGTCCTTAAACGTTTCCATGCAAGTTTATTGTGGAAGAATGGCCTCTTAACCACAGTTCATGAGGGGGAATGTGCTTCATTTCTGTGTAATGTCAATTATACATAGAGTTTAGGCCTCTTGCCTGTTATTTTTTGGCCAAATCCAGCCATAAACATCATGCACCTCCTTGGGATACCTTGCAAATGAGTTTTTCTGACATACTTCTCTTGAGCTGATCCAAGATTGTACAACTGTTAAAAAATATTTACTACTGTTATTCATTGCATATCTTCATTCTCAAAAGTATTATTTTTTGTTCAATAGAAGTAGTTTATGTTATCCAGTGGGGTTATTTTTTTATATCTTTTTCACTTTACACCATAGATTTTCTTGCTCTTCCAGAAGCCTTTTCATCGCATCATCCACATATTCTATTCTATTCTATTCTATTCTATTCTAATAGAATAGAATTCTATTCTAATAGAATAGAATAGAATAGAATTCTATATTCTCAATATTTTTTACAGTAATTTTAGCTGAGGGGGTTATTTTTTGTTCTAACATACTTACATAATACACTTTGACATGTTTTAGTCTCTAAACGTTGACAGACTATCAGACTGTGTGACAGCTGTGCTTTTTTGGACAGCATTCAAATATGAAAAAAGCAACTCCCAGTCTCCAATAAATATCAAAAATCTCAGCATTTGGACTATTATATATTATACTATGCCATGTTTTGACTATTATGTTTGTGCAGAATTTATTAGCATTGACTGGAAACTTACAGCATCTGGAAACCCAGTTATTTGACGTTTTATGGCCTCTCAACTCAAAGCTCAAGTATGTATGCAAAAGTCAAATGGTCTTTCATTGAGAAGATAAACAATTCAGAAGAGGATTCTAATGAAGATTTTAAATTAACTACAACCATTTGAGATGTTGAAAGCTCTGGGAAAAATGCAGCATGTTATGTGGCTTTAGTAGGTATGTTGCAAAGACAAAGGTATCTCTGACAAAAACAAGAGACGATAACATCCACACTGGATCCATTATAGAAGTTAAATGAATTGAGATTACTTTTCTTGGAAAAATTCTCGTGTCTATGGATCCAGATTCAGACGGCGCTGTACACACAATCATTTCCTTATTATGTGCTGAGAAATTCATAGCTTTGGATCTTCCAGGGCTTGGATGGAGACCTTGATCATTCCTCACGCTAAATGGTCAACCTGTGTCAGCTAAAGAGGCTGCGAAAGTGAAGATAGTTCCTGTTCATGACAAAGATGGAAGGAAACCAACAGAAGAAAGCAAAACATTATGAAAAACAACTCTACATGAATCTTAATGACTGAAAGTGGTGATGGATAAACCTTTGGATATTTCATGAGTTCAGTATCCCCCCAAAGTATTTTCTTTGCTTCAAGAATTTGTATTCTCTAGCATGTGAGTAATAATGCCAAAATATCTCCTCACAGCTGCTCTCAATCTCCTATCTGAAGGCTTCCATGGGACAGACGGCTTAGGGTGTGATGATATATTTTGTTTTTATGTTTACTCTCCATGTCAACTTTGATAGAACAAAATATGAGTGGATTTATCTATTTATTGGGCTCCATTTTCATAACTTACTGTATTTCTTGTAAGTTATGAAAACAGCATTTAGTCTGCTCCATTATCACAATAGTGGTAATGTCTGTTCCATTATCACAATAAAAATGATGCTGCTAATTGAAAATGTGATTAACTACCTAACTTCACTATTTGAATTATTTCAAGGGATAGAGTAGATGTTTCATTATGTGTAGAAACACACACATCTGTTTGCGGAGACAGAAGTTGTATTCATCGGAATAAACAGTTTCAAGTATGCACTAAAAATGTTTTTATAACCTAAAAATGTGCTTTGTGTTGTAACATCCAAACTAACTATCTGGTTTTATTTAACGGACGATAGAGTGTGATAGAGTTGTGTTGTTTATCCTTATCATATGGAGCTATTACAGTTGAAAACTTACAGGAACTAATGTGAAAAAATGCAGGATGTGGTTTCACAAAGCATAACATACTTAGGGTCTTGGGATAAACAAGATAAATGTGTAATAGTCACACAAAAATCCTTTCTCCTCTAAGTTCTTTAAACTACAATATCTTCTTTAGAATTTTGTTTAATAATGGAAATACAGTACTATTCAAACATTCAGCAAGGATGCATTAAATTGATCAAAATTGACAGTAAAGACATTTCTAATGTTACAGAAGATTTCTATTTTAAATAAATACTGTTTTTGAACTTTCTTTTTATCAAAGAATCCTGATATTAATAAAAAAATATTAAGCAGCACAACTGTTTTCAACATTAATAATAATAAGAAATATTTCTGAGCACCAAATTAGCATATTAGAATGATTTCTGAAGGATACAGAAAAAAATAAGCATGTGATACAGAAAAAAATAAGCTTTGTCATTACAGGAATAAAATACATTAAAAAAATAATATACATATATATATATATATATATATATATATATATATATATATATATATATATATATATATATATATATATATAAAATATAAAAAAGTTATTTTACATTATTACTGTTTTTCTTTTAGCATATAAGGTTAGTATAAGAGACCTTTTGCCCAAAACCAAACAAATATATTTATTTTTTATCATTATTATTATTAGTTTGGATCCTCTGTGTGTTATAAAACATATTAAAGTACAAATGGTACAAAAAACCAGTTGCAACTGGGATTCTCAACAGTATGGTATTTTAACTATATCTTTTAAAAACAATGTGTTTATTAATAAATCCAGCAATGGTTCTTCCTTTTCAGTGTAACTCTCTATTTCAGACATGTCACATAGTAGCAATGTTTAGAAGTAAATTTGGCAGTTACGACTGAACTGACTCTCCCCTCTCATATTTTTACATCAAAAGTTGTAATATGTGTGTAAAGGAGTTAACTTTCCCTCCCGGCCCATTTGTTAAGTACCTGTTGTGCTGGGATGTAAGGGTCTGGTGCTGGCCGGCGACCTTTGACCCTTTAGGCAAAGCTGAACCTGTTTATGTTTGTCAGTGTTGCAGCTTTTAAAAAAAAAATACCTTACATGCATGTACAATTTAACAAAAAACAGAGCGAGTAAACCCTTCATTTGAAATACGTTCTAGTTGCAAAAACATGCAACTAGTCCATTTCTGTATATGCAAATCCAATCATTACGTAAATGTGATTTTTTTCCCCCTCAAACAAGTCATTTCAAATAGCTTGATGGATTGTTTGAGAAGGTGTGGGGGTGTATGAGTTGCAACCCACCAGCATGTGCCGTACAACCAACCCTTTCCCAGTTCGCTGTTCTTTGCATTGCCTCTCTTGCCTGAACAAGCTATTGATGGTTGGTTCCAACATGACTGCAAATGAAAGATACTGACGGAGCATTTGGATGTATATACGAAATTACAAAAGGTCAGGACATGATCACAAGTTTTACCGTTCTGCTAATTAGAATGAAGTCAGATGAAGCGACTCAAAGAGGTTGTCAGAAAGATCATACTGGAATCTGACTGTAGTTTTTGGAAGCAGCTCAAATGAACCAGCTGCATCCTATGCACTACAGTGGGATGCGTGTCGCCACTAGCCCCCATCTGAAATGTCCCGCTTTGACCTCCACCTCTGTGTGCAAATGAATAGCAGCAAGTTCAGTCTTGCGTTCTGAAAAATGTTCGCAGCCCTATGCATTCTTGGTTGGGTTGGCTGTTTACATTTACACAGATTTAGTTTATATATGCATACATTGTGATAATTTGTCTGGTCCAAACTATTAACACACACACAAAAAAAAAAAAAAAAAAAAAAAAAAAAAAAAAAATATATATATATATATATATATATACCGTAAAATTTGTAGCAATATTTATTAAAAGCAAAAACATTATCCCCTAATATAAAATATCCATTTGGTTTTTCTAATCAGCATTCATGTAATCAGCATTTCTTACAGTAACAAAGCTGCATTCAGTGTTTTAACTGCATCAAGAAGAAAAATTGGCTGCAAAGCTCATACAGTTTCTTTTGTAGGATTTTCTTTAGATAACTTTGCTACATTCCATATTGACACAAAATGTCAGTGTGACATGCTAAAACATAGAAGCTATGTAAAAATTATGTAATATAGGTGTGCCTTGACATATCCCACATTACAGTGGCTGCCTGAACTCCAGGGGACAAAAAAAAAAAAAAAAAAAAGAGGTCTTGAAGTTGATAAATGCACAAATACATCACACTCTCTGAGAAATCATGCATTAATCAAGTTATTTCAGATGGATGTATGGACTTGAAATACTTGAAAACCTATGCAAAATGAAACTTAAAACCTTTTTTGTGCCGACTGTGCTAAAATATGAATCATTACACTGGAAATGGTATGTTTGAAATACTGATAAACAGGGCTTTTACAGTATCTTAGCCTGCATCCTACATTTGTGAGATAGTTTTGCATTACAAATATTTTTTTAACCTTAGAAATTGTTAGCTTACAAGTCACAGTACTTGGCAAAGATAGTGCTTCAGTACTAATTAAATGTTATAAAATGTAAACTTTCAAAATATTTTTATTTAAAAAAAATGAAATGTGTTAACGTTCTGTAACTTCAAAAACTGACACACAATTCCATGTCTAAAAGTTGAGTTTATTATGGAAATTTAAAAATAAATGCAAAGGAGCCAAAACCTGTTTATGTTGAATTAAATTTGAACTGGAAACATGAAAATTCGGTTTGAGATAAAGCTTTGAGTTTTCAAAGCATGCATTGTTCAGCACATTTGTGCATGGTTTATGCAAATGGACACACATACATACACACACAAAACACTAAAGAAGAACATTTAACCTCTATCCCACCAGAAAAGAAACATGAAAAATATTTGAAATTTTATAGCAAAACAATGCAACATAATTTCTATTTTTATTTTAGATTTTACACCATCTAAACATGAGCACCATAGAATCATTGTCCATGCAACGGTAAACCCCAGAAAAATAAATTCATATTACTGGTTTAAGGCAACTCTTCCCTACACCATGTATTTCATATGAACGCTTCCGTTTTTTTGTTCGGATGCCTTAAGTGTGCCAGTACTCCACACGTAATGCATGATTGTACAAATGTTTCTGAATTGTTTTAACACAAAATCATCAGAAAGCATCAGATTTTGTGTATCGCGTCACATATGATCACTTATTCATAAACCTGTGATTTTTCAAACCACATTTTACAAAAAAAAAGAGAGAAAGCTTAAAATATTTACATACATATGGGGAATTTCATATTCCTGTTTGGACCAAATGTACTTGAACAAAATCATCTATTATCTCTGGGGCAACAGGAATGATCAAAATCGAGTTTGTTTTTCTTTTGCCTTAAACTCAACTCCAACCTGGTAGGACCTGGACCATTGCGCAAGTAAATGAAGGAAGTATATGCTATACTCTTCAGGTCTTGTTTTCTACTTGTGCTCACTGTGGCTGGTCTTGATTTAGGTTCTCCTCCGGGGTACTGCTAAAAAAATATGAAAAGAGGGGTTACCACATGTTTTTGCATGTGTATAGTTTGTTCAATCTATGTGCATGCATTATAAAACAAAACTAATTCATAAAGTGTCAAACTGATGTTTAATTGATTGGCATAACATAGCTTCCAGGTTATGTCAAACAAGATGCAAATAACTGTTTAGTGAATTATCTACCTGGTCTTCTTTGAGTCACTCTTCCCCCTGGAAACGGATTAGCAAAAGACATAAAGGTCAAACATGTTGGGACGATTTAGCTTGAGATTCCTAACGTCAGAATCTTACCTTGAATGTATCTGGTGATTTCTTCAGGGTTCTCGCCAAAATCTAGCGGGAAAGAAGAAGAAATAATGAATTTTACTCACATTTATCTGATTATCTGAACTAGAAAGAAAAGGAAAAAGGAGGAAATATTAGTGACTGAGTGGGCCGGCTTTACTCCGTAGCAAAAAGAGATCCAAAAAGTATCCCAAGAATATAAAAGCGAGAACAATAAATAAAAAGGTTTGTCTTTTACCAGTATCTCTAGCACAATAAAATGGGAAACTATATTCGGTTCCCTGGAATATGAGCAAATCTATTGGAAAAAAAGTTTGGAATGAGGAGCACAAACTGGAGTTAACTGTTAGCGCTGGCGCTAGCATACTAATAAAGTGTCACACTCTACCATAAAGCTCCATATCGGAGCTGGTGACTGAATATTCAGGACCTGTTGATACAAAACATTAAGCAGGTGTCAATAATTGTGAAATCCAGGTCCATGGTAGGATGGGTTCTGGCTTGAGCTACAACTGTACTGTTGAAATATTCCATGTACTTTTCATAGCCATAATTTAAGTAACATTATCACACATTTGGAGTATGACAGTATGACTTAAAGACAACACATTGCATTTTTATTCACAGTTGTTAGTGTGTTTCTTCAACAATGGATGTTTTGGCCCAGTGGACTTTTATAAAAATCAATGCATTACAGGAGAATTGTCATTTGTTTATTTGTCAGAACATTTCCATCACATTATGTATTTTGTTTAATAGCATTATGAGCTGAAAATGACATTTTAAATGTTGATTTTAGAAATGGTAAGCTCATTGATAATGGTTATTTCAAGAGTCATGTCATAACTAGCATTTTATGTATCCTAAAAACAAACAATCAAGTAATATTTGTATACTTTTTTTTTCTTTCTAATTTTTAACATAATTTGACAACAATTGATGAATAGATTTACTTCCCCAACAGTTTTGTCACACCAAATAACTTTTGAAAAATCTTTATTAGTCATCAAAAAATAATAATTTGTTAAAATGGTTGCAAATCATTTTCCACACAATGAAATTTGTGATTATTTAACTTTAGGTAACAGCTTAATGGAATAATATATTTTGTATTATATATATATATATATAATATATTTAGCATACATTATAACACACACACACACACACACACACACACACACACATATATATATATATATATATATATATACACACACGTGTGTGTGTGTGTATGTGTGTACATGTACACACACACGCGCACACACACACACACACACGCAAAGCGTTAATATTATGGGTGTGTTAAATGGTGTTTACCTTCAATGACTGTGGTAATAGATGGATCCCCTTCGATGACTCTGGTAACCTTAGTCATGGTAGGATCACCTTCGATTACCCTGGTGACCTTAGTGACTGAGGGCTGACCTTCAATAACACGGGTAACCTTTTTAATTTTTGTTGGGCTCTCAATAACCCGTGTCACCTTGGTGACAGTGGGCTCTCTCTGGACTGCACATATAAAAAAAAACAATACTCATTAGACAAATGCAACAAATCAATAATCTAGCCCTCTCGTTAGTAATGAGTTACATTGGTGTCAATTACCTGTGATGACTCTTTCTAAAAGGAAAAAAAAATAATAAACATGATTATGTCAGATTTAAAGAAAACTGAATTTTTGAGAAAACAGATAAAAAAAAAATGATTGCATTGACATGAGAACCATTTTTGATATACATACTCATAAATGTCAGAGGGATCTCCTGATATCTGTATCCAGAGACAAACTGCAAATGAAAGAAAATACATGTATATACTGTATCCAGTCTATTGCAATTTTTAGGCATGTCAATAAAATTATACTAAGAAAAATATGTTACATTTGGATTACACAACATATCTTCTCTGTGAGATCATATCAAGTCATGAAGCCTGTATTTGGTCGCACATAATCAAGTTAAGCCCAGACCTTCAGGGCAACCGGGTTACAAACAGGCCTTTCTGTGAACCACTTCATGCTTATGACATGGTTTTGAAGGAGCGTGTTAAAATTCAATACCTTAATCTGGATGTATCGGATGATCCTTCTCATGAGTGAAAGGAGGTCCTGGTTCCCAACCGGTATATCTGTAAAATAGAACACAGTTCTTAAACATGGATTTGATTTGAAAAGGAAAAAAAGGCCACTGCAAAATTAGAGGCATAATTTCATAATTTCCTCACCCTCAGGGTACAGAAGAGTCCTAACGAAATGAATTACTCCATTTGTGGCCATTAGATCAGAATCAGGAACTTTCACAGTGTTGACCAGCATGCTCTCATTTGCCTACAAATTGGAAAATGTTTTCAATAAATAAATGTTAAATAAAACATATGAAATATTATTATATTATGGGATTTTTTTCTTCCTTTTTTTTTTTTTTTTTTTTTAAAAATTTGAACAAAATATACAAAAACGACCATCAAACAAACAAAAAGCACTGACATATATAATTAAATTATATGTATATTTTACATATGACAAAAATAAATAAAAAACAAAAACACCACTGTAATATTTTAATAATTACAATTATTAATAATTTAATATGATTATAAATCAAACATTTTAAATTAAATTAAATTAAATTAAATTAAATTAAACATGATTAGAAATCAAAAAAAAAAAAAAGAGATTATACGGGTTCTTGTTATATCTAGGAGTTGTATCTATCTGATCTGAATATTAATGCTTATTTTAATTGGTGTAAGCTAATGTATTCAGTCATATTCAATAATATACTGACAGCTAATTTGATTATTTAGGTTAGTTTACACAGTTTACAGTATTAACTTACAACAAAAACTAACATTTTTATTTAATCAAAGAAACACTTTTTATGTTACCTTTCCAGTGTAAAGTTACTGTATATTAAGGTTACAACATCAATCAATCAATCAATCAATCAATCAATCAATAAAAATAAAAATAACAATAAAACTATTACAATGGTTATTTTTTAAATTATTCTTTACCACTTTTGCACTTCTATATATATTAAATCAATTCTCCATAAATAAAATCAGAGGTTGTATCAAGATAAGTGGTTTTCTACAAAGAATGTTTTGATTTTACTCACAGGAAATTCCCACCATAAAACTTTATATTACAGAGCAGAATCATACTCTGATAAAGATTCTCACACGTGTCCCTAAAACAGATGTTATGACTGGAAATTAATTTCAAGGCTGGACAGCCAAAGTGCTTGATACTTACATACAACACCTTCAAATTGCTGCCCTGGAGAGTTTTCAGGAGGTTAGTGACTCCAGTCTCTAAGCCTCCACCGATGAAGATGCCGTTACTGAAGTGATAGAGCAGGATTGCTCTGAGGGCGTTAACGTCACCTGATCACAAAGAAGAGACGCTGTCACATCCTGTAGCCTCCGTCTTTCATCTTTAATCTCATTAATCCTGAATAAAACACAGCTAAGCAGTAATTCTAGATGTGGTGTGCCTTGAAAATGACATATACAGTATGAAAGGACTCACTCTTCAAAAGAGACAAGTCTCTCTCGCTGAGCCCTGCAAAAGCCTCATCTGTGGGAGCAAAAAGTGTGAAATCTCCTTCCTGTTTGAGCAGATCAGTCAGGCCAGCTGCCTCCATCAGGGACAAAAAGATCCTGCAGCAATGAAATGATACAGTAAAGACAAGAACAAGAAAGCGATCTTCACTTTGACTGTGCAAACATGTCATTTTTCTTACTTGAAGGCTCCGTTTTTCACCAGAAGTTGGTACATGCTTGAATCTGCTGGTGTGATCAGGGTCTTCATTAGATGGAGGGCACCGTTACTTCCTTCTTTGCTTCCACGGATCAAGCAGGCGTTCTCAATGCAGACAGCCTGCGTAGTTAAAATATTACGAGACAGTTCACTTCCTCTGAGTTTACTAATGGAAACTGTTTCAGCTATTACTTAGAAATTGCAATGTCAATAAATGTCAATGTAATTAATGGGCAAAGAATAAGAATTCATACACCTGACATTTAAGATGTGTGACGTAACGCAGTCTTTATATGATTCTGTTCAAATGTTCCCATATGGCAAAAAAGCCTAAATATATTGAAACTATTTAATTAATTAATTAATCATTAATTTATTCTTTTCAATTAATTATATTTTCATATACTTAAAATTTTTGGCATACGGATTTTACAAATGATGAGTAAATCATGAAGAAGGACATATAAAACAACACTGACTGTGCGGTAGACGAAGACTCTGAGAAATTTTCCTGCAAGTGTTTCCAGGCGCTGACCATTGTACAGCTGACTCAGTACAATCTTGTTCTTCAGGATGTGGTTTTCCAGAATGATCTTCAGGAAGCTCTGGTCCATGGACATCACCTCATCTAGATTGCAGAAGAAAAAACTAAATTGTGACAACATTTGTAACATGATACAATGCAACTCTGATTTAGTGTGATTAGAAAAATCAAGCAACCTCTTATAGATTAAAACATTCACATTACCAAAGAAACATTATTTACCGCACTATACCGCAGAAACATTATATGTTTCAAACTGCAACATATAAAATCTTGGCCGGCCTTTAGCGGAGAGCAGTTTTGTGGAATATGCATTCCCAGACAAGACTTTTAGTTACTGTAACCCCAGGCACTGTCCCTTTTCCCCCATGCAGCCTAGTAAAATGAACAATTTACCCTGTAAATATAATGTGATGAATGTGTTCACCTGTCATTAGCCACAAATGAACTACAAACATGTGATGATGAGGTGAAAGATCTAGCCTAGCCTCCTGTGAGGTCTGAAACCTTCTATTTGGGAAGTGGGATAACAGAAGCTTTTGCCTCCTCTTTCTTTCACCATCTTTTCAGTGCTGGAAGCCCGATGAGGCCCAGAGATTAACAGATACAGCTACCGTGTCGGCAAGCTGCCATTTTCCATACACATGCACTGTATGAATCATCTGTTTTTACACCTGCTATCCCGTGAGGAATCGAAGTTATAGTTATGGGACTGCGGAGGTTAACAGAGGCAAGGCACATCAGCAATTGAAAGAACACAGGCCTTGCTAAGGTAGAATTAAAACAGACAATGAAAGAGAAGAAACCAGCAGCTGTGTTAAGGCAAGGAGACTATGAAAGTTAGTTAAAGGGAGGTAGAAAGAGATTGACATGTATTCAGACTTATTTGCTCACCGTTGAAGGCTGTGTTCAGTGGAGCCAGGAGTGTGTACTCAGCCTGGGGTCTCATAGCTGCAGACAAGCCCAGCTCTGTCAACATGTCACTGAAGGTGCCCTGAGATTGTCCAACCAACTCCATAACCTGCTTAGCTTTGAAGAAAAAAGCAAAATCCTAATATTTAAAAAGCATGTTAGAATGCTGAAGATTTCTGAAGGATGGTAGGAGGTAAAGCTAACCAGAGTCAGGCATGAGGACTTGATCGATGAGGTGGATGACTCCATTGGTGGTGACGATGTCCTTTTTGAGTACCATCTTGATGCCGTTGACTGTAAGACTATCTCCATCACAGCCAATCTCAATATTGCTGCCCTCCAGGGTCTCATAAGACGTGCCGGCCATGATGGCCTCGGAGCACTGAACAGAGTTCAACAGATGGTAGTTGAGGAGAGCTGGAAGAGAAGAAACATTAGTCTCTGTCATCCAAGCACATCTGTTATTCCTCTTACACACCTCTTGAGATATGAGGAAATCATGGAAAAATTACATTTACGTTTTTTTTTTTTTAACGTTTAGAACGTACCACATCAGGTAAAAATCACAATGAGCCGGATTTGAAAATGCATCATACAAACATGCTAAATGACAATTTTGCACAGTGATTTAACATGGTATTTGCTTCAAATTAATTTGCATTAAATCACTTGGCAAGCACAGTTCCAGAAAGTTTAGGCAGGGCATGTCGAAGAAAAATTTTCTTGCTAGTTGATTGCAGTTCTCATTCTAGAGAGCTTTTGATTGAATAAAAATCTGTGTAGTGCAACGTATGTGATCAAATTTCTAATTTGATTTCCTGAAAGTGAAATGCCTGTATCTACTAAGTTAGGCACTAGCATATAGAAACAGTATCTTCAAAGCTAATAGACATGGACCTAAAGCCACACAACTTTAATTTCATGACCTTTAAAATTTGTCTTTAAAATTCTATGGTTTATTTATAGATTATGTAGATAGCATGCATATGCTTGCATGTAATCCATTATGTCACTGTATCTCCCATTCGTTTCCATAAGGGATCCTTGGGAGCCTTTGGGTCCTCTCTGTATGAGTCTCTCAGCAGCTCCAAGCCATTTGACTGCAAATGGAGCGCTCTGATCTCACGTCAAATATCTGGCTAGGGACTAATAAGAGGGCAGAGATCCCATCGCCGCCAATTTTCACTGGGTTGTAAAGCTAACAGCTGTTTCCTGTCTATATGTTTTTGGCAAGACAAGTATGATGCTCTTTTCAGAAGGTCTTAGATCTTTCTCCTTTGGCCTTAAGATAAACATACTGCCTTAACGGTTATGAAATGCATTCTGGATCACTCTGGAAAACACAAACCATTGGGTTCAAATGGATGTTTTCTCACCATATGCTGAATTTGATGGTATTATATGCTGTGAACAGTTAACTGTACCAGGCATCAGTATCTAGGTTAAGCTTGGAGTTTTCCTTTTTCATTTCCCTGGCTTCTCTCAATGAAATTCACTTAAGTAGCAGATCAAATATCTTTCCGTTTGGCACAACAGATTTGGCCATAATATTAGTTTTATTTTAGTTTCACTAAAGCAGTTAATATAACCCTTAGTGTATTTTAGACAAACCTTATATTCATGAGGGTGGGCATTACGCAATTCTTTTACATGATCACAGGGAAAGCTAATGTTTCCAAACTCCAAAGCAAACATCAACCACAGTATTTTGAAAATACTGTAAGACGTACCCATAAACTTTAGTTCTGCTGACGAAAACCTTCAGATTTGATCTCATCTCCAAGTGGCTCAACTGTAACCCTGTCTAAATCTCAAAGTAGTCCCATAACTGTGGTTATGGCACTGTTTGCCAACTGTCTGAGAATTCCAGGTCTACAACCGGGGGTGCAGCGGGCCCATCTGGATTGAAAGGGGGTGAAATAACACTCGGCCTCACTCAGTTGACTCAGATCAACAAACACGCCACGAGGGAACCGCCAGACCCTTGATTTCCCGCACCTTTGTCTCATTAAATCAGAATAAAGACTTTCTTTGTGCCAAGTCTGCCATCAATATGGGACTTAATGTTTCCCTTTGGCAACTTAAAGCATTCCGTTTGAGAATAGCACATGGGGCTTTACATCTTGGTGCTTGGGTTTACCTTGGAGGGAATTCTTGTCTTCCATAAGCCTGTCCAGAACCTCTCTATCCAGCTTGTCAAAGGCATCATTGGTTGGGGCGAACAGGGTGAAGTGTCCCGGTTGACCAAGCTTCTCAATCAAACCGGATGCAGTGGCCACAGTCTGGACAAGAAATGGAGGATAAACAACTTTGGTTCATTGACTACACCATTCCAAGTTTCCTTAAGACTTACGCTCAAAGTACTCAGGTCGTCGTCCACTTCGATCACATCCTGAATAGTGTTGCCAACAGCCGTGATGACGCGGTCAATGACGTGGACCACTCCATTGGTGGCCACCTGGTTGCCGTGAATGATCCTGGCACAGTTCACTGTGACAACCTGAACGAGAACCACATGTAAAATTAGTTCCTCATGGAGACGCAAGTAACCTATAACGTAACCCTCCCTTTCTCAAGATATCAACTTACCCCATTGGAGTAATGATTGATGAGCAGGTTCAAGTCATTGTACATGGAGGTGGCGGTCATTCCATTCTTGAGGTCTTTGGTAAGCAGACGTTTGTTGACCATGTGGTAGTGCAGAGCATTGTACAGCTCAATATTAACATTGCTCACCAGAGCATTCCTTATCTCCTATAGGACAAAGAGCAAGCCATTGGAAAACAGTCAAGGAATTATTCAATCTTCATGTGTGTGCTGCAGGGAGAAAGAAGGAATGAGATGCTACCGGATCGAGAACATCCCAGGCATCATTACTGGGGGCGAAGAAAGTGTAAGACCCTGCGCCTTCAATCTCTTCCTGTAGCTTGGATAGAGCAGAGTAGTCCTGGGTCGTTGTGGCTTTGACCAGACCGAGGGTGCCAAAAACGTTGTCAATGGGAGCAACTGCAAGAAAAATGACACAGATTGGCTGCATGATTAGCTCTGTAACTTTGTAACTTTCAAATTAGGTTACAATCTAATTAATGTATTGACAATATAGCCATACTTAATGATTTTCCAATGTCTGACTGGTCAGTAAGAAACTATCAAGAAACCAACCTGCAGGACAGCCGCGCATGCCATCCAGCTTCATGTAACCTGGGCAGCACTCATACAACACAGTCCTGGATGGAGAAGAAAGATAGAAAACAAGAACAACATGTGTTAAGTGAGTATTGAATCTCAGACATATGGCGCCATTTGAAAAAAAAAAATACAATACCAGTAGTGTACAGGCTCAAATTCATTTTTTTCCTGGATGCCATTCACTCGTCATTCCAAGCTATCCTGGTTTTAATGATAACACAGTTCATGGTCCTGGACAGACAGTCTGTCCATATGGTAACCATTAACTGTCTTTGTACATAAACATGCTATGTGGTCCTGAGGTTTGTGCCGTATTCCACTATCATTATGTTGTCACAGCATTGCATTAATACTTTAAGTGCCCTGAAGCTAAGCGCTGAGACCAGCTTGGTGGTTTGGTAAGGCTGAGGGCTATTTTTTTGGATCCAGGATGCCTTTAAAGCAAATTTATAACCCAGTGAAACATTGGTTTTGGAAGTTACAATGTACAATGGAAGGAAATGTCGAATCAGCAGTTTTCCAGTAATGAAGGGTGCATTCTATGGTTTTTCTGTTTTCATTGAAAGCGGCTCTTTAAACCTTCAAACCAAGCTTGTAAATATATTTCCATGACCACACAAATTGAATCTCATGGATGAAAAGCCATTTTGTTCTTGGTAGAATAAAGAAACCAAAAATATAATCCAATGTAATATAATTGAAAAATATAATCTAAAAATATGTAAATAATATATTCAAAATTATATATAATTATATATAAAATTATATAAATCTATATATTCAAAATCATATTTAATAAACAATAATGAATTAATACATTATAAAACATTACAAATATGCTTATCTAAATATAAATCTACACGTGCATATCAAATTATTTTATTAAGCATCATGTAAAATAAGGAAATAATGTTTTTGACTTGTGCAGACTTCTTGTATTTTAGAACTTAAATTAGGATTTTAAATACCACCATAAACAGATATTTTTATGTATCATTATTGTTGTTTATTTATTTTCCTCTCTCTTTAGTGTGTGATAAGGCAGTTCCAAGTTCATATGCATCATAACAGGCTCTTAATATGAATAATGGCTTCAATAAAACTCACCTAAGCTAATTATACCAACTGTATAGCAGCCGTATTATAGAGTTAATAAATAGCTTTTAATGGGAAACAGGTTTTTATATGGTCCTCTGAGAAAACACCACTGGAGAGTTACGATCCACTGAGAAGTTCTCAAAGCTGCTGATATTAAATGCACTCTAGATTCACAGATGGACACTAGTCAGGGTTAGTGGGCTGCCGCACTTGGAAATCTCCACACCAGCAAAACGGTTCCATGTGATGCAAGTTGCTGAATTCCCCAAACACATAAAACAACCTGCAAATCACCAAATGAGAAATGACATCTAGTGCTGAGTTCTGTGGAACATTGGAAACTGACAAGTCTCTGAGATTGTGCAATCACGAGACTGTAAGAACCTAATTGGGATTTCAAAGTTGTCCTCTATGTGACCACTGAACTGAGGATGCAGAAGCAATAGTTTTGGATCATTTCTGGCCTCTGAGTCTTCTATGGAAGTGAAGCACAGCGAAAGGGGAGGCGAGGGACGTCGATGAAGTCATTCGAGTCTCGCTAGAACATGAGCTTCTAAAGAATCTCTCCCAAAAACCGGAGGAAAACATGACTCCTGTTCACCAGACACTCTGAGGGAATACGGCAACATTAATCATTGGGGAGAAGGTCAGATTTTCCAATTTCACTGAAGTTCTCTCTAGTGAGTCACCAGTTCAAAGGATCCACAACATTATGCACATGTTCAAACCATTAGGATGGAGTTAAAACCATCAGATGGTGGAGATATCTAGCAAAATATATCTAGATAAGCTTTGTAGAACATCAAACCAATGATTTGAATGAAAATGGACACTTCAAAAGGTAGTAATCTTCAATCTTCCCTCATCTGCGCATTGAGAAGCCATCAGTAGTTTTTTTGCACCAATCTTTGTGAGAGATCTAGGACTGTCATACTCATCTCAATTATGTAGGCTAAACACACTAAACCAGATATTTACAAAGATTGCCAGACTGCTATGTAATGGTCTGCTGAGTGCAGAGAAAATACTCAGAGCAGAACAGTTCCTGGATTTCCAATAATCAAAACTGCAAGTGAAGCAGAAAATCTACAGAATCTCGCAGGCAAGTCTGGATTTGCAAGTAAGGAAGTTTGAAACCATTGGAGGTTACCTCACAACGGTGCTGTTTGGTCACACGTAAACGGCCTGGGTAACCTCTTTACGTTGCCGTTTCCTCTCTTTTCCAACCACGGAAAAAGAATTTGAAACTGGAGGCATAACAAACTCAACATGAATCAACGGTTGTGGTTGACCATGCTGTTCTCCAGAAACCACCAGGTCATAACTGGAGCCTTCACAGTAGGACTTTGCGCCCATCTTACAGCATATTGTTGATCTAGATGTTGCAATCTTTTTTGTTGTTGTTGTTTTTTACATTTCACACGTCATTAAGTTCACTTAGTTTTACCAAAGAGCTTCCCAAAAAACAAAAGATCCTGCTGACATTTCCACCTTGTAGACAGCTGTGTATTTTTGCCTTGGGACAGAAATTTAAGGAAGGGTGTTTCAACACAAGCCAAGTGCTCCAGGCGAGCTCTACTGCTTTCTTTAATCATCGAAGGCATGTCCTGACAATCTCAGTGGGTCTCACCATTTTATACCAATTAAGGTTCTGCAGTTCTCCGGAGGTTTGTAAGACTGAGTGCTGTAGTAACGCATGGAATTTGGTTACTAGCAGTAGAGTAATTCTTTTTCTATTTATTCATTCTTTGTTTTGGCAGCCAGGTTGAACTGTAAATCTACTGTTGCTGTCAAATTCTGTATTTTTTTAAGTTGTTTAAAGCATTGTAAATTCAACTATTAAGCTGGATTTGGTGCTCTGCTTAAGAAATCATATGTGTATGTAACTGTTGGAAATCTTCACGCACTCTTACCAGTTGGGACAGTAACCTTTCACCTTTGACCAATGGAGCAGCTGGAACTTTCCAGTGTCTGTCAAAGAGACAGGATTTGTAATAGCCTCCAGAAATCATAAAACATCACACTTACGCTTTCTTTCCACAAATGGCCCCTTGGTACCAATTACGGCAAGTGCTGAAGTATTTCTTCTTTGTCCCCACCACTTGCTGGAGAGCGCACACATTTGGTCTGGAGAGAGGAAAGACAGGGCAAAATGAGTAAAGCTAAGAGTGCAACAGGTGCGCTTTTTTGTGGGACAATAAGGTTTAGCTTTGATGAAATACAGGTAAAATTAAAACAATGAACTTTAATTTACCTTTTTCCTAAACATACCTATTAAGTTATTTTATAAATATATATAAATATACCTAAAGTAATATAAAATTAACTTTAATATGCCTATTAAGGCCTTTAAATAAATAAATTAATTAAATAAATAAATAAATAAATAAATAAATAATACACTGAAAGTTCATTTTTGGGGAAAAATTAAAAATTAATTATTAGAAAATTACAATAATAAAAATACTATTTCAAACAAAATATGAAAAATCGAATAAAATAAAAATTAAATTAACATTATTAAAATTAAGTTTATAAAAATTAATAATTTTTAAAAAATGTTTAAAAACACAAATGACATTGTATCAGGTAGCCTAAATATATACATTTAAATAAGCTGTTTCATTCTTAATATATTGTTTTTATAATACACCCATTTTTTTTTTTTACAGTTTTACAGTTTACTGTTTTTTTTCACAGTTTTACAATTTACTTATGTTGCACAAGGACAATGAAAGTTTAAATAAAAAATGTAACAATAATAACAGCAGCATATGTAAAATTGAAAAATATATACAAAAACGTAAATATAAATCATAATAACTGCTCTTATTTTAATGATAATAAATAAAATTAACAATATCTCTTACCCTTCTTTCTTTGCTCGAATACGACTATGAGCAACTATCTTGTCATAAGCTGAGGAGTCTGCCTGGTCAAAGGCAGACAGCACAAAGAGTGCAAAAGTAGCTGCAAAGAGTAGCTTCATCCCTTCTTTCCCTACTGTGAGACTTCAGAGCAAGAAATGGGCTCCAGCTGAGGGGGAGAGGGCTTTATAGCTCAGCTCTCAGCAGCAGGAGAAACTGGCAAACTATCAGTGCACCAGCCTTTCCTGTTCACCAGTGTGTCTCTATGATCTCACCTCTTAATACTGAATAAGCAGAACACAAAGAGTGGAGGAATAATTCAACAATGAGCTGAGGTGTGAGAAGAAAATGTTGTAGAGTTCCTAATGAATCAATAATAATATACATCGGGAAATATTTTAGTCCATTTTAGGATTGGTGCGGAACCTGCACATTTTTTAAAACTTGATAGTTCTTGTTCTTATTCTTTACTGATGATATTTCACATTTAAGAAAACCTGCAGAAATATGCAACATACGTATGCTGTTACACAACGATTTCATAACTGACAAAGGATCCTAAAGTCTGAGAAATTATTCTATTTAGTATTTTTCTCATTTGATTTCATATTTTTGTATTACAAAAATTAACAATTTGAGTGATTTGTGAACAATTCGAAGAAAGAAAATTCAGAATGTCTTATATGACAGCAAAACTCAAACTTGCAGCTTGATTGTGTAAAATTTGACAATGATCCAAAAATAGCATCTGAAGCTAGAACATCTGAGTGTCTATACAAAGTTGGGTTACACTTTATTTGTTGTCCTTGTTGCAGTGTAATTGTACATTTAAGCACTTTACAATTAAGTAATATTAATTTACTACATGTACTTACTATATGGTTAGGGTTACTTGCATGTAATTATGCATAATTTATTGTTATTATAATAGTAAGTACATGTAACTTGTAACAAGGACACCTTAAAATAAAGTTTTACTCATTTTTATGTAAATTGTAGTTTTCTGTTCTTTATTGTAAATTTCTCATAATCTTTTTTTTTTTTTTTTTTTTTTCTCAAAGTTACAGTTTATTTCCAGTTATAAACATTAGATTTTCACTGTTCTCAGACTTTTTGATCTCACACTTCATCAATGAGTTAGGTTATCCAAGGAAATAACGATTTTATTTTAAAGGAATATTGTTGGTGAACCTGTACATTAATGGAAAAGTATTTCAGTGAACTAAAACACGAAAAACTAAATTTTGCAAACCAAAGGCTGCAGGATTAAAGTATAAATTATAAATTAAAGTATAAAGAATTAAAGTATAAACAATTTTACTTAACACTATAGCTTACTCCAAGTATCCACATTTTGACACTAATTCAAATCAAGCCCAGAGGCATCTGATACAGCGGTCTCATCCAGATTCATGTCTCTGCGCTTGACTCACACTTGTGGCCAGATGCAAACATAACTATGAAAAGATGGTGGTATCTAAGACAGCCTTTGGAACCATTTGGATGCGTGGCTCCATCTTGTGGAAAACCATTACAACAACAACAACAACAACAACAACAAAAAATAAGATTGTCTTGACATAAAAGTGTACTGACATATTAGCAGAATTTTTTAGGGCGTCCAGTCTGAAGACATCCATCTTTCTTCCCGATGCCAGTCCTAAAGTGCACTTTGTTGGCCCTGGACTTAAAAAGAAAACAAAGATTTTCAATATTATTTACAGTTAGTTATAATAAATAAAGGTGCATGGATAAATTATGACTTTTCCAAACGCTCACACAAACATATTGGCATTTAAGGGCTTTTTTTTTTTCTAAGGACTGCTAATAATCAAATTGCAATGAAAGAATCTTGCTTGGCCTCACATGTCCTAATAAACTCTGACTCTGTCAAAACAAGATTTGGGTTATCTTTTGAAAAATGTGATGTTTAAAACTGTCATTTACAATCTCACAGAAATGTGTTTCTGAAGTGAAAGTTCGTACATGAGATGCATTTGGAAATCGGTCCCTCACTTTCTTCCCACTCTTTCCCTTTTCCTTCTCTTCTCTGTCAGTGCTTTTATGGCTTTTGGACAAGTCGTGCCGTCAGTGTTGCATGCGATACTGGCGAGCTGACAGACATTGGTAGTAAATATCAGAACATGAACATAATTCACTCAAGCTGCAGAGGGATTCTGCTGTAAACAGATTGGAGATCACGAGTTGTGAAAGGAAAAAAAAAAAGAACAAAACAAAAAAAAAGAAAACCGTAAGAAAACATACATATACCTTTAACTGAAAGTTATTAGTTTAATAGTCCACCTAAGAACTTTCTGTTCTTGGAACATTAGTTTATAATTATAAAAACATAAAAAGAATATTCCTAGAACATTATAAGAAAAAGATTCACGGTAAATTTTTCATCGCTACCACATTTACCTCAAAGACACAGGGAGCGACTCATTTCAAAAGCAACAAAGTCTGGGAAACTATCTGCTGACAATTTATCCACTGCTAATTGAAAACAGCATGGTGTGCCCCCAGATAAAGGAACTGCTGTGAAGTCAATTAATTAAAGTACAAGAGCAGCCACTGCGAGTTGCCATAGCAGCAAAAGACAAATAGCAAGCAATTGTGAGAGTGAAAGATTCTACGACTGCTGTAATATTAATCAGCTAGTGTAGTGCAACCAGATTGGAAAAATGAGAGAAAAATGAGGTGTGCGTAATGAAAAACTTCCAGTATATCAAATGTCTTCATTTTTCAAAAATAAGTAACTTATTTTTTCAAAAATAAGTACAGAATGTAACAAATTATTAAGGATTATTTGTGGGCATGAAATTGGAAAAATACTAAATTTTGTAAGACTTTGTAAGCAGGGCATAAAGATAACAAAGAATCCGAACTTGCAGTATGTTACTAGGAGAGAGATTTTATTTCTCATATAACCACAGTTGAAATATTACTGAATGTCATACGGTCCATCATATCGAAAGTCAGGTGAAACTTATTTATAAGAACTCAAAACATTTTAAGAGTTACTTATACTTATCCAACATCACAATATTGAGGATAGTGCTTAGAAATCTGTAACAGATGTATCCAGATGTACAGACATCTGTATCATGAGTGCTATACTTAGATTGCATAGTCTTACATATATATTTTTAAATCAGGCTGTGCAACTGTTGTATGTCATGTGCAACTAAATCTAGATGATTTGGAGTTCAAAGGAGATTAAACTGTATTTTTATTTATACACTGCAGATCAAATGTTTGGGGTTTGTAAGATTTTTAAATATTTTTGAGTTAAGTCTTTTATGCTTATCAAGGCTACATTTATTTGATCAAAAATAAAGTAAAAACAGTAATATTGTGAAATATTCTCACAATTTAAAATAGTTTTTTTTTAATATAATTTTAAATTAGTAATTTTCAGCAACCATTATAAGAAACATTTCATATTATTATCAGTGTCAAAAACAGTTGTGCTACTTAATATTTTTGTGGAAACTGTGATCCTTTTTTAAATTTATAATAGAAATCTTTTGTTACATTATAAATATCTTTACTGTCACTTTTGCTCAATTTAATGCATCCTTGCAGAATAAAAGTATTATAACTTTTAAAAAATATGCAGTAATAATAATAATAATAATAGACAGTTTCTCTGGTCATTGATAACATGATTGTTATTTAATAAAGTTATTTTTCACAAAAAAAAAAAAAAAAAAAAAGGATGAGAGGATGCTGCACAGTGGAAACGTGAGGTTAAATACATAAGATAAAAATAAAAAAATAAAACTATCCAGCAGGTCAGTTGGACACTGTGTAGTGCTTTCCCGAGCTTTATCCATTTCTTATACTCCAGATTTATGGTTGCTTTTGGCATCTGTAATGCTGGGAAGTTTCTTGAGGCCAAAAACAACCAAGCAAATACCTTTTCCTGAGACAATTCATCTCACAAAACTTCACCTCTGTGCATTAGAAAGGATACTGTTTCATCTCTGACAAAGTACGTCAGCTAAATTTGAGATTCAGATAATTCTTGGATACAAAAAGAATGAGTGTTTGTTAATCTAATGTTCATGTGGAGATGCAATGTGCTCTTCCTCTTGGTCTTCCAACACACTTTCCTCTTCTTCCATCAGGCACTTTGATTCATTTTCTTCTTGTTCAGCTTCTTCTGCCAGAGGTTTCTCAACCGTTTCCTCTCTCACCCAGTCTAATATGTCAGAATCCGATTCCTTTGCCTCTTCAGCGAGTGAGTAGATCTTATTTGGGTTGAGACTGTTTTGTTTCTTTGGAAATAACCCAAAGTCTGTAAAATCCTTATGGAAGTCCTTCCTGGCTTTGTCTTTGAGTATCAGGTCAGTCAAAATGACTGCCGATCCATTGGTCAGACAAGACTCTCTTGTCTCTTCAGATTTTTGTTGCTGTAGCACTGCTGTGACATCGTACAAATGTAATTTTTTGTTCTGTGGAAGAGCCGAGGAATATCGAAGTGAACCGTCTGGATGAGAAACATCGGAGGCCGCTGTGCCCGTCTTGTTCGCACGAGTACTCTTCCGATTGCCTTTCATCATTCCAATGACTTCGTAGCGGAAGCTAGAGATGTCCTGCTTCAGCTCCTGTCAAAGTAATCAGAGTCCACCATTTACTTGGGTTTTTATTTAAAGTGCTTTTTTTAAAGGTACACTAAGTAGTTTTTATCATTTAAAATGTTTCTCACAATGACTAGAATTTTGACGGTTTAAAATGTACACTGAAATTAGATGAAGACTCCAGTCATACTGTATCAGCGGGCAAGAAAAAGCTGTTTTACTCTACATAAGGAAGGCCAACCTCGTGGTGGATGGTATTTTGAAATCTAAATACAATTTCATTAAAGAAGCTTTACTATTTTTGGACAATTGTGGTTGTAAATACATACAAAATACAAGACGGTAGTATGTAAGGAAGGACCGGTAAAAACATAAGCAAAAAATTACTTGCTTTTGTCTCAAATCAATGTGAAAATAAAATAAAATCCGACATGAAAAGACTATTTGGTAGACAAAGTAATTTTAGAGCTTACTTTGAAATTCTCCTCTGTAAGTCCTTCCTCAGTCTTAGCGTCTCGAATCATAGCTGCCACATATCGTTTTACTAAGTTCCTCAAGACCTCCTGCATTTAGGGAAACAGCAGTACAATTCAGGTGGAACAATGACAAAGAAAATCAAAACAATATAGAAAAACTGTAGAGAAACATTATTTTTGGTTATAAGCTACCTGGTATTGGTGGTTGAGTCTCACATTTTCAGCAGCTCTTCTCTAAAAGGACGAAAGGAAGGGTATTTATAACTCAATTTTATTGATTTTTATTTTTATTGATAATTTTATTTATAATTTTATATGTTTCCTTCAATATTAAAGTATCTTCTCACTCTAAGAAAACCAAGCATGCTGGATATATTGACAAAATTTCCCTTGCTGCATTACATAACTATAACATTTTAAATAAAAATTAATTCACTTTTCTGTCATGTCATATGATTACTTATTTAAACCAAATTCAACATAAGAGCCAAGAAGCAGCAGCAAAATAAATTTTTTTTTTTATTTTATTTATTATTTTTTTTACAGAGTCTCACCCCTAATGTCCCAAATGTATCAGTCCTCTTTGACCTCCTCTTGAACACATGCACCTTAATCCATGTAATCAGGTAACATATGGATTTGGGACTGGGGATAATGTTGAAGGGAGGTGGCAAGGTGCCTCCTTCCTCAAAATAACTCATCCATAATTTAGTCCTGGCAAACTTCCACTCAATATCAGCATGGTCCTTCAGAAAAACCAGAACACACTATACATGAGAGGCAGGTCATTACTGAGAAATTTACACTTATGCATTCATACCAAAGTGCACAATGTACAGAACACTGTACCGTATTTTCCGGAATGTATATCATGTGGCGACTTATATAATACAATTAAGGTCAAGCACACAAAACATGCACAAAGCACAAAATGTACATGATCTCAAAGATCTCAAGTTTATTTGTATAGCGCATTTCCCAGAAGGTGGTAGTTTCAGTTTTGCTTTAAAAACATTTAGGCTTGCCATTTATAGTTAATGTTGTTTATAGTTTGTTTCATACTTCTATTTTTAATTCCTTTCTGTTCTGAATAGCATTAGTCATATGTAACTTGTTGTTTTCTCCGGAAAATATGGTATATGCAACAATTACTGGAGTAGGACGTCATAAAAATATGTCTACAAGTGCTCAGGTCAGACCTTAGAATGAACTTACAGCGATATGCTGATAGGAATTGTTCATCATGGCAATGAGCATATTGAGGAGGACCACCAAGGAGATGATGTTATAGGTGCCAAACATGGTGGCACCCACAAATTCGGTGAACTTGTGGTCAGCTTGGACATTGGTCACATACAGATTGATCAACCCAAAAATGGACCAAAACAAAGACTGCAAAGTCTCAAATAACCTACAAACAGAGTACAAGCAAGATTAGAAAGGGTAGTTCCAATTTATACACAACTTTTTTCAACATTTTCATTTTGATCTAGGAGTTAAAATTACTTTTTAAGATTAAACTGATTTATAGCTGGTGTAGCTGACAATGACAATAGATATATTAAAGAGATAGTTCACCCAAAAATGAAAATTCTGTCATTAATTACTCACCCTTATGGCGTTCCAAACCCATAAGACCTTCGTTCACTAATGGAACACAAATTAAGATATTTTTAAAGAAATCCAAGAGCTTTCTGGCCCTGCATATACAGCAATGCAACTGAAATGTTTGAGGCCCAGAAAGGTAGAAAAGGCATCATTAAAATAGTCAATGTGACATCAGTGGTTCAACCGTAATTTTATGAAGCTACAAGAGTACTTTAAATGCACAACGAAAACAAAAACTGAATAAATGACTTTATTCAACAATTTCTTCTCTTCCGTGTCAGTCTCTGCCACATGTTCATGAGAGTACCACGATGCATCCCTAACAATGTCCTTACAACGTTTCTGGGACTTGAAGGTTTCAGTTACATTGCTGTCTATGCAGGGTCAGAAATCTCTCGGATTTCATCAAAAAATATCTTAATTTGTGTTCTGAAGATGAACGAAGGTCTTATAGGTTTGGAACAACATGAGGGTGAGTAATTAACGATAGAATTTTAATTTCTGGGTGAACTATACTTTTAAGAATTGATATGAAGTATTAAATATTAGAAATTTTCCCCCAAGACTTACGTTGAGAAAGCGTTGTTTTGACGTTCACAGCGGATGCCTTTGCAGTTCATGCCATCACTACTCTCGTAGTAGAAATAAAGCTGGTTGAGTCCATTAGCAAAGGCAAGCAACACCAGGCAGTAGATGAAGAGGAACTTCAGGATGTCCAGAAGCATCCGTCCTAATGATATCTGCAAAGGACCTAGGTGAGAATTGGCCGTGAAGAGTGAGATGAGGCGCAAAGAGCTGAAGATGTTGGCGATGGCGAACACCGCCTCAGCCACTAGTGTGGGGTGCCACATTTCCCAGGTTTCCCTGGGTTTGCAACCACTGTACTGTTAGTAAAGACAAAAGTAACAGTTAGTAAGGAACTCTTGATCAATTTCCAAGTGATTCCCACCAGTGATTGAGATGTAATGTACCTTAACATACGCAACAATCTTCAGGGAGATGGTTGCAAGATAGAAGGAATTCATCACAAAGTCCATGAGATTCCACCAGTCATGGATGTAATCCTGAAATCCACCATCCCACATCTGCTTGATCTCCGTCCATATGAATCCTGCAAGGGCGGTCAAGAAATTTTGTTGGTTTAGGTTCAAAGACCTTCATGGTTCTCTGGTCCAAGATGAACCATGAAAACATTGTATGGAGAACATTACAAGCCAATAGCTCAATTTAGGATCAGTTTATGGAATTATATCAGTTCAGAAGGGATCAGTTCTCTCTTACCTAGAACCCAGGGTAGGATCATCCATTCCACAGTGGTGGGCTTCGGACCTTGGCGATCAGGATTGTTAGAGACTATGTGCTGAGAGGCCAGCAGCAGGAGGAAGAGGAAGGTCAGGTAGGAGGCTGTGTGGCAAATAAACTTGATGAAAGGCTTGCGGATGAACAAGCCATAGCGGCTCTTGGGTGCCACCAGGTAACAGAGGGAGAGCAGGGGGAACATGAGGCCGATGAAGACACAGGTGATGAACTTGCCAGCCCAGTGACGTCTCCTCCAGCCAGGAAATTCATCATACCAGCGTGAGGCCAACAGCTGCTGGCAATTTGGCTGTGCTACAAACTGAGAGAGAATAGAATAGAGGAGAATACAGGGAAATCACATGTTACTATCTAAGTATGAACAGGTGGCCTGGGAAACAAGCTGCCAACTCTGTAATTTTGCTTTTTCCCATCGTTTTGACATTTCATCATCAGATTTCCCAGAAATTCCATTTTTACCATTTGCAAGACATGCTAGAATTTTACATCTGTGTACGTATATAATATTGGCATAGTTTGTGTATGACATGGGACCTTTAACTTACAGAAATATCATTACGGCATGTATTCCACTCTAACTGAGCTATAAACTGTCAGTAAAATTCAGTTACAGCACTAGCAAACTATACATCAGTGTTTTCAGCAGATTCCCCAAAGCCAGACTCCAGGATACTGTGTGAAGTGTGCATTAGTGTCTTATAAAGTCAGAATGATAAAGTGAACATGAACAGTGAGGCAGGAGGTCTGAGTTTCTTCCATTTATTCCCCATCAGATTGCTGAGCCTCCTACGGAATAGTTAAGATGTTGCTTCATACTTCATGTGATTCAAACACTTGCACAAAGATTTGCAATGTGATTTGACAGCCACATTGTTGTAGCCAAAACTTGTCCTGCACTTTCAATTGATCCTCCCCAAATTTTTGTCAGGTCATCTTGAGGCCAAGCTGGTCCTTAGTTAGTAAAATGTTCTTAGGTAACAACAATATAATCAGAAAAAAAAACAGCAACTAAACTAAAATGAATTTTAAAATAAAATAAAATAAAATAAAATAAAAAACCTGAAAATGCAAAAATAATCACTAGCAGTAATCTAGAGATATTTAATGTGGCTATTTAAAGGATATCAAATTAACACACTATTATAACACTCTATAATTAACTAAATATTAAACCTAAAATAAAAATTAAAAACATAAATTATATAAAAAAAACAAACTAAAACTACATTCTAAATTCTTAAAAAAAAAAAAAAAAAAAAAACCCCACTAAACTACAGTAAATCTAAGTCAAAGAATGAAAAATAACAAAAATGTAAATGTAAGCTGAAAGGACAAACTAAGAACAAAACAGGAAATAAAAAACAAAATTATAATAACCATGTGTATATTGATCACATCATAACTATAATAAGTCATAACTATAAGCCACCTACTGGACAAAGCTGTAAATTAAACTTTGTAAGTTAAATTAGCTTTTAATCTTTGCAAAAAAAAAAAAAAGATAAAAAAATCATTATTCTCTGAATCATGCTTAATGGAATATTTATTTTTAATTATTTGCATGGCCAAGCAAATGCTACAGTACTTGCAGCCATATATTGACTCTTGCTCTTGATGTTTATTTGCTCTTCTCCATCATCCTCTTCATCTTGTCTCCTGTGATTTGCCCAAAGCCATTAGCGGAGCATCTAAAATGTCAAGCGGAAGTGGGAGGGCGCCTAACCAAATTACAAACAAATGCATCCTCATTACAGCAGAGCCAGGCGTTCTGGAGGCAATGAGGTCAAGTCTGAGATGATTTTAAGTGTTCTCCGTCAGGCCTGATTTGTACGGTGCAATCTGTTCTAACACTCAACTAAAGGACTCTTTGTCACGGGGCTGCTGTACGAGCGAAGACAGTACCTTAATACACCTCAGCAGGACAAATAAGGCTACCACTTAAATAAATAAAAAAATCAGGCTCAGTCTAGAGCACGTGTCTTTTTACTGCTGTACTCTACAACAACAAGTGAAAAAAAAAACAACAACAACTTTATATAGTGCCATGTTCATTTATCAGGCTCTCAGAACTATAAAACTTGAAAGCTTAACATAAAACATTTCCGAAATGTGAAAAGTGCGAACTTTAATACAATTTCCAAATCACAGTGCCTGTATATTATGAACTATTTAAGCACATAATTTGAAATGCTTCACCTCCAAAATAAATAAATAAATAAATAGTACAAGCATTATTAAAGACAATGGCATTTTTCTTATCCATTCACAGTAAACAATATACAACATGTTCTTTACTCTTACAAAATAATGACTGATATCTTTTCATCTGAGCTAATACAAAGCATGCTGCATCTGATCTGAACTGTTCTCCGAAGTTATAGTTGACATCCACATGCACCGTTTAATTGGAGGCATTCTAGTAACATTTACAATAATAAGATTAGAGCTGATGTGGCTGTCACTGCCATTTCCAAAGACTGTGTGACTGCTGGAACAAATGCCATTTAATATGAACTTAATCATGTCTAATATAATCACGAGCTGAGAAGAATACAACCAATGGATATTTAAATAATTTGCATACCGTAAGCAACAAAGTGGACCTTTAGAGTGTAATGCCTTTGCAAAACCAAAAGAGGGCAAAATAATTTCAGCAACAAGGCTCCAGGATGTCACAACTAATTGCTGCATTATTATAATTTCTTTCTTTATTATTTATTTATTTCTTAGTATATTAGCAACTTTTTGTTTTATGTTCACACTGCATTAAAAAAGACTGAAATACGGCTTGTGGACTATTTTCTAACCAAATTTGAACAGACTAAATTCAAGAGGCAAAGTAATTAGTAGCTATGAATCCACACTACATGCTGAAAGTGGATATGACTCCTCACTCCTACACTGCAATAAGTCATAACAGGTCAAAAGGGCCCCTTTTATGAGATCTACACGGTGCTGAGGCATGTGATGACCTTGTCAACTGTGAAGAAAATTACCCGATTCTTAGTTTGGGCTTGTAACACTTCAGTGCTTTTGAATTAATTTACAATGGAGGCTTGAGTTTCATCTGGCTCACCTCAGGTATTGCTAAGAGGACCTTCTTGAGCATAAAATATAAGTCGGAGTTAATTTGTCCTTAGCTTAGTCAGTCTTAGGGGAGATAGAATCACAATCTGCGAGAACTAATTAGCTTATTAAAACCTTAAAAAATATTTGACCCAAAAAGCCAAAAAAAAAAAAAAAAAAAAAAAAAAAAGGACATAGCATTATTTTAAAGTCAAGACAAGTTATCAATATTTTTATAGCACTTTATACAAAAATACAAATTCTGTTTCATTATTCAAGAATAATGAATTGTCAATTAAAAAAAAATTCACTATTATTAAAGACAAGTAAGCAAAATATCTGAAAAAAAGAGAAAATTCAGGTTTCCAAAAAAAAATTTCAAAAAAAAACCAATTAATTAATTTATGAATGATTAATAATTTATAAATAATAAATTAAATTATTAATACATTAATTTAAAAAAATGTTTTTGGTGCCACTTGGTTTAATATTTGTTATCTAATGCAATAAATACATTAGTGTCCAACTGTATGAAAATACAGTTGAGGTCAAAAGTTTACATCCTCCTTTCAGAATCTGCAAAATGTTAATTATTTTACCAAAATAAGACGGATCATGCAAAAAGCATGTTATTTTGAGGTCAATCTTTTCACACTGAGGACAACTGAGGGACTCATATGCAACTATTACAGAAGGTTCAAACGCTCACAGATGCTCCAGAAGGAAAAACCATGCATTAAGAGCCGGGGATGAAAAATTTTTGAATTTGAAGATCAGGGTAAATTTAACTTATTTTGTCTTCTGGGAAACATGTAACTATTTTCTGTAGCCTCTGAAGGGCAGTACTAAATGAAAAAATATGATATTTAGGCAAAATAAGAAAAATGTACACATTTCCATTCTGTTCAAAAGTTTTCACCCACTGGCTCTTAATGCATGGTTTTTCCTTCTGGAGCATCAGTGAGCGTTTGAGTCCAGTTTTGAGTCCCTCAGTTGTCCTCAGTGTGAAAAGATGGATCTCAGAATCATACAGTCATTGTTGGAAAGGGTTCAAATACACAAAAATGCTGCAAAACCAAAGAATTTGTGGGACCTGAAGGATTTTTCTGAAGAACAGCAGGCAGTTTAACTGTTCAGTTCAAACACAACTGTGGATCAGATAAGAGCACAGTATTAAGAACCAAGGGGATGTAAACTTTTGAAGGGGGCCATTTTTATAAATTGAACTATTATTTTCTCTTGTGGACTATATGTAAGCATCTTTTATGTGAAATAACTTATTCAGGTCAGCACTAAATAAACAGTAACATGCATTTTGTATGATCCCTCTTATTTTGGTAAAATAATTAACATTTTGCAGATTCTGAAAGGGGGATGTAAACTTTTGACCTCAACTGTACATGATTGCAATACCAGATCTGTACCTCTTTTTGGCGGTATTTGATGGCCAATTTCAGTCGAGCCAGCTCATTGTTGGCCTCATCTTGCAGCAGGTTGACATCATCACGGAAATTGAGGATCAACTCCAGTTCGCGTGAGGACCGGGTTTGGTCCAGGAGGTCCTTCGCAAAGTGTTTGCACTGATGAGAGAGCTCCTCGTATTCGGTCTTGAACTCGTTTTCAACTTTGCTGAGCTCCTGGAGCTCCCAGCTGAGTTGGAAGGCGGTGAGGAAAGGATCCTCGCTAGAGAGGGCGATGAGAGAGGGGCTGGCCAGGGCCTTGTAGATGTTCAGACGGGAGCGTGAGTGCCGCAGACTGTCCACGTCTGAACTGGAGACGCACTCCACACAGTTACAACGCACCTCGTGAGGCTGGGGGACCGACACACCTTTCTGCACCAGCATCTTGATGATCTCGTAGTTGTTGGTGTGGGCAGCCAGGATGATGGGAGTGATGTCAGGGGTGAAGTCTGAGAACTGTTTATCGAGCAGGATGGGTGGTACCTGGTAAGAAAATGGAAAAAATGGCTTAAATTAATCTGATAACACATATATATCGCCGATCATTATTTTTAACTACACAATGGCCCCAAAAACAATTAACACATTTAGAAAACTGATATGAAAGTGAACCTGAACCTTGTTTTACAACTGAACATACCAAATACAGTATATTATAAAACGAAATGTTATAATTTTTTAAACAAATGCCACTTTGTTTGATATTTTGTCATCTAATGCATATATACTCTAGTAAAAAAAAAAGTAATATATTTAAAATACAGTTATTTCATACTAAGTATAGTTCAAATCTATTAACATATTTACTGACATATACCTAGCATGAAATAAATGTATTTCAAATATATTTTACTATATTTATTTTTCACAAGGGTACATTTTCAATTCTGACTTATGTGTACAATCACTACACTGCAAAAAATAATTTCAAAATTGTAAATAAATCAAAGATGATTGGATTTAACAATAAAAATAATATTTTGTATTTACTACTTCAGAATTTCATGTTTAATTCAATTTTATTTGCTGTTCCTTTGTAATTACTTGTGAAATTTACTAACAATTTCTGAGTAAAAATAGTTTCTACACTTTTTCAGTGTATTTGGGTCCACTGTATATGATGATGATAATAATAATAATAATAATAATAATAATAATAATAATAGTGTAATTTAATTTGAAACCATTTTCACTCAGAAATTGCTTATAAATTTCACAAACAAGTGCAAAGAAAGCAAATAACACACTGAATAATCTTTTTGTTTTATTTCCCTTTATACAGCAATAATCTTTATACATGAATAATCTTTTTTTATTTATCTTTGAATTTTCTTAGTGTACTGAAATACTTGCAATATTTATTACTGAGACATTATTGTCAGTATATTGTGTCTGTCTTGTCTTGTGTTTCCCCTGTTATGCCCTTATTTGGTCCTTCCTGTTCCTGTCGTCGTCTAGTTTGATTGTTTGATTATTTTCCAGGTGTGTTTAGTTAATTACTATGTGTATTTAGTTCTTGCCCGTTCAGTTCATTGTCGTCTGGTCTACTCGTTACCCCCGGTGTTCCTGTGTGTCGTTCCTCCCTTGTCTTGCCGTGCGGTGCCTTGCCTTGTTTGTCATTTGGATATAATTAAAGACTGTATTTTGAGTTTACCCTCGTCTCCTCACTTCCCTCGTGTGTGCACCGTGACAATTATTTTATAGTATGAAATTTTTAAAATATATACAAAAATTGAAATATGCAAAACATTGGATGAGTATTCAGAGACTGTTGACAAGCATTTAGTGTTGAAAAACAATTGCCGTAATGAGGATGCATTTGCTTTACAATTGGCATCTCCCCATGAATCGCTGAAATAGCCACACTTGCTGGATAAAAACCCCACAATTAAGGCCTCGTCATTATTCAGATCTCAAATGTGAAGGACAGCTATGACAATGAAAACTAAAGAATATTCCAAACGAGAGAGGAACACAAATGCATAAATTAGGAAGAAGGGTATAAAACAATAGGAGTGCCCACTGTTGGTTCAATAATGATGAAATGGAAGCTACATCAAATGACCCAGACACTGGCAGGGAAAAAGGTCTTTCCTGAAAACCCTCTGAGCACATAAGGAAAGAAAATACTTGGGAGAGGCTACAGAGAGGCCTGTGATCACTCTGAAGTAGCTACAGAGCTTCAGTAGCAGAGAAGAACCGTGTGAAATCCTGTCTGGAGTTTGGCAAGGTTTTTGCTTGAAAAGTTTCTGTGGTCATATAAGACCGAGCTTTTCTAACCAAAGCAATATCTGTGGCAAAACTAAAAGTGCCCAAAACTACAAACAATAATACATCCAATAAATGACACTGGGGGAGCACAATACTGAAGCACTGGTTTTCATCAGCAAAGATGACGCACCTTATTAAAACAGAAGAAAGAATGCCTGGCACAATATAGTAGGAAATAAAGTTTGGGAGGAAGTTCATCTAAAGGACAATGTTTTGGACAAGGGCAAGGATAAATTAACATCAGCCAACTTAAGAACAAGATAGTGAATGTCCTAAAATGCTATGGGTGAAGCACTAATCCATAATCCTAATCCAACCATGAAGTAGTCGAATCGTGGCGCACAAGTATCATCCGTTATCCTAAGAAACTAGAGCATATCTGCCAAGAAGTCTAGCAAAAATCATATGTAAAAATAAGTACTGACATTAAAATGTCATTCTTGCCTAAACATATTGAAATAACCTATAAAACATTGTTAAACTGTTGAATGAACAATAAACAGCCTATTACAGCCACAGTGTTTTAGCTTTAGCGCTGAAATTAATTAATGTTGATTAAAATATACAAAACTCGACCTGTATGACTTTCATACCCTAGTAAAAAAAGTAATATATTTAAAATACAATTATTTCATACTAAGTATAGTTCAAATCTATTGACATATTTGCTGACTAACTCGAGACCTACTGATATAAAAATTATAATTAAACTTTACTTGGCTTATTACTTGTGTACAATGTACTTTTCTTAACATTAAGACTAAAATGTGTTTTAATGTCACTTTTGATAAGGATTGTATGATCTTTGTAAATGTAAAATATTTAAAGTGTACCTGAAGTATAGTTGCAATAGTTCCACTTTAGCACTATAATATATACTAAGTATATATTTGATAGTAATTCAGCACTACTTCTGCACAATTAAAGTGCATTAAGCACAAAATTAGTTGTTCCAATTTAGCAGACTTTAAG
This sequence comes from Spinibarbus caldwelli, assembly GCA_039654775.1. Classification (NCBI taxonomy): domain Eukaryota; kingdom Metazoa; phylum Chordata; class Actinopteri; order Cypriniformes; family Cyprinidae; genus Spinibarbus; species Spinibarbus caldwelli. The sequence continues at coordinate 9,476,679 of CM077252.1, forward strand.
TATACCAGTTTAGTATACTAAAAGTACAATTGCAGGACATTTTATTAAGTACATAAATATAAAATGTATCTGTAGTATACTTAGCATGAAATAAATGTATTTCAAATACATTTAAGTATATTTATTTTTCACTAGAGTATTCTGGACAAATAATGACTATCCTTAAACGACATGCACTATCCCTTGTAAATGTAAAATCTGGAACTTGAAGCATAACCAGATTAGAACCACCGTTTTAAAAAATAGTGGATAATATCTAATCCTTTCAGTGCAAGTTTTAAATAAGCTTGAACTAGCGAGTTGTAATATATACACTGCTACATAAAGATTGGGTTCTGTGATCACACGACATTTGGGGGAGATGGATAAAAAAAAACTGTGAGAGACAGAAAGAAAGAGCGTGAAAAAGAAAACCAGGCAGCACAAAAAAGTGATTAAAAGTGAGAAAGAATAACAAGTGAGGAACAAGTGAAGTGAGAGAAAATGAGTTGAGAGTTTATGAATTAAAGCCACATTGAGAAGAGAAGGTGCGATTTGAAGGTAGGTGGTGATTAGCACATTTCGACTGATATCTTCATCCTTTTCACAAGAGCTCCAAGCCCACGGTGGCAACAGCAAAAGCTTGACTATTTGAGAAAGGTAATGAAGGCTCCAGTAGAAGAGAAATGTTCAGGCTAGGCAGCCATACTGATTATCTGCTGCTGCAATATGACGCTTTGAAGCTCATCCTTAACCACAATAGACCGCAGAGGTGAAGGGAAAAGAATTGGAAAAAGTAGAGGGCTTGACTCAAAGTGTCAGTAAGATGACAGTTCAAGCCAGTTTTCTGTTTAATAAGTGAAAAGAAGCGAGTCTCATGATTCATTACGCACATCTCCAACAAATCTGAGGGGCAGCTTTTTTTATTTTTCAATCTGAATTTTTTTAACTGCTAAAGAAAGAGACTCTTTACCTCCATGTAATTTTACTGACATCTGATCTAAGCAATGCAGTTTACTCCCAAATAGTATATAATGCTAAAGTGTCATTTTTACATCCACATCCAAGATGTAGATAAGTGTGTTGCTTCATCGGAACAGATTTGCTTACCAATGTGAATGGGTGCCGTCAGAATAAGAATTCAAATAGCTGGTAAAAACATCACAATGATGCACAAGTAACTCAAGTCCATTAAATTAATATCTCGTGAAGTAAAAAGCTGCATGTTTGTAGGAAAACAAGTCAATTAATAAGAGGTTTTAACTTTAAACCGTCACTTGTGGCCAAATTACGATTCCATAATCCATAATGACACTTCAGTGAAAAAGCCCATCTCCTGTTGTCCTCTCACATCAACATATACCATTAAGAACGGTTTTGGACTGTTTTCGCTTGTAAACTCTGCTTGATCTGTTCATATTTCTCTCCTGATTCAGACGATACAACATTTTCACTAGAGAAAGCAATATTACGGACAGAGGACTTATTTGAATTTAAAAACATCTTAAAGATGGATTTGTTTCTTACAAACACAGTTTTTCACTTAACAAGACATTAATTGATGGACTGGAGCCATGTTGTGTATTATTGTGATGTTTTTATAAACTATTTGGACTCTCATTCCGACGGCACCCATTCACTGCAGAGGATCCATTGGTGAGCAAGTGATGTACTGCTGCATTTTCTGCAACTCATCTACATCTTGGATGGCCTGAGGGTGAGAAAATTGTCCGCAAATTTACATTTTTGGGTGAACTATTTCTTTAAGAAAAGAGCAAAATAATTTTTTGACTACATAACAGACAGTTACCTTCTTTAATTTTTTTTCATAGATTACAAGAACTCGCTAATGTGATAAAAATCACAAGACATGAAAAGAGCCACATTATGATCATCAGAATAATAATTTAGAAAATCAAAGCAAACAACCTGTTCCTGTGTACTCACTCGCCCTCTTGTGGTCTTTAGACATGCTGATTTAGTCATTTGCATATCAAAAAGTTTTATAAATGTGACATTAATAGACATAGACAGGAAGAGACACAGAGACAGAGGGAAAAGAAAAAGCGCTCAGGGATTGAGGAAGGAAAGATCAGATGCACAGCTGCTCTGGTTTGTGAATGGTGCATCCATCTTATCATTTTTCTGAATCAGTGCTGCAGCATCCAGACTATTCTTAGCCAATAAAGGACAATTAAAGTTATAAGGAGTGGACAGACCAGTAAGACCCATGTTAAGTCACTCAGTTGGTGAGAGAGCAAAGATCGGTCCTTTGAAAAGTAAACGTCATTAGAACAACAGTAATTATTAATTCACATGCCTGAGTGTCTGAACACAGAGCTTTTTATAGCAGATGGTTTTCTTCTCTGAAAAGAAGCAGACAAGCACACTTTTTCTAAAGTGTTCTTGTGTTGACAACTGAGGACTTAATTCCTTTCACTCCTATCTGCAATAACAGGCTGTTTACATGAGAAGTTGATAAGAGATCTTTTGAATGTTTTGTGTCCAGGGAGACCCAATGAAATATCTGGATAATAAAGCAAACATCTATATTCAGATATGCTCTACAAGCTCTGTTTTGGGGATGTGATTTCAGGACTTAAAATGACACAGCTCTGTTCACAGATAGCAGGGAAAAACAATGCAAAATGTGTACAATAAAGTGAAAATATTCATATAATTTGCATAGTTAGGACAGCAAAATAAACAAGCTTTATGACCTTTAGCAGTTGCCACATATTAATCTGCAACTCGGCATCTGCTTAATTTGGCAATTAATTGTTTTGTGCAATTAATAATTGGCAGCTGAAAGCATGAAACCATCAAAATTCAAAGACCAAAATTGTTTGTGTTTTTGTATTTATGCTAACCAATTTGTTTTTATGCTGTTAATACATATTTTAAAGCTTTTAACGAATCACTGGCTTAAGTCTGGGTATTTATCAGCTGGTCAGGGTTGGAGACCAGTTAACCAATCAGCTAAACAAACTGAACACCAGCACAGAAGACCAGCTAAGACTTCAAAACTAGACGGTTTTAAGCTTTCGTTGTAGGAAGGATCATACGATTTTCAGTTCTTTATGGAATATTGATGTTTTATAGAATATTGACAGTGTGTAACTGATTAGTTGGCAAGTTTGAGACAGAGATGCGATCTAGCAAACTATAGCAGACAGTTCTTCAAACAAACCTGTTTCTCTCCACTGGGCTTTTTGTGGTTCAGCAGGAGCTCCACGGCTCCCACCACCTCTTTACGGATGGCGTGGAGCAGAGCATCCCCTACATACACGTTGAAGCTGAGGAGCAGCTCAATGATCTCCAAGTTCTCATTCTCAATGGCGATGAGCAACGCCGTGCGCCCTAGAGGATCGATGCAGTTGATGTTGATCTTGAAGTAGATCTCCGCCTCTTCCAGCGCCAGTTTCACGCTGGCGTAATCGCCCTTCTCCACGGCGCTGAGGTATGACTTCTCCTGCACCGAGAGCTCTGACTCTGCGCGCACTATCCGCAGCGGAATGCGGTCCCGGTATGAGGAATTGTCCGCTCTGCGGTAGTACAGCTGCGACATCGTGACTTAATCCATCACAAAACAGTTGGAGAGTGAGGAGTAATAGCAACCTAAAGACAAAACATCTGTATATACACTTGGGAATTGATAGACACTCAATTTGATGGCTTTATAATAACAGTCTACTGAAAATCGAGCGTAAGCTAGCAGCTGCAAGGTAGTAGACCACACAGAACCAGCAATAAAACAGCTAAACAGCTAGTCATACAAGTAACATTGTATCTGGTCGCACAGCTAATAGACTTGGAACAGTGGGGTCATGCAAAAGGCTTGGCACAGCTGAATAGATCATATTTACATGAAATACAACAACAATCACCATTTATATTGAGTTATTAAATTGTAATAAATAAATAAATAAATAAAGAAAAGGAAATAAAAATTAAACATCAAATATCAAAGTACACCCATTATTAGTCCCTGGTGGTGTGAAATAAAGCAAGCGAAACTACCAAAAAAAAAAAAAAAAAAAAAAACAACAACAAAAAAAAACCTACTCTTCAGATTAGGCATGGTATGGTATTCTTCTGGGACTAAAAATTAAACGTATAATACAAAATATACATAAAAAGACAATATCAGCGCTTAGTAATTTAAATTAAAGCACGCAAACCTGCCAAAACACACTAATCTCCAAATTACGCATGCTTACGCAATGACACCACTATAAACTTCGCTTAAAAACAACTTCAATTTCATCATTAAGAATCACGACTAAACTTTTGAAATAGCATATGAAGGATATGATGGCTGGATTAACATCACAACTCGCACTAAACGCTTAACGGTTTAATAAACAACACGCACAGTTTAAATCCTTGTATAAGGATGCTGTACCTATTTATTTACAGAGCGCAGTAAACTGTACAAAAAAACTCACCTTGCTGGAACAACTTTGATTTTCACATTTATAAAGCTGATGTAATCAACTTCACCGATTCATCACCGAAAATACTTTTGGAGCAGTATTCCTACGACCACATGAGGATTGTTGCGCATGGCGACTGTGTTGTGCTGCAACAGCACCGACGCACCGCTGTAATCATGCTGGATTGCAATTATCCATTACGCCCCAGCAGACGTCTGTCATTGTCCACAGTGCATTGTATTAGCATTGCCTCTCGTCTGTTATTCCAGTTCAGCTGAGCCCCAGTCTGACGTAGATGATGCTGAAAATGATTACCAAATTAGTAGTTAGGCTATATGAATTACGTAATGCACGTGCTCCAACACAGAGGCTCATTAATGAAATCTAATTTACAACCAGTGGGGAAAAATGTAATCTCCTTTTTGTAGATCGTCCTAGGCGTTTTTACTCTCTGCTGTTTTAAAAAAAGGGAGAACAGAGAAGGGACATACAGTTTCAATGCACATCCACTAAACTTTAAAGACTGTCAAGAACTGTTAAAATGTTAGAGGAGACCGGTAGGGGTGTGAATTATAAAGAACTCTGGTCCCAATGTCAAAGAACAGATAAACATTGGTAAATGCAATAAATTGATTTGAAAAGGTGTTTGGTCGTGCCCTATGTTGATTCTTTTAAAAAAGAACCGACTTAGCTATAAGAATCATTAACACAGGAATCGGACTACACTGAAGTGTTGCATGATTCATTAAGATGAACCAGGGGCCTTTACCATGATGGTCGATGAACAAATTCAGAGTTACAGGATTAGTTTTGAGTTGACCAAACCAAACCACTCCAATCCGGCTTTGTTGGTACCATGATGCTAATCATCAACTTTCTTTGTCAACTCAGGGTTTGATCCTGAGTTTGTGGAGCGCGTGCACATGAATGTGTGACATCACTGGCGAACAAAGCAAGTTTGATTTACTTCTTGCGAGAGACCCAGCGAGATTCAAAACTAAAGGTTAAAGGTTTTGCTAAAGGTTAAGAGATTGAAGAATATGACAAATTTAAACGTCATATGAAACATGAAAGAGGACAAATAATAGAAATGATCTTGCTCTATCAGTGCAGTCACAAGTGAAACTTGTTAAGTTAGTTTATAAATTTGAAAATATATAGCGATAGAAACTCGAACATGTAAGGTCACATGTAAAATAGTGTTATCTATTGATACTACATCTCATTAATATTACATGATCTGTATATATTAATTTTCATTTCAAATAAATGATTTATAATAACTGTTAAACTAAAATTGCTTGTGTGTAATGGATTAATAATAATATGAATCATATAAAATAACTCTAAGTAATTATCATTAAAGCCAAACATTTTTTTTTTTTTTTTTTTAGTACTAGTGACCTTTAATTTGGAGCAAGAGAAACTGGGGAGTGACTTTCTGTGTCAGACATGTGTCACTTTGCTCACATCTGATTGGTCCAATTTCAGTTTGAGATCTCTAACTCAGAACATAACCTGCCCTGGAGCAGGTTAGCCCTGGAGTGTAAGTTACTATGACAATGAACGCCGCTAAAAGCCAAGCCACTTTCATGGTACCTAAAACCCAAGATTGGTGCTAAATAAACTGATACTTACCTGGCTAGCCAGCTAATCCGGTTTCATGGTACAGGCCCCGGCTCTTAAGAGTCATTTGTTAGGGAATCAGACTGGGCCTGTCATGTATGTTCTTGATAAATTCATTCGGCTCTTTTTCGTTTGAGAATTGGACATTGGTCGCGCTGTATGTTTTGATTAATCAAAAACGCACACAGAGAGCCGCGTTTCACAGACAGTGTATCATTAAATTGGATGTAGGCCCTATTGTCTTTTAAAGTGGCTGCGCCTAATTTACTACCTCCTGTCGGTATCCTTAATGTTAATATAATAAATTAAACGAGAGAAAATCACTCACTGCTCTTATGAATTAGGCTACTTTGTAGATTTAACAAGAATGAATATTTAATTTATACAGTGAAGACTATGCAATGATATTTTACATTTGATTATTCGATATCTGTAGCCTACCTGGACACCTACAAACTTGAAAAAACGTTGTTTAATTTGTTTCTTTGTTCTATTTATTTATTTGTGCTATTTACACAATTTCAAATAGGGCCCACGAGTACAACCTGCACCAGGGCCCGCAAACGCAAACCCCAGCTATGGCCCTGCCCGTTGGAATAATTTGTTTGTGATTTGTACAGCTTCTGGCCGCATTTTTGTGTTTTTGATTCACTAAGAAGAACCGGCTAATCATTTGTTCAGTTGATCATACTGTATGTTTGATTCACTAATAAGAATCGTTCCATAAGAGTAATTTGCTCGGGAATTGGGTTACACCTGTCCCTGAAGGTTTCTAAATCAGTATAAAGAACTGGCTCATGAGCGTCATTTGTTTGAGAATCGGAGTATGCTGGCCGCACTGTATGTTTTGATTTGCTGAAAAAGAACAGCTCATAAGAGGATCATTCTTTCGGGAATCGAACTGGTGGCTTTGCATGTTTTTGTACTCTGCATGTTTTGCACTGTAGATTCAGTAGCGCTAATGTAGGTGAATACCTAGTGCACTAATACTGTTATATTGTCCAAATATAAATGATGTCCATATTCAAAAAAATAAATAAATAAATAAAATAAAAATGCAAGTCAGTTCTTTTCAAGAATACTGCAGCAACAAAGTTGTTCCACGTGGTTACATTGTTTAACAACCTCCTGAGCAAATTATTTTCGCAGTTTTTAATAGTATGCCACAATGTAGGCTACAATCAATGGCGGGTCAAAGGACAATTGAAAAACATGGCGGATTTAGGCTATACATTCTAAGTATTCATACTACACACCTGCAAAACGCACTTCAACAAAGGCTGAGAAGTAAGTCAAATACAGTACGTACCTATGTTTTCTCCTTATCTGACGTGAACAGAAGTACTGAAAGGGTTTTTTGACATTAATTTACACAGTAGGCTATGTTTAGTTATAAACTACCTTAATGTGTAACAAATAAATATGAGAATATTATATAAATTTTAAGTTCCATAAAGCAAAAAGGTTATAGACAACTGTTTACACCGTCCCAGTCTCCCATACATGAGTTTCCTGTGATATCTAATTTCATGCAATTTGATTAAGCCAGATGCAGGTGCAACTAATGTTTTTTGTAATATTATATGCAGAGCTCATGTTTCTGAATGATATGGTGCTGGCAGTGGGGTCTTTATACCAATATCAGATAATGTAGAATAAGAATAATTATATTGCACAGCCTAATTTGTGTAATTTTCTTTAGTCTAATAAACTTTAATGGGTATCAAATGAAAAATAGAATTGGTTATATAGGCCTAATTGTGTGCAATACTTCTGTTGACTTTTAAGTGCTGATTTTTATGGACGTGGGTTACTAATGAATCCCCAGTCTTTTAATATTTGATGGATAAGTATGTTTAAGAATCATACATATTTTCAGACTGATTTATTACTGAAGCATTCAGACGAATTTGTGAATCCGTTAGAAAGACTTGTTAAAAAATAAATAAATTTAAATTAAATAAATACGAAATGAAAATAACAGACTCAAATGAACATAACTGAAGAATATAGTTGTGAGCAAGTTTTACTCTCTCCAAGCAAGCAGATTAAATAAAGTATTTTAACTAGAAATACACAAGTATGTCCATTATAGAAATTCAGATTTAGGTTAGAACATCCATTATTTCAGTAACATTAAGCCCATTTGATGAATACAGAAATCATAAATATCAGTTAGACTATTTGTTTGTCATACTTTAAGTTATCTTTCAATTAATATTAATTGTCCTCTTCGCAGAAAACATAATGACCATCTTACTGGTTCTGTTCTTGGGGTGTATTCTATGAAAAGAGAGTGCACTGTACAATATTAAATTGATTATACTCATGAGTCACTACTCAGGCATTTCAGACAGTTTGTTTACCAGAGAGCACTGACTAAATTAGAATATTTTGGGGAAGTGAAAAAATTTCTAGAAATGTTTCGCTGTGTTGTCTAGACGTTACTCCCATGAGAGATTGTCTGACCTGCATTCTGTCACGAGGAACAAGATTGCAAGAAGGTGACAGGACACTGTTTTAATTGCTCTTCCTTGCCAATTAAAAGAACGAAATTCTGTTGTGCATTAAGTTAATAATGAGATTGCAGTGTTGGTTAATTAAACAGTTGATTCTGCTGCAAATTAAATATTGTTCAGAATGAGACCTAAGTGAAGATTATCATAAAATAATGGAAAATAACATTAAAATACTTTCATTTTGAAGCTGATTCAAAAGATAAGTGGGCCCATCTGGAAAGCAAAAGGCATAAATGTCACTTCTAGTGAAATCAGTGTCACTTTGTGCAGCCTGTCAACGTGTCCTGACACTTCCTTCATGCCAAGCAGTTTTGTTTAAAAGGCATCATATCTGAACGCTCATAAAATGTCTTGATTCCCGATTTATTTTTTGCAAATTTATCTTTATTTCTTAGCTATCTATATATAAAACATGCAGCATTTTTAGCAGCGTCAAGCACAGCCATAGTCAACAATCAAGGTTGTTTTCAGAAAGCTTCAAACCCTCAAGCATAATGTGTTTACAACAAACCGGGGTGAACATAAATCAGATCTATTTTGAGATGTGCACATGAATATTTGCATGGGATTAAAACAGTTTACAAGCTGATTTTGAAGACCAAAAACTTAAACAGGGATAGATTGTGTGAATCACCTGTTAAAAGTGTTGTTCATCATGGATACGGCCATCTATTCTAAGGGTCAACAAGACCACCTGATTCTTGATAGGCAATTTAAGCCCTTATAGAGACATCATTGAATGTCTCCAGCACAGAGCACCAGTATGACTCAGCATACACGTAATTACATTTGACCAGTTGGATAACAAGATATGAGAGTCTGTGAGAGATATGAGAGTGTTAAATAATGAAATAACTTGGTGAGAATAGACATTCAAGCAAGAGCCACAGCAAACTGCTGTTTGTTTTCTACTTGTCATCTTGACTGTGAGATTTGTAAAATGCTTCTTATGCTTTCCAGATTGATGTGTAGTCATGATATGTCTAGCTACAGTATGATTCTTTCACAGTTTTTTCTCTTGTGGTTGTTTTTTTGTACACTACTGTTCAAAAGTTTCATGTCAGTAAGATTTTTATTTTTTTTAATGAATTGAAGTTTATGTTTACCATTCATTCCTGTGACTCCTTGCCATTACTCCAGTGTTCAGTGTCTCATGATCCTTCAGAAATCATTCTAATATGCTTATTTAAACAGTTGTGTTTTTAATATTGTTGCGGGAAAACTTGATCTTTTTTCAGGATTGTTTAATAAATAGAATATTTAAAAGGACCACATTTACTAGAAATAACTGTAACAATGCAAAAGCCTTTACTGTCACTTTTGACCAATTTAACGCATCCTTGTATTATTTCTTAAAAAAATCCTACTGACCCCAAATTTTTGAATGGTAGCCTATATGTAACTGAAGATTTAACCTGCAACATGAATTAAACCAGTTGCTCTGAATGAAACTGAATGGTGACCAAAACTATCATCATCTGACTATATTATTTATATATAAATGGCTCAAAGTAAATTAAATAAATATATAAATAGCTCAAAGCATTTCACATAATCTCTGATCTGAAAGCACTACACAATTAGACAGTGCAAATAACGATGTCTGATTGTTGTATCAGAGGACTCTCCACTTGCAAGCTCTTCAGATATCTGGTGGAGTGTTTCATCTCTGAACCCTTGAGGGCGAAAAGGGTTTCTGTGTGCTCATTTAACCCACCGTGCATTATGCAAGTTTATGCAATTCTTTGAAGGGAGAATAAACTGAGTTCAAATGATTCCTCTGTCTAAAACCCAGAGAATTACTCATCAGCTATTAATAAACTAATAAATTTGCATAAAACTTCACAGACAGCTGACATTTCTGCAGGTAGGATTGTTTGAGAGGTATTTTGAGTTGAAAGCCATTGATTTTGTAAGGTCTTCATATTATGGGACTTTGTAGCATTTAAATATTACAACTGGCATTTAGTTGTGAGGAACTCTCGTCTAAAACCCTATTAGCACATCCTGTTAGCATATAGGCTAGTAGACTACAAAATAGAGAATTCTTGCAAAATTTGTATGCAAAGCCACAAACAAGAAACATTAAAGCATTTAACAGTGTTTCTGTCTAACACTTGAAGTAAACCCAAGTAGTCTTACAAAACATTGTGTTTATGGTCAAATTATGTTGTCACATGACTCTTTGGCGGATGTTCAAAAATGTGGCTTGGAAATTCAGCTGTGTAGATGTAATTCCACTGAAGTGTAGTTTAGTGGCACATTTCCTGTTGCTTGTGTTGTGCATCAGATCCTAGATACGGGGCGGCAGTCCGGAGACGTGTGTTATGTAAGCAAAATAACTTTTGTAAACCGGTGTCTGGATAATGTTTACTGTACAACTGTAATCAATTCACTACAGCTGTCTGACCAAACCATGCAGCTCTGTAGCTTTGTTTCCATTACAAAATAGCTCCTATCTCAGCCATAAAGTTTTTCTTACATCTGTGGAATACTACAGGAGACATTTTTAATTATGACATGATCTTTTCCATGCAGTTACAAAAATATGTTCTAAGAACACTTATTACTCATTTTTCTAGGTTATACGAACATTTTAGGAAACATTTTGGGAACGATACTTTTGAATGTTCTCTAAACATTCTGAAACTAGTAACTTAAAAAAAAAAATTCTATTCTTTTTTTTGTGGATTAGAGGCTGGAAAGACTGAAAGGGAAAATGATCACTTCAGCTAGTTCATGATCAAGCCATTGATCTATGTCTTAGGAAACACAAAATCCACCTCTGTAAAAACCATGCTGCCTCGACACATTGATTGCAGCTGTTGCCATGCCAGTGTGTAAAATGTGGATTAATTGCAGCTTTTCATTCTCTGATTTGCATATTCCTCTGTAAAGGGGAGTGAGCAGCTTTTCTCATTGCTGATGGAACTGGATGAAACCCAGACAAGAGAAAATGGTGATCTGTCTCTTTCTTTCATACCAACAAATGGAAACACACACACACACACACACACACACACACAAACCAAGTAGGAACAAAGCAGCAAAATGACAGTAAGCACAGTCTGAATAGAATTAAACAGAATTGGTGATGATGATGATGATGATGGTGACAGATCTGGGGACGGAAAAAGTAAAGCTAGTGAATCACACTCATTTACGTTCCTTTGTGGATTTTATTGCTTTGTTTTGAAGTTTTCTTGTTTCGAACAAAGCAAATTAGGAGTTGTTTTTTTATGTCTTTTTATAGTGCATCACATCTGATGTGTGAAAAAATGGCAGGCTTTGATATTTGAAAATTAGATTGAATTTCTTTTGCACCTTCAGAATGTAGGTGTATATTAAATTATTCTGCAGGAACCATAATCCTCAGTCACTTTAAATGTTCATATTTTGACATTACTTTTAGATTATTTTGAGTATTTTTAGTAGTTATTTTTAATTGATTAATTTTAATAATATTATTATGAGATGACCCTTAAGCACCATGTGCTTTGAATACTGTTGTCCCTGTCTTAACTAGCTTAACCATCAAGACGTCTTTGTTTAGCCTAGTTAATCTAGACCAGCATTAAACCAGTTTGAACAAACATTAGGACTCTTTGTATAATACTTGATATATAGCTAATTAATCTGTCAGACTAACTGAAGTGCTGTTACTAAAAGCTAAAGTACTGACATTTAGAGAGAGGCTCAAACACCTGTCTAGCCACAGTCAGTGTGGGCAGCAGTTTTTCTGGACAGAGATAAATTTGTCTCTATGCTAGGCGTGGGTTCACCTGTTCTCATAGGAGAGAGCTACTTCTGAAGCACATCTCTCATCCTTTCTCGTTCCCACAGACGGAGTGGGTGGTTCACCTCAACAAAACAGACGTGCTGATTTGCATTTTTATAGTGTTAGTAAGTAGATATTTCCTTCAGACCTGAATGAATGAATGATCGTTTAGTTCTCTTTATGGTAATTGATTGTGACAGCCACTGCGGATGATTATTTTTCAAAGCAGACTGAGAAATATTCAGCTGTCACTGAATATCCCGCCTGGTTCATATTAATTAATGCAATCAGTTCTCGGATCAGCAATGTGCGTGTGTGATAAATGATGGTTTTGTGAATGATTGACCATCACACGAAAAGACAGACTGCTTATGGGCTTTGTTGCCATTAGATTGGCTGGAACAGATAAAGCATTTGCATGGATTTTGTAAAATGCTTCTTATGCCCCCCCCCCCCCTCCTGTCATCTCTACACTGTCCTGTCATAATAAATGCAAAAACACCAAAAATAAATCTTTTATAAATCTTTTTATTAAAAAAAAGTCCAAATCTATAAGGTAAAATTATTATGATGATATTTGTTAAAATGGTAGCTTGTAAGTGCCATTTATTAAAAAGAAAAGACTGCAGATATTTCAAGTAAATCATTTTTATTGTTTTCTTTAAAGGCAATACAAAAGATTTTGTATTTAATATTTCTTTCTTTTCTCTCTTTATAGTGTAGTGGAGATCTTTAGCTATTTAAAATGATGTTGTATGTGAAGTCTGTCAAAATAAAATCTTTAAATAATTTTCATTAGGAGGCTTTTCTCAGCAAATACTGACATATGCAATTAATTCATTTTATGTTATTAATTAGATTAATATATATATTTTTTAATGAATTTAGCTATAGAAAATGCACAAAATGGCACAAATAATTAAAGTATTTGATTTTCAGACATAATATGAGGGTCTTTTTTGGAAAGAATGTCAGTTAAACTTCTACACTCTCAGATATTTGTGTAGATGCTTATTTTGTTATTGGCTAAAGATTTGGTCCTGGCTTCTGACACTTGCGCTGATAGAGCTATAAAAATCACAGGATATGTTCTAAACCATAGATTGCCATAAAGCCAGGTTGAGTAAAGCGGCAGCTTGCACTTTTTTTTTTTTTTTTCTGCAAAGACTTTGAACTTATCCTCATGGAAAATCATTCTATATTCTGTTCTGTTCCTCAGACAGTTAGTGTATGAGTTTGTGTGTCCCACAGTTTCATCATTCACTGATGGCTCCTCAGGGAGCAGATCCCTCTAACCACGAAGTGAGACATGTCAACTTCTCCACACAGCCTCTGATCCCCAATGTGTGAACTCTGACTACTAACACTTCAGCCCGTGTCACTTCCTGTTTGATATGTGAAATGGTGTTACTGCAGCTATAGTCACCAATGACTGTCTCATTACTGAGAAGAACAGATATTGCATCTGACGTGAAATAACACACAGCTTTGAAGTTCTGAAATACAGCAGAGTGTATCTGCATCCATTTACTTTAAACAACAGAACACTCCAAAGAATTTCCACCTTTCAATTTTGAGAAATCCCAAACTGTTAAGTTCATAAAGCAAAATACAGCAGCAACTGTTTTTTTAATCATCTGCTAGTTTATTTTAGCAGTCTCTGGGTAGCATCATCTGAAAGGAATCTCCTGCTGCAGGTTGTTTAATGATTCAAGTATCTCAGGAACAAGAAAGGAGATTCATTGCTATTATGAAGGTTCAGTTATGTAATATAACCTACTTTCAATCATATTTATGGATGGAGCAACTTCAGCATGCTGCAAAATGGTGACAAGCATGTTTTAGGAAATTCATTTTAAAACTGAGTTAAATGAATAAATCATTCTGATTTTCCAGTCACTCCATCCATCTGTCACCCTATCGCACATAGCAAAGGTGTATTTCAGTCCGCTTATCCACATGAATCACATTTAAACACATTTTGTTGAATAGAAAGTTTCAGATGTTGCAACTGTCGTCATCTAGTGTCTCAGTAGTCAATTGTAGTGAAAATCACTTAAATGGACTTCAGAATTTATATAGCATTGTTGCAGTGTTTGTCACGGGACAATTGTTTTGTATGTTTAATGGACTATTTTTTTTAGTGGAGGCTTTAAGATGTTTCAAGACTTTTATGCTGACATATTTTTATTTGAGTAGCTCTGCAATAAATGATATAGCATAGCTAATTACCCCTTATTCTATGAATTCAATATCTTTGTACGGTCAGTCTCTTGTATGCATAATAGGAAGTAGTTTCATGCTTGTAAAGCCACTGTTGTTAGACAGAGAGCTCTCTTTACAAGGAAACACTGACATGTTGCTGCTTTGACCTTGTACCTTTCTTCCTGCTTACACTGCCTGGTTGCTTATAAATGAGAGAGAGTAAAACAAACCACCACCATCATTTCATAAATCAAAACCTGTGCCCCGGTCACTGTCTCAGTATAATGTCTCTAGTAAGATACATATTTGTTGGCAATAAAGCATTCACAAGGTCTCCTATAAGTTTCAATGAGCAGCATGGTTATTGCTCCCACATGACTGTTGTCTATGAAGAGCCAATAAAAATGTTAAGCAGTTAACCAAATCAGTTTCAAAGAGGGCTGTTTTGCTTGCATTTTAATTCTGCTGTTCCCTCACAGATCAGATCAAGATTCATTCAGTGATTTCATTACACGTTTAAAACCGAAGGTCCAGAAGAAAAACAGAAGTTCCTTAAGGTTACATGACAAAATAGGGCACAGTTTGAAGGATGGCCATGCATAACTAAGGCCAGTGACCTTTCAAACCAAGTAAATATTTGGTTCATGTGATGTAGTGAACGTTGTTGTGAATTCTGTTGACGTAAATGCCACTGTGGTATAATATTGGAAACATCATGCATTATTGGTAATGTTTTGCACTATATGCCATTGTTTTCTAATGACAGACTTTCTACACATGAAAAACTCATTAAAATTATTTTTTATGAAAATAAAACGTATTAAAATCAATGTGGTGCCAAATTCACAACCTGCACTAACTACACCAAAGTTCATTATACTTTTTTAACCATTTTGAATTTAATTAGTGATGAAAAAATTTATAAAAATAATCCAGTATAAATTATAGAGAGTTGTGATTTCACATTAGCAATAACTATGGTAACTAAATATGGTACTTTGGTGTAAAACTATAAGATAACATAATAAGTATTTCAGTAATCTCTGGATATGTAAGTGGACAGGATGGGAGTGTCTCATGATGTACCACAATCTGATTCATCTGCTGCTTATTAAGCTGCTGTTTGGGCAGTTCGCTTGTGGTCAAATTGTTTAGTTTGCCTGAGTGCTTGTATTAAAGTCACAGTTAAATTAATTCAGGCTGTGGTTGCTTTAGAAATTGGACATTTAACGCTTTCGTTGCCATTGTTCTCCAGAACAGCAACTTAAAACCAACAGATGGAAACTGGAGAGATTCTATTACAATGATCTTAAAAGTAAAATGAGGCTGAGGCATGTATAAAAAAAGTGTGTGTGCGTGTGTACTTGTTTAAGCTACATTGTGGAAACCAAATGTCCCCACAAGGATAGTAAAACTGAAAATTTTGACATTTTTGGGAGCGGCCTGCTGTCCCCACGAGGAAAAAAAATAAAAAAATTAAAAATAGTAATTGATGTTTATCCGAAAGTGTAACTATACAAATATGTTTTCTGTAAGGGTTAGGGTTAGGCTTGGGTTAAGGGATAAAAAATATCATTTGGTCAGTATAAAAGTAATACAAGTCTATGGAAAGTCCCCACAATTCACAGAAACAAACGCGCGTGTGTGTGTTTGTGTGTGCGTGTGCGTTTGTGTGTGCGTGTGCGTGCGTGCGTGCGTGTGTGTGTGTAATATTCACAACAAGTTGAGTTCCTGTTTTAAATTTGTCTTTGAAAAGTACAGCTAAAAATATAATTTCTTGTAATACATGCAGCGGGGAATGTGACAGTTTTTATTACAGCGCCATCTATTGACATATCAATTTTTCTACTAAATGAATAAAATGAATAAAAGAGAGTAGTTCTGGGTGAACCTGATATGTGTGCTTTATGTGTTTATAAAATTGCATTTGTTGCATGTTTTTAAAACAGATGTATGCATTTGGGCATGCAATCTTAGGTTTCTATAAATAATGACATTTAAATGGTTGCATGTCTGTAAAGTGGGCACAAGGGGGCAGTTCAGAGCTATTTACAATCTAACTTCACATTCACACCTGAGAGGGAAAATGTATTATTGCATTTATATACTTTAAGGTTGTTTGCATTACCCATGCATTTTTTCGTAAAAACTTACAGCATAAAAAGTAAAGCAACTTTGATTACAGTGATTATAACATTTTTATCATTTAGTAGGCTTTAGAAGTATCAGAATGACAGTTTTAGGTGACTTCTCACGATCATAGAGGTGATAAAACAGGATTGATTTTTTTTTTTTTTTTTTGGTCAGGCTATCTTTGAAATGAACAATGATATGTTAACAGAGTTAATATGTTAACTAGACTTAAAGTAGACAAAGTAATCTGACATGATTAGCCCTGGTTAAAAAATTATTGCTGTTGCTTTAAATTAGTTATGTAGTTTCTGAACACTGAAAGTCGGTTGAGAGGGTGTAACTTGTTTAGGTAAATTGAAATTAAAATTCTTAATAGTTCTGTACCTTATAAGATGGTACAAGTAGGCCTACCTGTAAAATACAGGTTCATCCACTCAACAAAAAAAAAAAACCCAATCCCTCAAGGCAGATATTTTGGACTGTATAGTGTCATACCTGCTGCTAAGTCTAGTGGAAAAAGCTTAACTTTTGAGCAGCTCAATGAAAGATTAATGTTGCACCTAATTAATGCCGAGCAGGGAACAGTGAAAATATTTTTGTCAACCCCAAAACAAAGCAGCATTAGCCACCACTGACGTTAACCTTTAAAAGGCAGTTTGACAGCTCTCTGAAATACTTAAATTGTTCTTTGTGCAGTATTGACCTGTGAAAAATCTTATGAATGTCATATACAATATACAGTGGGTACGGAAAGTATTCAGACCACCTTAAATTTCACTCTTTGTTATATTGCAGCCATTTGCTAAAATCATTTAAGTTCTTTTTTTTTTTTCCTCATTAATGTACACACAGCACCCCATATTGACAGAAAAACATTCAGACCCTTTGCTCAGTATTTAGTAGAAGCACCCTTTTGATCTAATACAGCCATGAGTCTTTTTGGGAAAGATGCAACAAGTTTTTCACACCTGGATTTGGGGATCCTCTGCCATTCCTCCTTGCAGTTCTGTCAAGGTTGGATGGTAAACGTTGGTGGACAGCCATTTTTAGGTCTCTCCAGAGATGCTCAATTGGGTTTAAGTCAGGGCTCTGGCTGGGCCATTCAAGAACAGTCACGGAGTTGTGAAGCCACTCCTTCGTTATTTTAGCTGTGTGCTTAGGGTCATTGTCTTGTTGGAAGGTAAACCTTCGGCCCAGTCTGAGGTCCTGAGCACTCTGGAGAAGGTTTTCGTCCAGGATATCCCTGTACTTGGCCGCATTCATCTTTCCCTCGATTGCAACCAGTCGTCCTGTCCCTGCAGCTGAAAAACACCCCCACAGCATGATGCTGCCACCACCATGCTTCACTGTTGGGACTGTATTGGACAGGTGATGAGCAGTGCCTGGTTTTCTCCACACATACCGCTTAGAATTAAGGCCAAAAAGTTCTATCTTGGTCTCATCAGACCAGAGAATCTTATTTCTCACCATCTTGGAGTCCTTCATGCGGGCTTTCATGTGTCTTGCACTGAGGAGAGGCTTCCGTCGGGCCACTCTGCCATAAAGCCCCGACTGGTGGAGGGCTGCAGTGATGGTTGACTTTCTACAACTTTCTCCCATCTCCCGACTGCATCTCTGGAGCTCAGCCACAGTGATCTTTGGGTTCTTCTTTACCTCTCTCACCAAGGCTCTTCTCCCCCGATAGCTCAGTTTGGCCGGACGGCCAGCTCTAGGAAGGGTTCTGGTCGTCCCAAACGTCTTCCATTTAAGGATTATGGAAGCCACTGTGCTCTTAGGAACCTTAAGTGCAGCAGAAATTTTTTTGTAACCTTGGCCAGATCTGTGCCTTGCCACAATTCTGTCTTTGATTCTCATTTGCTCTGACATGCACTGTGAGCTGTAAGGTCTTATATAGACAGGTGTGTGGCTTTCCTAATCAAGTCCAATCAGTATAATCAAACACAGCTGGACTCAAATGAAGGTGTAGAACCATCTCAAGAATGATCAGAAGAAATGGACAGCACCTGAGTTAAATATATGAGTGTCACAGCAAAGGGTCTGAATACTTAGGACCATGTGATATTTCAGTTTTTCTTTTTAAATAAATCTGCAAAAATGTCAACAATTCTGTGTTTTTCTGTCAATATGGGGTGCTGTGTGTACATTAATGAGGAAAAAAAATGAACTTAAATGATTTTAGCAAATGGCTGCAATATAACAAAGAGTGAAAAATTTAAGGGGGTCTGAATACTTTCCGTACCCACTGTATATACTATATATATATATATATATATATATATATATATATATATATATATATATATATATATACACTCATGTAGGATGGTACACTTTGAAAACCATATATCAGAAACTTTTTTTAATAGGATGTGGTATGCAGTGTTATGCTGAATATTTTTTACTATTCATTAAAAAAGCACATTCAGACCTTGGTTACTCTTTAAACAAACTAATGTTGGTAGATGAAAGGGATGATGGCATTTGCAAAATGTAATTTCCACTTTTTTTCATCCAACAAGAAAAAACCTTTTTACAACGAGCCACAAGAAACCAAAACATCTAAAACAAACTGTGTACACTATTATAAAATGTGAAATAAACAATTTGAAATTAAATATTTATGTGTTAAAGACCTTGTAGGCTTTCAGAAGTCTATAATATGAAACATATTTTTGCTAAAGCATTTTCTTTCCACAGTGAACTGCAGTATAGGGTGGATATACAGCATGTGCCAGCAGGGTTGAGGGTCCATCGGCAGAAATTGTATCGTGCTGGGTGTGGACGTAGATTTGGCCCAAAGCAGGATTAGAACAGGTGACCCCTAATGCGCCTTACTGACCACCGAACAGCTGGAGGCCTTGAGACTTATTAACAACTGTTTAAAAGTTTAGGGTTTGAGGGTTTCTCCTGAGTGAGCTTGTTTTATAACTGAGTAACTTCTGATGTTAATTATCTATGACTAATTTATTTCTAAGCGCCTCCTCCGGCACAACTATAATATGAATTTATCTTTCTGCTCATTACTATTTCAGCATCACTTATAGCACTCATCTCATACAAATATGGTTTTAGGCCATATTTGAACATTTCATAGCTAGAAATCATGTAGATAAATCACATTGGGTGTAATATAATTTAAGTAAACCACTTTAATTAAAATAACTGTTATTAGAGACAGTTTAAAAAAAAATCCATTTAGGTGTGAAATTTGTGTTATACAGTCCCATTAAAACGTTTAGAGTCAATAAGATTTTTTATTTATTTTAAAATATGTATATATACTTTTTGCTTGGCATGGATGCAATTAAATTGATCAAAAGTGACAGTAAAGACAGTAATATTGTAAAATATTATTGCAATTTAAAATACACACACAAAACATACACACGCACACACACACACACACACACACACACACACACACACACACACACACACACACACACATTTTATTAGACAAATGCAGCCTTGTTGAGGATAAGAGACTTCTTTCAAAAATATTAAAAATCTTACCAAACCAAAGGTTTGCAACAGTAGTATATCTTTTGTAAATAGATGTAATGCTAGTTTAGATGAGATGTAGATGTAGGCGAGAATAGGATGATTTATATCCAGCTAAGCCTAGAAAAATGCAGTGTCTTTATAGCAATTCTCAGAACATCTCATTAAAGCAATTTTAAAAGCATTTTATGCATTTGAACAATACATATTGATAGCTTTTTTACTGTAGAAGCATATAACATCTTCATAATTATAGAGGATACTTTCTTTGATGTTTTCACTCCCAATGGTTTTCTCAACCATTTCCTTAGTCTCAAAGACAAGCCCAGACATCTGCACCTCTGACATATTCTGTTGTGACCTCTGTTTGCTGACCTGAAGACATCTGTCATAAAAATTGTGTTGACATGTTTTAACAACAAGCTTCCCTCGTCCGGCAGGAGAGCATGTCCAATCAAACACAGGCCATAGCCAGTGCAGTAGTGAACTAAAATAGAACTAATGAGATACGTGGGCTGCGTTGTCACAACCGAGTGCATTTAATTATTTAATCTTAATTTATAGGCTAATGATTTCAAATGTAAGATAAATTCTGCTTTAATTCTTCAATGTATTTGATTCCACCACCTAGTCTTGAATGATGCAAAGGAAAATTTCTGCCAGATAGATGATCTGATATAGGTGATTTCATAGTTGAAAATTGGGTGTAAACCTCTTCTTATTCTTTTTTGCTTGAGGAAACTCAATAATTCACAAATATATGAAAGGCATTGCTTTGAGAGTTACAGTACCTGAGCTGCCTTGTTTTGTCTGTTTGCATGCTTTAATATTTTATGAACTCATAGAAAACATGCTTCTGCATCTGTTATCGTTATCGTTATTTAATATTAGAACAATGTAATGTTAAATAGCCTCAGATGGTATTTAGACCTGGCCTCTTTGTGCATTTTCCAGTAACATAAACACCCAGTGTTAAAGTCCTTGAAGATGCATTTAAGATGAATAATGATCTTATTAATTAAACCAAAGAGTAGATGAGATTTATATTTTCACAAATGCAATTATTTGACCAAAAATACAGTAAAATGTAGTATTGTGTAATATTATAATTTCTAATACCTGTTTTTTTTTTTCATGTGTTTTAAAATGTAATTTATTCTTGTGATAGCAAAGCTGATTTTTCAGCAGCCATCACTGTTGAAAACAATTGGGCTGCTTAATATCCAGAAATGTTTCATGAATAGAAAGTTCAAAAGAACAGCATTTATTTGAAATACAAATCTTTTGTAGCATTGTACATGTCTTTACTGTCTTTTAATGCATCCTTTCCGAATAAAAGTATTCATTTCTCTATTTCAAATAAATAAATAATAAATAACACCCCAAACTTTTGAGTAGTTCTGTATGTGGCCAAGTCTGATCAATCTAAACGCTTGAAGTGACCAGGTGTATGTACCCCCTCAGGGACCAAATGTCCTGAATAACAATCATCCAACACGTCAAGTCTAGGCACACAACCACAAGTGATGTTCTGGAAACGCTAAAAGAAGATGAACCGCTATAACGTCTGGTGGCAAAGTACGTTTATCATAATAGCAAGGAAGGGGTATTCTTAAATCAAGCCAGGAAGAGAACATAAAATCCTGAGTGGAAAGTCCACTGGAGGAAGCGCTTTAGAAAGTTTGAATGGAGCCCAGGTAATGCTGGGTTTATACACTACAGAGATGTAGAGAGCTCATGCTGTAATTGACGAGTAGGATCAGACTGAAGTAATGACAATATTCTGGGGATGTAGGAAGTATTACAGTCTCTTTACTGTTACATGACTTTATCACCATGTACCAGCAAAGGAAGTATAAAAGATTGTGATCTTTAATTTCATGAAAAATTATAGCAATATCTGTTTTAAATACACATGATAATGCAGACAAGCTAACGTTCGAACTGCTGACTGTTTCACTGCTGCCTTTCATCTTTTGAGAACATCTGCAGCTTCCTACACATTCAATAAAACCAAAATAACCATTATGTTAAACACAGGGCAGCAGCTGGGTGATGATAAACACTCCTAGAGCTTTCACTTTGCCCATTTCCCTGAAGTCAGTGTTGGAAAACCTTTTTTTATTCTTCATGCAAGTCAAAAGTGATAAATCACTATACCTCATTAACTGTGTCATATACAATTACGACCATTTAAGCTCTTCTGATTGTGCATTACAAATAGAAAATTGCAAATCTCAGGAATGGACAATAGATCCATAAATCAGCACTAGGCACCTCTAATCTGATGTGCCTGATTCACACTGGGGGTGTTGACAAGGCTGAATTCCTCTGTGATGTGCATAATTTTAAGCCTTACTGGAAACATCAGCCAAACAGCAGGATGCCAGAATAGTTGGCTGTCTGAGTTTGTGTGACTGCGTGTGTGGACGGAGCTTTCTTTGTGCATTTATAGTATTTCTCAGTAAGACTGTTTAACTCTCAGGGTTATTCAAAAATACCATTGATTGAAATTGGTCTCACGTTATCATTTATGCAGAATTTTTCATAGATTATTTTACACTGGCATATGCTGGTTGAAATTAAAAAAGCATAAACAGATTTTTAATATAAAAGGCAATAACTGTTTGTATCCACAATATTTAATAAACCACTTGCCTTTATAATTTACCATGCAAGCATTATTGTATTTCACATCAGTTTAAATGCATTGATCAAATAAAATATAAAGATATGGTTTGTAAAGACCGCTGTTGAGTGTATTATCTTCACTCATCTCTCTCTCTCTCTTTCTCTCCAACACCTGCTCTCTTCTCTCACATCCTTTGGCAGCTGCACGAAAAGATGTGCACCTCCCTCTGTGGATTCGGATGTGGAGAGAATTTTCCAAATTGAGTTTGAAGTTATTTTTTTCAATACCACGGTGAAGTTCATGATTTTCTTTTTCACCACCAGAGAGAGCTGGCACAATGCACAGCGCCTATAATGCATGTCAGACCATTATAGAAAGGAAAAAGTCTTTACATTATCTTAGCATTTTGTATTTGGTTTTTGCTTTCTGACAATTTTCAATTTATTTGTTACTGCCAAAGCCAACAGCATTGCCTCAACATGAAAAGCACCAGGTAATTTTTATTTAATTTATTTATTTTATCTGTCGATTTATTTATTTATTTGATTATTTAATGAAAGTGAAGGACAAAAAAGGTTATACATTTTAATGCATAATTTTCTAACCAAGTCAGTTTGATTGCCTTTGCTCATATGAAGTGAAACATTCTCCTGTCCAGTGCAGACTGTGCCAGATTCAATCAAGAAGGCTACACTGAGGTAAGATGTGTTTATTCTTTCATTCTTTCAGCTTTTCTAGAAAAAAAGTACATGAAAGCCATATAATAAATAAAAATAGATACTAGTTAGCTTAAAGGAAGGAATGCTAAAACGGCTTGCCATAATGTATACCCCAACAAGTCATTCCTTCTGAATTAATGCAGATCTGTCCACGCTTGTCTTTGTGTGACACTGCATGCGACCAATCAGAGCACTCCGAACGCATTCCATCGTAAACGTCAGCCAATAGCGTGAGAGCGGGGCGTGATTTCCCTCGCACTGCTCCGCGAGGCATGAAGTTTATTCAGAGAGCGAGCTGCTCAGGGAGAATGGTGCACCTTTGCGCGGATGCGAATGGGAAATTTTTCTGTTGCGCGCTTTAACTTTCTCCACTTTCGCATCTTGCCACGGATTGTGCCGAACGTGTAATAGTAATTCCGGCTCGCATCACAAATGGCTCGGAGTATAACAGAGCAGCGCCAACGTAGAGCGTTTCATGTGCACTTGTTTCTCTTTATACTGACTTTGTTTCGCGATGCATCTGCACAAGGATTTGAGAGTTTGGGATTAACCTACGGTTTAAGATCTGAACTTTCAGAGGATGCTATTCTTGTTGCCAATAATGGAATACGGGTTCCTTTCGGCAGATCTGTCTATATTGATCCAATCAATGACCTGGTCACCCAAGTTCAGCCCGGAGACAAGTGCACCATAACAGTTCTGGATAATGACCCGCTGTCACAGAGACCGGGACAGCTGTCCCCGAAAAAGTTTCCTTGTGAATTTGGTCCCAATGATGTAAAATACTCGCATTTCGGATCCAGGAGCCCTTCAAAAGACAGAGTAAGACTTCAGCTCAGATATGATACTCAGACTGATACAGTCATCATTCCCTTTATGATGGAAGTTGAGGTGATTTTCACTCAGCTTGAGATTCTCACCAAACACATGCCTGTAGTTGTAGAGAAACTGCTTGGAATGAGTAATCCTATTGATAAGAAAATCCTGGAGTTTACTTATGATAGAAATGCTCATTTATGTAAAGTTACATCTTTGGCCAGTGGCAGCTCATTACCCAGGTATGGAAAGCTGATTGATAATGGAAAATTGGGGAAACCTTTGGACTGTGATGAATTTGTCAGGATGGACATTCGCTATCAGCACACTTTTGCAAATCGTTCTCCAAACCGAGATTATATTCCCATGTATTTAGAGTTACAAGACAAAGAAGCAAATGTACTGAAGCAAGAGTTTTTCCAAATTGTGGTGCTTATAAAAGAGGGTGAGGAAAACACAGCTCCTAAACCAAGTTTTGTGGCAATGATGATGATGGAAGTTGACCAGTTTGTAATGACTGCTATAACCCACGATATGCTTGCCGCTGAGGATGTGGAATCTAATCCTGATGATTTAATCTTCAACATCACATCCCCGCTGTCCTTTGAGGAGGGCTACATTGTGAGCACGGATGACAGGAATTTGCCCATTACGTCTTTTTATCAAGCAGACCTGAAAGATCTTAAAATAGCCTATAAGCCTCCCTCTGTGGATTCGGATGTGGAGAGAATTTTCCAAATTGAGTTTGAAGTTGTAGACACTGAGGGGTCTATATCAGATCCCTTTGCGTTTATGATAGTGGTTAAGCCTATGAATACTCTAGCACCGGTTGTGACCCGTAACACTGGCCAACTGCTTTATGAGGGTCAGTCCCGGCCACTGTCCAGCTCACAAAACCTACAAATTAGTGACGAGGACAATTTAGACAATGTCCAAATCACAGTTATTAATGGACTTCGCCATGGAGAGCTCACAGTTTTGGGGTCCAGGCGAAAATTCTTCACGCCAGCAGATCTTGATGTAGGGAGTGTCATCTACCAGCATGATGGCAGCGATACATACAGCGATAATATCATTTTCAGAATGACAGATGGAAAAAATGAAGTTGAGTTTTTATTTCCCATTACAGTGGTGCCAACTGATGATGAACCTCCCATAATCAATGCCAACACAGGCTTAGTTTTGTTTAAAAACCAAATGATGCCCATTTCTCCTTTAATGCTGAGTGCAGCAGACATAGATTCTGAGGATTCAACTATTAAGTTCATCTTGTTGCCTCCCTACTCTACTATTGGAGAAGTCATACTTCGTCAATCAGATGCACCAGAGGATCCATCCACATGGAGGTTCAATTCCGAGTTTGAGATGTATGAGAAAGTAGTGACAGAATGGTTCCAGCAGGATATCACAGAAGGCAAGCTGTTTTACAGGCATATCGGACCACATAATACAAAGACCATCATGGACCAGTTTGTTTTCCGTGTGCAAGATGACAACGACCCACCGAACCAATCAGGTGAGAACTCTTTCATCATCAAAGTTCTCCCCATTGATGATATCCCCCCAGAGCTCTATCCTGGGACCACTCTTCAAGTCACCGTTCATGAGTACCAACTCACCTATTTCCGAAAGAAGTTCTTGCGCTACACAGACTTAGACTCAGAAGACAGGGACTTGAAATACACAATTACCCAGCCACCCACTGACACAGATGAGAACAGCCCTGGCATTCTAGGAAGCATCGTTTTAACTGAGAGTCCAAACTCAGAAATCACCGAGTTCACTCAGGCGCAGATAAATCATCACAAGATAGCCTACAAACCTCCTGATCTAGAGCTTGGAATAACCCCGCATGTTGTGCAGTTCCATTACAAAGTTGAGGACACAGCGGGAAACAGCGCCAATGGAGTTTTCACCATATTTTTACAGCCTGTCGACAACAAGCCTCCCCAGATCACCAACACAGGATTTACCATTCAAGAACGAGGGGTGCATGTCATCACACGCGCCGAGCTGGACACCACAGATGCCGATACGGACAGCTCACAGATTCTGTTTACAATCACCCAGCCTCCAAAGCACGGTCAGGTTAAGTACACATTCACTGATATGACTAAAGGGAATTCATTCAATTTGGATGATATATCTAATGGCAGAATATCTTACATTCATAATGGTGATGAGTCAACCAGCGATTTCTTCCAGCTGGATGTCAGTGACGGCATCCACGTTGTCACAATCACAGTCAGGATCAACGTGAAGCTTATTGATGATGAAGCACCAACCATCAGCCTTCCTGAGGGCACAATCGGTTCTTACATAGATGTTCTGGAGAACGGAGTGACTGAGATCACCACCAACATCATTCAGGGTCGAGACGAGGACACTGATGACCTCAGGCTGACCTTTATCGTAGACGATCCCCCAGTGTTTGGTGAAATATTAGTGAATGGTGTGCCCTCCAATAGGTTCACTCAAGCAGACATCATTAGTGGCTTGGTAGTATATGCACATAATAGTGGAGAAATTGGCTTGACAACAAAACACGACTTCTTTAATCTTACGCTTACCGATATGTCTGATGAATGGACAGTTGGGGGAAATAAAATCAAAGGGGTTCGTGTGCAGGTCACCATTTTGCCGTTGGACAGTCAGGCCCCTGAGGTCTTCGTTGGACCCCAATTCATTGTCGTAGAGGGTGAGAAAAATGTTATCGAAATTTCGCATATTAGTGCTAATGACATTGACACCCCTAATGATGACCTACTTTGCACAATTATTGTGCAGCCCACCTCAGGCTATGTAGAAAACATCTCCCCTGCACCAGGCTCTGAAAAATCCAGATCTGGAATTGCCATTAGTGCTTTCACGATTAAAGATATTCGGGAAAACCACATTTATTATGTGCAAAGTATTCATAAAGGTGTCGAGCCAGTTGAGGACAGGTTTACTTTCAGGTGTTCAGATGGGATAAACTTTTCCGAGAGGCACTTTTTCCCAATCGTGATAATCCCATCCAATGACGAAAAGCCAGAGATCCATATGAGAGAGTTTGTTGTGATGGAAGGCATGAACATTGTGATTGACACTCCAATATTAAACGGCGCTGATGCTGATGTTCCAGCGGATGTGCTCACGTTTATCATTTCAAAACCTCCGAAACATGGATATATCCTCAATCAGTTAACCTCAGGCACTATTCCTGTCACAAACTTCACTCTTGATCAGATACGAGAGGCTTCAAGCATTGTCTACGAGCATGATGATTCAGAAACCACAGAGGATAGTTTTGATGTTCTACTAACTGATGGCAAATTCACAGTGGAGAAAACCGTCATGATTATGGTCATTTTGGTTGACGATGAAACACCAAGGATGGCAATTAATGATGGCCTTGAAATAGAAATAGGAGAGGTGAAAATAATCAACAATAAAGTTTTAAAAGCCACCGATCTGGATACAGAAGACAGCATTCTGACCTACATCATCCGTTATGGTCCAAATCAAGGGTTTTTACAAAAGCGAACACCATTTGGAACATTTGAAAACATAACTGTTGGAATGAACTTCACACAAAATGAGATCGACCAAGATATGATCATGTACATTCACAACGGACAAGAGGGAGTTCGTGACCTTATCAAATTTGATGTCACTGATGGCATTAACCCTTTGATTGACAGGTACTTCTATGTAACTGTGGGTGGAATAGACATGGTGTTCCCTGATGTGATTAGCAAAGGTGTTTCACTGAAAGAAGGAGGAAGGGTCACTCTAACCACAGACCTGCTCAGCACTAGTGATCATAACAGCCCTGATGAACATTTGGTGTTCACCATCACACGTGCCCCTATACGAGGACACTTAGAGTGCACTGATGCGCCAGGGATGCCCATTAGTTTGTTCACTCAGCTTCAACTAGCTGGGAATAAAATCTACTACATCCACACTGCTGATGATGAGGTAAAGATGGACAGCTTTGAGTTTGAAGTGACTGATGGTTACAATCCTGTGTTCCGCACCTTCCGTGTGTCCATTACGGATGTGGACAACAAAAAGCCTGTGGTCACCATTCACGGACTGGTCGTTAATGAAGGTGAAAATAAGTTAATCACTCCTTTTGAGTTGACAGTGGAGGACCGTGATACAGTCGATCACCTTTTAAAGTTTACAATCACCCAGGTTCCTGTACACGGCAAGCTGCTGTTTAACAACACCCGTCCTGTCACTTCCTTCACCAAGCAGGACCTGAATGAAAACATGATACGTTATAAGCACGATGGAACCGAGTCTGCCTCCGACAGCTTCTCGTTTACTGTTACTGATGGAACTCACACAGACTTTTATGTGTTCCCTGACACGGTTTATACGACTCGCAAACCCCAGATGATGAAAATAACAATTTATCCAGTGGACAATGGAGTTCCACAGGTTGTGACTAATAAGGGTGGTACAACATTAAGGATGCTCCCTACTGGTCACCTTGGGTTCCTGATCACTAGTAAAACACTAAAGGCAGAGGACAGAGACAGCCTTCATGGAGCAGTGACTTTTAAAATAACTGTGGCCGCTGAGCATGGCTACCTCATTGACTTGGGGAAAGGCAATGCCACTATCACCACATTCACCCAAGGTAAGTTTTATTATGTCAGTTTAATACAATATGCTGTGTTCATTAAAAAAATGTTTAAATGAATTAATGGTACTGGTAGATTAATGCTTTGTGTATTGGAATAGTATGTGAGAAAATACTGGGTTAACATAAATGTGAGAATACTGTATTAAAGGGATAGCTCATGCAAAAATAAAAATACTGTGATCATTTATTCACCCCTATTTCATTCCAGACCCAAATGACTTTCTTTCTTTCATGCACAGAAGGTGATCTTTTTGAAGAATACCTTGGCTGCTCATTTCCATATAATAAAAGTGAATCTGGAGTGAGTCTGTCAACGTCTGCTTGAAAATAAATAAATAAATAATTCAATAAAAATATGCTTAAAGTTGTTTACCATCTGATCTCCCATCCTGACCAGAGGAAATGTGCCCAAAACCCTTCTGAAACGGACTAGGAGACTGACAAACAAGCTTAGGTTGTTTTATTATTATTATTAGTATTATTAGTATTACTATTATTATTATTTTTTTTTATTTTTTCAGCAGGACAGTTACAAAATAGAGAAAAGGCACTATTAAATTATCATAAAAGTACTCTGTACACTGGTTTAGTGTGTCTCATGACCAAATGACAGATGACAACAGTTTTGACAATGATTTGAGAGCTAGTGCAGATGGGAAGATTTTTTTTAGTAAAAAAGTCAGTCTGTTCATCACAGAGCTAACATATGTTTCAGAAGCATATACTACATTTAAAGTGCTTTTTTCTCATTTTGGAGCTTGACGGCATCTTTCATTTTTATTATATGGAGAAGAGTAGCCTGGATAGGAGGGTGAATAATACAGCAATTTTCATTTTTGTGTGAACTGTTTTATGATCCTAAATAATAAGTCTTACAATATTCTAAATAGTCTTATAAAGGAAGATTTCTCCTGAAACATTGAAAGGTAATCGGGAAAAGTGCACACATTGTGACACAATGCACACAAAACGTTTTTACCTTCAAATAAGACATAGTATTCATGGGTAAAAAAAGTCTTTTTCACCAACAGAGAGTACAAAGCAAACAGTTGTTATTGTCATAAAATTACAGTAAAGGCCCAAGCTCTCAGACATATCAGAAAAACCTTAGTATAGTTGTAAAAACTTGTAAATGTCAAAACTAGCAGGGGACATGCTCAACTTGCCACTGTGCTTTCCCCTTCTAAATAAACTCCTTTTTTAGGATTCTCTTTGAATATTTCAAGGGAATTTAGCACAGTTGGGGGTAGGTGGGGTGGGCTACTGACAGTAAATAAAGTTGCTGCTCCCTTGTGGGCATTTGAAAATGATGGGTTTACATTTTTATGAGCTGGCCGCTTTGAAGAGAAATGTTTTGACATCAAATATTGAAGATAGGCTGGCACTGTGGATGTAACACCCTCTCAGAAAAACCACGTACATGAAATGCGCTCCAAAGACTGAGCACAAGAGAGGGTGGTGGAGAAATTAATAGATGGGTTCCAGCTGGAGACCTGCTGCTCTTTGTGGCTCCTTTCAGTCAGAAGGGAATTGATGTGCCACGGCTTCAGTGCTTCATATTTCTTTGTCTAAATTAAACACTGCCCAGCTGATAAATCTCAGACATAATGCGGTTTGGTGCCTGCAGCTCTCTGTGCAGGAGCAGATGGGCAAAATCCCCTTATTTGAAAGTGCTTTTCAACCTGATTCATATAGAACCTCTCAGAGTTTGACACTTTGACACATGGGCTATTGGTAATGGTTCCTGTGGAGTTCAAGTGGGCCATTTGGGTCAGGGCTACACTTTTAGGACAAAATAGCAAAAACTGTACATTTAGGGGTGTGCCTTTGTACCTTCTCTACCCCGTGGTGCGCATTACTACCTTAAGAGCAGTGCTGGGGAAAGTTTCTTTTAAAAGTAATGCATTACAATATTGGGTTACACGCTTAAAAATAAAGGTGCTTCACGATTCCATAGAAGAACCTTTTTGTCTAAATGGTTGCATAAAGAACCTTTAACATCTGAAGAACCTTTCTGTTTCACAAAAGGTTCTTTGTGGCGATAGAAGGTTCTTCAGATTATAAAAAGGTAAGAAAGAGATGGTTCTTTAAAGAACCTTTGACCAAATGGTTCCTTGTGGAACCAAAAATGGTTCTTCTATGGCATCGCTGTGAAGAACCTTTTAAGCACCTTTATTTTTAAGAGTGTACTCCATAAAAAAGTAACTAATTATGTTACTTATTTACTGTTTATGGAAAGTAATGCATTACGTTACTTTTGCATTACTTTTTGTCACCTGGGCTGGGCTTGCTTATTAATTTTTAATAACAAACAAGAGCCCTTTCGCTCCAAAAGTGAAATTAATAAGCATCAGGCTGAAGGAAGTGCCTCTGGTCTGCACCTCACTCCCAATTTCTCTCATCATGGGACAGGAGAGGTGAAAAAGTAACTCAGATATTTTCTTGTAAATTTAAAAGTAATGCGTTCCTTTGCTAGTTACTTGAAAAAAAGTAATCTGATTACGTAACTGGCGTTACTTGTAATGTGTTACCCCCAACACTGCTTAAGAGTAATTTGAGTCCAGCAGCTGCCCACAAGAAAATCTTATTATTATTTATTTATTTATTTATTGCTTTAGTACAATGGTAACACAACTGCCAATTACTGAATTTTTAATACCACACACATTACTATTTTTTTTCTTACCAGTCCTAATTAGTCTTAAAATATACTGTATAGCTGCCTTCATATTTTTGGATCCTTCTGATTGGGGTCATATTTGGACATCCCTGGCAGCAAAAAGTTTGAAAACTCCTGCCTTAAGATACAAATATGCATCTTATTTGCAGTATATGGTAAAGCTAAATGTATAATTTCTGCTCATTTTTTCCTTACAAAATAATATAATTTCATATAAAATACAATTTCAAAATATAATATAGAAATGTTTGCATTTGAGTATGTGAATATTCTAAAAATGTATTAACAAAA
This sequence comes from Spinibarbus caldwelli, assembly GCA_039654775.1. Lineage (NCBI taxonomy): Eukaryota > Metazoa > Chordata > Actinopteri > Cypriniformes > Cyprinidae > Spinibarbus > Spinibarbus caldwelli. The sequence goes on from CM077252.1 coordinate 9,508,633, forward strand.
CTCTCTGGAGTACTTGATTTTGGTTGGTCAGTTGTGTCATTCTGAAAAAAAAAAATTAAATGTATAATAAAATGGTGTGATCTTGATGTAGTATTTTTATAAAGTGCATCTCAGCTTAACTTAGAATCTAATATAGTTTAGAAAGTAAATAATCCTTTTGAATATTTCCTCCTCCAGCTGACATCAATGACATGCATATATGCTATGTGCTTCGAGACGGAGACAATGCCACAAGCGACACATTCCACTTTTCCATCGAAGACAGTGGTAAGATATTTCAACCTCTTTTTATTGTTTTGGCCTCAGGATGTTTCAAATATGACTGGTTGGATTACAGACGTATGCATTCCTATCTGCATCGTCCTTCATTTCTTTGTGTGCTCACCCAGTGCTTGTGAAGGTGTGACTGTGTGAGAGCAATAACTAGAATCTGTGCGCGTTAGTTCCGTCTGCGATGTCTTTTGATTGACATGTTGGCATATTGAACTGGAAAACTTTTATAGAGCTTTGGTTGGTTTTTAATCATTTTATTGAAAAACATTTTTCAATCTCAAACTTTCTCTGATGGGTTGAATGAAACTGTCCAATTATAAACCTGCCAAGTGCACTTAGTACCCAGCGAGGTCCCAGAAAGCATTATTAAGGACTTGCTTGACTGCCAAAAAAATGAAAGCCGATATGTTAGAAACAAGTGCTCCACTTTGAAGATGACTTTCGTGATGAAATTTTTCGTCTATATTTAGCCACCATAATATCATTTGAGAAGGGTGATTGTCTGTCTTAATGACCGCTATTGTCAGGCAAATTAGGTAATGCTAAATAAGTTTAATGATAGTTTTGCTTGAAATTCTGATAGATTAGATACATTTTTACAAAGATCAACTCCATTCCATTATTATTTGATTTTCTTGTAAATCTATCATCCTACTTGTCTTTCGTTCTTTATTTTTGTATACACAGCCCACTTGAAAACATTAAAGGCTTCCTCTTTTATGTATGCAAATGCCAATCTCTTGTTTTAGTGGGCTTTGAGGATGCTTTACGTTTCGGAGACCCTCCTGACAGCCTGTTCATTGTTCTCCTACGCCTTGGCTATAAAGAAACACACTGTTTTGTGATGGCACGGTTTCTCTTTTCCCATGAATATGAAAAAATGCTCTCACCTCCCACTCCTAATCTTCTGTAACCACAGTGGAATCATCTAATGAAAACCAGTGTCATTTTACACGGTTCTGTATGGAAAATGTACTTTAGATAGATAATTTTTAAAGAGGAAGGGACAAGACTAAATCAAAGTGTTTTGCATGGTTTAGTTCGGTCAGTATGTTCTGCAATGTGAGTTTGAACTCTTTCTGAGTAGGTTTATTTGTTAATTTTTTGCTTTCTATCATAAAAAGCATTAGATGAAGACTGACTTGATTTTTTATGGATTTGGCATTCAATGCTGTTGTTCTAGGTGCATGCTAATTAGATTATTCATTCGCTAAGTCAATTGACTGGCACAAAGAGCCTGTGTCTAACAGAAGTTGGCACGAGGTGTGTGTGTCTTCTGAAGTTTGGCAATTATACAATGGGATTCTGCAGAATGTTGTCATACGCTCCTTTCAGAAAGGGCTCAAGATGCCCTCATTGTGTCTTGTGGCACTTGTTTGTTTTCAAAATGAAGTTTTCTCTTTTTCATTTTACTGCTTGTCAAATGATTAGGAATTTTGTGCTTCTTCAGTTGTTAAGTCTCTTATGCTCATCAAGACTGCATTTATTTGACCAAAAATACAGTAAAAACAGCAGTATTGTAAAATTATGCTGCTTAACGTTTCGTGGAAACCATGGTAAATTTTCAGCATTTTTTTGATAAATAGAAGGTTTAAGAGAACATTTTATTTGAAATCAGTTTAATACATCCTTGTTGAATAAAGTAATTAATTTCTTTAAAAAAAAAAAAGAGTACTAACCCCAAAAATTTTTAACAGTAGCGTAGATATATAAAAGTTTGTTGTGTTATTTTATGTGTCTACTGTAAGTAGGTACTGTAAGTTTCCTTGATGTTTCTTTTCTTCACGTATAACATGTCTTTTAATAGAATTTTATTAGTGGCAAAATTGTTAGTTTGTTAGAAATGATGCCTCAATTGAGGGACGTGGGTTAGAAAAAGGAGCTTGATTTCCAGATGCCAAGAACTGCTGTTTGTATTCAGTGTGCAGCTCCCTAGAATGGTTTGCACCTCCTTAAATAGACAGAATTTGTCCTCACCCTCATGAAACATCCATGAAATGGACTTGATAGGATCTAGATGCCCCCCTGGACTTGGAGTATGCCTGAACATTTGCTTACTGGTGAGTGCTCATGTTCCGTACATGTTTAAAATTGTGCCCTCCAGGTGAACCAATGAGCAAAAAAAAAAAAAAAAAAAATGTTGAGGGAAAACTGAAAACCAGCCCAGGACTTTGCTTTGATGTGGTCACTTTTTCTCATCTATAGTGGAAGATGTTACCTTAATCGTATTGGACGTTTTCATTAACCATTCGTTAGTCTTAGTGCCATCCCAATTCCCTACTCATTTGATTCATTTTGGGGCTTTTTCATACTGTGTAGCCTTGAAAGTACACATATTCAGATGCAGGGAGTGTTATTAGATATTCAACCTGACCTAGAGTCAGTTTTCAGAATTTAATTTGTGAATTGTGTGCTTATGAAACCCTAATATTGGATCATTGATAGCGAGGCTGCCAGGCTGCTGATGTTATTTGTAGGCATGAGAGCCACTGTGGCAGCCACACTAATTCCCCAGGTACTCCCTGCGGCTGTTTCAGAGGCTGTGTATCAGGCAGCCGTGCTGGATTGTGAGTGTTCAGACACAGCTGTACCATGTCATGTTCCAGCAGCCAAAACCACTCTGCAGGTAGTGTTAATATAGTAAGAAAGAAAATGGAGATGAGTCCAAGGGGCTGTTTAGGCTTTATCGTAATGCAACACTGCAGTACAGCTTATACAGGTTGTAAAATAGGGCATTTTTGTTGCTTGTAAAGATTAAGCGTTGGTTTATATAATGTTTATTCAGACTAAGCCCAATAAAGTCGAGAAAATGCTTCTAGTTGTGTGGTCAGATTAAGCAGTTTGTTTTATAAGGCATTGCTGTGCCTTCTCAGATAAATATGTTTTAATCTCAGGCGTGAGCTGTTTGGAAATTTAGCCGGTCGTACTGGAAAAAAACATCAGTTTTCCCAGTCAATTCGCTTGAGGGCTTGCTTTCAGAATCATAATCAGATTGCATGTCTGTTAGCCAAGTAAGTTACAAATTCAGGGAATTTGGCGACAAAGAACACATGCCATATCCAGTACTCATGATATAACATTACATATGTATACAATACATATACGGGGTGTATAAATGCATTATAAAACAGATGCATGTAGCAAGTCTGTCATTCATTGAGTGAACTGAATTATACATATCTAGATGCATCCAGTATTATTAGTACTAGCATTTGATTTAAGTATGATTTGATTTTAACTGCAAAAGAAATTTGTGGTAAAGTGGTTCACAATGTCGAAAATTAATTTGTCGCCAATAACCTTTGTCCTTCTTCTACTCTAATGGAGGCCAAAATACAACTAATGCATTAATTATTCAACATCATTTTACGAAAGGAGTTGAAATTGCCCTTCAAATTAATGCTGTTAGTTGGCAGCAGATTCTTTAGTAGAGCTGTCCTAAAAGCAGAGTAAATGCCCATTTGGCTCATATTCCCAATGAGCAATATAATTGGTCTCCCAGAGGATTATTAAGTTTGCAAACTTTGACACAGATATCAGCAGGTGGTTAATGAAGGATTCAAAGTTGATGATGGTTTTTGGATGATTCCAATTTCTTATTATTTGGGGAAGTGGTTACATTGCCAAAAGCATGCCAGATGATGAATGCTAGAAGATGAAAATGTCAGTAGATATTATGCCTTTGAAGAAGAAAGGAGAGATAATGAAAATAATATTACAAAAAAAATATATACCACAAAATTATGATTTAGACTTTTTCTTGTATAATTATGTCCTTATCACCAGTGGTACAGTACATTACACATTGGTAATGCACAATTTATTTAATTTAAATTTATTTTAATTCTGGTCTATTCAATAAGTTTTATATTATTCATATTTTTATTATCTAAGTTTAATAAAGCTTTGTGCATATGAGACTAATGCAAAGTCCATGTTCTTTGGCAAAGTAGGTTGTGAATGTACAGCTCTGCACTGATCCGTGAGCAAAAAGTTTAGTTTGTGACCTAAAAATAGAACAGCAAAAACCTGAGTTGATTAAAAAAGCAGAGATATTATTCTTTTTGCTTTCAAATTAAGATGTGGATGCTCCTTTTTCTGAAGGCAAGTTTAAGAATGGCCTGTTTTAAATCTGAAATGCTTTGAGCACTTTTAGACAGTTGGAAGGATACTAAAGTATAGATGTGTTTGAATTGGGTCGCAAGATTTCCATATTAACATATGCAATTCTTTTCTAAATGTTTTCATTTGTATTTTAGTTGCTTGCTGGTGTAATGGATTGCTGAGTCCTTGCACAGATCTGTCAAGGGACTGATGACGGTCTTATAGCGCCGTGATTTATTTTAGCTACAAAAATGCTCACAGCCTTCAATGAGAACAGAGGGAACATTGTTGTGACTAGGTGGTTCTGATTTGATCAAAGGTGCTGAGAAAAAAAAAAAAAAGTTTGAGAAGCACTGTTCTGCCTTTTTCAATTCCCTCTGGGTTGTTCAATACATTTTCAGACGAACACTACTCAACAAAGAACAGATGAATATTACTTGTCTTGTTGCCAAATACACTTGGAAAATAGCACAGTTACCTGAAGGCAGCTCATGAAATCCTCTGTGAAGTTTTGTTAAATGTTTGTTTGGCCTCACAAATAGTCTAGTGGCTCATTTAATGTATTTGAGGTAGACAACAAAGACTTGGTTTTGTTCTGACCTTCTCATTTTTGTGAAATAATACTCTCTCTCTATCAGGTACAGCATTCTTTACCACATTTTTGCATTTATTTGAATAAAGGAAGCTGCTAAGCTTAAAAAAATGGTATTAAGCCATGGAATTGGAGACGAAAGTGGCCATAATTGTTATTTGTGAGACCTGCCAGGTTGCTGAATGGAGATTAACTGAGAGTGGTTACTTGTGCTTCAGAGAACTCTCTCACCTTTGACTGTAAAGATTCCCCTCACCATTGGTCAAGCTATGGAGACTGTGTGGATAAAGATACTTCGTCTGGTTTTTGTTTTGTAGATGGACATGGAGGCCCAGGGGCCATTTTTTGGCATGTTTGTTCACAATTGTTCTGTGCAGCCACCTTAACCCCTCCCTTCAATTTTCCCCTCTGATTCTTCTCCTTCTTCCTGGTAAATTGAGCTTACCTGAGCACACACAAGTTCTAGCAATGCCTGTGGGTTGTTTGTGGAGATTTAGAAGAGCTGTCTGCTTCCAACCTCTAATCCACTCAGTCAGTCAGCGGAGGAGACGTCCCCACTGACAGATTCCCGCCTGCACCTTGCTCTTTGTTTTCAATTCCTGCCTTTTCTTTCTCTCTTTCTTTCTCTCTCTCTCTTTCTCACTCTCACTTTACCTTCTTTTTTGTCTCTGTCTTGCTCCTCTTGTGTCCAGGGAGGCTTGTTTTCTCAATTTGGGTAAGAGGAATACACACATCAAGTATAAATTAAGGCTGCACCTTTTCATGTTTATTTGATTATAGGTGTTGCGGTGGATTGATTTTATTTATTTTTTTTGCATTTATTTATTTTTGCCTTTTTGTTCTTTATGAAGTTCTAACTATCCACTCTCTAAATTCAATCTGTGCAGTGTTATTATTAACTCTTTTCTTTACATGGCATGATTTTTTCTTTTTCAAGACAAAGAATCCAACAATACAAGTTTGCATGGGTGTTTCCTCAACTAATTTTGCTAAACTTTTATAGTGAGAAAATATATGGCCCACAAAGACTGTTGTGAACATAATTTTGTAAGTATACAAATATCATTGCTTAAAAATATAATGAGAAATTACTTTAAAAATATTTACACAATATTCACAATATATGAAAGCTTAAATATAATATAATATATTATATTATGCTATATTATGTTATATTATATTATAATATATTATAATATAATCTAATATATAAGCAATAAGGTAAGAGAGGCCATGCTGTATCGTGAATAAATCACGGCGCGTCGTGCCTGCAACCCCTTCAGCAGTGATTTATTCACGATACAGCACGGTCTCGAGTACCTTATTGCTTTTATAAAACAGTAACCACACAATAAAAAAATAAACACAATAAAACCAAAAATGTATGTATTGAAATTGAAGCAAGTTCGTTAAATGCTGTCCTTCCGCTAAAAAATAGTTCCTGACAGCAACAAACTGCAAGAGAATGTTCCGAACATGCCTCTCATCTAAACGAATAGGAGCTCTTATCATCCGCTGTGTCTTTATTTTTTAACACCGTATATGATATTTTCTCACACACATACATCTGCTTATCTCTCAGCATGAGAAAACGTCTGTTTTCCGTCTTTTAGTTTTAAAACAGACCGATTCGCGGCACAGCGCGAGTTTGCAAGCATCGTTACAGTATAAACTGATGGACTTATGGACATAGCTACAGAATCATAGCTGAAACAGAAAACTAATAACAATATTCCCTCCTCACTTTGGAAACTGTAGGCTTCCACACAGACGCGCACCGCACACACATCAACATATCTCCACATGAGAAGCGTTTATTAGACAGGGGAAGGGCGTGGTCTCAAAATTAAAGATGAAAGATTCAACATAACGCCAGCAGGGATCACTCATACTTCATTAAATAAATAACAAACAGTTAATTCTGCCGAAATACATAATACATGAAACAGTTTTGATGCTATATTATTGATTGTTTATGTTGCTAAGGGCGTTGCTCAGTGATGCACGGAACTGTTGGGTGAAGACAAAGGGCAAATTCCAAACGGCTTTTTGCTCCCTTCAAGGGCACTTCGGGAAGGGGATGCCATTTGTAGGGACGTTCCAGTGAGTGAGTGACTGAATCCCTTCACGAAGGGCCCTTCCAGAAGTCCGTTAGCAAACATGCGATGGTCACTTCACGGAAGTTATTTCTGTTTGTGAACGTGATCTTCAGTTAGGAGATCTTGCGATGCATTTTAAAGCAAAGTTGGGTTTGATTTCGACTTCACATACAAACGCAAGTAGAATAGGCTGATTAAATTTGTATTTAGGGCTCTGCCGTTCGAAGGGAGTAGGGCATAGGGATGCTCACTTCCGTTTGGAATTCGCCCAAAGTCTCTTTAAGACAAATCATGTCACTCGGCGGCCATCTTTGAAACGCCTGTCGGGTATGCAAGTGTGCATGCGCTCCTGCGGTAGTGCAGTCATATTTACTGTTGATAGACAAAAATTGTTTTTGGCGAAATCCAGTCATTTCAATAAGAATCTGCATGATCTGAAGTTTCACGTGTGGGAGCGAAAAATTTCCCTACAAATATTTTGCTCATGTTCAGATTTGTCTCACAAATTCATCAGTTTGACCAACAGAAATCTGCTTGGTTTGAAAGAGACTTCTGCTTTGTTTATCGCTACACTATTGACAACAGACATTTTTTGCCAATGAAATTTGAATGCATCTTTAGTTTGCATTTATCACCGTAAAACCACAAAACACACTGGGGTAAATTCACTAAACAGAGCAGTGGATTTTTTTTATTGTTAAAGGGAATGTTCAAGTCACGTAGACTTGCAAAACCCACAGAAGCATTGGTCGCCCACAAGACTTTTGTGTTCATTCATAACCATTGACAGTGGAGGGTCTCTTTCCAGCTCATCTCTGAAGCACCACCTCACTCCAATCTCAGGTTAGCAGAAGGATTATGTTTCACCACATGCCATGAGGTGCTACAAAGACAACAAGCTCATACATGCACCGGTCAGGTCAGAGAGTCTCTTACAGCCTTTATCCTTTATTTTCACAACGGATGTGCATAGATCAGCATATTTTTTCCACTCTCTCATCTGTTCACATTCCATTATTAATGAAAATACCACCTTTGGCTTTGCAGAATGGTGCTTTAGCGGTGGTACAGATCCTCCAGCGATTAGAGCAAAGTCATTCATAATTACAGGTTAAGCACAATCATAAATCGCTGCAACCTATTTTAGGCTGTAGACAAAAGCATGCTCTTCAGCACATTTCATTGACGGCAGGCTGTGTAAGTAGTGGTTTTGACATTATAGACACGGATTCACATAAACCATCTGGTCTCGGATTATAGACCATACAGGTAACATCTGTTGCCCACAAGGGTGTCATTATTATTTTCCTGGATTTTCCTTGTTGTTTCACAGGAAAATAAAATGTGAAGTGGTTTGATTTTAATATCTCTTCTGTTTCCATATCCACTATCTGGAAACATACAGAAGGCTCTGGAAATATAGGAGTTACTGTACACTTGTTGCCATAACAGGCGCTTCCTCGTCCTCCTCTGCACACTTGTTCTGCACAGCAGTACCTTCAGTACTCTTGAGTGGGAGTTATGTTTCTCAGCAGCATAGCTTGCTTACAAATATATTAGGTTAGCAGTTCATGAGAGCACAGCTTGAACTCCATTGCCATCTGTATCTGTTCTGTTGCCTGTCCGTGAATTGAATGTTTTAACACTGGGGTTTGTATAGCGCATCTCAAGTAGGAACCTTAAAAATATTGTAACTGTCACTGTACTGTTGATTGTTAGCGGGTCTATAGCTGGCAACCCTGGTTATGTTAATACAAAATAAACTGGTACCATATCAGGTATTTGCAAGATATTAGAGATTTTGTTTAATTTTGCAGTATTGGTTGATGTTGATTATGTGATTCTTCATGCTTATTGGAATAATCTGATTACCTTTGCCTTAATTAACACTGAAGTTAATCTTTAATCTTTAAAATTAATATTATATGTTTATAATGTACAGTATAAAATAATGTTGTGATACCTAATTTAACTTGAACACTCTCAGAAAATAGGTACAAAGCTGTCACTGGGGCAATATCCTAAGGTACAAAAGCTAAAAGGTACATATTTGTACCTTATTTATCCCTAAATAGCACATATTAGTACCTTAAAGGTACATATTAGTACTTTAACGTACATATTAGTATTTTAAAAGTACATATTAGTACATTTTGAAACAGTACCACTCCAGTACCAGTTTTGTACCTTTTTTTTCTCTGAGAGTGAAGCATTTAAACTGATTTTAACTTCTGTTTTATTTGCCGTTTTGGTTGGACAAAATAGTATAGGAATTCAGTATCAACTTAATGGTATATTTATATTGTACATCCCTAATTGCAGCTACATATATCATTATTTAGTTTTGACAACCAATTCATTTTTCTTAATGCTGAAAAAGAGTATTTTGTAATTACAACAGTGTATAATGTTCGGTATCATCATCATCTATTTATTTTTGGCTGCTAACACAAAATTTGCAGATTTGGCGGTTGAGAATCGGGGTGTTACTGAGATTGCTTTGTCATTTTGTGCCCTAGAGCAAGCATTTAACCTTAGGATTCTCTAGGGTGAGACTTTCTGGAGACTGGAATGGATTGTAAATCACTTCAAATCCAAATAACTAAAACTGGCAGTTGACACAAAGGAATTTAAATAAACTTGATATGGTCTTCCTGGTCAAATTCTAGCTGTGAAGAGTCAGCAAGATGTTAACCCTCATCCTTTCTCTGTATATTATCTTTGTACTGAAATAGTGTTTTAGGGTCTCTGCCGGGGTTTGCGTGCCCGACACACATTATCTCCATTCTGTCCAGACTTGCCCCACCGGATCATTCAGAGTGTCGTCATTCCCTCCCTCAGGATGTTGCTTTTCCATTGGAGGGTTTGAAGACAGGTTTTTACCAGGCTGCACATTCCATTCCAAAATCAAAGTTTACAGAAAACCAGCTATTAAACTGGGTCAGTTTTTCCACGCCAGTGCACCTCAAGACCTGTTCTGGTTATTTAAATATGGAGTAGGGCTTTGAAATATACATATATATGCTTTATCATATAATATGAAAAAAAAAATCTGCCATCTCTGTCAACTGTCTTCCTCTAGCAGCTTATTTAATAAGAAGACCGAGCTGTTTTGTAAATGATTGCAACCAGGTATTATGCTTTTACGTGATGAAGGCATAGCTAGCCAGCAAACTGTAGGCTGTAGTAACGGTAATGACAGTAACTCGCAATTGAGCCGTGAACCACTGATGCTAATGCTCTAGTTATTAGGTGTGTTCGACTTGAAGCAGTGCTGCAGAACGATCAGTGTGTGACATCAAAGTACCGCGAGAACGAGTCGAAAGCATCAGGAGCGTCTGCTCTCTGTAGCTCTCACTGTACTTTGATGTCACACACCGATGGGTCAGCAGCGCTGCTTCAAGTCGAACACACCTCTTATAGTGTTGTGGGAGGGGCCGTGCTCGGTGGCTCGATTGCGTCATCGAGTCATGAATTAACCCCGCCCAAAAAATCCTGATCACGAAAATGGTGAAAAACTGTTTAACAGTCTAACTCCACAATTAAGTACTACATAGTTCACAGTCTTTGTAACATGTTTCAGCAATGCATTTCTAATATGTATGTGTTTACAAACAATTCTCAGAATTGACTTTACATGGATTTTAATTTATATTCATGCACACAATCTACCATTAAAATATTTGTGTTCAGTAAGACTTCTTATTTTTGAAAAAAGTCTCTTATGCTCACCATGGCTGCATTTATTTGATCAAAAATACATTAAAAACAGCAATGGTGTGAAATATTATTACAAATTAAAATAACAGTTTTTTATGTGAATATATTTTGAAATGTTATTTATTCCTGTTATGACAAAACTGAATTGTCCGCTCCATTACCTTAGTCATCAGTGTCACATGATGCTTCTTATCAAACTTAAAGCATATTCAAGATTTTGTGCAATTTTATATTGCCTGCAAAATAATTGCTGTTATATTGTAAATATCAAATATATTGCCCAACACCAGTTAAATATCCAATGTGAGTGTGACATTTCCCAACGTATAGGCTAGAAGCACCAAAATAGACTGTAACAATGACAGCATGACAACTGTGACACAATGTATGATACACTGTCAAGCCAGTGATACAGTTTTCTTGTTGGCACTGTAAGCATGAATACCTCTGTATGGTAAAACCAATCCTTCATCTTATTTCTGTGGTCCTCAGTCATGGTTTTCAAAGGTAATATCCAGCAAACAAAAAGACCTTGTTTGCTGTACTTTCTGATGCCCCAGTGCTGCAGACACGCTGTCACTCTGCATCTGTAAGCCTGGCACTATCACTCAATGCATCAGGCTGCATAATTCTTTCCTGGCCTTCGGTTTCTAACTGACTCCTTCCTGCTTCTGTCTTTGAGGAGCTGCTGACAGCCTGGGCCAAGCAGCAGCTTTGCAGTCCCTTCCCGCAGGGCCTGGGTGTCTTGACTTGAATCTGACAAGCCTTCCTCCCCCCCACATCTCTTCCCCTATCTTTGTCTCTCGCTCTCTCTTACCCTCCTACTTATTGACACGGGCTGAAAGTGATAGCACACCTCAGCGTACAGTTCCGTCAGAACACTGTACCATCTTGAGAGTTTGGAGAGAAATGAGATCCTGTCTGAATTCCTCGTATAAAGATGTAGGTGTTGTGTGGTGCTGTCCAGTATGGAATCAAGTGTTTGAAATGTTGGTCTTGGACTGCAGGATCTTTGACAGCGGCATAACAACAGTTTGGGATTTGACTTTTTCCTACAAATTTTTAGAATAAAAAAAAATAATAATAATAAAAAATTTGAATTAAATTCAATTAAATTAATAAAATAAAAATGAAAAATAATGAAATAAAAGTTTAATTTTTATTTTTATTTTATTTTTTTATATTTAATTTTATTTCTGATGTTGGTTTAGGATGGCAGGATCTTTGACAGTAGCGTAACAAAAATTTTAAATGACTTTTTCTTATTTTTTTTAGAATTAAAAATAAATAAAAGTTATACAGTAAAAAAAAATTATTTAATTTATAATTTAATTTATTTTTTTATTTTCACTAGTGGTCAGAGACTTATGGTTCCCACTATAGCAGTGGAATATTCCATCTGAATTGCTGTTATAAAGATTTAGATTATTTTTTGTACTGTCTAGTATGAAAAAGTGTTTGAATTGTTGGTTTTGGACTGCAGGATCTTTGACAGTGGGGTAAAAATCTTAAAACACTTTTTCCTTGAAAATACTGCAGAATTAAAAACAATTAAAACAAACAAAAAATATCATATTTTTGTTTTATTATTTTTTTATATATTATTATTTTATTTTATTTTATTTTATTTTATTTCTAATGGTCTAAGACTTTTTGATCCCACTCTACCCACTCTAATGCTTTCAGGCTGCCCTGTATTTTCTGGCATTGTTCAGTGGTATCTCAGGGGAAGGAGGTGTGAGCAGCTGGTGCTGTTGAGCATCTTCTCCTGGGAGTCGACCTGTGAAGCACTACCCACCTGCCCCCGCCTCCACCTTCCTTCGGGATAAGGGAATTTTTAGAGCTGTGTAATGACTGGAAGGAAGTGGAGGGGGAGATGAAAGATAGAGAAGTGGCTCAATCCCTTGTAGTGGTTATGAGCAACTTCCTAAAGCCCTGAGCCATGTCACGCCATTCTTTCATACTGTTGCCTCAAATAAATTCTAATTTCTGACTTCTGGCTATTTACTGTTACGTGGCTCTTCTGAAAAAGCGCTCAGTTGAAAAGAAAATCACAGTTTAGTTTTGTTCTGGATTTTCTTAAAGGATTAGTTCGCCCCAAAATGAAAATTCTGTCATCATTTACTCACCCTCATGTCGTTCTAAACCTGTATGGCTTAATTTTTTCCTGTGGAACATAAAAGAAGTCATTCTAAAGACTTGTACTGTTTGTTTTTGATATAAAATTACATTGAATATTGACTGAGGCTTTCATGATTCGAAGTGGATGCAAAAGAATCATAAAAATAATTCATATGACTCATGCCCTATATTCAAAGTCTTATGAAACCATGCAGTACTTTTGTGTGAGAAACAGACCGAAATCTAAGTTATCAAAAATGCTGTTATTCACCTTAGCACTCATTGATGTGTTTATAAGAGAAGTAGAGATGTCTGATTTGTGAACAAATCATTCTTTTGAATAGGATCTTTTCAATGAATCAGGCAATCCAGTTCACTACATCAGGTTTGAAGGATTTGTTCAGACTTCTCAAGTTCAGTGATTGACACTGTAATCAGTTTGCAGAGGTTAAAAGTTCACTGAAAGATTACTGGTGAAATAAAGTTTTAAATTTGGGTTTGTTCTTCACATTAAGCTATTGTGTGATTTTTAAGTTAAAATGTTTGTTAACTCTTTCCCGGCCAGAGTTTTTGAAAAAAGTTGCCAGCCACCGCCAGCGTTTTTGATGATTTGCACTAAAATGTCATGGCCCCCAGAATATTTTGTTGTATGAATATCTCAACAAGCAATAGCCTACATCAAAATAAAGATCAGTCCCTCTACTTTCAAACAAAAAAAATCAGTTTTATTCTAGCTTCAAGCGTTGTTTTTTTTATTTTTTTATCAACACTTGAATGTAGTTAGGTTTCATAAAAAAGCTAAATTTTGAGCAAAAAGCTGAGAAAATCGCATTTTTGTCAAATACTACATCTGGGATCATATTCAGTAATATTATCAAAGCAAAGATGCATTAGATGGCTTCCATCAGTACTTCCAAAGCTTACACAGGCCTTTACCACTTTCTGGATTGACATTTCACTCTGTAACATTAGGCAGTTTTCATTTATATGCGGTTAGTGTTGATGATCACATTATTCTAGGGTGACCATACTTGCCATTTTTTGCGGACACGTCCTTGCCAGGATTTGTTTTGGCATTGTACATAATGGACCAATCATGGTGTGTGTGAGAAGGTGGGATCTACAGTCAAAGCGATGCAATTACGCGCACATATTAGGTGTGTTCGACTTAAAAGCAGTGCGGCTCAGACCGATCAGTGTTTGACGTCAAAGTACCTCGAGAGCGTTTTGAAAGCATAAGGCAGTGGTTTTCAAACCTGTCCTGGAGGCACCCCTGCCCTGCACAATTTGCATGTCTCCCTCATCTAACACACCTGATTCAAATCATCAGCTCAGTAGCAGAGGACCTGCAAGACCTGATTTGGTTGTGTCTAATAAGGGAGACATACAAAATGTGCAGGGCAGGGGTGCCTCCAGGACAGGTTTGAAAACCACTGGCATAAGGAACCGTCTGTATGGTACTTTGATGTCATACACCGATCGGTCTGCACACGCAAACAAAGCCAAAACCTAGATATTTTAGGCAATATAGAAATCCTGGCCAGGACGCGTCCGGGAAAAATGGTACGTATGGTCACCCTAATTATTTTTCATATGCATGCATACATATGCATACATCGCTGGTTTCTGCATCTTCCAGGTCTGTGTTTTTGATCAGCACTTTCCAGACTCATTCAGGAGATGCATAATAGCGCCCCCTTAGTGTGTAACAGTGAAAACACGGAAACCCAGAAAATTCCATGTTTGGCAGGGAAGCGTTGTCTGATGAATAACAGAAAATTCTGTGTTTGGCGGGCAAAGAGTTAAAATCTTAAATATAAAAACTTTTTGTGGAGAGTAACACAATCAGGTATTTTCATTAAATCGTTTTCAGTTTTAATTTTAAAGATACAGAAATTCAAAGTAACAATGTAGTGTAATGAGTAACAAAATTTTGATACTTTTAAGTAACGTTCAAGAACAACGTTTAAACGACACTGTTTTCGACTAAAAACGAAAAACTTTTTATGTGTTTTGGCCTATGTGTTTTGGGGGCCTGAAAATGCAAACTTAAAAAAAAAAAACAGGTTTTTAAAATGCGAGTTTTAAAAATGATATCATTATTGCCTACAAAAAGCAAATTTTTGAAAATGGTGATGTCATCTACATTCATATTATGTGTTCACAAAGTGTTGCTCTACCAAATGACATTGCCAGCTATTGGCCTAGCATTCATAATGCAGCGTTTAAGTTAAGTTTTGCAAATCATTTTAACATTGTCTTCTGTACATGAAAAACTCAAAAGTATATTGTTGTCATGTAAACTTACTGTAAATATTGTTTTGCATGTGCATATCAGACAAGATTGCTTTCATGCTAACTCAGAACCAGACTGTTGCCTCCCATTTTCAAGGTGTTGTATTTTGTTGCGCATTCAAATTCGGGAAACTATTTTTATACTAACAAAACTAACTAATATATGACATACAACACGACCAGACTTGTTACACAACCACAGCTGAAAATGCCTTAAAATTTAGTTTTTAAAGGCATATTTTTCTAGTGTTCTGGATGTCACCAGTACTCATTAACATGAATGATGAGCACTGTGACTGAACGGCTTTAAAGACCATAAAGGATAAAGCTAATGAAAGGACAGACTTTGCAGCAGTAAAGTGAAGCTCCCTTTTCCCTTCATTCATTCAATCGATTTATTTATTCATTTATTCATGATTAGTCAATAGATGTCGTTAACACTGCATGTCTTTAGCACTTGTCTAATCATCAGTCAACGCCTTTGCCCAAGCTGTAGCACTTTTCGCCGCTGTCCTCATAACCTTGAGTTTTACAAGGAACTAAAGGGGATTTAGCGCATGTTGCAGACTGTGAAAGAGCCATCAGCGAGTGCAGCCCAATCCCAGGGGATGAAAGTCAATCTGTCCTGGCTGTGAGTGTAACCTTCGTCCTGTAAATCAATGACATGCACACTGACCGCCTCTTCAAGCCCTAGGACAGCAGCGTGAGCACCTTAGTCTGTAAAAACTGCACTGCCTTTCCTATTCGCTCCTCTTCATCATAGCACTGTATATATGTGCAAGCTTCAGCATGCCTTTTTTGCCCTACTAAATCAAGTAAATCACTTGATTTATGTGTTTTTATGTGTCGCTGGGGCTTTAGTCTGTTTGGGAACATGTATGGCCTGTGTTTAACAATATGTATTTACATAGCACTAAGATTCATTGATATTTAGATTTTTAGATTCCAGGGTCATTACTTCACCTGGACTTTTTTACTTTTTTTACTTTGCAGTATTGAGCATTGTTGCAGCATCAGGAAATGTTTGTGAACCCTTGTACTTGTTTCACGTGAATAGCAGTGTTTTTATACTGTAGGTCAGAACGGATCTGTTCAACACCTTCCATCTTGTTGCAGTGTTTGAACTCCAGGTTAACTGACCCTTGAGCTTAGTTACTCTTTAAAGTCATAGGTTTAGGGATTTATATACTTTTTCCACCCTGTACTGTGAATGTTTACACAGTGAAATTATTTGTAGCACAACATTTTTGTCTGTTAAAATGAGTACCCCTAGTGAAAAATAAATATACTAAAATGTATTTGAAATACATTTACTTCATGATAAGTATACTACAAATATATTTACATATTTCTGTACTTAATAAAAATACCCTGCAATTGTACTTTTAGTATACTAAACTGGTATACTTAGGGCCAGATTTACTATCATCTTGCGCCAGTGCAAGCCCTCATTTGGCATTAAAAACTATTGTAAGGATTTGCTAAAAACACGCAGTGGGAAATGAGCACTGAAAAGGCGTGGACACAGTTATTTTTGCGACTCATCTTATTGAATATGCATTGATTTGTAGGAGTTTCCCTTTCGATCCGTAAATTTACGAGAGGAGAGTACTTAAATGAATCACGCAACGCGATTTACTAAGATTTGCACTCGTCAGTTCACTGGTATTGGGGCATTATTTAACGCCCAAAAAAAGCATGTCTTAAAGCAGGCGGTAATTTGTGCTGCTCTTGGTAGATTGCACTGGTCATTATGGAAATGAGATGTTGCTTCTGTGTTCTTTAATGTGCATATTGTCAGTAAATTTAATTGTGCAGAAGTAATGCTGAAGTCCAACTAAAGATACTGAACTATATTTGAATGT
The DNA here is from genome assembly GCA_039654775.1 of Spinibarbus caldwelli. Lineage (NCBI taxonomy): Eukaryota > Metazoa > Chordata > Actinopteri > Cypriniformes > Cyprinidae > Spinibarbus > Spinibarbus caldwelli. Next base: position 9,525,702 of record CM077252.1, read on the forward strand.
GCTAAAGTGGAACTGTTGCAGGTATACTTTATGTACACTTTAAATTTCGCATTTAAAGACCGATATTATTCAAAGATCATACAATCCTCCCCAAAAGTGACATTAAAACACATTTTATGCTTAATATTAAGAAATGTGCATTGTGCACAAGCAGAACTCTAAATAAAGTTTTATTATAATTCTTATTTCAGTAATTCTCAAGCGATATGTCAGTAAATACGTTAATAGATTTGAACTGTACTTAGTAAAAAAAAACAAAAAAAAAACAACTCTAATAACAGCATATATTGGGCATCTTTATTTGTGACTTATTTGAAGATCAGATCAAATTTCATTGCTTGTTTATCACTGAAAATCTACATTGTCTTGTATCAGGTTCATCTTACTCTTATTAACAGCGTTTTTGATTGTCAGTTCTTCCACCCAGCTGTGTTTCTCTTTTGCTTTGCACAGCCTTCTAAGTGGAGTTAGAAATGGCATCCTGAATACCACTTTTCAGTGAAAAGGTCACCGGCTGTCCAGAAGGCATCAGCATGCCACTTCAGAACATGGTAGTGGCCTTTCACGCTTGTGCACTGAGAATGTTCATTTTTAGGCACTCTTAAGGTCTGTGTACACGTTATCTGTCAGACTACTCAGCTGTGATGCTCACTGTGTAATATTATGTTACATCAATCCAGTGTTCTTTATGATAATAATTTTCACAGACTTCCTTCTTTTCAGTATGTAGGAACCACACAGTATTACACATCCAGAGATGTTATCTTGTAATTTATTTCTTAATTCTGTGCACTGCCACTAGGGTTTTAGACATCAGTTTGCTCTCAAGCGAAAGTCTTTGGATGAGGGAGATGAATGGGAGAGTTTCATGACAGACAGGGAATAAACTAGGCTTATACTGAATTTACTCGGACTTTGTCAGTCCCATTAAAAAGTTTTTTAGCCTATGGAGTAAGACTGAAAGGGACATGATGGGCACTTGGAAACTTTGTTTAGAGCACTTTGTTTGGAGGTTTTTGTGGTGTGCTTTAAAACCAAATAGGGCCATTTAAAGTAAAGACACTGTTGGCTGCTCAGTACTTTGAAAATTCACGTCCTTGCTGATAAGCAGGGAAATGGTTGCATTTAATTAGCTGTGATGAAATAACAGTGTTTAGAAGCATAAATATGTGTTTTGACTGCAGATTGCATTAACAGATAAGTGTTAGCTGAAAACTCTCATATGAAACATTTATTTGCATGTCAGTTGACAAAGCAGTGATGACCAGAGGAACATTAGCAGCATTGTTTGTATGTACAAATAAAATAAATGCATGTAAATAAATATTTTTTTCATTTATATTATTTGATATAAATTCACAGATTTTCTGCAAGATTTTTGATGTTTCAAGTTGCTTTTATTTGATAAAAATGCATTAAAAACAGTAATATTATGAAATATTATTACAATTTAAAATAGCTGTTTTCTAATTTAATGCATTTTAAAATGTAACTTATTTATGTGATGACAAAGCTGAATTTTCAGCATCATAACTCTAGTTGTCAGTGTCACATGATCCTTCAGAAATCATTCTAATATGCTGATTTGGTGCTTAAAGAACATTTCGTATTATTATCAATGTTGAAAACAGTTGCTTCATTTTCAGGATTCTTTTTAGGGATGCATCGATCTGGTACTCAGTATCGGTATCGGCTCCGATACGGTCATTCCCTGCCAGATCAGGTATCGGTCAGACGAGACCAATCCAAATCCAATATTGTGCATATTCTGTGTTATTGTTGAGCCCCACGAAAGGCACAAAACATTATAAAGCACCATAAAGTTTTCATGCACTATATTTCAAGTGTTCTGAAGCTGTTCCATAGTTCAGTGTGAGGTACAGATGAATATTTAAGTCGTTAAATTCAAGTTCACATAAAATCTTATTTCCGCCGCATTCAAGCATTCAAACTACGTTGCGTTCTGTAACTACAGTCAAAACGGTGAAACTCTCTTCAAGAGCGCAGAGTAACTGAGGTTTAAAACTGTTAAAAGAAAAGGCTCAATAAAGTATCGCACAGAGTTAATACACTACGCATCAATGTCTCTTCCCTTTGTACTTTGAACTTTTCTATGCGGAGCTGCGCGGTGTAACTCTGTGCTGCTTCAAGCGCATCATTCTGTGCACAGGATGCGCATAAGCACTTTGTGCCGCTCTGTATTGGAGCCTTTCGTATTATAATACTTTTCTGCGTAATGAAAGATTATTAATAGTCTTTCTTGTTCTGTCATATCTATCATATGTTGCTTTCTTCATTACTGTGCTATACATTTAATTTTATAGTATGTATTTATATATAAATGTATTTACTTGTTTTTTCATGATTGTATTTTACAATAATACAAAGAGCAATGCGTAACATTTTACCATATTTAGTCCTACATTTATTCACTTTTATTTAAAAATAAAAATGTTTCACTAGATAAAATTATTTTATACTATAAAATAGTATAAAATTATTGCAACAGGGCGAACAAGATGAGAGACGTGCGGATCCATTTGCAAGCTTTATTAGACAGAGACGTGGTCAAAAACACAGGCAGAGTCAAAACACCAGCAAACAGGTATGGCACGGGCAAAACACAAGAGCAGTCCAGTGAAGAGACGGGGTCGATCGGCGGCGAACATGATTCAGGGAGCAAAACAAAGAGAGATAATCCAGGTACACAATAATAGTTCAGACAGGGGCAAACAGAGTCCAAACGACAAGACGAGAGAGAGAGATATCCAAGGCAGGCTGTAAACTTCAGGGCAGGCAGAGAAACAGACAAGAAACGAGATACACAGTCTAGGATCAAGACACTAATGACTCAGGCAATACACAGGATAAACTAGACTTAGACTCAGACTCAGAAAACACGGAATGGCTCCGTAATGTAGCTATCACTAGGAGAGCGATAAACGCTAAACAATACTTGCCAGTTTGAGAAGGACCTGAGTGGGTTTAATAAAATGTGTGTGTGATTGGTTACAGCTGTGTGCAGTCAGTGCAATGGATGATGGGAAATGCAGTCCAGAGTGACGTGCAACAGTCTGTGTGGTGTGAGAGTCAATATGATGGAAGGGCGACCTCTGGTGGTAATTGGGCGGAAGTCCATGAACCGGATTCGTGACAGAGTCCCCCCCTGGAACAGGAAACCAGGGCGGAGCCGATGGAGCAAGAAACCAGAGCGGAGCCAGCAGAGCAGGAGACCTCCACGATGGAGCAGAAGACCACCATGGCGGAGCAGATGACCACCACGATGGAGCAGATGACCACCACGATGGAGCAGAAGGAGCAGAAGACCACCAGAACAGAGCAGATGGAGTTGAGACCCCTGGTAGAGACTGTGACCTAGGGAAAACTGAGACACAAGAAACAGAGAGAACATACACGGTCTCAAGGACCGAGGCAAGGAACACAAAAAGTTCATCAATATTTTCCCTGGTGACAACTGAGCAGGCAGACAGTTCATAAGCAAGCTCACTGACTGAAACTGGACAGGCAGACAATTCAAAATCTGACTCATTGACTGGAACTGGACAGGAAGACAGTTCAAAATCTAACTCATTGACTGGAACTGGACAGGCAGAGCATTCAAAATCAACTGTATTGGCTGGAATAGAACTGGCAAATTGCTCAAAATCAAGGGCACTGACAAGCTGAAGCAGATAGTTCAGTGACAGAAATTCGACAGGAAGATAAATCATACTCATGCTCATTAATTAACATGGGGCAGATAGATGGTTCGAAATTAGACTTGTCACCAACAGAAACCAGATAGGCAGGCAGTTTAAAGTCAGATTCAACAACTACATTCGTACAGACAGACTGTTCAAAATCAGGTGCATCGACTGAAACGAGACCGGTAGACAATTCACAGTCAGACTTACTCGTTGAAACAGGACAAACAGATAGTTCAAAATCAAGAGCATTACTAGGAACTGGATGGGCTGATAATTCAAACTCTGACTCATAAGTTGAAACTGGATGGACAGAAAATTCATTAGTGGCTTCCTTGGCAATGACAGACAAGGCTGATTATTCAAAGACAGCCTCTTCAGCTGGGTTGGGACAGGACAATAGTTCATAATTGGCCTCTGTAACCTTGACAGAACAGGCAGGGAGTTTACAGACAGCCTCCATAGCCATGACAGGACAAGCAGAGAGTTCACAAACGGCCTCCATAGCAGTGACTGGACAGACAGGAAGTTCATAGACGGCCTCCATAGCCATGACAGAACAGGATGAGGATTCGCAGGCAGCCTCCATAGCTGCAACAGGACAGGACGAGGATTCGCAGACGGCCTCCATAGCTGCGACAGGACGAGGATTTGCAGATGGCCTCCATAGCCATGAGAGAACAGGACAAGGATTCGGATGCGGCCTTCATAGCCATGACAGGACAGGACGAGGATTCACTGATGGACTTCTTAGCCGTGACAGGACAAGACGAGGATTCGCAGGTGGCCTCCATAGCCATGACAGAACAGGACAAGGATTCGCATGTGGCCTTCATAGCCATGACAGGACAGGACGAGGATTCACTGATGGACTTCTTAGCCGTGACAGAACAGGGCGAGGATTCGCAGACGGCCTCCTTAGCTGTGACAGGACAGACAAGGAGTTCATTAATGGGCGCCACTACCATAACCAGAGCTGTAGAGAAAGACGTTGCCTCAGAAGGTTCTGCAGCATACGTCGCCACCTCCGTAGAATCCGGAATGGTCACCGACGCCTCTGAAAGTTCTGCAGCCTTAGCCTCCACCTCCGGAGGATCTGAAGCGGGCACTGCTATTTCTGGAGGTTCTGCAGTCTCAGCCACCACCTCTGGCAATCCTTCCGCAGATCTTGCTGGCTCTGGAACTTCGGTGGTAGTGAACGCAGCCCATACACACCACAAAACAATCCCCCATATGGGAAATGCTGCAGACAAGGGAATTAGTTCAGGAACTCGAGTGTTAAAGTGAGTAGATTTGGGGATACCAGCTGCATGTGCAGACACCAGCAGTGCCTCCCTCACACTGGATACCAGACTGAGATATCGAAGGACTGACCTCGAGGATCTGAGTGCAACAGACAGGACGTGACGAGACTCTGGACGATCAGCTGAGACGTGATGAGACTCTGGAAGATCAGCTGTGATGTGACTAGACTCTGGGAGATCACCTGAGACGTGACGAGACTCTGGAAGATCAGCTGAGATGTGACTTGACTCTTGAAGATCAACGGTGGCTTGACTTGACTCAGGAAGATCTGCGATGACGTGACGTGACTTATGAATGGCAGCTGTGACATGATGTAGCGTTGTTGTGGCTGCCATTTTGCGAACGGGCTCCGCTGTTACCGCTGTCACTGCTGTCACCGCTTGTCACCGCCATTATGTGAGCGCGCTCCGGTGCGGCCACCATTTCACGAGCGGGTTGAATCACCAGAGTAGCGATCAGTAAACTTGAATGTCCCTGAGCTTGTGGCTGACTAAATCTCGCGGCCACCATTACCAGCCCGAACGCGAAATCGCGTTCCTCCTCCGCGACACCCACAATGAATAGAGAGCCAACAGTCAACAAAGCAAAGTCCAAAAAACAACTCAGTGATGAACGGGGACCCTCGCGTCTAAGCTTAGACTTGAGAGGTGGATTTATGCCATCGCAGAAAATCTCTATCAAAATAATGTCCGGTAAATCTGAATAGTGAGCGATGGCTAAAAATTCTCGTATATGGTTTTCCAACAATCGCGGGCCTTGTTTAAGGGCTACTAATATTCTTGTAGTGTCCATACCTGGCCAGTGTCCACTTGAACAGCTGCTGGATCCTTGTGTGGCCGAGTATTCTGTAACAGGGTGAACGAGACGAGAGACGTGCGGATCCATTTGCAAGCTTTATTAGACAGATACGTGGTCAAAAACACAGGCAGGGTCAAAACACCAGCAAACAGGTATGACACGGGCAAAACACAAGAGCAGTCCAGTGAACAGGCAGGGTCGATCGGCGGCGAATGTGATCCAGGGAGCAAAACAAAGAGAGATAATCCAGGTACACGATAATAGTCCAGACGGGGCAAACAAACAGTCCAAACAACAAGACGAGAGAGAGAGAGAGATATCCAAGGCAGGCTATAAACTTCAGGGCAGGCAGAGAAACAGACAAGAAACGAGATACAAAGGCTAGGATCAAGACACGAATGACTCAGGCAATAAACAGGATAAACTAGACTTAGACTCAGAAAACATGGAATGGCTCCGTAATGTAGCTATCACTAGGAGAGCGATAAAAGCTAAATAATACTCGGCAGTTTGAGAAGGACCTGAGTGGGTGTAATAAAGTGTGTGTGTGATTGGTTACAGCTGTGTGCAATCAGTGCAATGGATGATGGGAAATGCAGTCCAGAGTGATGTGCAACAGTCTGTGTGGTGTGAGAGTCCATATGATGGAAGGGCGACCTCTGGTGGTAATTGGGTGGAAGTCCATGAACCGGATTTGTGACAATTATTGTGCACCCATGATTTTTCTAGAGTATCTTTTGCTGCTGAATTATCCACTAACCTAGTTTATAGTATTTTTGTCATAGATTATGATTATATTGTCATTTGTTATTTTTCATTAAAATGAAGATGTCTATATGTAGTAGATTGTGTTTAACACACAAAAGACGGACGATCAGGTCAACACAGAGAAATAAAGAAATTCTACATTGATTTAAAAAAAAAAACTGGACTGGTATCAGATTGGATTGGTATCGGCAGATACTCAGAATTTGCGGTATCGGAACGGATCGGTTCTGAAAAAATGGTATCGTTGCATCCCTAATTCTTTTACAAACAGAAAGTTAAAAACAGAATATTTTGGAAAGAGAAGTCTTTTGTAACATTATAAATGTCTCTACTGTGACTTTTGGAGGGTAATGTACAGTGAATATAGCATCTTTTTTTCATCTTCTGCATGTTATGCAGTTGAATCTTGCATCAACTATTCCAGTGTTTCTCCTTTTAATCACTCCAACAACACAGAAACTCCCTTTAAATCTTGTGCGTTTGAAGCGTTTTCTGTTTTTATCTTCCCAAAATGTAATCTTATTTCACATGCTGTCCAGTTTCCTATAGAACAACTTTAAAATCCTAGCTTCTTTCCAGTAGCTAGTTTAAGTTGAGAAACATCACCATAGGCAGCCAGTAACTCCCCATGTTACCTTTTTGACAGGTCGAAAGCAGTTATTTCAGGCGGCACAAATTGGCATTCTCTCTCTGCATGAATTTGGAGGAGAGATCCCTCTTTTTGAGAAAAGATTTGTGGCAAGCCACTCAAAAAAGTAACAAGTGACTAATGCTGTTCAAACATGTCTTTCCAAAAGAGGCGGCTCAGTTGGAACTCTCCCAGAGGGGAGAATAGGCTCGCCACAAACAACCTGAGAGCTATTAGCATGAAGCTCGACAGTCAGGGGGCCCAGCTTTTACTTGCCGTGTCCTTGCACTGAAGCCATTCAGCAAACAAGCTGTCATTATTCTGCCTGATGAGCCAGCAAACACTGGGCATTGAGGGGTCAAGAAAAAACACAGTCCTGCTCTCATTGTCACGTCCCTCTCATCCTGAATCGTTATATGCCTGTGTTGTTTTTTCCTTTCTGCTTCTAGTGTTCTCATTCTGGCCCCTTTGCCGCCTCCTCTTCAAGTCCTGTTAAGATTTGCACTGGTCTGACAATAAGGACAAATACACTACTGCTTTTCTAAGTTTAGTATATAATGGTTCTTTCAACCAGTTGACATGTTAGTGTAAACTTTGCCAAACTTGAAATGACATGCTACCGTGCGTGACTTCAGTAATAACAAATATTTTACTTTAGGGGCATATTGATGGAAATTAGAACATTGACAGTGTAGCCATTTCATTTGAGGTCGAAAACAAGATGCTAAATTGCAGTTTGAATTTGAATGCAAGGAAATGGAGGTAAAAAAAAAAAAAATTAAAAAAAAATCATGTAGCTATTTTTAAGAAGAAAATCAAAATCTACATCCATCCATCCATTCATCCATCCATCAATGGATTGATTTTTAAAGATTGATTGATTTTTGGCAAGACAGTTTTACATTTTTGAAAGAGGTCCCTTGTGCTCTTATGCTGCATTTATTTGATCAAAAGTACAATAAAAGCAGTAATATTATAAAATGCTATAATTTAAAAGAACCGTCTCCTGTTATTTTCAGTAGTTCAAAAAGAACAGCTTTATTTGAAATAAAAATCTTTTGTAACATTACAAATATCTTTACTGTTACTTTTGATAAATTTAATGTGTCCTTGCTGAATAAAAGTATTAATTTCTTTCAGAAAAGTCATAATAAATAAATAATAATTTTGTAAGTAAAACATATTTTAATAATATTTAATCATAATAATCATGTTTATAAAATAATATAATAATCATTAATAATAATAGTAATCATATTTTTAGTGCTGTCAAACGATTAATCGCATCCAAAATGAAAGTTTTTGTTTACATAATATATATGTGTGTACTGTGTATATTTATTATGTATATATAAATACGCACTCATACAGTATATATTTTGAAAATATTTACATGTATTTACATGTATATATTTATATTTATATAATTTATATTATATATAAATATATTTAATATACAAATATAACATATTTTTCTTAAATATATACATGCGTGTGTGTATTTATATATACATAATAAATATACACAGTACACACACATATATTATGTAAACAAAAACTTTTATTTTGGATACAATTAATCGCGATTAATTGTTTGACTGCACTATTTTTTTTTTTTTTTTTTTTTTAATAAATTAACTTTTGTGGATCAGAATGGAAGTACAATTTATTTGCCAGAATGCATTACCTGTGTTGAATTTCTTTGAATTACAATTTAGTAAATTACTCTTCCTGTTATTCCCATGTAAATTCCATTTTACATTGTGAGTTGTTACCAATTTAATTAAAATTCATAAATTGAAAGAGAATTTTTTTTTTCCCTGTGGCAGTCTATTATTGTGTAATATTCTATATTATATACTGTAAATTTTCCATTACAAAATGGTACATAAAAAATGTAATTTATAATAATAGCAATAATATTTTTAAATAAATAACTTGTGTGGATCAGAATGGAAGAACACTTCATTTCCCAGAATGCATTACCTGTGTTGAATTACAACTTAAATTCCTCTTCCTGTTATTCCCATGTAAATTCCGTTTTTATGTTTTGAGTTGTGACCAATTTTATTATTATTATTATTATTATTATTATTATTATTATTATTATTAATTTATAAAACAAAACAACTACAAAAGAAACTGTGGCCTCTACTGGGTCAGGCATTTTTCTAAGTGTACTAGTTGATAACAGCAACCTTCTAAAATGTCCATGTCATGCTTTGGGTAAATAAAAGTGTTTCTGAAGTGCACACACACCAGTATCAGCTCGCAGTATTTCTGAAACGTTTGATTAATGTCACCTCAGTAGAGATGTCCTTTTTGAGCGTGCAGAGGCTGTGCATAATTGCTACTTTCAATATTTAATCGTCAGTGACCTTTATGTGTGCACACTGGAGGTTCTGCCATGCTAAACGACTACACTTTGTTGTTGTTTCCAGTGCCACCATGAATTCCTGATCTCAACATCACAACAAAGGTGGTAATTAAACCACTCAGTGGGTGGAGAGGACTTTTCTACAGATATAATAGCTGCACGAGGACGTAAATGAACATTTTTGAAGTCTCTCATCATGAACCGGTTGTACTGACTGCCAGATAATTCCTTTGTTCTATTTCTGCTGCAGTTTTCCATTAACCAATCAGTGGATCCGCAGTGGCATTACAGCGAGTTATGAATACAATGATGTCCACGTTCAAAAGACGAAGGGATTGGGATTGTATTTGTGCTATTAATTGCTAAACTATTTCTTGCTATAGATATAGAAAAGGGTTGGATTATCCTGGAGAGGTTATGTTATCTATCCTGAAACTGAAGAAAAGGAGAGACTCTCACATTGACTTGCTCCATAATTGAATTTGGGCCTTTTTTATGGGGAGGAGAGTTTACATTAGAACAGGCTCAATAATGTGGATTACACCTACTATCGCTTACTTGTGTTCAAACACTTGCTTGATCCTCCATTTTCAAAATGCAGTGAAAGAAAGCACTGTTAAATAATCTTGTGTCCATCCAAGTCTGTGCTCTAATCCTCTTTTTTTAATGAGCAGCGGTCAGGGATAAGACCCGACCTTGGTGCTTTGGAATGACATTCCGCCTTTCTCTGCCTTTAAAGGAGATCACAGGGAAGGGAGAGAGAACGTTTCTTCCACTTAGTCTATGGTTTTGTGTGCGGAGAAGCTTTTAATAGCTTTTCATTTTGTGACATTTGAAAATGGTATATAATATTCAACTCTCATTCAGATTTATTCAGTAAGGACACATTACATTTATCTATTTCAAATAAATGCTGTTCTTTTGAACTTTAAAATAGATCAAAACCAAAAGCTGTTTAAAATTGTAATATTTCATAACATTACTGTTATTACTGTATTTTTTATCAAATAAATGCAGCATAAGAGCATAAGTGACCTCTTTCAAAAACTTGAAACTTAAAAAATATAGATAGATAGATAGATAGATAGATAGATAGATAGATAGATGTGAAATATTATTGTGATTTTAAATAGCTGTTTTCTATTTTAATAAATTGTAATATAATATTGTAATTAAATCCTATTTGTAATTAAATCCTGTGATGGCAAAGCAGAATTTTCAGATCCCATTACTTCAGTTTTCAGTGCCACAGTATTCTTCAGAAATATATATATATATATATATATATATATATATATATATATATATATATATATCCGTTCAATAGTAATTTAGTTTAATAATAATTTTTAGTAATAAAATAATTATTAAATAATTAATAAATAATTATAACATTATTAAAATAATTTTTATATTTGTAATTGTTTTAACAATCATGCACAAAGTGAGTTTCTATGCTCTAGCACCACTTTTGCTTTCTTATCAGTTTTGCCTATAAATCATGTAGATTTCATATACCTAAGAAAGGGACTGGTTTATGCGTTTGGTTCAGAGACTAGCATGAACTTGTATGAATGAAATAGTGCTAATAGCATTAGACTCCAAATTACAGGATTTAGTTTTTGTGTGCCAGTGTTTTCCAAGCATATAGTGAACACTGACCTTCATAAATCCCCCGCCTGGTGTGATAGCAGAGGGCATGCACAGCGGTGCCCCCAATTGCGATGCACTAAACGAAGGAAGTGCACTGCAAATTTGTCCTTTAAAATGTTTAAAGAATGTTAAAACACCTGACACAACTGACATCTCCGGGGGGCTGAGAGGTGAGGAACAGCTGCAGACAGGCTTTATGGGTGAGAAGCTTTTACTGACAGCTTTGATGGAAGGCCATCTCATTTATTGACAACATGAAAAGAAAAGTCCCCGTCATTCTAGACTCGCACAGGATTTAGTGCCTTTAGAAGCTTCTACAGCCTCTTAGCGTGTTCTTTTTCCATTTGGAAAAGTACATAGTGAAAGGTATTTTGCAATGAAAAGAAAAGCAAGGTATTTTTAGGCACTTCCTCCGTCGGTCTGTGTATGGTGGGTTGGGACGGCAGGGGACTTAAGCCGGTGTGTAAGAGAACTGACCTCAGCGGCGGTTGCAAATGCAGTCACTAGAGCATGGTGCAACTCCCAAGGCTCTAGCTGAACTTTAGCCACAAACACTCTTGATTTCTCAATCCCTGTCTCCTTGAGATACACGTAAATGAGCTGTGCTGACTTCAGTGAATTCTAGGCAGCTCCTCCTCACAAGAGTGCATGGGAATCATGCTTTTGTGACTCAGGAAGTGAGCATCAGAATGGTTTCCACAACAACCCTGCTTTGCAATGTGGAATCAAAAAGAAATAAAAAGGAACGAGAGAGAAAGAGTGACGCATTTTTGAAAAATTACAAATTAGATCTATTTAATATCTCATTTGTTTCTCCTACACAGGAATGGGTCTCCATGTTTTTATTCAGAGCAAAATACCCTTTTTATATGTTAATAATTATTACGTTTCATAATTCAATTGAACACTATATATATATATATATATATATGTGTGTGTGTGTGTGTGTGTGTGTGTGTGTGTGTGTGTGTGTGACCCTGTATTCTATTGCCCTACACCAACCCTACATCTAAACTTAGCCCTCACAGGAGACTTTTTGCATTTTTAGATTTTCAAAAAACTTCATTCTGTGTGATTTGTAAGCTTCTTTACCCGTGGGGACCTCAATTTAGGTCCCCACCGTGACACGAGTCCCCATGAGTCTGTATGTATTCAGGTTTAAGTCCCCACCTGAATAGAAAAACAGGTACACACACACACACACACATATATATATATATATATATATATATAATTTTTAAAAAAATATATATATTTCAAATAAATACTGTTCATAAAAATAATCTCATAAAAATCCTTAATAAAAAATAACCTCATAAAAAATTCCTGAACTCAAAATGTACCAGAGTTTACACACAAATATTAACCAGCACTACTGTTTTTAACATTCATAATAATAATAATAAAAAGTTTCTTGAGCACCATTTAACATATTAGAATGATTTATTAATGATTATGTGACACTGAAGTCTTGAGTAAAGGCTGCTAAATTCATCACAGGATTAAATTATATTTTAAAATATATTAAAATACTATTTCACAATATTGTTTTTACTATAATAATACGAGCAAAAGACACAAAAAATCTTAAGGATCCCAAACTTCTGAATGATAGTGTACTGTATAATTTAAGAATTTTGTAATTTTCTTTAAGAATATAGAAAGCAAAATCAGTGAAAGTATAGTGAAAAAACAGGAAAATTGGGTCTTATTTTTCCCTATCCAATAACAGTGGCCAGACTTTCCATTTTGCTCCATTTTTGCTCCATGTTGGTCCTTAATTTAGGCACAGACAGCTCAGTGTTCAGCAGTGATGCCTAACAGGCAGGTTTGTCTGATGGAGGGAGAATGATGGTGGGCACCGTGGGCACCGTGGGCCCCTCGCTCTCCTCGGTGACCAAAAAAGGGCAGTCTGCAGACTCAGTGCTTATGGAGGAGACAGGGGCACAGAGTTGGCACAGCTCAGGCTTAGCAGAGCCTCCGGTCTCATTCATAACAAATCTGTCCATCAGAAGCCGATGTCATGCTTATTATGTTCTGGTCAGAGACAAGACATGCTATGTTAGGACTGCAGTGACTACTAAATCTATATTAGCTGTGCACAGAGGAACTTAAAGGCATACATTTTCAGTGACATTTCTGTAATGCATAAAATGATGAGCAATTGTTAATGAAATGGAAGCTCACCCTGTGCATCTTATTGATCTGTGCATATATAATTACATTATTGCTTTTCTTAAATTAAAGTTTGTATTTTTTAATCAAAATATCATAAATCGATCTTCTGGTGAAACAACAGAGTGAATTTTATTTTATTTTATTTTATATGTCAGCGTTTCTAAAAAAAAAAAAAAAATAATGAGGTGATATAAAGTCTGGTTGTTTTAAAATTGTGTTGCAGTATAATGAAATTAGTAGTTTAGTGCTAGTTTATGCTTAACATATTGCTTTCAGCAACCCATCATCAAAGAAAAAAAGGGGGAAATATAATTTTAAACTGTTTTTCAAAGCAGTGGGTAGTGCCTGCTCTTTAAAGGGGGTTCAGGAAAAAGCATTAGACCGTGACCTAGAAAGGAGGACCTTGAGAAAACACTGGTGTTAACGAAACCCCTGCTCAGCAATCTTAACCTTCAGTTGTAGATTAACTGGGAGGTTTTCCTTGAACTCTTTGAAGTGGGTTTATTCAGCTGAAATGCAATCTCGCCTCCAATACCTGAACTGTGGGCCGGATCTAGAACAGTGGTAGGCCTACCGTATGTTGGTTGAACATGACTTATCATATTGCATTTAAAATGTGTGTATGTGCATAAAAGTCAAAGCTTGAGGTGGTCTTTCTGTAGGAAAGATGTGTTGTGCATGAGATTGCCTCTAAAAATGCTCTTTGAAGGTTCCTTGCAGATAAGGCCGAGTGAATGAACATGTTGTATTTTCTTTGTTTTTTCAATCTGACAGACACACTATTGAATGTTTAACTGAAGAAACTTTCTATAGGATACGAACTTGCCACCTAATCTCTCCCACAAGCAAAACAACTCCTATACAGCCCTCCAAGGAAACTATTGAGTTCATTTTGTGCAACCAAAGGTCTTTTCGATTTGCACTGAGGAGAATGTGATCAGTTTTGAGTTGCTACTTCGACATAGTTATTGTATTTTGTCAATGGGAGGAACAAAGCCTCTAGAGACAGAATGACATTTCACCTCACGTCTTTCCTCAACAGTGAAATGAATCCTGTTTATTCACTGTGTCACAGGCTTCGGTGAAGTCCAAAAATCTTTGTATTCTGCGAATCTCGAATTCTCTTTCATCAAAAGCGTGTTGACGCAGCCAATTATTCTGCAAAATGTCGGACTTTGAAGATGAGCCAGGTACTTCAGCTCAGATCTAAATCTTCTGTTATTCTCGGTTAATTTCTTCGATCTGACAGGGTTTCATCAAACTCATTTTCTTGCAGTTTGGAGATGTTTTCTCTGCCGGTGCTTGTTATGGTTCATAAAAGCAGCTCTCACAAATGCTTCAAATGAAACTCTATCATTGGAAAATGTCTTCTTGTTTTCTTGATCCATATTTGTCAAGGTTAGAATGTGAAATATTAGAGACGACACACTTTTAAAGGGTATTTGTTGAATTATTTTACTTTTCTTTTGTGAATCTTCCTCATTGACCGTGCTAGATGTTTGGATTTATTTTATTTATTTATTTTTTTTAGAATTATAGGTGTTAAAATACTTAAAACAGGTGCTACTATTCAGCTTTACACACACGCACATTCATGTGAACTATAAAACACCTGGACGTGTGCGTCTCGCCCTTTGCATGAAAGGGAAATGGGGATCGTTTAACGTGACGGGTTTGCAGAGCGTGACAAGTGGACAGTAGAGGAAGGAGAGGAGAACTGCGGGGTGGGTACGGCCTGTGTAGTGCTGCCAAAAGCAAACAAACCGCAGTCCACTGATAGCTCAGTACAAAGAAGCCAGAACAGAACAGACCTATAGATTGAAGTCTCTCTCTTTCTCTTGCCCACTTCCTCTCTATCTCTTACTCTCTCTTAACATGCCAGCTGGACTGGACCGGACAAACGATATATGCCAAATGCTGATTGGACAAATCCGTCATACAGATCAAGCTTTCTCTTTGTTATACAAAGATTTTTTTGTGTGTGTGTGTGTTTATGTATGTGTGCAAAACTTGCCATTTTCTGTTGAAACAGGAAGGATGTTGGACATAACATATATCAACAGATAAACGTTATCTAACATAAAATTAACTATGAAAAGAAAAGAATGAAAAGTAGCTAGTTTTAAATGCATCATATCAGTGTATTCCCCTCTTTAAAATAGTAATTTTCTCAGTTGTATTCTGGAATTAAACTCTTTACTTACAATTGCAATGTCATTTTTTTTTTGCATAATCTATTGAATTAATGTTAAATACATTAATTATTGTTTTAGTTGTTATTTAGTATATTTATTTTTTTTTATTGAAACTATTGAAACAGTATTTAATCACTATTTAATATATACACACACACACACACACACACACACACACACATATATATATTCCAATTTTTATTTTGTTAAACCCCATCCTGTATTTACATAATTGTATCTGAATTCCAACTATTTAATTTAGTATAGATGGACTAGACGTATTGCATTTTTCCAGTATTTGCATCCCTACATGGGAAAGAAAGCCATGTTTGTGTGTGTGTTTGATGTCTGTGTGTGTGGCTGTCTGTGTGTGCAGATTGTAACTGGTAGGGATGCCCTCCAGGAGCGAGCCCTCACTTTGAATCCCACTTCAAACGCTGATGATAAAACAGACGAACACAGATAGAAAGCAGACAATCCTTTTTTATTTTAATTAGAAAAGAAGCAATTAGACCTGCGCTTCCCCTCGCCGCTGCATCAGAGATTTTGACTGATATCACACTGTTCTTGTTGAGATGAATAAGGTACCCCGTATGAATTGGAGGAGTCAGCTCCATTAAACCTCAGTGGGCCATATTAAAGCTTTTACTTCAAAGAGAAATCTTTTGCATACTTCTAACAAAAATGGATTGAGTTAAGTCTTAACTTTTGCTCGTGTGTACCTGGATTGATACAATCAGTACACAGCAAACCACTCTATCCAAATCATCACTGCACCTTTGATATTAATCTTTACCTGATTGTATGTTCAATATGTTTTTTCTGTTTGCTCTGTAGGGGGCAACAAGCTGAAAAACCAAAATTTCAGACTAAACTGGGCTTGGATCTCCCTGGAGAAAGAGTACTACCAGGTGGATGAGGAGAGCAAGTTTCTGGAGGTGGTCTTGAGACGCAGAGGTTACCTTGGCGAGACTTCATTTGTTAGTAAGTGATGTTAAGAGAGTACTTAATTTCCCATCATTCACTACTGATAAAATTTTATCAAGCCTCTCTGTAGTGGTAAATAACTGACTTCTAATTTACTGATTGGAGTCTCTTTATAGCATCGCTATTTTAGGCTCTTTGTCAAGTGTGTGTGCATGTGTGTGTGTGTGTGTGTGCTTTTATATAAAAAAACAGATAGATAGATAGATAAAATAGAATTAGAATAGAGAGTGCTAGAGTTAGAGGGTCAAATAAAGATGGAAGAGATGTGTTTTTAGCCGTTTCTTGAAGATGGCTAAGGATTCAGCTGCTTGGATTGAGTTGGGCAGGTCATTCCACCAGGAGAGAACAGTTAATGAAAAAGTCAGTGAAAGTGATTTTGTGCCTCTTTGGGATGGCACAATAATGCGTCGTTCACTTGCAGAACGCAAGCTTCTAGAGGGCACATAGGTCTGAAGTACTGAATTTAGGTAAAGGGGTGCAGAGCCAGAGGTGGTTTTGTAGGCAAACATTAATGCCTTGAATTTTAATGCGAGCAGCTATTGGTAGCCAGTGCAAATTGATGAACAGAGGTGTGACGTGATTATTTTGGATTAATTGTAGAGGTTTGATGGAATTGGCTGGAAGGCCTGCCAAGAGAGCATTGCAATAGTCAAGTCTGGACAGATCAAGAGCTTGAACAAGGAGTTGTGTTGCATATTCCGAAAGAAAGGGCCTGATCTTCCTAATATTGTATGAAGCAAATATGCAGGACCGGGCAGTTTTAGCAATGTGATCTAAGAAATTCAGCTTATCAATCAATCACATCTCCAAGGTTTCTGGCTGTGTTTGAAGGAGTTATGGTTGATGAGCCTAACTGGAAGGTGAAATTGTGATGAAGTGATGGGTTTGCTGAAACTACAAGCAGTTCTGTCTTTGGTAGGTTGAGTTGAAGGTGATGGTCCTTCATCCAGAAAGAAATGTCTGTTAGACATGCTGAGAGGCGAGTAGCTATCGTCGGATCATCAGGATGGAATGAGAGGTAGAGTTGGGTGTCGTCAGCATAGCAGTGGTATGAAAAGCCATGTTTCTGAATGACAGTACTTAGTGATGCCATGTAGACAGAGAAGTGGTCCAAGAACTGAGCCCTGAGGCACCCCAGTAGCTAGATGTTGCGGCTTGGATACCTCACCTCTCCAAGATACCTTGAAGGACCTATCTGAGAGGTAAGACTCAAACCACTGGAGTGTGGTTCCTGAGATGCCCTTTCTCAATAGGGTTGACAGGAGGATCTGGTGGTTGACCATATCAAAAGCAGCGGACAGATCCAGCAAGATAAGTAATGAAGACTTGGAAGCCGCTCTTGCAAGTCTTAGGGCTTCAACAACTGAGAGCAAGGCAGTTTCAGTCAAATGTCCACTTCTGAAGCCAGATTGTGAAGTTAGAAACGTAATTTAAGTTAGTTTTAAAAGTGATTTAGTTTGCTTGGAAAACAGGAAAACAGAAATTCTGAGCA
Organism: Spinibarbus caldwelli; assembly: GCA_039654775.1. Taxonomy (NCBI): domain Eukaryota; kingdom Metazoa; phylum Chordata; class Actinopteri; order Cypriniformes; family Cyprinidae; genus Spinibarbus; species Spinibarbus caldwelli. The sequence goes on from CM077252.1 coordinate 9,543,787, forward strand.
CCGAACCGATTACGTCAGAGGAAACAGTTTATGGAAAGTTACGAAGAGCATCAGAAACAGCTGAAATAGGCAGAAGAATGGTGAACTTGTGATTGAGCATCATGAATCGGAAAGTATGTCAATGATTAGTCAACTCGGGATGCTAATGGTAGGATGAAAGTGCTTTTAAACAAGTTTTAATGCCATTTTATGTGGTAACAAGATTATTTGAAATGTAAGATATGCTTGCTAACTTTGTTAAAGATGTCTTCCATATAATCGAAGCGGAGTAGAATCCACTTTCTTAAGAACAGAAAAGCAGCTTGGAAGAGTTCCTGAATGGAAAAAAAAACTACACTGCTCAAGTTCATGAAATGGTCAAGAGAGGTGCCGCAGTAAAACTTACAAAAGAAATGCTTGACAAGTGGACAGGTCCAGTCTGGTACATAAGTCAGTAGCACCAAACCCACATTCAGTCACTACGCCTGTTCGTCTTGTGTGGAATAGCAGCCAGAAATTTAAAGGGCTGAGTATGAACAACCTCCTGTTGAAGGGACCTGATGTGTTGAATCCTATTAGAGCCGTTCTCCTCAGATTAGGAGACATCAGAAAGATGTATAATTCGGCATGGCTAGAACGGGAATTGCACCTCCACAGGTTTCTTTGGAGGGATACATCAGAGGAAGAAATATAGGAGTACGCCATAACCAGAGTTAGCATTGGAGATTGTCCGGCGGGTTGTATTGCACAGCTGGCAATGCGAGAGACAGCTGGTCTCGCAGCTTTTGCTCACCTGAAAGAGGAGTGAAGAGTCCTAGAAGAGGACAGCTATGTGGACGATATCCTTACATCTCATAATGATCAGAAGAGGCTGGTTGGGATAGCGAAGGGCCTTGAAGGAATCCTGGAAGCTGGGGTTTCTCCCTGAAAGCATGGGTCTGGTCTGGTCAAAGTGGGAGGTCTGGATCTGAAAAGACAAGCCAAGAAGCGTCAAGTCCAATTCCTGAGAAAATTGTTGTGCTTCCTAACCAGCTAGGTGAAGAGGACGATAAAGCCCTTGGAATTGGATACCCAGCAGAGGAGGATATGTTGTATATCATGACATCTGTCAATTTTTCCAAAAGGAAAAAAAAGCTGAGGACGGAGCAGGATCTCCTTGAAGAGGAGGTGAGGCTGAAGACCCCAAATCCATTGACCAGGAGGCACTTATTAAGTCAGATGGCAGGACTTTACGACCCACTTGGTCTCGTCACACCAGCTAAACAGAAGGGTGCGATTCTCGTCAGAAAAGCATTCCAGGAAGCTGGTAGTGGATGTCTAGTAAGACACACGTGGGACACAGCGCTTTCAGAAGGGACTTGGGGAGAAGCTATTAATTTGTTTGAGGAGTATGTGTGACTCCAGGAAGTCAAGTTCCACAGAAGTCTCACACCGGCAAATTGGAGAAGAAAGCCATGGGGAGTCACGTTCTCAGATGGGAGTGACAAGACCTACGATGCAATATTATATCTTCGGTGGCATACAAGCCAAGGAGTAGATGTTCGGTTAGTGGAGTCTAAAGCTAAACTGACACCATTAGAACTGAAGGGGGATCCAGTAAAGGCCGAAGTCTGCGGTGCAGTCTTTGCAACACATCTTAGGAAATACTTTGAAAACCATGGACGAATCGAAGTAGAGAAATGGTTCAATTTTGTAGATAGTCAGACGGTGCTGGGTGCTATCCAGCGTAATAGCAATGGTTATCAAACATTGTTTGCGAATAGGATCGGAGAGATTCAGAAGACAAGAGTGATTGGTGACTGGTGGTGGATTCCAGGGAATCTGAACATCGCAGATATCATCACATGAGGGGCAAGCCCTAAAGATCTTGACAAAGACTCCATGTGGCAGAATGGGCCAGAATTCCTTAAAAAGTCAGTGAACTAATGGCCAAAGAGATCAGCAGCTGAAATCGCTGATGATGCTAGAGAAAGAATCAACAAACTCCAAAGGAAAGTCTTCTCAGCGGCAGTGACTAGAGCTCAGATGGAGAAAAGCACTGAGGAGAAGAAAGTGTCAATACCTGAGGGATCGGTTCGACTGGAAATGCTGAGCAGACTAATCATTGAAAGATTAGTGGACGTTGGAAAATTCAGTAGTCTATCAAGGTTGACAAGAGTCATTGGCTGGGTTTGGCGCAGTGTGAGGAAATGGTTGAAGTTAAGAAATAAAAGCTCAGCGTGCAGGAAGCAAGATCCAGCTGTTATCAGTGAACATGTGCTGACAGTGAAAGAAAGGGAGGACGCTTTAAAGGCACTCTTTTTGGCAGCTCAAAAGAGTGCAACATTTCCTGAGACCACACTCTGTAGACTGGTTGTATTTAAAGAAGAAAATACCGGACTTCTTGTGTGCAGTGGAAGGTATAAAGCCTTTGGGAAAGAGAAATTCACAGTTCCACTGTTACCCATGGAAGCGTGAATATCATTGCTACTGGCTCATGAGGACCATAGTGCAAATTATGAGGATATTGCTGGGACTCTTCTGAGGATGAGAAGAGTAGCGTGGGTGGAAAAGGGTCGGAGACTGGCCAAAAGAGTGGTGGAAAGTTGCATCATATGCAGGAAAGCAAGAGCAAAGAAGTGCAAGCAGATTATGAGTGATCTTCTACCTGAAAGGATTGGACCAGTTGCACCCTTTGAGTTTGTGACAGTAGATCTGTTTGGTCCTTATGAGGTGAAGGATGAAGTGAAAAAGAGGATACGACTGAAGGTCTGGGGGATTGTGTATTGCTGTATGGCTTCAAGGGCTATTCACGCAGATATTGTGAGCGATCAATCCACTGAGGGTTTTTTGTTGTCTTACAAGAGGTTCACTGCTTTAAGGGGACATCCCAAGAAAGTGTGGTCAGATCTTGGCTCAAACTTTGTGGGAGTGAAGTCAGCATTGAAAGATCTCTATGAGTTTCTGGAAAGAGTAGAGAAACCAAAGCTTGAAGAGGAAGGCGTGAAACATGGAACAGAGTGGTCTTGGAAGTTTCACCCAGTGAACTCACCCCATAGAAATGGGGCAGCTGAAGCTGCCGTTCGTGTTGTGAAAAGAGCTCTTCTTGACTTGGGGGGTAAAGGCATCTTCACCTGGGGAGAATTACAGACTTTTCTGTACATGGCAGCAAACTTGGCGAATGAAAGGCCCATAGATGCACAAACGTACATTACACCGAAGTCTCTTTTGTTGGGAAGGGCAAGTCCAAGTCCAAGAGGAGATATAGGTGACTTTGATTTTGCAGGATACCCGTACAAGAGATTGAGAGTCATCCAAGGAGAAATTAGCAAATTCTGGGGGAAGTGGAGCCAGCTAGCAGGGCCAAACCTGTTCATACGGAGTAAGTGGCAAACAAAAGATTGGAATGTTGCCGTGAGAGATATTGTCTGGGTCGCAGACCAAAATGCCCTGAGGAGTCAATACAAATTGGGAAAACTTATCAAAGCAAATGCTGATTCTAAAGGTATTGTAAGAGATGTTGACGTCAGAGTTTTTTCAAGTCATCCAGTCTTTTGCTCTGGTCCCGAGAAGGCAAACACAAGAAAAAAAAAATTGTTCTTCACAGGGATGTCCGCCGGTTAGTTGTGTTGATTCCAGTGGAGGAACAGTCCAATCAGAAAGTGTGACATCTTGGATTTAAGAACCAAGGATGTCAAGTGGGAGGTATGAAGTTAGAAACGTAATTTAAGTTAGTTTTAAAAGTGATTTAGTTTGCTTGGAAAAGAAAACCGAAATTCTGAGAGCCGAACCGATTACGTCAGAGGAAACAGTTTACGGAAAGTTACGAAGAGCATCGTAAACAGCTGAAGTAGGTGGAAGAATGGTGAACTTGTGATTGGTGCACGCTAAAAACGAGCACGTACAGAGAGCGGTAAAAAGCACTTGTCTTAAAAGATTAACAGCACGGTGAGTGTCCACATTGGATGATGTGTGTTCTGAGAAAGGATTACCGTGACTAAAGTGTTACGAGAGAACGAGGACATCATGAATCGGAAAGCATGTCAATGATTTGTCAACTTGGGACGCTAATGGTAGGATGAAAGTGCTTTTAAACAAGTTTTAATGCCATTTTATGTGGTAACGAGATTATTTGAAATGTAAGATATGCTTGCTAACTTTGTTAAAGATGTGTTTGCTAACGCCATTATCTATGATGGTGGTGTATTAGAGCGTATACAGTTAAATTCAATTATGTGCTATTGAGTGTATTTAAAATGAAATGCGTATATTGTGTATATTTGTGTAGTGTGACAGCAGCCATCCCCAACTCCTCCTTTCGCCACAGTCAGCACTTGGCTTCTGATATTCCTGTTGAATCAGACTCCCTAATCTTGAGTAATGTGTTACACTAAATGTAATTAAGTACATTAATGATCTGCTTGATTCTGTTCTGTTAACCCTTGGGGGTTATTATTATTGCTGCTCTCCCTGCTCATTCATGACAGGCTGCATGGATGGGCAGGGAGTTTTTACCCAGAACAGAACCATACCGCCAAACCAAACTGTATTCTAAGTGTCTATCATTTGACGATAGTGGTCCTGACAGAATTAGTATTTTTATTCAGCAAGGATGCATTAAATTGATAAAAAGTGACAGTAAAGATTTTTATATTGTTACAAAAAAAATGTACATTTCAGATAAATGCTGTTCATTTGAACTATTCAAAGAATCACAAAAAAGTATCACATTTACCACAAAAATATTAAGCAGTACAACTTTAATATTTAATTATAATAATATTTCACTGTTCAAAATGTGTACTGTTTTAATTGTGTTTTTTAAAATCAATTCAAGTCTTACTGACCCCAGTAGTTTTTGAATGGTACAGGTATTACCATGCTTGACAGATATGTGGTTGACACATATCTATGAACCATGGTAAAAATATCTGTATTACCAAAAAAAAATAAAATAAAACAAAACATTTGTTGACAGATATATGTATCTCAAATTCAAGAAGCAAAATTTCATGAATTTGAGATAGTTTGAGCTTGTGTCTCAAAAATGCCTCAAGTCTTTAAAACATACATTAACAGAAAAAAAAAGAAGAAAAAAAAGAAGTCATCTTTAAAATATTTCATAACTTTTTCAAACAAAATCTAATGATAGAGAGTGCATCTCAGTAGTGTCAGTAGTGCGTCTCTTTAATCACAACAAACGAAGGTACAAATACACAGGAACTCTGGGATGACATTTAACACCAGACAGGAAACAAGGGGCAGAACACACTATAAATAGACAGAACTAACGAGGGGAAAACGAGACACAACTGGAACCAAATCAAACATGGCTGGGACTAATGAAACTAATGGAACAAAATGGGGACTGGAACAGGAAACACCAAATAAGGACATGAAAACACTGGGAGCACGTGGAAACACAAGGCATGGGGACACAAGTCTGACAGTTACTCCCCCCTCCCTGAAGGCCACGCGCTTCATAACTTCTACCGGGGATGGGGATGGGCGCTCTGGAGGCCTCTAGGGATGGACTTCCATGGGACTGGAGGCCTCCAGGGCAACCCATGGCGAAGCAGGCAGCTCAGGGAGGCCATGACGGTGCAGGGAGCTCGGGAGGCCATGGCGGTGGAGGGAGCTCGGGAGGCCATGGCGGATCAGGAGACCCGGGAGGCCATGGCGGATCAGGAGACTCGGGAGACCATGGCGGATCAGGAGACTCGGGAGACCATGGCGGATCAGGAGACTCGGGAGGCCATGGCAAATCAGGGGACTCAGGAGGCCATGGTAAATCAGGAGACCCGGGATACCATGGCGGATCAGGAGACTCGGGAGGCCATGGCGGATCAGGAGACTCAGGAGGCCATGGCAGATCAGGGGACCCAGGAAGCCATGGCGGATCAGCCTCCGCGGCCCTAGCCTCGTCACTCGGCCCGGCCACTACAGCAGGGACCCCATAGCCCCCCCCCAAAAAAATTTCTTGGGGAAAATCACAGTCTCAGAGGCCCTCCGTGGGCCAAATGTGGGACCTGTAGTTAGGGGGCTGGATGCGGGAACAGGATGGCACGCTGGAGGAACGGATACTGGAGCCCTCCCTGGGCTTAACTGGGGACCAGGAGCCCTCCCTGGGCTTAACTGGGTACCAGGAGCCCTCCCTGGGATTAACTGGATACCAGGAGCCCTCCCTGGGATTAACTGGGTACCAGGAGCCCTCCCTGGGATTAACTGGGAACCAGGAGCCCTTCCTGGGCTTAACTGGGGACCAGGAGCCTATCCTGGGTTTAACTTGGGAACAGGAGCCCTCCGTGGGCTAAACTCAGGAACAGGAGCCCATCCTGGGCCTAACTCGAGAACAGGAGCCCATCCTGGGCCTAACTCGAGAACAGGAGCCCATCCTGGGCCTAACTCGAGAACAGGAGCCCATCCTGGGCCTAACTCGGGAACAGGAGCCCATCCTGGGCCTAACTCGGGAACAGGAGCCCATCCTGGGCTTAACTTGGGAACTGGAGCCCTCACTGATCTTAACTCGGGAACTGGGAAGCACTTACGAGGAGCTGGCACTGGAGGGCGCTCTGGAGGAGCAGGCACAGCAGGGCCCTTTCAAGGAGCTGGCACTGGAGGGCGCTTTTGAGGAGCAGGCACAGTCAAGCGCTTTCGAGGAGCTGGCACTGGAGGGTGCTCTGGGGCTGGAGCCGACACTGGTGCGAGGTCAGGCCTGGTGGAAGCCGCAACTGGCGGGCTTGACTTCGGAACATCGGCTGGCTTACCACAGGAACTGCCGGCGGGCTTGTCTTTCGAGCGGCCGGCCATCTTGACTTGTGAGCGGCTGGCCTTTCTGGGCTGAGGACCAGGGTGGAGCTTTGGAGGAGACAGGGATATTTGGGATTGGGCAAGCGGTAGGAGCCGTTGGAGAGGTATGCAGAGGTTCTCGGCGTGGGGTGAGCTGGGGAGACGCAGCGCGTTCCAGTGCGTTCTAGCGTCCCTTACTACTTCCACTTCGAAGTCGGAACCATTTAGGAAGAGGACGCGGTTAATCAGCTCGATCAGAGGAAAATCAGAGACAGGAAGATCGCAGCGGATCATCTCGTCATCTAACCCCAGCAGGAAGCATGCTCCTAGAGCGACATCATGCCAGCTCACCCGGTTAGAGAGCTCAAGAAAATCCTCCACATATCTCTCTTACCTCAGACCGCCCTACCGCAAACCCCACAACGCGTCCTCAGTGGCAGTCATCTTATAGGGTCTGCTGTTCTGTCACGATCTCTCTCGAGCACGGGAATGAAGGAGCGACGAGAAGAATAGTAAACGTGAAAGGAGACTTTAATCAAAACAAACGAAGGTACAAACATGACATTTAACAACGGACAGGAAACAAGGGGCAAAACACACTATAAATAGACAGAACTAACGAGGGGAAAATGAGACACACCTGGAACCAAATCAAACACTCCTGGGACTAATGAAACTATTGGAACAAAATGGGGACAGGAACAGGAAACACCAAATAAGGACATGAAAACACTGGGAGCACGTTGAGACACATGACACGGACACCAGGAGGGATCTCTAAATTCTTATGGATTTTAGGGAGCATATAAAATGAAGCCAACTTTAACTTTTAACTTGTCTATTTTTGTAGACAAGGCAAGTGACAACCCTTTTGACAAGACATTTATCTCATTTACTGTAAGATGTTCACCTGAAATGTTAATCACAGTTTCAGTCTGTTCCTGCTCCTTGTGTATGGACGGTCCAAACTTTTTTCTCCCTCTTCTACTGGGTTTCTTACTCCTCTTCTCTCTCTTCTGCTCCACTCTCTGTGAATTTCTTTTCTGAGGGGCTAAAAAGTACTGGACGAGGCCTCCTTGCCATCAAGGTGCTCCTCATCTTCACTACTAGTGATGCTGAAGGAAACTTTTCTTGGGTTCTTTCGAGATGAGTTAACATTTTGACGATTCTGCAACTGCCATAGATAGATCTTGCCTTCTTTGTAGTCTTTCTCATGCCTTTAGAATTTCTTTAATTTGACTTGTTTTAAATTTTCCTTGAATGTTTCCATTTCCACTTCAATCTTTCCTTCCAATTCTTTTATTTTGGCCTCCTCACTACATGACTTAATTGACTGTGTCACTTCATCAATCTGCACTTGAACATCTTGTAAATATATTTTTGATTCCACAATTAAAAGCAACATGATGTAAAAAGAAACTTTTGTTCAAAATAGCTTCCCATTTATTTTTAAAATCAGTTCTATCTCGTCCTCCATATGCTGGGAACTTTTTAATACGTAGTCCTCTAGGGATCAATCCCTTCCTCCAATAATCAGAAAGTGTTGTCGCATTCAACTCCAATTTACATTCCTTTCTTTGAGATATTTCAGGTCAGAGAACATTTTACTCACATCCTCTGTAGATGACATGATCCCTCCATTGTCCTTAAAGATAGAAGAGGTGGTGATAATCCTTTGTCCATCTTCATTTGAGTATGAAAAACAAGTTGTAAATTGATTAAACTCCATTGTCAATATAGTGAATGTTTCCCCTCACAACCTTGGACAAGTCGTGGACAAATGGTCAACTCTTATGCCAATAGTCTTCAAACAAAATCCAATGATAGAGAGTGTGTCTCAGGGTTCTGGTGCTGTAGGGTCAAGGTGCTCTCTGGTCTAGGGTTTATCACAGTCCATAAAAAAATACTTCAGAATGATCATGGTACTCTTGTGAATTAAAAAGCCTTTATTATCAAATGGCTACATCCAAAAAGTCTAAAAACTCTCCATCGCATTTTGGCACATACCTTCTTCAGGGAGAGCAAACAAGCAGCTTAGCACAGGTGACAGCAGTGCCATTCATTAAGTCATCTGATCATGGTCATGTGACCAACAACTCTCTAATAGCTTTACACATTTACAAAGACAACAGTTTTCACACTCAAAAAATACAGCATATTTTCATACTCAAGAATACAACTTCAAAAGAGAGAAAGAAAAGAAAAAAAAATTATAAAAAATTAGTAAAATCCAAGTCCTCATTTAATCCTGTATACATATTTGCCTTTAATCTGTAAATCCAAAATGTCTCTCTTTGATTAAGTTTAAGTTCTCTATTGCCTTTCCTAATAGTAATGTTTATATAATCAATACCTTGTATTCTAAGGATCGAAGGATTACTATTATGCATTAATTTAAAATGTTTTGCCTGTTCTTCATTACCCCTCCTAATGGCATATTTGTGTTCAGCCAATCGGTCCAGTAATCGTATTTTTGTTCTTCCAACATAAAACACCTTACATTGAGGACATTCTCGTCTATAAATAACATGGGTAGTTTGACAATTAATAAAATGTCTAATAGAGTAAACCTTATTTGCATTTTCATCTAAGAATGTTTTACCTTATACCACATTATCACAATGGTTGCAGTGATGACATTTAAAACAACCCTTAGGTTTATTCCCAAACCATGCAAACCAAGAACTTACCCGGTTAGGTGGTAAATAACTATGTACTAATTTGTCCCCTAAGGTTGTGCATTTTCTAAAACTAATCATTGGAGGATCTGAGGATCTTATTTTTCTTTGTAACAAATTGTCTCTTGTCATATTTCATAACTTTTTGTTGTAAACCTAAAATAGTTTAGGATCTAAGTTTAGTACTGGTATATATGGTATATATGGACAACGTTCTATGTATTTTTATTTGCTCTCTGAAAAATTGCTCTCATCAAGGAAAAAACACCCCTGAAAGTCAAATCCAATGTGAAATGTTACTCCTTAAAGGGGTCATCGGATGCCTATTTTCCACAAGTTGATATTATTCTTTAGGCTCTTAATGAAAAGTCTATAGCTGACCTAACCTCTCTTCTGTGGGGTGACGAGCCATCCTCTTTACTTTAGCCACATTTAGCTGCATTTAGCCGCGAAACTTGCTAACTATAGCACATTATTAGGAAAGGCGATTTGCAAAGATTCATTAAAAAACCCATATACTCACTTCATCTGTAGGTGAAGCTGGATCATGAATGATTTGCTCGAACATAGACAAATGTTGGTAGATCGGAGGGCACATTCAAAAATGAAAGTAACATTAATCCTCTGCGTCTTCAGTGGCTCAGATATCGGGAGTAAATGACGACTGCTATGTTCATTATTATATCCAACAACAAAACACCTCAATCGCTTAGGAGGCATTCTTGTCTAGGTCCCTGCTCCAGAGTCGAAACAATGGCGGCCGGACTGTTCACAGCTCACTCAGGGCAGGTAAGACGGCAGTGTCAATCAACTGTCGTGGGAGCGGCTTTGGTCTGTGTGACATCACATAGCCAAGAGGCTGAGAATGGCCTGATTTGAAAAAGGGGATATTATTTATAGCTATTAAAAAATACCACTGGGTGGATTTTTATCATTATAGGGTGGTTGTGTACATACACTGCCAACACACCTTTATGCTCAAACAACATGTAAAAGTGAGTTTTGCATCCAATGACCCCTTTAATAGAAAATTTCAGCTTCTGGAATGAATGTTTATCAGATTTTAAGCTAAATCAGATCCAGTAGCCCAACAGGTAGAGCATGACCCTATAGCGGTAGAGCATGACATATAGCGGACCCTATATAACGCCAGAGTCATGGGTTTGACTCCCAGAGAGCATCAGCAGTTCAAACATCCCCAAGAGCAAGTTTTCCATTTGCATGAGCTACAACCTAGCGTGGAAAACACTGTAAAAATGAGGGTTGAACTGTCAGGATCACACTGACAGCCCTCCACAAGCTCTGATGAAACATGAATATTCCATTCACATGCTGAGCTTGACCACCATTCCACATCTCACCTTGGTTCCGGTCCAGGGCCTCTCGATAAGACGAGCTGCTGGCCTGCTGTTCATGCCACTCGCTGGGTCTGGATCAGAGACCTTCCTGTATTGAAGTGGGGAGATGAGGAAGTCTTTGAAATGATGATTTTTACTCAATTATTATTTTGATTTTTCACTCTCTCTCTCAGTCTCTCTTCAAGGACTGATGTTCTCCGAATAATTGCTTTTTATACAGACACGTGATCTGACATGACAGGACCCCTCCTTTTTTGTGATGTACCTTAATATCAAAGCGCTGCTTTCTAAATTTGCTTCAAGGAAGCCAGTTTTTTTTCTTTGGCAATCCAATTTCTCCTCCTTTGCCAAAGCTCTTCACTCTGTTTCCTCCCAATCTGGTCTTTCCTCTGGCAGTTTTCCCCAAAAATGATTCTTCCGTCTGAGTTATTTATTTTTTGTGGGATATATAAATATCTCATATATTGGTGACCTTTGAGATTTCTGTGGTGGGAAGATAGTGTTGTCCGCTAGCTAATAATGCCCACTTGGCACACCTGCCATGAAGCTGCTGGCACCGTACAAACCTTTGTCGACCCAAGTGGACTGAGATCCACCAGTGGGACTGCCAGGCTAGGATGAGCATCTGATCTTCTGAGGGATGTGGAAGGACTAGACTTTATAGTCTTTCTTGACTTTATTCTCTTTCCAAAGAACAGCACACCGCACTCTTTGAAGCTTTTATTACAGAATGGTTGCGTCACGCATACTGCAACATCTCTACATTGGCTGTTAACAGAGCTCTTCTGTGATTTATAGAAACACAGACGAGGTGATATAAACAGGAGTTTTCTCAATCCCTTGACAGTGGTCTTCATTTGCTAGCACATTTACTTGTATATAGCAGTGAAAAGACATTAACAATGGTTTTGTCAATGTACATCTGTATAACATATGTTCTTTTCACACCAATGCACTAGAACAGATATATTTATTTATTTTTTCATTCATTATACTTATTTATTTATTTATTTATTTTGTGTTTATGTGGAGGTATTCATTTGCTGAAATTTCCAGCAGTTTGTTTATTTGTATAGTTCCAATACAAAATATTTTATTTTATTATTTAGTATAATTTTTTTAGATATATTTTATAGTTCCAGTATGAAAACAATCATGGCTAAAAGACATCTCAGGAAATTTGCATGAATTGTAAACATTTAATTCATAAACAAATGTCATAAATATAACTACACATAATTACTCTGTTAACACACACACACACGCATATATATATATGTATATGTATATACATACATACAGCTCTGTCTTCCTGTATAAAAGTATTTAATTTGCTTACATTTCTGTGCTTTATTTAACATTTATTTACTCTTTCATTCTTAAGGTATTGGTACCAAAGATGGTACGGCTGAAAAGGACAAAGATTTCCGAGTGAAAGCCCAGAAACAAGTCCAGTTTAACCCGGGTCAGACCACTGCTACCTGGAAAGTGCGCATCTTGTCAGACAGCCTGTACGAGCAGTCCGAGACCTTCCAGATTGTCCTGTCAGAGCCTATCATGGGAGCATTGGAGTTCCCAGAGACTGCAACCGTGGAAATTGTTGACCCTGGAGATGGTGAGCTCACAAAAAAAATCAAAACATGGGTTCCAGGTGCGGGGAATGGGTTAGGGGAGCAACAAAGATCAGTATGTGCATTCAAAAGGCAGCCTTATTCAGACAAACGTTCAGACTTCAATCAATCATTAGAAATGTTGCTTTAACATGAAATATATTTAGTCTAACATAAAGTCAAAGATAAAGTACCCCATACTTGGAATTTGTCCTCTGCATTTAACCCATCCAAGTGCACAGTAGTGAAAACACACACACACACACACACACACACACACACACACATAGAGGGAGCCCAGACTTGAGACTCGAACCTGCAACCTTCGGATTACAAGTCCAAGGATGCTGATATTGTTCAAAAGTTTGAGATTGGCAAGATTTTTACATGTTTTTTAAAGAAGTCACATAAGTTCACCAAGGCTGCAATTATATGATTAAATTACAGTAAAAACAGTAATTTTGTGAAATATTACAATGAAAAAATAACTGTTTTATTGTAAAATATTTTAAAATGAAAAAGAACTTATTTCTTTAAAAAAAAAAAAAAAAAAAGCTTACACAGTAGTGTAAATATTTGTGGTATGGAAGCCCATTTCTGCCACTAAATAAAAAATAAAAAAGGTAGTTGCGAGTTAACATCTCGCAATTCTGACATTTTTCTCACAATTGCGTGATACAAACTTGCAATTCTGACTTTTTTTCTCAGAATTGTGTGATACAATTCAGATGTAAGTTATAAGTCAGCATTACATGATATAAAATCACAATTGCAAGAAAAAAATGAGAATTGTGATTGCAATTCTGACTTTATTTCTCGCAATTGTGAGTTTATGTTCCACTATTCTGACTTTATAACTAGCAATTGTGTTTATATCGCAATTCTAAGAAAAAAAGTTCAGAATTGTGAGTTAAATATCGCAATTCTGAATTTATAACTCGTAATTGCGAATTTATATCTCACAATTCTGAGAAAAAAGTCAAAACTGTGAGATAAAAACTCACAATTATCTTTTTTATTTTTTGTTCAGTAGCGGAAACAGGCTTCCATTTTGTAGACGATATCAGTCAAATATCTGAACTGACAACTCAAATATCAAATATTAAAGCCAACATGAAATGTCATTTGCATTATTTTACTTCTGTGAGCTGAGATATTTCTAACTGAAACAGATGAGAAAACGTAGGACAGGACTTTATGTTATCAATTAGGAATTAATTGGATTTCAAAAAAGTGGCTGGAGGGGATGGCTTGAAAAATAAAAGTGATTGGGTATGCCAGCTGAAAAGGAAAGCTGTTTTTTTCTTGGGGATTATTTACAATGATGAAACTTAGATAACATGTGCAGGTGCATCTCAATAAATTAGAATGTCATGGAAAAGTTTATTTATTCATTTATTTCAGTAATTCAACTCAAATTGTGAAACTCGTGTATTAAATAAATTCAATGCACACAGACTGAAGTAGTTTAAGTCTTTGGTTCTTTTAATTTTGATGATTTTGGCTCACATTTAACAAAAACCCACCAATTCACTATCTCAACAAATTAGAATATGGTGACATGCCAATCAGCTATTCAACTCAAAACACCTGCAAAGGTTTCCTGAGCCTTCAAAATGGTCTCTCAGTTTGGTTCACTAGGCTATACAATCGTGGGGAAGACTGCTGATCTGACAGTTGTCCAGAAGACAATCATTGACACCCTTCACAAGGAGGGTAAGCCACAAACATTCATTGCCAAAGAAACTGGCTGTTCACAGAGTGCTGTATCCAAGCATGTTAACAGAAAGTTGAGTGGAAGGAAAAAGTGTGGAAGAAAAAGATGCACAACCAACCGAGAGAACCGCAGCCTTATGAGGATTGTCAAGCAAAATCGATTCAAGAATTTGGGTGAACTTCACAAGGAATGGACTGAGGCTGGGGTCAAGGCATCAAGAGCCACCACACACAGACGTGTCAAGGAATTTGGCTACAGTTGTCGTATTCCTCTTGTTAAGCCACTCCTGAACCACAGACAACGTCAGAGGCGTCTTACCTGGGCTAAGGAGAAGAAGAACTGGACTATTGCCCAGTGGTCCAAAGTCCTCTTTTCAGATGAGAGCAAGTTTTGTATTTCATTTTGAAACCAAGGTCCTAGAGTCTGGAGGAAGGGTGGAGAAGCTCATAGCCCAAGTTGCTTGAAGTCCAGTGTTAAGTTTCCACAGTCTGTGATGATTTGGGGTGCAGTGTCATCTGCTGGTGTTGGTCCATTGTGTTTTTTGAAAACCAAAGTCACTGCACCCGTTTACCAAGAAATTTTGGAGCACTTCATGCTTCCTTTTGCTGACCAGCTTTTTAAAGATGCTGATTTCATTTTCCAGCAGGATTTGGCACCTGCCCACACTGCCAAAAGCACCAAAAGTTGGTTAAATGACCATGGTGTTGGTGTGCTTGACTGGCCAGCAAACTCACCAGACCTGAACCCCATAGAGAATCTATGGGGTATTGTCAAGAGGAAAATGAGAAACAAGAGACCAAAAAATGCAGATGAGCTGAAGGCCACTGTCAAAGAAACCTGGGCTTCCATACCACCTCAGCAGTGCCACAAACTGATCACCTCCATGCCACGCCGAATTGAGGCAGTAATTAAAGCAAAAGGAGCCCCTACCAAGTATTGAGTGCATATACAGTAAATGAACATACTTTCCAGAAGGCCAACAATTCACTAAAAATGTTTTTTTATTGGTTTTATGAAGTATTCTAATTTGTTGAGATAGTGAATTGGTGGGTTTTTGTTAAATGTGAGCCAAAATCATCACAATTAAAAGAACCAAAGACTTAAAATACTTCAGTCTGTGTACACTGAATTTAATACACGAGTTTCACAATTTGAGTTGAATTACTGAAATAAATGAACTTTTCCACGGCATTCTAATTTATTGAGATGCACCTGTACTTAGACAGTAAATTAGGTCAGTTTTTATTGAATTTTTACTCTAGTAGATTAATAAAATTAGAAGTTTTGCATTTTAGATTTCATTTGCTGAGCGAGTGTTCCTTGTAGGCAATGTAATAATTAGTGTATGAGACAAATAGTCTGACCAAGCAAAGGTAAGCCAGAAAATGTGGAAAAAGAGTGTCGTGGGGGCGGACATCACAGCTGTCAACTGTCTGTGCACTGTAATCATAGCATAATATCTCTAGAACATCTGAATAACATCCTGGTGCCTCCTCATCAAAACACAGCAGCCAAGCCTCTGAAGTTGTGGCAGGATCTACAGCAGTCCCTTTGTTCTCTGATCTGACTGAATGAGCGCTTTCTCCGTAGATCTTACACTTACACTGCTTAAGATGCCAAAACTCACAATTGATTTGCCTAAAATCCTGTGTGATATATATATATATATATATATATATATGTGTGTGTGTGTGTGTGTGTGTGTGTGTGTGTGTGTAAAGCATAACTTATATGTAACTTATATATAACTTTGCCTCAGCAAACGCTCCTTTTTAAGCCACATTCATCAAAGATCAGTTTTGCTCTTCTCAGTCTTTTTTTTTCAGTGCTTACTTAAGAGGATAACATTACATAGCCCATTTGAGCTGAAGTGCAGAGATCGATGGAGAGGCACATAACACTGCAGTCACTGTGGCCTCATATGACATTTATCAGTTACAGAGATAAGTCTGTGTTGTTCCTTTGCACAAGGCCATAAAACAACTTAATACCACAGTCTGAAAGGTTAACTCTCATTTAATTATATTCAGGCTCTAAGTGCAAAGAAAGCTTCATGCAGATTTGAACAAGGCATATAATTGAGTCTTTTTTGAAAGAAAACCCACATAGCTGTGTGTCCTTAGAGAGCTGCTTGGCCATATATCGACTCAATAGTGCCTGAAAATCAAGTTTTATACACATAAAGGGGATTAATTTATTTGAAGTGGTGACCATGGAGTTGGCAAAAGTTTTGAACCCACAAATGCTCACAAATAGTATTAACTTCCATGCTGTCTTCTGGGTTTTCAACTAGGATTCATGTGATTGTTTTAGCCGTTCCCAACCCGTCTGATAAGGGTGTTCATATCTCTCCCACTACAAAACGTCAATGGTTGAGAATTTCTTATCATGAAACTTGGGTCTGTCAAATTATTATACAGTTCTGAACCTTTTGACAGCAACAGAGAGAGATCAATCCCACTTTAAAAACACTGTAACAGAATCTAAGTTAAACATACATTTTTAAAAGATTAGAAACTTTGAGGACTAAAATGTTAAGCACTGAAAGAACTTCAGATCTGAAATTCAGCTGAATCCACCTGGACTCCTCACACAAATGATGATTTCACTAACTATTTTACATGTATTTATGCTAAATTTGATGGTTGCTTTTTGCCCTAGAATCCACAGTGTTCATCCCATTGGCTACATACTCGATTGAGGAAGATATTGGTGAACTTCTGATTCCTGTGCGAAGATCTGGAGATGTCAGTCAAGAGCTCATGGTTGTCTGCTTCACACAACAAGGTGAGTTATAATAGAAAATTAACTTAAAGGTATTCCCATTTCTTACAAACAAAATCAAACTTCATGAATGTAAACTTTCAAGCTCAGCAGATTTCTTCAACTACATTTTTAAACTTTTAAGTGGCGTTTATCCCAGACTAAACCTGTGAGATTCAATTTGAATGCTCACAACTTTCTCTAATCTTCCCTTTATTCTCATCCATGCAGGTACAGCCAAGGGCACGGTTCCCACCTCGGTGCTTTCCTATTCTGACTACATTTCTCGACCCGAGGAACACCACAGTGTGCTGCGTTTCGATAAGGGTGAGACGGAGAAGCACTGCCGTGTGGTCGTCATCGATGACTCACTCTACGAGCCAGAGGAAAGCTTTAATGTCACCGTCAGCATGCCCATGGGCGGCCGTCTGGGTCAGGAGTTCCCCACCACCAGGGTCACCATCCTGCCTGATGCGGATGACGGTAAGATGCTTCACTGTGCTGGATGTGTTCGACTTGTTTGGTATTTATATATAAGTTTTGTAATGTTTCACCAAGAGAGCAAGTGTAGTTTGAGTTTGATGATCACAGGATTTAAAAAATGAGGCAAATTATCCAGTGGGATTCAGTTCTGCTGTGTATAGTGGAAAATATAATTGCAAGAGTTTGTAACAGTTGCAGGACTTTCTGAGTGGGATTTAACTTAATCAGTAGTGTTTTGGACTGTTTAAGTAATGCACACTGAAGACTGGAATATTCTTAATCTTTAAATATTTATGAGCTTTCTGAAGTTTTTCAGGCAGGTAATCATATAAAACAAACTATTCTTTTAAATCTTTGGGGCACTTGCAGGCTAAGAGACGCTTGAAAACATTTTCTTGACAGGTGCTTCCATTCGAGGCTGCAGCTTGGGAAGCTGTCGGAGGCTTTGTTTTAACACAATCCCATAGTGATCTAGCTCAGAAATTTGAAGGCAAGATCACACTGAATGTTTAATCTAAATTCATAGGATTTATTGAACACCACAGCAAACCTTGAAATGATTTTCCAGCCATAATTCATGAAGTATGAAAGCAAAGAATGGTGGAGTCTCAGCTTAAAGTGGGGAGAATGGATTATTTTGTCTGTAGAGAGATAGTATTATTCCAATATGGTGCTGTGGATTTCTTTCTTTCTTTTTGTACCTGAAAGAGCCACCTGTCTAAACCTTTCAGAATGAAGTTTAGCTTGAAAAAAAATTATTTGTGGGAAAATTGTGATTTAATTATCATTATTATTTGAAAATGTAATTTAATTCTAATGGGTATACAATCAACGGGTTCTGAAAAATTAAATAGACATATATATATATATATATATATATATATATATATATATATATATATATATATATAAATAAAATTAAATGAGGCTTTTCCCATTTTTAGGCCTAGTAAAAATTAATTTAATTTTATGCATAAGAAATTCTAGAAAATCTTCAAATAAAATTAAAATAATCGACTCACCTGGATGTTGCTCAAAATATGTATTTTCTTTTTCATACAATGGAATTGATCAAATAAAATAAAATTGACTGACTTTTATAATAATACTAAATCCATAAAATAGCTATGTGTGAACATAAAATGAAAACGGGGTATTATGTGCAAACATAAATTAATATGGGGTTCAAGCAACACGATAAAGATTAGATGATGATATGATTTTGTTTTTTAGGTGAACTGTCCCTTTAAGAAAATACAATTATTAATGACCTTAGTCATTAATAATTGAATTAATTTTTTCTGAATTAATCTTTACAGAAATGAGCAGTTTTTAATGATAAACAAATCATAACAGATCCGGTCATGTATATTTTATCCTTAAGCCTTTTTAAGGTTTGGTTTGATCTAATATGACTTTAAATGTGCATCAAAAACAGGGCTCTCCATTATGAAGCTGAAAGCTGTCCTCAGGCGTGTACATGTCTACGGGTACACATGTGCATCTGTGCCCCAGAAAGCACCTTATCGCTCATCTCCAGGCATAGTTACAGGTGCTGTTCTCTGTCATATCTCTCCACGGTGCCTCTTTGTTCAGCAACACCTCCGGGCCTCCCCTCCTCTCACAGCTGCCCGGCTATCTCCTGAGACCGATGCTTATCCTGAACAGACAGGGTAGACTGGAAGTAAAAGATCCAACAAAACCGCTGATTTTTTAATTTCTACCTACATGAAACTCAGATTCTGCTGGGAAGAAGTAGCCCTCGAGTTTGTGAGAGGTCTGAAATCTATTTGCATTTACGCACACACACACACACACATAAGCCAGAAAAAAAATCTTTTGCGAATTCAATTTATTCAGTTTGCTTTTGATGTGTAACAGCGTTTGAAGTAATTTGGTTTTATACAAGCAAATCTTTCATTAAAAATCTCATGGAAAACAAAACGTTGGGGAAATCAGATGATGGACAGCTTATAGATTGAAGCTCTCCTATCTCAGGGGAATTGAACCATAGATAGATTGTGTTTATTACTATTTATGGCAGGGTTTAATGGTGGTGAAAGTGTTTTTAGAGGACAGGGGTTACATGCCTGAAATTCCCAACAGTTGGTCGCTGCGATGTAATTTAAAACGTTGCATGTCGAAACACTGTGTTTGAGTCAACCAGGGTCAGCTCTAGAGGCTTCAGCACAACTGTGGTGCCACATTGATGTCTCTGTCAAGTTTTTTATGAGGGTGGACTTCATGGAATATTTTTCAATCTGTAACCCTGTCCAGAATGTCACCGAAGCCATTACAAATGTCAGGAAATTGAAATACTGACAGGAAACATTTTGAGACCAAGTGGCTGGAAAAGTGATGGTTTCATTCATGGATCCATTTACTGATTTTAGGTTATAATTCGCTATGTCTGCTGATAGACAGACAGACAGACAGACAGACAGACAGATAGATACTTTTTTTGGTTTTACCTCAGCTCTTGATTTTCAAGGTGAGGTAAATGACAATTGGAGACCTCTTACGCATATCAGTTCGCAGGTTGATCCTATTTCTTACGGGTGATTTATCAAGTATAAACACACAGGTTGGAGGACAGCACTGCCGTGTAGAAACTGGCTTTGTTTGCATCTTCATTGTTATCTTGTTTTCCAGTCCAGATTCTTGGCTGATGTCAAGAATTTCAGTAAGGAGGAGTAAAAAAAAAAAAACAAAACAAAAAAAAAAGAGAAAGCGAGAAAACATTGCCTGGAGCTACTGTCTGACAGCAGTGCTGGTTCGCTTTTGCAAATGACGCATACACCTGAAACCTGATCGACTGTTTTTAGAAAAGACAGCACCGTGTCAGCTTATTGAGTGCCACCTACTTAACGTACTCAGAGCACGCACAGACAACAACAACACCTGGAAAAAATAGTCTGCTTAGACTGGACTTTACTGCAGTGGGTTAAAGCTTTTCATCAAAACAAAAGTTTGTTGTAACAAATGAGCAAGTTTTTTCTGTTTTTTTTTTTTTCCCCCCTTGTACTACTACTCTATTCTGTCTGTAATGAGTTTCTCACACACATTCTATCCAGGACTTTCTATTGTTTTTATGCAGAGAAAAGGGCATGTTCTGTTCTCTGCTTTTACCCCTAAACCTAACTCTCATACAAACCTTTTCAGGTTTTACTCTCCTTATATTTGGTTTTCACATGTCTTCTGTAATTGTATTGTAACAAGAATCAGCTGGCAAGGTCATATTTAGGAAATCTGTGTGTTGATAATGAGTGCGGTGGGACGTGTTCTTGCATGTTGTGGTAACTGCTGCTGGATACAGCAAAAAAAAAAAAAAAAATCACCCTCGCATGCATCGAGGAAGAACCACATTTGAGTTATTGTAACTGTAAAACAAGAGGATACTTGTACCTCAGGATCAGGGTCACTAATATACTGTTTGATGTCAGGCTATGAATATGTGCTGGGCTAATAAAGCTATGATTATGGACCACTTGGAGAGAGAGATGTGAAGGGAGGATCCGGAGAGAGAAAAATGAGCGTAGGTGGCTTCCGATTCTAGGTCAGCCTGGAGGAGACGAGGCAGATGTCCTGTGGAGAAGTTGGTGATTGAAGAGAATTGTTAGGTCACATTTCTTTAGTCATCTGTTTGTTTATTCCTGGCTTACATTAATTGAAGAAATATTTTGTCAACAATAACAAAAATTATGCTTCAAGGCAAAATTTAAATGGATAGTTCACCCAAAAATTCAAACAGTTGACGGTAGCCATTGAGATCCATAGTCTGGATAAAAATATAATGGCTACAATCAACTGGTTACTAGCATTCTTCAATATATTTTTTGTGTTTAACAGAGGAAAGAAACTCATACTGTTTTGGAACAACATGAGGGTGACTAAATGATGAAAGAATTAATTTTTGGGTGAACTATTTATTTAAATCATTTTAAATCAGAGGTGTCAAACTCAATTCCTAGAGGGCCGCACAAGACAAGACTGGACGGATTAAAACAGTTCCTGTGGACAATACCTCTTGTGACATGACTTGACTCGGGTCAGGGGCTGGAGACATCACTGGACTCTTGGTCAGGGGCTGGAGCCTGCACTGGACTCTTGGTCAGGGGCTGGAGCCTGCATTGGACTCTTGGTCAGAACACTTGAGCAAGCCTTTGCGCTGAAGTGAGCCACAGCCGGCGGGCTTGACGTCGGAGCGGCCGGCGGGCTAGACTTCAGATTGGCTGACGGGCTTGAGGGAGCCGCAGCCGGCGGCTTGACTTCGAAACGGCCGGCGAGCTTGAGGGTGCCGCAGCCGGCGGCTTGACCTTGGGGGGAACGGCGGCCCGCGAACTTGACTTTGGATCGGCCGGTGAACTTGACCGATGAACGGCCGAAAAACTTGACTAACGCGGCCAGCGGACTCGCGGCTCTCGCAGCGATCCCGCCGAACTCCGATGCCGAATTACCGCAGGCTAGGGCGGGATGACGAGCAGCGAATTCCATGCCGCGGGGGAACACAAACAGGAACAAAAAAAAAAAAAAAAAAAATCAAAAACGGAAAACAAAACGGTGAAAAGGGGGCGCCGCTTACTTTCTGTTTTTGGTCTGGTGAGGAGACGAGGGTGAACTCAAAATACAGTCTTTAATCCAAATTAGGCAGGCGAGGCGAGGCGAGGCGAGGCAAGGCGAGGCGAGGCGAGGCGAGGCGAGGCGAGGCGAGGCGAGGCGAGGCGAGGCGAGGCGAGGCGAGGCGAGGCAAGGCAAGGCAAGGCAAGGCAAGGCAAGGCAAGGCAAGGCAAGGCAAGGCAGGGTCACACAGGGAACGTAATGAGTAGACCAGATGAAAACTAACTGAACAGGCAGGAACTAATATACACATGATAATTAAACACACACACCTGAATGAAATCATAAACAATCAAACTTGACGAGGACAGGAACAGGAAGGACCAAATAAGGGCATGGAGGGGGAAACACACAAGACACGACAGACATTACTGTGACACAGAAAGCACCCTGGCGAGTCAACTTTTTTTGCGATTGAAATACACGTGTCTGGATGCTTTTTTGCAAGAGAATGACCTTTTCTGGTGCTTTTTTAAAGAAAATTACAGCAAATCAATTCCGCTCCTGTGGAAATGTGTACAGTGTGTTCTCGCTGAGAAACACTTAGCGTTGTGTTAATGTGCTCTGCCATTTTCTTCTACCCAGAGGTCTTTGCTTTTTATAAATGCTGTCTCTCTGTGGGAATCCTAAGGAAAGTTCAAGCGCACGTGTCTGAATGTAGACATGTGAAGCACACACCAGACTCCCAGGGTACATTCTGCCTCTCTCACTGTGTGTGCACATGCATAATTTTATATAATATTATATGATTTATAATAATCATCTAAAATTATAATGCGATATATATGTATATTTGTGTATGTATATATAATAATTATATATATATATACATACATACATACATACTATATACATATATACAGTACATACTGCAGTACAAAACATTTTGAAACGAATCTCTCCCTCTGCTGATGAAATGTTTACAAACTGCTTTGTGCACGAGAAGAATCAGCAAACAGAACTCTGAAGCATAATTTTGATGTGCAAATTGATGTGCAGTTATTATGAGAAATTCGTTGGAGAGAAAAAATTGACAAAAAAAAAAAAAATCAAATAAACTGCCATGGGTGGGCATTATACACAATAATTTAAAAATGAGAAATATTTCATGGTTCAAAAATCATACTCTTCTTTGATTACATTTCTCTGGCTTTTGATTACATTTACTTTGGCTTTTTCCACCAGGAGGTTTAATTACAGTGAGTTGAAATGAGGTGAGAGGAAGCTGTTTGTTAATGTCTCCTGGGTCTGTCCTTGTAAAAGCTTTGCAGGCTAGAGTTATTTCGAAGAGCAGCTTTTGACCAAAGTTGTCAACCGTGCAGAATACAGTTAAGAGTGAGTGTCAGAGCATACTACAGTGTTCAGGCCAGATCATTTAAGTTTTGGAAAGACAATGCATTAGCGTACCAGTCTGCAGTTCCTATAAAGGAAAGAAAACCCTCAGTAGTTCAAATTTAGCCCACTAGCACCATGGCAGCCTGCCACATGGGTAACCTAATCCACTCAGTGAAGCACCTGAGTTTGGGTTTGGGTCGTGTAGGAGCCAATGTTTTGCTTTATAGTTAATGGACTGTGGTGCTTTGAAGCTCACTGTTTGTCCCTTTTACAAATGATCCTTATCTGATTGTGTGATCAGCGAGACACACACCAAAGCGCACCCACACAACAAGCCAAACCAAAGCACTCATTTCATATCACCTTCCGATCGCCCACAGTACTTCATGTCTCTGCAGGGACAGGCGCTGGCAGTGCCAAGGCACATCATGCAATTATATTTAATTCTCAAATGTCTCCAAGACCTAGATAAAGCTAGGGATAACTGCCTCTCTGTTTTTCTGAAGTGTGCACTTTATAATGGGATTTTCACCACATGGACAATTTAGTCTTATTTTCGCCCTTGGACTCAAACCTCTAGGCAGTGCCTAAAGATGTATTTGCCCCTTGAGAGCTTTAACACAACTTCACACGAACGTAACGTGCATTTTATTGCTGGTAAAACACAACTTTTTTGTGAGTTTGTTAAGTTTAGCCTTTGATCATTAATGAAAGTTGGTAATTTAGTAGTTTCAGCGAATTAAACAGGAAACATAAAACACAATATAATTACTTTTGCTCATACTTAGGCAGTCGTAATCAGCTGCATTGGGATGGCAAGTTTGGAATAGAAAAGCAAGTTTGGGTTATATGTTGTTTCTATCTCAATATATGTGACTAAAATGTTATTTTTTGTGATTTACTGTTATCTACATAAAATCATCCTTCATAAGGTAAAGAAGGTATAAGGTATCATTCTGTAAAAATGTAGCCTTGAAATCAAACTTTGATGCTTGTTATCTCATAATTAGATTTTGAGATTTTAGCCTGGATTTCACAGACCGGGTCACATATTTTAAGAAATTAATTTATTCCTGTGCTGGAAAGCTGAAATTCGGAAATCATTCTGATATGCTGATTTGGTGCTCAAGAAACATTTCCAGTTATTATCAATGTAGTTGTATTGCTTAATATTTAAAACTTTTTTTTACACTTCAGGGTTCTTTGATGAATAGAAAGTTTAAAAGAACAGCATTTATTAAAAATAGAAATCTTTTGTTACCTTATAAATGACTTTACTGTCACCTTTGATCAGTTTAATGGATTCTTGCTTTAAAAAAGTATTAATTTCACTAAAAATATTTAAAACAAATATTTAATAATTATTGGAAAATCTTACTGACCCCAGACAATGGTGTACATTTTTTTTTTTTTTTAAATTAAGGTATTTAAAAAATACCTTAATGTGACATTACAAGCTACATACTGTATGGTTATAAAAAACTGAGGATTTATTCATTTTTCAGGATACGTTTTAAACCAAAAATGAAATTCTGTTATACTTGCATGCCTTGCTTACCATGTTATAACAAACTTGTGTCTTATTTGTTTATGTATTTGTTTAATTATTTATTGCAGAATGTCCAAGCAGCTCTGTTTATTCACGCTCATATTCACTTCTAAACATTCAAATGTGTCACTTACTGATGAGTCCCAAGATATGCCTTCAGCCGTCAAACCTGCCATAATGTGGCATGAGATATTTGTCAGAATTTTTCATCCCCATCAGTATTTCCCTGTTTCACTTTTCATGGTTGCTGAGTTTATAATGTAAGAGTTGGAGCTTGAATAACCCTTCAGTGGCAGGTAAAATCATTCAATAATGGGGCCTAACAAAAGCTCAAATGTTGAAGTGGTTCTATTTTAAGCTTTTTAATGGAAAAAAGTGCAATGATAACAAACCCATCAGCAAACAGCTTGCATGACCTCATCGGTGCATTCCATCCTAATGTGTCAACAATTCAGTGTTGGTTTAGGGGTAAAAATGAACTTTCTGTTTTTTTATCACTTCGTCTGTGAGGCCTCCAAGCCACACAAGAATAAAACGAGTGAAAAAGAGTCTCATCACACATATTGTTTGTTTTCCTTAGGCTTAGATGCCATTCCTACCATGGACGCATCGCAGCTTAAACTCCCTCAACACCCTCAGTGTCTTACCCTCAATCAGATTCAGTACATGACACAGTGTCTTCCAAGAAAACACATTTCAGCAGCAGATAGGGTGATAGCGAGCTATGAACAAGGATTTGTCCATGGATTCTAAGTCGGGTAAAGTGTTAATTGCAGACAGACAGGTCCATGCTAGCCCGTCTATCTCCACATCCCCCGTACCTTCTGTTAAAGCCACCTCAGACAGCTCCTCACCCTTAAAAAGGCAGTTCACCCAACTGAAATGAAAATTCTGTCATTTACTCACTAAAATGTAATACCAGACTTGTATGACTTTAGTTCTTTTCCGGAACACAAAAGTTATTTTGAAAAATGTCTGTCTTAAAGGGATAGTTCACCCAAAAATGAAAAATCTTTTACTAAACCTCATTTCGTTACAAGCTTGTATGAATTTCTTTCGTATGTGGAACACAAAAGCTATTTTGGAAAAAAAAAAAAAAAAAGGAACAATAAATAATCCATATGAATATAAAGTCAGTGTTGTTTTGGACCCCACTGACTTTCATTGTATGGACAAAACAGTGATTCAAAACAGTTTTTCCTGTAGTGTTATGACTAGTTTTATTTTAATATCTATATTTTATATTTTCATTTAAATTTCAGTTTTAGTTATTTTGTTGTGTTTTAGTTTTTTATCAGTTTTTGGAGTTTTTTTGTAAATATGTCCATATGGTTTTTCAAAGTTTTTATTTCAGTTTTTGATGTACAAATGTTACATTTGGCAACTAGCTCAAATGATTATTATTATTATTTTTTTTTTTTTTACATTTATTTCAAATAACAGAATTTGTATGGCTTTTTTAATGTTTGTTTGAGTTAACTATACCTTGGTTAAATTAATGATCATTTGGTGATCAAACTTGCATCTTGTAGATTGTTCCCTCATCTCTCTTTGTTGTCCAACAGCGCCAGTGTTTTACTTTGGAGAAACTGAGTACCATGTGGATGAGAGTGATGGTTATGTCGAAGTCCAGGTTTGGAGAACAGGAAGTGACCTTTCCAAAACCGGAACTGTCACAGTACGGTCTCGAAAAACTGAGCCTGTTTCAGCCGAAGGTATGGATCAGACAGATTGCGTATGTCAGTTCCCAGTATTACATGTGCAGACGCTTTCATATATAATTACTGTAAACATGCTCAGTTGAGCTAATACATTATCTAGCTTGTATTTCTCGAAATCTACACCATGAGACAATAATATGTTGCTACAGGCCCCTCAGGCTTCAACAATAGACAGCGCCAGACGACAAGAGCCCATCCTATGATTTACTGACAAGATGTAAACACGACTAGGTCTTCAGTGCCTCTATCTAACACGATCTAGAAATACTAATGTTGTACAAACATCCACATGTATAGTCTTTTGAACACACTCCAGAATGTTGAAAGCCTCTATTTATGGGTTGTCTTCACACAGTTTACTCGTAAACTCAGACTATTGACTGTCTGGTTCACGTTGTAGCTCATTCTGGCCAGGAAAAGTCCAGTCGTGTTTAACCACAGTTCATTTCATTCAACGATTCAGTGAATTTGAAATCAGTGTCACCACAATAATAGGCCAGCATGTAACTAAGTGGCAGCATATTCAAACAATGGCATACACTGCAAAATACCCAGTGGAAAATAATTTCAGTTTATTCAATAAAACATAAATATATAAACAATTAGTGAAGGTTAAAACAAATTTGATTAAAACATGAAAAAAATCTGCATAAGTGGATTGACAAAATACACTTTAATTATTCAGTTTTTATTATTATTTCACTATTAATAACCACTGTTATTTATTAATTTTTACTAAGATAATTTCTTTGAAAATGCAATAATACATTATCACATTTCTGCTACAAAGGTCAATGTATTTAAGGAATGAGTACATAACAGTAAACATACCTACTGTACGTGATATTTATCAATAAAATAACTATTTGCACAGCAAGTCAGAAATATAAAGTGTCACCACAAAGATATTCTCTCAGAAGTCTGGTGTCTGTATACATTTTTTTCTTCTTTTTGTGGAGCAAAAAAAGGTTGGTTAGTTTTGCGCTTGAGAGAGGTTTATTTTCTCACTGTTAATTTACCTATGAGAATTTATTTTTGTACCATTGATATTTCTGGAATATTTTCTCCATTGCCTTACTAACATTCTGTAAACCTTAACACAGCTGGTGTGGACTACGTTGGGATTAGTAAGAACCTAGACTTTTCCCCGGGCGTCAACATGCAGACGTTCAAGCTTACAATCCTGGATGACCTGGGACAGCCGGTGCTGGAGGGGCCAGAGAAGTTTGAGCTGGTTCTCCGTATGCCAATGAACGGCATATTGGGTGAACCAGGAAAATCTACTATCTACATCAACGACTCCATCTCAGATTGTGAGTGATCTTACACTAAACCATAAAAAAGCAAAATATAGTATAATTTTATTCATATTATCTTAAAAAATTAAAAATTAAAAAACAAGATAGATAAGTTTTGATAAATAAGATTTGGGTTTGAATATAACACTTTTGTTGTTTTTTAGTGCCCAAGGTGCAATTCCGAGATCCTACGTACACAGGTAATGAGAATGATGGACAGATATCTGCTATTGTGTACCGGAGTGGAGATTTGAGCTACAAGTCCAGTGTGCGGTGCTACAGCCGTCAAGGTTCGTCCCAAGTCATGATGGACTTCAACGAGAGGCCGAACACAGACATCTCCACCATCGTCTTTTTACCAGGTATTATTTTTGGACTTATTAAGAGTGTTTGTCTCTATAAAAGAGCTATAAAAGAAGTTTTATTTTGAAGGAAATCCAGTAATTCTTTCCCAATTTGAAATGTTGGCATTTTTATGCATACTAAGCAACAACTCCCTATTGATTGCTTGTGTAGGAGAGGTGGAGAAGCCTTGTGTCCTCATCCTCGTGGATGACACCGAACATGAGGAAGACGAGGAGCTGAGATTGGTGCTGGGAAGCCCCAAGAGTGAGTCTCCATTTGGGGCCTCCATAGGGGCTCAGAATGAGACACTCATCAAGATAAAGGACGATGCTGACAGTAAGAGTTTTATCTCCCACTTTCTCACATTTCTGTGCTCACTTGTGTTCCATTTGCAATTGCTGTTATCTGTCAGAGTCCTAGAAAGTACTGTATGAACTGTATGGCAGTGTTTTTTTTTTATTCAGAAAAAAAGCAGATATTAAAGGTGTATAGAAGATTATAAAGAGGAAAAACTTACAAAATAGCATGCATTATTTCACAATATATATTTAAAACAATATGAAAGAGAAAAATGTAACATTTAAATGCACATATCTGCTAGATAACTTTCTAAGATCAGGATGAATGTATTATGTCAACATTTATAGGCACAACAGCAAATACATGTTTTAAAATCTTATAGATCTGGACTAGAAGCTACAAAACTCTCATTTTGATTTCATGTGATCTTTAATCATCTTTCTGTTTAAGGTGATTGGTCCATATCAACCCCGAGTGAAGTGACATTTTGGTGCTGACATGCATCTCTCCTTTCCCATGATCTTCTTTCCCCAGAGGCCATTATCAGGTTTGGAGCAACTAAGTTTAGTATCAGTGAACCCAGTGAATCAGGGCAAATCTCAGTGGTGAGGATCCCGGTCCAGAGGACAGGAGACACATCCAAAGTGTCTGTGGTTCGGGTCCACACAAAGGATGGCTCGGCTTCCTCTGGAGAAGATTACCATCCCATCTCTGAAGGTGGGTTCAAACACAACATCATAGCATGGTTTTCAAAGACAGCTCACTGGGGAATCTCACAAAACCTCCTAAGGACATGTCTAGTTCATATCTTACCCCATAATCATTATTTTTAACTAAAAAACCTATTGCTCAAAGAAAAATAAGCTTATTTTAGGACCATTTATTATTAATATTTTTATTTGACTATTTTTAAGTCTTTTTTTGCATTATTTTTATACTATAAAAACATTTCCCTTCCACATTCACAGTATTTTTATATAAAAGAATAAGAGCAAGACAGACAAGAATATATACAAAAGAATAAGATATATTAAAAATCTCATTTTCAACACTAAAAAATGTTTAAGTATTATACGTCATAATAGTATTTGTATTTACCTAATTTATACTAATTTAAATATGACAAGTACTACTGTTAATACTACTGTATAGTTATTTTCTATTTACTTTATGCAGATTTAAATAAAAACATATGTATAATTGTGTAATTATTATTTGCCTAATTTATGCTGATTTTAATTAAAAAAATTGTATTTGTTTTTTTTTTACTCTAGTGCTTTTAAAAATGAATGAATTACAATATTGAGAATTAATGAGAATCATCACTGAGAATAACTGTTTTTACAAAAATACAAAACTAAAATATCTGAAAATATTGAGTAATGAGAATTTGGGAAGAAAATTTCTTTAATTTTTATAAAAAAAAAAATACACTAAGAAATTCTAATGGTCATAAAATAGACTTCATTTTCTAAAAGGAATATACTGTATAAATTTTTTTTTCTTTTTAATTTGAATAATGAGCTGGACATGTTTCTTCATGTTTCTTTTACATATATGTTGTCCCACACTGGTTATTTATCACACTTTAAAAAGCCATTGTAATGTACTGTACATATAGAACATGTTCAAAATCAAACATGAAAATGACAATTTCCCATCTGCAGATGTGGAGTTTAAAGAAGGAGAGACTGAGCACATTGTGGAGGTGGAAATTCTGTATGATGGTGTACGAGAGATGAGAGAGGCCTTCACTGTCCACCTCAAACCTGATGAGAACATGGTAGCAGAGATTCAGGTACTCCAAAATATGCCAAAAAATGTATTTGTATAATCAGTAGTATTATACCTGTTTTGATTTAATTACCAATGAAGGATCCACTCTGTTTTCATTATATCTTCTATTCCAAATCTTCAGGTCACCAAAGCCATCATCTACATTGAAGAGACGAACAGTATGGCCGATGTGACCTTCCCCGCGGTGCCTGTAGTGGTGTCTCTGTTGCAGTATGATGATACAAGCAGCACTAGAGATTCTCAGCCAGTCGCAGGATATCCTGTAGTCTGTGTCACGGTAGGTTCACTACATAGGCAAAGAATGAGTGAAAAATAGTGAATTTAGACACAGTAAACGTGTGTAAACTTGCTTAACAAAAATAAACTAAATATAAAACAAACAAAAAACTCTGTTTAAACCCTATATTATTTGTATTTATTATATCTATATATATATATATATATATATATATATATATATATATATATATATATATATATATTTATTCATATATTTATTTTAGTCGTGCAACCCCAAGTATCCTGACTTTGACCGGACGGGCTCCATCTGTGTTGCTGAGCACATCAATAACACCCTGACCCGGTACCGCTGGCTGGTCAGTGCCCCGACAGGACCTGACGGTGTGACCAGCCCCATGAAGGAAGTGGATTTTAACACTTTCTTCACCTCCTCCAAAACGATCACATTAGACTCAGTCTATTTCCAGGCAGGCTCGCGTGTGCAGTGTGCAGCCCGGGCTGTCAACTCCAATGGGGATGAAGGCCTGGAGCTCACCAGCCCCATAGTCTCCATCAGCCAGGAAGATGGTGAGTTTATTGCATTACAGAATTAACACCAATATTGAGCCTGATCTCATGACAAAAACGTACCTGTGGGAGCTTTTTTGCAAGACGCAAAATACGTAGCACCATATACGTTTCATGATATATTCGATGTGAAATGTCCACTGAGTGATACTAAAAGAGTGTTCGTTTTTTTCCCCCCCTGGAACAGATGAACGTACATATGGTATGTTTTACTGTATGTGACGTTTTAAAATATACCATCTGCACTACACCTAAACCTACCCAATAGTATGAACAAAAGCCAATGTGACGTAAAAACGCAATCACAATCATGCCATTTTAGCTTGTTTTTCAATCTCTCATCTTTCAGCTCTTTCATTGTGAGTCATGTTTTTCACAAGATTCGTACCCAAGGATTCCACATCCTAAGTCCAATTCTGTGCCAGCTGAGTTACAGAGCAAGCTTATTAAGTCCAGAAAGCGAAACATATGGAGCTGTAATCATAACTGTGTATGAAACGATTAAAAGGGCTTGCTGTTTTACTGCCTCTAGAGTTCATTTCTGTTGGAAACTGAACTGATATGTACTTATTGGTATGTACAGTATTTCGTGTTTTGCAAAAAAGTTCCCACAGGTACGTTTGCGTCATAAGATCAGGTTGCCAATGTTAGATCATTTCTAGGCACATGAATGAGATAAAAAGAAAAGAGACTGTCTGACTATTTTAGAGCTCTGCATCATTTGAATCTGATAAAAATCCAAATTTTCTTCTTGCTATGCAATTTTTCAGGACTGTTATTATTTTCACAGCTACTTTTTTGATAGAAATCTGTATGATGATATTTAAAAGTTTTTTTTTCTTGTTTTTTTACCCAAAGTCCACTTATGTTAGTCATGTTCAGAATTTCTTTAAAATGTTTACTGTGTGTAATTCAGACACAATAATCTGATCCAGTTCCCAGTGGATTGAAATTAATACTGCTTTAAAATTTTTCTGATTGAATATACTATTTCACTTGGGACACTATTTCAAACTGGGTTGTTAACATTGTTTCATGTTCACTTCACAGTGTTTTTCCTAATGATACGGCTCCCTTAAACTGCTGCTGTTTAATTTTTTTTTTTCCTTTTGTCATCAGGTATGTGCCAGCCTCGGGTTGTTGGCACAGTTGGAGCTGAGCCTTTCTCTGCCAGGCTGCGCTACACTGGAGCAGAAGATCCAGACCACCCAAACCTCATTAAACTGACTGTTACCATGCCCCATATTGACGGTCAGTGCACCTGCACACCAATTTCCCCATAGTGAAAGGCAGATTTGGCTGCATGCAGATTAATTATAAAATTAGAAAGGATTAAATAATGCTTTTCACTTTCTGTGTCAGATCAGATACATACATGTTACATCATTCTCCTCATTCCCTTTGATAGGAATGTTACCTGTAGTCTCCACTCGGCCGCTCTCCAACTTTGAGCTGACCCTGAGTCCAGACGGCACGCGTGTAGGAAACCATCGCTGCTCTAACCTTCTGGACTACACAGAGGTGCGAACACGCTACGGCTTCATCACAGACGCCACCCGCAATCCAGATGCCATCGGCGGGACTGCGCCCTACCAGTACAGCACAACCCTCAGGGGCCAAAACACCCTACGATTCTACCGAAACCTGCACCTGGAGGCCTGCTTGTGGGAGTTTGTCAGCTACTATGACATGTCTGAACTGCTCAACGATTGTGGAGGGACCATTGGGACTGATGGACAGGTGAGGAAAGAGAAGGAATCTGTTTGTTTTTTTTCCCTATTTACATCATGCCATGCCTTTAGCATCAGCCAAATAAGTTACAGTATATACACTGCCATTCCAAAATTTGTTTTACCTTTTTGAAAGAAATTATTACTTTTATTGGACAAGGACACATTAAATTGATCAAAAGTGAAAGTAAAGAGTTTAATAATATTACAAATGATTTATATTTCAATAAAATATTCTTTTGAACTTTCTATTCTTCAAAGAATCCTAAAAAAAAAAAAACATGTTTTCTACAAAAATGTAACAATGCTGTTTTCGTCTGTTATAATGCTGCAGCAAATCAGCATATTAGAATGATTTTTGAAGGATCATGTGACAGTGTAGACTGGAGTAATGGCTGAAAATTCAAAAGGCATAATTTACACTCTAAAATATATTCAAATAGATAAGTTATTTTAAATTGTAATAATATTTCACAATATTACTGTTTCTACTGTAGTTTTAATCAAATAAATGCAGCCTTGGTGAGTATAAGAGACTTCATTAAAGGTGCCATAGAATGGAAAACTGTATTTACCTTGGCATAGTTGAATAATAAGAGTTCTGTACATGGAAATGACATACCGTGAGCCTCAAACACCATTGTTTCCTCCTCCTTATGTAAATCTCGTGAATAAAAAAGACCACTGAAAAATAGGCGAATCAGAACATAACACTGACTGTGATGTAACAGTCGGGATAACTAATAGTTACGCCCCCAACATTTGCATATACCCGCCCATGTTCTAGGCCGGCCACCAGCCGAACCATCAGAAGTTCTGCAGGTATTGTGAAGAAACAAGCGAAGACAACAGCGAAAATGGCAGATCATGGAAATAAATGTTAT
The DNA here is from genome assembly GCA_039654775.1 of Spinibarbus caldwelli. Classification (NCBI taxonomy): domain Eukaryota; kingdom Metazoa; phylum Chordata; class Actinopteri; order Cypriniformes; family Cyprinidae; genus Spinibarbus; species Spinibarbus caldwelli. The sequence goes on from CM077252.1 coordinate 9,577,526, forward strand.
GTTCCAGGCTGTGCAGGGGATGTGAAGTGCAGGGATGGGTTGGTGTCTGTACTCAGAAAGGCACAGAAAGCGAATAACGTGTTCTAATAAAATAACGCGAGCCAGGGACATGGTTAGCTCCTTGCTAGCGTTAGCCTGTTACATTACAGTACATAAGATTTCACTTACCACATAAACAAAGTAAGGAGAGATGATTGAGGATGATGGCGAATGATTTACAGATCCTGAGCACCACTGACAAGCATCTGATCTTGTAAAATGTGTGGTAAGTACTGCTGCTCCATAGTATAAACAGAGTTTGTGTGATCGCGAATCTCGAAAGCGAAAGAGAAAGTAAAAAGCGATCGTGCATTTGAAAGCACATTAATAGCGGCTCCCTGATGCCCGCATTTTATATACAGTATAATTACCCGGCGATATAACTGCGTGAGAAAGTATTGATATATATATATATATATATATATATATATATATATATATATATATATATATATATATATATATATATATATATTCCTTCCTGCTGTGTGAGCTACTGAAATGAGCTGCACTGTGAAACAGCCAATCAGAGCAGAGCTCAACATTATTATTCATGACCCTTCCAAATAAGCCAATAACAGACCATTTCATTCTAGGGAGAAATCCTAGGGTTGTAAATGTACATGTAAAACCGTTTCTGGAGAATTTTTGCCCTTACCTAAGCCACATACCTTCTATGTAGATATCAGAGAACAGTTTAAAATATTGTATCAATGCATTATATGGCACCTTTAAAACATTTGAAAAATCTTACTGACTCCAACTTTTGAACGGAAGTTTAAAATGTTTTGTGCCCTTAAAAGGGGTTAGCATGTCCTTGTCTCTCTTTTGTTTTGTTTCAGTGTCAGTTTAGGAATTCATTCAATCATTTTAAGGTTTAGCCTCCTGCACTTGATATATGGATTCCCAGTCTTTGCTAAACATATTAAAGGAAAGATTTTTTTTCACAGTTGTGAGATCACATCAATCCATTATACAGTGGATGGCTATTTTAGCTTATTGGCAAAGGCGTTTGCTTCATGTACCTCTAGTCCTCCTTTAAGCAGCTCACTATTTGTCTTTCGCCTACAATGAGTCAAAACTAACCTTTAGATCATAAAAAGCGTCTTGTTTTTTCTGTCCTCCCCTTTAAACAGCTAGCTAAAAGAGTGTAGCCCTTTAAACAAGCTTTAGACAACTGTTTACATGCCTGTTTGAGCCAGTCGTTTGTCTTCACCATGGACACATGCTATGTTGGTTTACTCTGCAGTTAATTAAAGTGGACGAGTGTCATTAAACAGAGATGGATGGGTGTACAGGACACATTCAAATTCAGTGAAGTTGATTGGTGAATTTATCCAAAACATTTTCCTTTAGAGTTAGCAGTTACAGTCAAAGTCATGCCAATGGATAAAAACTTTCAAGTTTGAATTTAAGTTAATTCAAGTTTACTGAAAAGATTTTTGTATTTTCAATAAACTTTACTATTAAAAGTACGTGTTTCTGACTGTAACTTTAAGAATTTTAAGTTTTTGATTCAATCCATTAATGATCACTTTTTAGGATAAACTGAGGGTATGCAGTTTGCTTAAAGCAAGAGCAACATCACCATCTTCTGGTGACACATGTGTGCAGTCATTCTAGATACACACACAGTATGGGATTTTTGCCTTTTTATTTATTTGTTTATTTTTTACCTAATTAAGATTTTAATTGGTAACTAAAGTATATGTGTAATAATCATGTGGTTAAAGGAAACCAAAAAAAAAACATTCTATGTAGGTTCTTTTTTGTAAACAAAAACTAAACTTTTTTTCTTTTTTGGCAACAACCTAAAGAGAACCTATATAGAACATCACTAATAGTTATTTTTAGGATTTATTTTTATAACCATAAACTGAACTTCCCAAAAGCATATAATAACTCCGCATTGTTAGCTAGATAGTTATGATACGCTGAAGTGTTGACCTTTCTGTCCTGTGTAGGTGCTGAACCTGGTGCAGTCTTACGTGACCCTGCGTGTGCCCCTGCACGTGTCATACGTCTTCCATTCACCCGTCGGCGCTGGTGGTTGGCAGCACTTTGACCTGCAGTCTGAGCTGCGTCTCACTTTTGTTTATGATACTGCCATCTTGTGGAGAGATGGCATTGGTAGTCCACCGGAGGCTGAATTACAAGGCAAGACAGCATGTTTTTTCTTTATCTAAATGGAAAACACAGTGTAATAAATCTAGCAATATTTTTGGATTATTTCAGATTGTTTTTACATAGTATTTAGAATACTGTTCACAAGTTTGAGGTCAGTAAAATCATTTTATATTTTTGTGGTGAGCTTCTTATGTTGACGAAGGCTGGAAATACAGTAAAAAATAATATTGTGAAATACTTTTGCAATTTAAAGTTGCTGCTTTCTATTTTAATATACTTTAAAATGTAATTTATTCCTGTGATGGCAACACTGAATTTTCAGTCTTCAATGTCACGTGATCCTTAAGAAACAGATTTTTTCGTAACATTAGAAATCTATTTACTGTTGCTTTTAATAAATTGAATGTATCCTTTCTAAATAAAACTATTCATTTCTTAAAAAGTTTTACTAACCCTGAAATGTTGAACGATAGTGTATATTTCATTTTGTGGATTTATTTTTTAGGTGCCCTCTATCCTACAAGCATGCGCATCAATGAACAAGGCCGTTTGGTCGTCAACTTCCGTACAGAAGCACGTTTTCGGGGACTCTTTGTCACTGCACATTCAGGTGTGTTATTAAATATATTTAATATACTACAGGTAAATGGTTTCATCTGGTTCTACTAATTATTTTTAATTTGCTTTCTAGCTCACATCTTCATTAAAGTAATTATGCAATTGGATGAAACTTACAAACACTGTAAAGAAATTTACTGGTTGTATTTTACTCAAAAAATCGAAATAAATGAACAAGAAATTAGATTTTGAATATAGAAAATAAAGCTTACTTTTGGAACCAGAAATTGTTTTGACATTTATATAACTAGAATTTAATTAAAATTGCAAGTATTTAAACTGTATGTACTTTATGCTGAATGTGTGTTTTAAAAAATGGCCATAAACTTTTTTTTTTCTAATACATTATTTATGTATACTGTATATGTATATATATTGTTTTTAAAAAAAAAAATATTAGTAGTTTTTAATTTTTCCTTTGATTTTGGAGTGAAACATTTTCTCGTGATATTTGCCCATTTCTAGTATTAAGTAAATTTTCTGAAACCAGTATAACATTCAAAAAGAATAATAACATTTGTGTCACCACAGTCTCCCCAATGACTTCCATGGTCATGTGTGCGGACCATCCCGGGCTGACCTTTAACCTTAGCTTGGTGAGAAGTGAGCCGACATACAACCAGCCGATGCAGCAGTGGACCTTCATCTCTGACTTTGCTGTAAGTCTTCAGGGTGCCTCATTGTGCCGTTTTTCTTTGTTCGAAGCAAAATCTGCTCTTGATACGTTCATGATTGGATTTGTCATTATTGGGTCCCTTTACTGTCTCTTCTGATACAGTACGTGTTGAAATACTTTCCTGCAGGTGAGGGATTACTCAGGGACGTACACGGTGAAACTGGTTCCCTGCACAGCTCCTCCTGGTGTTGAGTACAGCTTCCGCCCCGTGTGCCACCCCAGAGAGCCAATTACCTTTGATCTGGACATACGCTTCCAACAGGTCATTACTGAATCACAAGCACTCATCAAAGGAGTCACGGCAAAGGCTGTATAGCCGAGCTCAAAGGTTTCCTCTGTGTGTGTGTGTGTGTGTGTGTGTGTATAGTGCGCTGTGAGTTAAAGCTTACAGGATGCATATCTTACATACCTCTTTGCGAAACCTGCGTCACAGAAATAATCAACAAAACAATCAGCTCTGAAATGTCATGGGCAAACATGTCAGTTTGGCTTGATCAGTCACCTTGTTAAAAATAAAAATTTATTTTAACATTACACAGAACTGCAAACTAGTCCACTGCTAAGAACAGTATAATGTTTTATTCATAGAGTTAAATACTGCAAATACCAACTGCTGTAATGGTATCTTCTTCTTCTGATTGTTTAGGGAAGTAGTATCTGGAAATAGTTCAAATTTCTGAACATTAAATTATTAAAGTATTTAAGTGGAGTACATAAAATATGAAGTTCCTGCACATGTACAGGACCGTTCAAAAGTTTTTTTTTTTTAATGATTTTGAAAGAAGTCTCTTAAGGCTGCATTTATTTGATAAAGAATACACTAAAACAGTACTATTGTTAAGTATTATACTATAAATAATATAATGTAAATATGAAGTATAATATATACATTATTACAATTTTAAATAACTGTTTTGTATTTTAATATATTTTAAAATGTAATTTATTCTTGTGATGGTAAAGCTGAATTTTCAGCAGTCATTACTCCAATCTTCAGTGTCACATGATCTTCAGAAATCATTCTAATATCATGATTTGGTGCTAATTAAACATTTCTTATTATTATTATCAATGCTGAAAAGAGATGTGGTGCTTAATATTGTTTTGGAAAGTATGGAAATATTTTTGATGAATAAAAAGTTCAAAAGAACAGCATTTATTGGAAATAAAAAAAAATCTTTTGTAGCATTATGATTACGGTCAATTTTGGTCAATTAAATACATTATATATATATATTCAGATTTTTTTTTTTACTTTTATGTTGTCTGACTATAATTGTACTGCTACTTTGTTCAACTAAATTTTTTATGTTGATCAATAAAGATAAATATTACCTTCAAAAATCGTTATACTTCAAAATCTAAGAAAATTCTAAAATTGTACAATACATATTAATAATAATTATAATTTGCAAAACACTATCCCTTCAAAAGCCACTACTTAAATTAAGTATTAGCTTTAAGGCAGGTGAGAAAATCTAACATATACCCAGTTTTCCTAATGAAAAGTAACGTTTGTGTCGTTGACTTTAGGTGAGTGATCCAGTGTCAGCAGAGTTCAGTCTTAATACACAGATGCTGCTGCTTTCAAAGAAGACTCTCTGGTTGTCAGACGGCTCCATGGGCTTTGGTCAGGAGAGTGATACGGCTTTCTCAGAGGGTAAAATGCTACGAACAACTCTTTAGTATCTTTAGTTTGAGTATTTGAAGTATGACACCTCTCATTCATTTATGGCTGTTGCATACATTAGGAGATGTCATCTACGGCCGTGTAATGGTGGATCCTGTTCAGAATCTTGGAGACTCGTTCATCTGTAACATTGAGAAGGTGTTCCTGTGCACAGGGGCGGATGGATACATCCCAAAATACAACCCTGACAACTTTGAGTACGGCTGTCTAGCTGATTCACCATCTCTTTTGTACCAGTTTAAGATCATTGTAAGTATGAACACTGTTTTAATAAAGCCCAAATCTTGCATAAAAAGTTGAACAATCTAGATTAGATGTCCAATATTATGGATTTAATTAAAAAAAAAAAGCAAAAAAAAAGCAAAAGGCAAATTTTGTAAACAGCAAAGCCACCAGGAAAATGTAAGAATTTTGGTAAAATTTAATTTGCATAGGTACTTATAAAGTGTAAACTTGTTGTTAAAAAAGTTAATATAATTATTAAACATTATTACACATTAATATAAATCAATCTCTAAGTTGAAGTACGTTTTCTTAGACTCAAAAAAACACTTACCTGCAGTAGCATCAAAGAAATACATACAAACTTTTACAAAGTTACAATTAATCATATTTAGGAAACTTTTGCAGACGTACAATAAAATTAAACATAACAACTGCATTCTAGATCTACATGTAGCTGATTCAGTGTTATTTTAGTATCTATAATTTATTATTAGAGTTTTTCTATATATATTTTCTATTTTCATTTTAGGTTTAAGTTTTAGCAGTTTTGTTGTGTTTTTGTAATTTGTATTAGTTTTATATATATGTTTGTTTGTTTTTTATTATTTCATTTTTAATTTAGTTTTTTAAGTAATTTTAGTATTTCAACTTAAACTATTTTTTTTTACTGTTGCTTTGGCAAGTTACTGAAAGGAACAAAATACATTTTTGATTAATGAAATAAGTTTTTTTTAGATTATATTTTATTTCAGCTATTGTTCATTTTATTTCAGTTAACATAAATGTTTTATATTTAGAATAGTTGAATTAATTTTATACTTTTAATTATTTATAACATTGTTCAGTACTAATAATTGTTCATCAGTGTCACAAATAAAACTTTAAATTTAATGTTAAATATTTTTCATTTCAAGTAGGTCTAACATTTCCATTAACATTGAGAACATTCTTGTTTTTGCCCAGCACTAAGGATCATTAGGCAGAATAATGTGCAATTTTTAACTCATTCTGCTTTGCAGGACAAAGCTCAGCCAGAAACTCAGGCGAGAACATTTGGCAGCATTAGTTTCAATGCTTTCCTCGCTGTAGATGATCCTCAGGCACTGCCGCTGGTGAGGCAGCCGGGCTCTGACGGCTTTAGGTTGGATTCTGCAGCTTTGTTTCAGGTAAGAGGGACACAACAGCTGCCAAATTAAGAAACATTGTGATAATGTTGTGATACTAACACTATAACACTGTCCAGGTGTCGGCAGGCAGGGAGTGGTACATTCACACCATCTACACCGTTCGGTCCAGAGACAACGCTAACCGAGGCATCGGGAAAAGAAGCCTTGACTATCATTCTGTGACACACAGCCACTCGATTTCCAAAAGGTCAGCCAACCGCATTCCAGATTTGGCTCAGGATATTGGCACAGAAAATAACCGCGGCACAAACATCTTACACATAGCGCTGGACCGCGGTGCTCAAAAACATCCAGACCTTCACGAGGAATCCCAGGCGGAGGGTATCATTCCTAGAGAATTGAATCAAAGAGACTCTAGTGACGACCGGCTTGTCTTGATCATAGGAATCTTGGTAGGTCTTCTCTTCACCATCCTCCTCGTCATTCTCGTTATTCTGGTGGTGCGATCTAGACGGGGCAAGAACATGACTGAGTCCCCGAAAGGCTCTAGCAGCACAGAGCCCATGATGACACAAGGCCTTGATAGCAATGACAGCTCAGAGGTTTGATTTCCCAACAGTGGGTCCTTTTATTCAAATTCACTTTTTGTTTGCAAGTGCCTCTTGTTCATTTGCTTGGGCACGCAAGGACACATAGTGACTCGGAGTGGTTGCGCTCTACCTCTCCTCGGGATTTTGTCAGTCCGAAAGTGTACTTGAATTTCAAAAGCACTTCTGTTGTCACTGCTTTAATAATTGTTTGAAGTTTGAATCTTTTGCTGAGATAATGGGTTGTAAACTACTTTTACTACTGCTTGATGGCATTGATATTCATCCAAATGAAAGTTTTACTTTATATCCAAAGGTGCTAGATGAAAGAACTGTATTATGGGAAAGATGATATTGTATAAATACAGGTTGTTTTCAGTCACTGATCATGTTTTAATGGCTTGTTAGTATTATAAGGTTGAAAGAATCAAATTTTAGTCTATACTGGTGGGGTGATCCATCCAAGATCCATAAATAGTATTTGTTTTTTATTTTTTACATTTGTTTTTTTTTTTTTATTGCTATTGTTTCTGCTTTACAAATGAAATGTACTGTAATACAATAACTTCAATAACATCAAACTAGTGTTTTTGCTTTAATCAAGTTTCCATAAGAGTGAAATGGTTTCAGTTTTGGCACAACAAAAGCATATTAGTATTCTTTTTCTGTATTTTACATATTCATGGTCACTATCAAGTTTGCATGGTTTTCTTTTTTATTTTTATCTACACTTACTGTGTAAAAATGTATTATAGTGTATTATAAGTCAGATAAAATGTTTGGGAAAATGATCCGTGATTTTTTGCCATGTAACATTTCTTTGACAGTCAGCATTTTTTTTTATTTGGAGATCATTGTCATGACTTTTGTACCTGAATGTGATGCTAATTAGCATGGTATCAAGTGAACATTAATAAGATAAAAGTGAGCTTTTCTTTGAGATGCCTCAACACACATGCACACACACACACACACACACACAAAACCCTACTGATTTATTGGTCAAACAATGTGACTGCTGGAAGTCTTTAGTATTTTTTAAATGTAATTCTGTCCAAGAATATAGTATAGTACAGTTTATAGAATATATACAGCTCTGTAAAAAAAAATAAGAGACCACTGCAACATTATCAGTTTCACTGGTTTTCCTATTTATAGGTATGTGTTTGAGTAATTTGTTTTATTCTATAAATTACTGACAACAATTTCTCCCAAATTCCAAATAAACATTGTCATTTAGAGCATTTACTTGTAGAAAATGGCAACTGGTCAAAATAAAAAAGATAGTGTTTTCAGATCTCAGATAGTGCAAAGAAAACAATTTCATATTCATTTCAAACACAATATGAATGTTTTAACTGAGGAAGAGTTCAGAAATCAATATTTGGTGGAATAACCCTGATTTTCAAGCACAGCTTTCATGTGTCTAGGCATGCTCTCTACCAGTCTCACATTGCTGTTGGGTGACTTTTTGCCGCTCCTGGCACAAAACTTCAAGCAGCTCTGCTCTGGTGGTCCTCCATCCACACCTAGATTGACAGTTGGGGAACATTGTCAGAGCAGAAGGAAGCAAGTTTTCTTCTAGGACAACATTGTATGTGGCTTGATTCATGGACCCTTCACAAAAACAAATGTGCCCGATTCCAGCTTTTCTGAAGCACACCCAGATCATCACTGATCCTCCATAAAATTTCACCGTAGGCCTCCCATTACCATTAGAAGATGAGGTGGTGGGCAAAGCTGAAAACTGAAGTCTTACTCCAGTCCTCTAAAGTCCAATCCTTATGGTCTTTTGCAAACCTCAGCCTGGTTCTTCTTTGCTTCTTATCGATGAAGGGCTTTGCACGACTTCAGCCCTGCCCCTAAGAGCCTGTTTAAAGCTTGCTGTGAAAACTTACAGCTCATACTGTATATTATCCTCTCATGCAGTTACTAATGCAGCATTTTGACTGAACCACTTCTACACCTAATGCACGAGATGAAAACATTTTTATCATTTTCTGAATCACGAAAGAGTCTGTGTTTGTGATATATTTCCTTTCTTTAATGCAAAATGTTTGCTCTGTCTAGATGCACTTAAATCTGCACTAATGATGCATTCCTGTCACATATCACACATGCACATTTCAATAAGCAGACAGAAAGCATTTATGTGCTGTGCGAAATCGGGGTAAGAGGCAAAAAAAAAAAACTACCTGTGTCGACCAGTTTGCGCTTACGCCATTTATGACCTTACTCCGATAAAAGGACGGGTTACTATGTTTACTGTATATGACATATTGAGCATTACCGGCTTAAGAACGTGCATGTAAACACACTCAGAGTGACACCAACAAATATGATCCCACAATTACACTGAATATATACAATTAACCAGTAAGCAGCTTCCTTTCTCACTTGGTACTGCTTTCACAAAGAACTCAAACCACTGTCTCATAGTAGAGTCTCCCATCATGTAGATGTGTTTGATTTTCAGGCACTCTGTTGTTGTTTGGGTTGTAAAATGTCGTGTGCTACAGACAAAAGACGTCCACACATCATTCAGGTAAAAGCCGGCTGGAACTGGAGTGTGTAAACCAGGACGACATTTCTCTGTTACATCTGGAAGATGAGAAAATGGAGACTATAAGTTCTTTACGAAAGTTTTCCAAAATTTGCCTAAATTGTAGTTATTTTTATTTTGAAATTAATTCCTCTTTTTTTGCAGCACATTTCCCAGCATCTCTGCATCTCTGTATTGTACTATTCCTCTGGGTTCAACTATACTGACCAACATACCAATAGTTTCATTTCCATGGAAATGAAAAATTTTGATGACGCTCTTATCTCCATTGATACCTTTATTAGTTTGCGTCCTGCCAAAGAGAACATGTTTGTCTGTCATAATGTCTTCCATCAATGCATTAAATGAATTAATAAATTAAACAAGTAAAGTTAATTAAGAATCATTTAATCTCACATAAGCATCTTCTCTTTATCAGTCAGACGGTTTCTATAACCGCCCATAGAGTGGTACACAAGGGCACTGCATGGCAGTGATTTGGGTCTCTGGCAGCGCCATATTTCTCCGGTACGGGGATCGTTGTATTCACAGCAACAGTCTCCAGTTCCCATACTCTCTAGTCCATTCTCGTCCCATTTCACATTACACTTCACTATTTCACTCAACCTGGTCTTATTTGGTCCTGGTCCCTCATAATATCCATTAAAGAACACTCTGTCAGAGTCAGTATCTCTGATGCTTCAGGACCTGCACAGCTTCACTGGAGTGAATTAGACGCACAGCCACCTGAGCCTCACCGACCCACGGCAGGAGGAAACGCACAGAGTAGGAGCCATTGAGCAGGTCCACCACCTCCCCAAACACACTGGCCTGTAACAGAGGAACATTCTCAGTACAACTCTCTCTCTCTGACCTAGGTACAGAGTTGTTATACAGCAGGTAAGTAGTTCTAGTAAAATAATGTGTACAATCACTGACCTTAGTTTTAGACCAGAACAGCTTGGCTTGAAAAAAGTCGCCCCCGTAATGTTTGGATTTATTATCAAAATCATTTGCATGCACTGTAACAAAAAGCTCCTCACCAATTTGGTAGCTCTCTTTCAGGTTCTCTATGATGAATGTGGTGTGAGCTGGACTAGTACTCATGGACACATCTGTGATTGATCTGTCAGGCTCTGCCCAGTAAACAGCCTGCTGTATCCTGGAGTAGCCATCTAAACTCATTCCAAATTCAGTGTAAAATGAGCTTATAATTGACTCTTCTGAACTGAATCCTGAAGGAGAAGTGCAGTTTGGAGATTTAGAGAGTCCTGCAAAGTGCTGAGACAAAAAGTTTGGTGGGTTGTGTTTCTTCCTTTCATTACCCATATAAGACCATATAACCTACAAATACATAATAAATGATTATTAATCAAAGGTTCTGTCTTTGTGGGAATCATGCATGTAGATTATATTACTAAACTAAAAATCATGATGATAATCAGTTCAGTTCACTAAGGACACTAAATAGCAGAAGGTATAATTTATACAGTGTAATATACCACAAGGCTGTTAAATCCTTGAATTTAAATTTGATTGGTTGACAACAGTTGTAAGGTGTGCAATTATTTTCCAGTTAAAGCACAACTATGAAGTAGTTCCAGGTCTGTCAATTACAGTTCCGCATTCACTTCACCAAAATATTTCAGTTACTTCAAAGGTCCTTAGCCTACAACAGCAAATGAACCAAAACCCAAAAAGAAATATGAATTATTTAATATTTAAGCTTAGAATTCAGAACCTTGAGAAAGGATGTGATGACGGTTGATCAGGGACCAGTGAGTAACCAGGTATTACTCAGATTATAATAAAGTCCTAAAATTATATTGGTTTAAGCCAGAAACCATGTGATGTCCATTCCAATGAACGCAGGTCTGAAGAGGCTTATTATAACAGGGTGGACACTAAAAGAGTGGACATTCTGAGCTAAAGTCAGTTTTATCAATTAAAGAATTGCATGGTTATTAACATTTTAATTTTAAAAATATGAATTTCTACTGACTTTCTATTTCCCATAACAGAGTGGAACATATTGATGTTGACCACTGGAAAGATAAAATAAATAAAATAAGACAATTGAAATAACAGAGGATCTTACCCACATTACAAAGTTGTTTTCCTTCCAAGGAAGTTATGTCAGCTATATGATTTAATAGTCATTTAATTTTGCCACCTTTCATTTGAGGGTATGCAAAATAGAGTGGACAATAACTTGAGGTACACACTAAAACATTTATAATTGTTAAATTAAATTTAATAATTGAAAAAAAAAATCTATACGTTAGAGATTAGTTATATGTAAAATGTAAAATACTTAAAATGTCAAAAAATTATAGTAAGTGTATTTGTCATGAAAATGGGATATGGAAGCCCAACGTCCCCCCTCCCCCCACCGCTCATCTTTTTTTCTCGGTGGTTTAAAATGCTGAATAATATTTTACCTTTCAAATGATTATTCTTATGCCTATGATTATTATTATTATTATTATTATTATTATTATCAATTAATTTCCGTATGCCTAAAGTTCAAATGGTGCTGTGGACTAAGACATCTTTAAAATTTACACTGTTCGGCGTTTAAAGAAATCGTATTTTATCTTATGGGGACATACCGAATAGAATGACATTTTTACTCGATGTTGCAACGATCGTCTCCGCTATATTTCCGTTTTTCTTTACAAATGTCACATGAAGGCATTATTTTGTTTGGAATGCAATCAACATAGCTTATAGCCTATTCAATACGCGACACTCATTGCCAGACAGGCACTTGTGTTCGTTCTGAAGTGAGCTCGCGCTACTGCGCTAGAATTGACCTATCGGTAAGCCCCGGTCAGACTACACGATTTTTTTTGTCGGTTACGACAGTCACTGTGTCAGATTATGCGATTTTGGCTCATAAAATCTTGTCGTGTCGTGAACAAGAAACATGTCAGGCTATACGATGCTACCCGATCATTCATCGCATGCCGTCATTAACGACGTGTGTGCTGTCATCGATACAGTGCGGGACAAGACAGAAGGTGCTATGAGCATAAACAAACAATGGCTAGCAAGCAGCGTGTTTTGCCCTGTCTTGTCATCAGAAAAGCCCAAAAAAGAAAGAAAACCTGACAATGGACACAAATCTGGATTGCATGAAGAGGATGGTATGGACTGTCAAAGAGAACTGAGGTAAAATAGTTTTTATTTTACTTTTTTTCACTGTGTAGCGGTAGTCCCTCATCATAAATGCAGGAGTATTGTTGGCGTAGCTCCACGAACATTTCCTCCATTGTAAAATTACACCTAGCAAGATTGATACCGTTGTCTCTCTTTCGTTACGGCTTGTTTGAAAGCTTGTACAAAGGCGCTTCTGTGCTCCTATTGGCCAGGGTCACTGATGTGATGGAACTTGTTGTGTACGATGGAAAAAAAAATTAAACATGCTAGTCTTTCTGTGTTGACGTCGTGGAGCGTCGTGAAGCATCGCAGAGATGTCGTGCACTATGACACACTACAAGAGATGAAACGATTGAATCGTGCGTCCCGACGCTCATTGTCGTTTACGAATCCCCACGACACCCTATGTCAAGCAGATCGTGGCAAAATTGGCCTAAAATCGTGTAGTCTGACCGGGGCTTTAGTTACTGTTGCGAACTCGGACAAACAAACGGAGTTGCTAACTGTCTTACAATGACAGCTGACTGTGAAAACCTTGTCCCTATATACTGTATATATGTATATCTTTTTGATAAATTTTGAACACAGAAGAACCACCAATAAAGTAGTACTTAAATATGCCATGGAGGGATATATAAAAGATTTTAAAATAAATATTGTGGGTATTAATTTGGAAGCCAGAGTTTACAGATCACAATGCAAGCGGGAGAAGTCTCATATTACAGTTGTCATGACTGCAGATGAAGAAATCCCGGATCAACGCTGTTCATGTACCGCAGGGTAAGCTTATATTAATTTACATTTAACGAGTTTAATATGAAAAGACAGTGAAATGTAGACCTTCGTTTATGTGTTTTTGACCTACACTGTACATGACGCGAGAACAGTTTGCTATTTAGGTTTGTACGTTAGCATTGACTTACTAACTTTAACGTTAGCTAGTTTTACCCAGAGATACCTTGCTGAAACGCAAGATGACATTAATGTTCTGCTTGAGCAGATGAAAAACTTAATGAGAGTATGACAACAAGATAATGAACGTTTTTAGTCTTCATTGGGATTGGGGGTGAATGCTTAGGGACATTTTGCTCTGTTTTGTTTCGGTTTAGGAAATAGAATAAAATAAATTCTATTGCCCATCCTCTCAGGATACCTGGAATCAGTGTTACAAGTACCCCAGGCACATTGTTTTTCCATTTTTGAAGCATAAACACCATAAAATCGATGCAAGCTTCGGATCTTCTAATGTTTCTCTATGGCGCTGAAACGCTCTCAGTTACTCACGTAACCTCGGTTCCCTGAGATGAGGGAATGAGACATTGCTATGGGAATTACCCTTTCTTCAAATACTACTGAAGCCTTATTGAATCACGCCAGTGAAACTGGCCAATGACGTTCAAGCGCGCGTACATCATCTATTCAAAATCTTGACTGAAGCAGCTTGGCATTCAAAGATCCTGAGCTAGGTGACACGGCAATAAGAGCAATGTCTCGTTCCCTCATCTCAGGGAACCGAGGTTATGTGAGTAACCGAGAGCGTTCCCTCTCGATTCGGTCACTCTACATTGCTATGGGAACGTATAAAAACCCGCCGTGTCACAGCAATGGACTACAGGACCTAGTCGAAACCATGTAAAAGTCAAGGGGGGGGCGCAGCAACTAGACGATGCCACATCACACCAGGGGCGGAGTTAACGCCAGTGAAACAGAGATTGTGAAATTGCGGCATCTCGGGCGCCATCACATATAGATTATTTGAAATTTGTTCAGTTTCAATGAAATTATGTGTTATGATGCAATAGCCATACCGGTGCTCAAATAAGCAGAGTATGATTGTGATCATGTTCTAAAAGACGTGATGAACTATCATAACAATGTGATAAGCTGATAGGGACAGCATTGAATTGGTGGTACGTCAATACAGGGGTGTATACGACCTAGTCGAAACCACTGAGGCAAGCAGCTCAGATCATAACTGAGGCTGAGTAGGCGCGTGCACTGCTCGAACTGATAGCACATGTGAGGCAAGCGACAACACATCTAGGTTATAAAACCTCGCGAAAGTGCTGGGTGACGACCAGCCAGCTGCCATGCAAATGTCCTGAATAGATATGCCATTTGCCCACGCCCATGAGGACGTGAGTCCGCGGGTGGAGTGGGCACGAACCCCTATAGGACATTTCACGCCCTTAGAGCTATAAGCCAAAGCAACTACGTTGACGATCCAGTGTGACAGCCTTTGCTTGGACACAGGCAGGCCTTTTGTGCGTCCTCCAAAGCATATAAATAGCTGCTCCGAGAGCCTGAACTGTCTAGAACGCTCGATATAAGTGCGCACACCGGACGTACAGGGCACAGCAGGAGTGTATTAAGTGGCTCCGCCCTGGCCGGTGTTTCGGGGCGGAAAGCAGATAGTGTTATGACCTGCGCTTTAAATGGAGTCGAAAGCACTTTAGGCACATAGCCTTTTCTAGGCTTCAAGGTGAGTCTGCAATCACCTGAATTCAATACACGAGTCGTCAATTGACAGCGCCTGGAGGTCCCCAACTCGCTTAGAGGCCAGCGCGAGCAGGAGTGCTGGCTTGAAAGAGAGCACTCGCAAGCTCGCTGATTGTATGGGCTCGAACGGGGGTCCAGTGAGAGCGTCAAGCACAAGCGCCAAATCCCAAGTGGGCAGGGTGGAAGGGCGAGGAGAGTTTAGCCTTCTTGCTCCTTTTAAAAATCGTATGATCAGGTCATTTCTGCCAATTGGGCGATTTTCGATGTGCGCGTGAAAGGCTGTTATAGCGGCCACATACACTTTCAATGTGGATAGCATACGACCACCATCAAATTGCTCTTGAAGGAAAGCAAGAATTATTGGTATTGGGCAGCTGAATGGGTCTTCGCCCCGCGATCCGCACCAACTTGTAAAAACTCTCCATTTATGTGCGTAAAGACGCCTCGTGGAAGGAGCCCTAGCCTCATAGACAGTGTTCAACACGCGCTGAGGAAGTGCATCTGTTACTGGCAAGCTCCGTCGAGCGGCCAGACACGAAGGCTCCATGACTCTGGATTTGGGTGCCATATCGTTCCTTGTGCTTGAGAGAGGAGGTCTCTCTTCAGTGGGATAGTCCACGGGGGGGGGCTACTAGCATCTCCACCAGTTCTGGGAATCACGGCTGATTGGGCCATTTCGATGCCACTAACAAAACCGATTCCTTTTCCTCTCTGATTTTGCAAAGCACGCGAGGCAGTTTCACTGGAGGAAAGGCATACTTGCGTACTTTCGGCCAGCTGTGAGCTAGTGCATCCACTCCCAGGGAAGACCGTGTCAGTGAATAAAACAGTTCACACTAGGGATGGAAAAATAAACCTTCATGAAGCACTGGCTTTCCCCTGGTTGCACAGGGAACAAGACTCAAAGAATTATTATCAACAGATCTATCCATAGCGACGTTGTCAGCAGGTCAAACAAGATTTACAACCAAGCTGTTACTGTATCAAACAACATACTGTTGCGAAACATACTGAGGTGGTATGGAAGCCCAGGTTTCTTTGACAGCGGCCTTCAGCTCATCTGCAGTTTTTGGTCACATGTTTCTCATTTTCCTCTTGACAATACCCCATAGATTCTCTATGGGGTTCAGGTCTGGTGAGTTTGCTGGCCAGTCAAGCACACCAACACCATGGTCATTTAACCAAATTTTGGTGCTTTTGGCAGTGTGGGCAGGTGCCAAATCCTGCTGGAAAATGAAATCAGCATCTTTAAAAAGCTGGTCAGCAGAAGGAAGCATGAAGTGCTCCAAAATTTCTTGGTAAACAGGTGCAGTGACTTTGGTTTTCAAAAAACACAATGGACCAACACCAGATGTTGACATTGCACCCCAAATCATCACAGACTGTGGAAACTTAACACTGGACTTCAAGCAGCTTGGGCTATGAGCTTCTCCACCCTTCCTCCAGACTCTAGGACCTTGGTTTCCAAATGAAATACAAAACATGCTCTCATCTGAAAAGAGGACTTTGGACCACTGGGCAACAGTCCAGTTCTTCTTCTCCTTAGCCCAGGTAAGACGCACGAGGAATACGACAACTGTAGCCAAATTCCTTGACATGTCTGTGTGGTGGCTCTTGATGCCTTGACCCCAGCCTCAGTCCATTCCTTGTGAAGTTCACCCAAATTCTTGAATCGATTTTGCTTGACAATCCTCATAAGGCTGCGGTTCTCTCGGTTGGTTGTGCATCTTTTTCTTCCACACTTTTTCCTTCCACTCAACTTTCTGTTAACATGCTTGGATACAGCACTCTGTGAAGAGCCAGCTTCTTTGGCAATGAATGTTTGTGGCTTACCCTCCTTGTGAAGGGTGTCAATGATTGTTTTCTGGACAACTGTCAGATCAGCAGTATTCCCCATGATTGTGTAGCCTAGTGAACCAAACTGAGAGACCATTTTGAAGGCTCAGGAAACCTTTGCAGGTGTTTTGAGTTGATTAGCTGATTGGCATGTCACCATATTCTAATTTGTTGAGATAGTGAATTGGTGGGTTTTTGTTAAATGTGAGCCAAAATCATCACAATTAAAAGAGCCAAAGACTTAAACTACTTCAGTCTGTGTGCATTGAATTTATTTAATACACGAGTTTCACAATTTGAGTTGAATTACTGAAATAAATGAACTTTCCACGACATTCTAATTCATTGAGATGCACCTGTATATGCCGTATGATGTGATAAAAATCATGCTTGACATATTTTACTGTGGTGGGGATTTTTATGATTATTATTATTATTATTATTATTATTATGAGCAAACAAACTTAAAAAGTTTAATCTGAACACTTTATATATGTAATCTGAAATCTTTTTTTGTTTGTTTTTTACAGAAATTCAGAACTGCTGCATGAGCTTATGCATAAACATTCATCAAACATAAAGTGCGAATTCTGGGTCTGGTCCTAATGATTGTAAAAAAAACTGTAATGCATAAGATTTAATAATTACCTTACAATATATATTTATACATATATTTCAAAGCTGCAATTTGGAAAAACTTTCAAGCTAAATTTGCTGAAATGCAGGTCAAGGGGACTATGAAGAGGTGGCTCCAGCTGATCAAAAGGGTGGACTTCGGGAGGCAGACACACTCTGTGAGTTTAAAAGTCCCATCTCTTTAGCCTTGCATACACATGACACACTATCACATTTCTATAATTCAAATCCCTTAAAGGATCTTTATGCTGCACCAGTTAGGGTAAGCATCTACACTTCCCATAATATCTAATGTACTTGTTAATTTGTAAGAAGAATGACATCAATGCTTATATTAGTCGCTTATACACTGTCTGACCCTTATCCCTAGGTTACAGTAATCAGCTGATCCAGCCGGTATCCAGACCAGACGGTGGATCTGCACCCAAGAACGACCACAGCACATCCCTGACTGTCAGCGGAGACCATGTCAATTAGATGACAGATCCCTGTGAAGACCTCATTGATGGCCCCAGCAAAGATCCTCAGCAAAGACAACGAGAACCAGACAAGCCCTCTGCACAGACCCTTTTTACCAACTTCACCTGCTGGAATGATTTTTCTTCAAGCAGAAGAAGTTGGACGAAATATTCTGAATGATATCAATCCGCAATCTGACTTGTGATGCAGCCTGGAATAAATCACACCACGTTCATTCACTTGGCCAGAGGAGAACTGGTTTCCTGACTGAGCCTGGTCTTGTGTGGGTTTGGGTTCGGGTTCCTTGTCACTGTTGCCTTTTGTCTTGCTTAGTTGAAGACTCCTAATATTCAGCAATATTACTGACTTGACTGCACTGACACCATTTGATAAGAACTGAACTGAATTATGACACAATGTTTTTTTTTTTTATATATATATATATATATATAAAAATATAATTTACTTGTTACTTTGTGGTTTAAAAAGTGTGTTAATGTTTATACTGTAGTGCATTTGTTGATTGTTAATATATATTTCTATTAAAGTACTTTAAGCTTTTTAAATGGTTGTATTTGTGTTTCACTGCTGAATTACATTTAGCCGTTTCTGGGCCACATTTAGCCCGGGGACCAAGCCGAGTCTGAGCCACATAAAACAATATGTCACTCTAAGTATGCGGGCCAGATCTGGGCCACGTCAATAAATAAGAGTCATTTTACAGGGCGTGGGCCACATCTGGGCCAGAGGAAATTGTTTGTGTGTGGGCCAGTTTTGGGCCGGGGACCCAGCCAAAATTGGTCCAGAACTTAAGCAAGGTTGTGGCCCAGACAAATTTTGCTATCCAAAAGACATCCATATAAGGACTCCAATGTAGTTACTGCTGCTCTATTTCTTGAAACCTCAACAAATTTTTAGACTGACAGAAATCCACATAGGGTTTGAATGTGATCACAAAGTTCTCTATGTATCCTATCATCCAAAAAAGAATCTGCTTCTCTTTGCATTTGTTCAATACATTCCAGCACATTATTAAAAAATTGTCTGATGTCATGTTCATTGCTACTTACTCCCAAAAGTAAAAACTATACTTCAAAAGAAAAGAGAATAACTAGCATCATTGTAAAATTGCAAGGAAGAGCTGAGCAAGTCTTGCACATGTATTTCCTGGTCTGAGAGTGACTTCCTGTTTAAACAGGAAGTAATTGATACCAAAAAAAAAAAAAAAATGGTAGATATGTATGTGAAAGGAGAATGTATGTGTGTGAAAGCACAAATATATGTATGTGAAAGGAGAATGTAAGTGTGTGAGAGTGCCAGAATGAATTATGGCTTGTACGGCCTCTCATAATATATATATATATATATATATATATATATATATATATATATATATATATATATATATATATACATACGTACATATATATACACATATATATATACATATGTACATATATATACATATATATATATATACACATATACATATATATATATATATATATATATATATACATATATATATATATATATATATATATATATATATATATATATATATATATATATATATTTTTTTTTTTTTTTTTTTTTTTTACTTTTATGTTGTCTAACTATATTTGTACTGCTACATTGTTCAACTAAGTTTCATTTATTTTGATCAATAAAGACATATATTACCTTCAAAAAATGTTTATATTTCAAAATCTAAGAAAATTCAAAAATTATACAATATATATTAATAATAATTATAATTTGCAAAACACAATCCCTTCGAAAGCCACTACTT
The DNA here is from genome assembly GCA_039654775.1 of Spinibarbus caldwelli. Taxonomy (NCBI): domain Eukaryota; kingdom Metazoa; phylum Chordata; class Actinopteri; order Cypriniformes; family Cyprinidae; genus Spinibarbus; species Spinibarbus caldwelli. The sequence goes on from CM077252.1 coordinate 9,597,541, forward strand.
AAATTAAGTATTAGCTTTAAGGCAGATGAGACATATTCCCAATTTTCCTAATGAAAAGTAACGTTTGTGTCGTTGACTTTAGGTGAGTGATCCAGTGTCAGCAGAGTTCAGTCTTAACACACAGATGCTGCTGCTTTCAAAGAAGACTCTCTGGTTGTCAGACGGCTCCATGGGCTTTGCTCAGGAGAGTGATACGGCTTTCTCAGAGGGTAAAATGCTACGAACAACTCTTGATTTCTGTTTGAGTATTTGAAATATGACACCTGTTGGTAATTTATGGCTGTTGCATTCTTTAGGAGATGTTATCTACGGCCGTGTAATGGTGGATCCTGTTCAGAATCTTGGAGACTCGTTCATCTGTAACATTGAGAAGGTGTTCCTGTGCACAGGGGCGGATGGATACATCCCAAAATACAACCCTGACAACTTTGAGTACTGCTGCCTAGCTGATTCACCATCTCTTTTGTACCAGTTTAAGATCATTGTAAGTATGAACACCAGAGATGGGCACTCGAGTTAGTGACTCGGACTCGAGTCGCATTTTTATAGACTTCAGACTTGACTCAGACTCGACCTGAAATGACTCCAGACTTGACTCGACTGGAGGAAAAGGACTCGTGAATATTTTAAAAGCAACTCGAGTCTTTTATCCTTAAATACTTATATAACTGATTTTCAAAATTATATTTCAGCCGTAACAGCAGCACCAGCACGTCAAAACAGCGCAGCGGATCACATAACAAGCGTCGTTTATGGTAAATATCTTTCAGCGCTATATACTCTAGTATTTCTAGTATCTAAAGCCAAACGCGCTTTATTCAAGCCCTTTCAGCTCCGTGCGCTTTCTCTTTCTCTCTCTCCAGACGTGCCGGCGCCAAGTTCAAGAGCTGCGGATGACACGGTTGTTTTAACAACAACAGAAACAATGCTGCAAATCTAGTTATTTTTCTTACTATCTATTTATCTCTCAATAACCTATGACTCTGACTGTTCAAACCAGATCTGACAAGACGTTTCTAATCTACATTTAGCATTATTAATCTGTAGGCTAAGAACATTTCAAAAGAATCATGTAATTATAATTGGGAAAATTGTTGTTAGATGGCTAGGATAGAACTTAAACTTTGAACTGCTGGTTATCTTTCTTTTCTGCTCAAGATGAGAACGTTTTGATTATTGTAGACAGTTTTAGTAGATAATGCTTATAATATATTTAAATAGTATAGATTTCAGGAGGAAAACCCTGAACAGAAACTGTTTTGTGTCACATGGTCTCGCATATATCTAAATCTAAAAGTACAATACATGTAAATATATACAGGTGCATCTCAATAAATTAGAATGTTGTGGAAAAGTTCATTTATTTCAGTAATTCAACTCAAATTGTGAAACTCGTGTGTTAAATAAATTCAGTGCACAGACTGAAGTAGTTTAAGTCTTTGGTTCTTTTAATTGTGATTATTTTGGCTCACATTTAACAAAAACCCACCAATTCACTATCTCAACAAATTAGAATATGGTGACATGCCAATCAGCTAATCAACTCAAAACACCTGCAAAGGTTTCCTGAGCCTTCAAAATGGTCTCTCAGTTTGGTTCACTAGGCTACACAATCATGGGGAATACTGCTGATCTGACAGTTGTCCAGAAAACAATCATGGACACCCTTCACAAGGAGGGTAAGCCACAAACATTCACTGCCAAAGAAGCTGGCTCTTCACAGAGTGCTGTGTCCAAGCATGTTAACAGAAAGTTGAGTGGAAGGAAAAAGTGTGGAAGAAAAAGATGCACAACCAACCGAGAGAACCGCAGCCTTATGAGGATTGTCAAGCAAAATCGATTCAAGAATTTGGGTGAACTTCACAAGGAATGGACTGAGGCTGGGGTCAAGGCATCAAGAGCCACCACACACAGACGTGTCAAGGAATTTGGCTACAGTTGTCGTATTCCTCTAGTTACGCCACTCCTGAACCACAGACAACGTCAGAGGCGTCTTACCTGGGCTAAGGAGAAGAAGAACTGGACTGTTGCCCAGTGGTCCAAAGTCTTCTTTTCAGATGAGAGCAAGTTTTGTATTTCATTTGGAAACCAAGGTCCTAGAGTCTGGAGGAAGGGTGGAGAAGCTCATAGCCCAAGTTGCTTGAAGTCCAGTGTTACGTTTCCACAGTCTGTGATGATTTGGGGTGCAATGTCATCTGCTGGTGTTGGTCCATTGTGTTTTTTGAAAACCAAAGTCACTGCACCCGTTTACCAAGAAATTTTGGAGCACTTCATGCTTCCTTCTGCTGACCAGCTTTTTAAAGATGCTGATTTCATTTTTCAGCAGGATTTGGCACCTGCCCACACTGCCAAAAGCACCAAAAGTTGGTTAAATGACCATGGTGTTGGTGTGCTTGACTAGCCAGAAGTAGAGCGCAACATGTCATATTACTCTGAGAACATCTCGGTTACGCATGTAACCCTCGTTCCCTGAAGAAGGGAATGGAGACATCATGTCGGATGACTGACGAAATTGGGATCTCACCAGAGAGACCAATCCACTTCGAGTGTAACTAAACGAGCCAATGGACATTGGCATGCGATTATTGCATCCAGCTGCCGCTGATAACAGCGAGAGTATAAGAGGCAGCAGGTGCACGGCATTAATTCATGCTTTCGCTGAGGAGCCGAGCCGGTGACCCGGCAGCTCAGTGGTGGTACAGCAACTGTGGCGACGGGACGTGACTTCTCCGTTCCCTCCTTCAGGGAACGGGGGTTACATACGTAACCGAGACGTTGCCCTTTCAGTCGGTCACTCCGAGTCACTTCGGATGACGGACGAAATTGGGATCCCTACCAAAGCGCCACAGGAGCTGCCCCTTCCAGTGCCCTGTGTAGGCCTCCTGATCCTTCCTATAAGGCAGACAATAGGACCGGGCTCTACACAGAGAAGGTCAACTACTGTTGTTCCTTGAGCAACCCAAACAGTAGGACTAGGATAACACTGGGAAGCGTGTCCTTCCACTTGGAAGAGGCACACTGCGGAGTCACCTCCTCCCAGAGAGGGTTAAGTGACATTTAGACATGTGAAGTAACCCCGTAGGGCCCTATTGCACATGGAAGTCTCTGAGATGGCTTAGGCTGCATCATTTGAGACAGCAGAACGTGGTCTGCCAGGGGAAACACGGCTCTAATAAGCATACCGTGGAATACACATATGGGATCCCAGCAGGGCCTCTCATATGGGCACTAGTCTCACACCAGATTTCAAGAATTCATTGGCTGAAAGGCCTGGCGCCGGACGCTCCGCCACGTCCGGACGCCGGAGTGCTGGAGGGCTCGACAGGGTTTGCCTGGTTAAGGAACTCTCTGGAGAATTAGGCGTAAGAATGCCGGAAGCCGACTCTGAGCCGGGCCCCTCAGTGCCACTACCCGTTTGAGGTGAGAACACAGGAGGAAACCGGTTCGACACGTAGGCTATAAAACCTAGCGAATGTGTTGGGAGTCGCCCAACCCGCAGCTCTACAGATGTCTGCTAGCGAGGCACCATGAGCCAGCGCCCAGTACGATGCGACACCCCTAGTGGAGTGAACATGCAACCTGAGCGGGCAGGGCACACCTTGTGCTTCGTAGGCCTGCTTGGAGACAGCCTTCCCCTTCTGCTGTCCTCTGTAACAGACAAAGAGCTGTTCTGAGGTCCTGAAGCTCTGAGTTCTATGCACATACTGTCGCAGTGCACGTAAAGGACAGAGCAAAGCTAGGGCTGGGTCTGCCTCCTCCAGGGACAGCGCTTGCAGGTTCACTACCTGGTCCCTGAAGGGAGTGGTAGGAACCTTGGGCACATAGCCGGGCCGGGGCCTCAGTGTTGCACTGGAGTCAGCCGGCCCAACTCAAGGCACGACTCGTCGACCGAAAATGCCTGCAGGTCCCCCACCCTTTTGATCGAGGCCAACGCAGTCAGGAGTAGGGTTTTCATAGAGAGAAACTTCAACTCGACTGACTGCAACGGCTCAAAGGGGGCAGTTTGTAGGGCTCCTAGCACCAATGCCAAATCCCAAGAGGGTAGGGAGGGAGGCCTAGGAGGATTTAACCTCCTGGCCCCCTTAAGAAACCTGACGACCAGATCGTGCTTCCCCACCGACCTCCCTTCTATGGGGTCGTGGTGGGCAGAAATAGCACCAACGTACACCTTAAGGGTGGAGGGGGACAGCCTACGCTCCAACCCTTGTTGCAAAAAGGAAAGCACGGCTCTGATCGAACATCTCCGGGGGTCCTCATGGTGAGAGGAACACCATTCGGCGAACAGGTTCCACTTCAGCGCATAGGCCCGTCTTGTGGACGGTGCTCGTGCTGAAGCGATAGTGAGAGATACCTCCTGGGGCAGGTCACCTAGAACCTTGGCGTCCCGTCCAGGGACCACACATGGAGTTTCCACAAGTCTGGACTTGGGTGCCAGAGGGTGCCGATCTTTCCTCAGAGGAATCGGCCAGGGAGGGGCTGTCGCGAGGAGCATGAGTTCCGGGAACCAGGTCCTGTTGGGCCAATATGGAGCCACTAACAGGACCTGCTCCTCGTCCTCCCTGATCTTGCACAGTGTCTGTGCTAGCAGGCTCACTGGAGGGAACGCATATTTGCGCAGGCCCTGGGGCCAGCTGTGTGCCAGTGCATCCGTGCCGAGCGTTGCCTCGGATAGGGAGTAGAACCACTGGCAGAGGGTGGTTTCCGGAGATGCAAACAGGTCTACCTGAGCAACTCCGAACCGACTCCAAATCAGCTGGACCGCCTGGGGATGGAGTCTCCACTCCCCAGGAAGTGCTGCTCGAGACAGCTCGTCGGTCGCTTGATTGAACACTCCTGGGATGTGGATGGCACGAAGGGACCTCAGATGCTTCTGACTCCAGAGGAGGAGGTGGCAGTTGAGTTGCGACATGCGACGGGAGCGTAAACCGCCTTGCCGGTTGATATACGCAAAGGTCGCAAGTGTTGTCTGTACGGACCAGAACGTCCTTGCCCCGAAGGCGCCCTCTGAGGTGGCTCAAGGCAAGGCATACTGACAGCAACTCGAGGCAATTGATATGCCAACGCAGTTGGGGACTCGTCCATACCCCTGACACTGCATGCCCGTTGTACGTGGCTCCCCAGCCAGTGGCCGAGGCATCCGTGAATATCCCAGCATGCCTGGATACCTGCTCCAGGGGCACTCCTGCCCGAAGGAATGAAGGATCTGTCCACGGGCTGAAGGTCTTGTGGCAGGCCGGTGTAATCTGAACCCGGTGAGTACCGCATTTCCACGCCCATCTTGGGATTCGGCCATGGAGCCAGTGCTGAAGCGGTCTCATATGGAGCAGACTGAGTGGAACTATCGCCGCAGCTGCAGCCCTATGCCCCAGGAGCCTCTGAAAGAGTTTCAGTGGGACCGCCGTCCTGCCTGATAAAGTCTTGAGGCAGTTCAGCACCGACTGAACACGTTCTTGGGTGAGGCGTGCTGTCTGGTTGACCGAATTCAACTCCATGCCGAGAAAAGAGATCCTCTCGTTGGCACGAGTTTGCTCTTTTCCCAATTGACCCGAAGACCCAACTGGCTGAGGTGCCTGAGCACCAGGTCCCTGTGTGCGCACAACTGCTCTCGAGACTGTGCAAGTATGAGCCAGTCGTCGAGGTAGTTGAGTATGCGCACACCCCGTTCTCTCAGGGGGACAAGGGCCGCCTCCGCAACTTTGGTGAAGACGTGAGGTGAAAGGGACAGCCCGAAGGGCAGGACCTTGTACTGATATGCCCGACCCTCGAACGCGAATCGCAGGAATGGCCTGTGTCACGGGAGGATCGAGACATGAAAGTACGCGCCCTTCAGGTCCATCACTGCAAACCAAACTAGGGGACGGACGCACCCAAAAATACTTTTCTGGGTCAACATCTTGAACGGCATTTTGTGAAGTGCATAGTTCAAAACTTGCAGATCCAAGATCAGTCGTAACCCACCGCTTTTCTTGGGGACAATGAAGTAAGGGCTGTAAAACCCCGACCTCATATCGGCTGGAGGAACCGGTTCTATCGCATCCTTCACCAGCAGGACTGCGATTTCCGCACGCAAGACAGGGGCATCGACAGCCTTGACTGAAGTGAACCGGATGCCCCGCTTAGCCAAGTCTGAGGGTCCGCAGGAGCCACCGAGACAGACCGGGGAGCGCTAGCCAGGCTCCGAGAGACCGTGCCAGCGGGACTAACAGGGCCACCGACGTACCCGCGGTGGGGCAACGAGGTGGAACACAGGGACCCAGCCCGGGGCCTGTGACGGTCTGGCCTGTGATGGCAGGGGGCGGGGTCTGGGTGTGCAGTGTAACACTCACCTGATTCCTCCTCGTGTGGGAGGAAACACAGGAACCCGGCTTGAGGCTTGTGATAGCCCGACGCGTGAGGACTTAAAGCGGGGACTCGAGTGCTACCGCCCTTACCTGGTTCCACGAACGGGCAGGAGGGGTGCTCTTGGGCAACCACCCGCTGCCTGCTGGCGAGAGAGGAGGAGGGAAGTGATCCCGTGATGTACGGTTCACCACTCTCCTCCTCTTGAGACCCAGAGATTGAGGAAACCGCTCTTTTATTGATGTTTTGGGTACCGCTGGCTGCTGGGCCAGTGGTGAAACAAAAACAAAATGAAACGAAAGATTCTCCACCCGGCCCTCCTCCGGGGGAGGGAGTGGTACAGTCACCATCTCCCGACGAGGAGTCTCCTCCATCTCTGGGTCGCCCGTCTCAGGGCCTCTTGCACTTGCCGCCAGGTTTGGCAGGGGCCTGGATGGGCTGGGCGTCCTGCCTTGCGACCGGCTCCACGACGCTGCCTTTTTGCCTGACGAATACTTACAGGCCTGTGAGGAGAGACACGGGTCACCCCGCAGAGTGGTAGCGGCTGTTGGACACAGTTGCATGGCCAGAGATTGCTCCACCGAGGGGATGCCCACGTACCCCACAGCAGCCCCACCATCGAGGGTGGTGAGGGCAGAGGAGCCACAAGATTTGTTTCGGGCAGTGAAAGGTGCCCTCCACGATCTAGTGAGCTCCTCGTGCACCTCCGGGAAGAATGGCACTGGAGGGGGGCGCTGAGAACCAGTGCGACCCCCACCGAGAAACCATTTGTCCAGCCTCGAAGGATCGGGACGCGGTGGAGGATTCCACATGAGCCCGACATTCTTTGCGGCCCGGGAAAGCATAGCCGTCATCTCTGGGTCTGGCTCGGACAGCGCTACCACACCCGAAGGGGGCAACGCAGCCGAGTCGTCATCCCCGGAGAGAGAGGGCTCGCCCTCCAATGCAGCGATCGACATCTGGTCATCAGAGGGGGCACCGAAGGAAACGAGTTATCTTCATTTGTATGGTTTTACAGGTTTGGGACTACATGGGGCTGAGTACTTAATGACAGAAATTTCATTTTTGGGTGAACTAACAAACTCTTTAACCCTAGGCCCAAATTACATGTTTTCATGATTTCTAGAAACCAGAACTTGTCCAAGCACTTTGGTTTAACTAAAAACTTTTGCTTCCGTTTAAAATGACAATGATTGTTGGCATAGTGCCAGAGATTTCACACATTACATAATGTAGATTTCTTTAAAAGTGCTTCTCCTCATACAATAAAATTCACAGACATCTTTTCATGCAGCTGTTTTACACTGATTTTGGTTTAAATGGTCCTTGGTTTGTTTATTCACCCCTTACCACATAGGAGCTGAAAATTACACAAACAAGAACCGCTTACACAAAAAAAAAAAAAAAAAAACTGCTGCATGAAAAGAAAATAAAGAATATGTTACATTATCATATGGCATGAGAACACTTGTCCATGCTGATTTCAGGTAAAAATAAATGTTAAAAGTCCACTGTTTCACACCTGGATTGCCATGCTCATCTACTGTAGATCTCCAGTCTTTCCACAAGACCTGTAACCACAATTAAAAAAAAAAAATGTATTTGTATTACATTTACACATTACAGTATATGTTCCACTGAGACAATGGTCTGGAAGCTGAGAAGTAAAGGCTAACAGTGATGTCTTGGTCTGCCATGTGATTTTAGCTAAATTTATAAAATTATTATATATTATTCACTCTGACTTAGCTGCATCATATTACTACATACCGGCGTAACTGCCCATTCATCTGGACAGGTGCAATTTTTATAACTAACGATCCAATATGTAATGACAATTTAATATCAGACATTAGCCACATGCAGCGTTTCAAAATGTCCCGCCATTTAATAGTTTCAAAACTTGGCTGGTAAGTTACTGCCATGTGAGCAAAGAATTCATGCACTTGAACGGATTCTAATATGAATAACAAGTTTACTAAAGCTTGTTTTGAGGTCAACTGATCTTTCTTGCATTAAAACAAATGGAAAACAAATTTGAAAGACGCGTGCTGCATATTAAGTATTTGTAGTATGAAAGACTTACCTCAGTCGGTGATCGGTTGGCATGATGTCCGCTGTGGTATCATCAAAATTTGCTGTAGTTATCGAAAAACAGGCTCAATGAAAGAGCGCGATATTTTCTCACACAGCTCCTAATGGATAGCCTGAAATTAATTAAAATCATCAGCTCGCCCTTCCATGACTGTCGATGAGTAGAGAGCAGCTCTACAGCCTGCATTGTGGGCGGGACTAAACGGAAAAGTTCTGGCGGGCAATTTGAAACTACGTCATCACTTGTGCGCGCACACACACATAAACAAATCTGTTTTTATTGTCTATGAAACAAATACATATGCCTCTGAATAAATTTTGTTGAATAAAAGTTTGGATGTTATTAACTGTTTTACTGAGTTGAAATAAAGCTGTTTCAATTATGCTGTGTAAATATTTGCTGGTATTTGTTAAAATGCACAAATATTTATTTGAATAGGCAACATTATACTACTGCTTAGAACAGATATTCCATAATTTATTTTGCATTTGCATTTGCATTGAATATAGTATAAATGATTTCAAGTAAGTAGGCAAGAGTACACTGTAACCTCACTATTCATTTTTTGAGAATGCAGTGATTTATAATAAAGAATGCCCACAGATTCTGCTGCTGCAATACTATACTTTTTGGCATGAAACTTTAAACAAATCAAATGTTTCCGAAGCATCAAAATAAAATTTTGTCGAAATAATTGGACAGTACACAGTGACTGATTACACATTACTCTGTAAAAATACAGAAAATGCCCTTTTAAAAGCGGAAAATTGTTGTAATACCAAAATACAAGCAATTATCTGTAAATATAATGGTAGAACTTTAAAATACAGCAAATATCTGTAAAACAACAGGTATTATATTGTATAATGAAAAAACGGGGACAACTCTGTAAAAAAATACAGACCATTACCTGTAAAATTACATTTATTTTTAACAGTGTACTTTTAAAAAGGGACTTTTTTTGCTGAGGTTATACGTCAACACTGCACACTGTACGCATGAGTGGAATTGAATTGAAATTTCCAACCTGACGTGCTTCACCAGTTTTCTTCCTGCTTAACAACATTTGTGCATTTGCTACATGTATATACTGTATATATTTGCTGGGACAGCTATAAGAAAACACTTTTGTAACAATGAATAAAAACTCATTTCAAAGATAAATTATTTAAGAATACTGGCTTTAAGGCTACTACACTTGTTTATAGTTAAAAAGTACACTGTAAAAAAAAAGAATTACAGAAAATAACTAAGTTTTACAGTAGTTTTCTGTTATTTCAAATTATATTCAAAACTTAGTAAAATTACAAACAATATCTGTAAATTAACAACTTGACTATTATTTTAGGTAGTATATCATTAAAGACAAATTACAGTAAATTTTGTTTTTTATACAGGAAAATTGCTGTATCATTTATACAGTATTTTTCTGTTATTTTAAATTATACTCAAAACTCTGTAATATTACAAACAATATCTTAACAACTTGACTGTTATTTTAAGTATTATTCCATTAATGACAAATTACAGTAATTCTCATTTTATATAAAAAATACTGTATTATTTATACAGTATTTTTTCTGTTTTCTTAAATTACATGCAAATTTACGTAAAATTACAAATATAATCTGTAATTAAATAATGTAGCTCATTATATTAAAGGTTTATGCCCATACTAACAATTTAATGTTCTTCTTTGCAATTTTAAAGTAAATCTTATTAGTTTTATATTTAGGTGTATTTTTATATTCAAACTCTGTCATTCTGAATACAAATATTGCAAACTCTTTTCATTACATCAAACAATCTGCTTTTAAAGAGTAAAGCTGCACTGCTCTTCAGGTTTAAACTTTCAGGCCTCTGACACCAGTTGATCCAAATTGCTTTACAAAGGAAATTGTGAATAGAGATGAGAAAAGTACACATATTGTTACAAGCTCAAACTCCCCAGAAAACTTTAACAAACACACTGATCAGAATGTGTACTTGTTTGGAATTTGTGAGAGAAACCCTGCTCGACATTTGAATAAAAAACAGAACAGGCGAGACCCCCTCTGAGCGCCGAGCATTGGTTTACTATAACAATATAAGTGTAAGACAAGCTTATATTTCTCAATTGCACAAATCCTTCAACAGAACATTTGAAAAACACAATTCTGCACAAAACAGTATAAGTTATCAAAACTTAAATAAATATACTCTATATACATAAAAGTGGCAGAAATACGTACAATCAGAATGTAACGAGCAGAGAACAACAATATAAAATATTAAGAATAATATACAAATACAATATAGAATAAATATTCTAAATAGCACAAATCCTTCATCACACAAATCACACTAAATAAAATCTAATTATTACACTATTGCACTAAGAACAGAAAACACAAACTAAAACTAAAACCTGACCTTTCTGGCCTTCCTTACTTGGGTAAAGTTGGTTTTATATTCACACATTTGGACTATTGCATTCAATTACTTTGGTAACCACACTACATTGGACATTCAGCGGACATTTGCAAGTATGTATGACATTAAAACAATACTTGCCCATTTTGATCGATTGTGAAAAAAAAATTTAGTAGGTTACAATGATGTCGCTGTTTAGAATTTGCAAAAAATAAATGTATTGCACATATAATTAGAAAGTTATTGAACGCGGAAATGTGTGAATGTTGTGAATGTGCAAATATAAAACCAACTTTACCCAAGTGCACCAGACGGCTTTGACCTTTTTCTCTCCATCGCTGTGTTTATTTGGCACTCGACAATCAACAGATTTCCCATCCCCCAACACTGTCACTCACGACCAGAAGTCAAGACTAAACCAATTCACCTCCACATAATCGTTTTGTATTACCTATTTTTATTAGCCATTTCACACAATTCAGAATAAACAAAAACGTGCAAATTATAGGCCTGTGTTTTAATATTATGAATGAAATGTGCGTTATCTGGAAGAAAGTCAAGGTGTGACTGACTTTAGCCCACTAAGTGGATCCCCCACCCCCAACCCCCACCCCCCCTGCGGCCGCGGCCGTGCCCCTTTGCCAGCTATTTTGACAATAAATAGTATTCACATACTATTTTGACAATAATAATAATTTTGACAATAACGTATGTTGAGTTATTTTCAGAGGACAGTAAATCTACACTGCTATACATGTTGCACATTGACTACTCTAAAATATATCCAAGTTTCATTTTTATAGTATTGTCCCTTGAGAAGATATAATAAAATATTTGCTGAAATGTGAGGGGTGTACTCACTTTTATGAGATACTGTATATACACAGGTGACTAACAAGCTTAACATTTACATTACATTACATTACATTTAGTCATTCAGCAGACGCTTTTATCCAAAGCGACTTACAAATGAGGACAATGGAAGCAATCAAAATCAACAAAAGAGCAATGATAAGCAAGTGCTATAAAAAGTCTCTGTTTGCTTAACTCAGTACACGTAGCAAGTTTTTTTTTTTGTTTTGTTTTGTTTTTAATTATATTATATAATAAAAAAGAAAACAGAATAGAAAAAGAATAGAGCAAGCTAATGTTAGAGGCCTTTTTTGCTTTTGTTAATTGTATAATAAATAAAAAGAAAACAAATAGATAGAATACAAAAACATTAGAAAAAGCTAGTGTTAGTTTTGTTTTGTTTTGTTTTGTGTTTTGTTTTGTTTTGTTTTTTTTAAAAAAACAAGCAATAAATGAATAGAGTGCAAGTGTCACGCCCCTGGACTGTTTTGGTTGTGTTTTCCCTCCCCATGTGCTCCGTGTCCCAGTTTCTCCGTTGGTTAATTATGTCTTTCGTCACACCTGTGTTCCTCCCAATTACCTGATTACCCTATGTATTTAAGTCCTGGTCCATGCATTCCGTCTCTGTCAGGTCTTATACGTCAAATCCCTGTCCTACGTGTGTGTTCCTGTTTGTCCAGTGTTCCAGTGGTTATTGATTAAAGACTGTTTTTTGTTTGTATCTCTTGTCTCCTCGCTCCTCAGCAGTAGTAGTTCCTCCAATACTAGAGGATATAGCGCTGAAAAAATCATGACAGCAAAAGGGACGTGTTTTTTTATTTTTGTTTTTTTCTTCTTCTAAGGACTAAACTAAGGACTCAACTGCTCGGATTGAGTTGGGCAGGTCATTCTACCAGGAGGGAACATTTAATTTAAAAGTCTGTGAAAGTGATTTTGTGCCTCTTTGGGATGGCACACTAAAGTGACGTTCACTTGCAGAACGTAAGCTTCTAGATCAGGGGTCGGCAACCTAAGGCACGATCGCTGGCACGCGAGCCATAGGGTAGCTTCATAATAACGTACAGTTTTGAGGTAATAAGTTCTCATAGTCACACAGCCTGTTAGGAACTATAAATACTATTAAAGTGTGAGAATTAACTTAGTCTATGGATGCGCGCGCGACCGCTGCACATAGGCGCTTCAGATCAAAGCCTCAAGGTGCGTTCACACCAGACGCGAATGAAGCGTTAAGCGCGAGTGATACGCATGTTAAGTCAATGCAAAGACGCGAATAGACATCCTGCGGCGCGATTCGCGCGAATGAGGCAGCGCGAAGGACGCGGCGCGAATTGAGCGTTTCGGGCGTTTGACGCGTGATTCGCGCGAATCGCACAAGTTGAAAAATCTGAACTTTGGCGAAAATTCGCGCCGCGTTAACCAATCAGGAGCTTGCTCTAGTCGTGATGTGATTACGACGAAGCGAGCGGAGGGAATCTGAAACAACAATGGAGGACAAAATAGTCATCGCTGTATGTGGACACCCAGAGCTGTATGATACATCTTTGTACTTTTACAGAAACAGGAATAAAAAGGATTTTGCTTGGAAGAAAGTGAGTGAGGAGGTCGGACAATCTGGTAAGTTGTAAAAAACGCTCTTTACACAATTTGAGCTATATATATATATATATATATATATATATATATATATATATATATATATATTGAGACTACAAGCTAGCTAAAGCCGGCAAATTGAGCTTATTCGCTGTATTTTACAACTACTTTCCCGCTGACGAGTTGATGTGTTTATTCAGAGGAAGTGTGCAGAAAGAAGTGGAAGAGTCTGAGGGACACATATTTAAAGGAGAGGAGAAAGGAGATGGAGAAGAGGAGTGGGTCAGCAGCAGGGTCAGGGAAAAAGTGGAAGTACTCTGCGGTCTTGTCTTTCCTTGACCCCTTCATCTCCCCACGGGAGACAAGTGGGAATATGGATAGGGGGGATGAGGAGAACCAGGCCGCAGGGTACGACCACCCCGAGGACCAGGGCGAGACAGAAGTAGCAGCAGCAGGGCAGTTAGAGACAGGAGGTGTGTTGACAAGTGAAGCAACACAACAGGGCATATGTTGTTGTTTTTATGATGAAAAGTCTAAATAAATTTTTCTCTGACTGGTGTAATGTGCAGTGTGTGTAATGTTGTATTAATATTTAATATTGTCATGACAGAGCCGACTGGTTCTTTTGATGGCAGTGAGCCTGAGTCCCCTCTTCCAGAACCTGCTGCTGCTGCTGCTTCTGCTTCCCCTGCCGGCCCTTCAACATCTGCTGCTGTACCCACAGGTGTGTACAGGCAATAATGACCGTGTTTACATGCATATTATATTTACAGTAAGCACTCATAGCCTCACACAACACTGACGGTTTGTGAATGAGTTTAATCCTTTTCTGCCTTCTCATTGTACAAAATGTGTTATCATTTGATACAGCGCCACCAAGAAGAAGAGCTCAGAGAAGGCCTAGGGAGCAGCCATCAGAGGCGGAGCGGCAGCTCCTAGAAGCACTTAAGAGTGTTTAAATAAAATGCCCTTAATACTTTACCTTTATTTAGCATTTGCTCTGATTTGCTTGCTACATTGCAAAAACAGAATATTATTCAATATTATAATATAGCAGTTATAGAGAATGTATCGCCGCCTCATAGAGGTTCAGCCTGATGTTGTGGAGAGGTGTGTGAAGGCGACGTGTGTCCTCCACAACTTTATGAGGATATCTGCAGAGGCACCTGCTGTGAGGGGGGCAGTGCAAGGTGCAGAGGACTCGCTGCAGAGTCTCAGTCGGGTTGCAGCCAATAATTCTGCCAGAGAGGCCATCCGGGTCAGGGACAGCTTCATGGCTCACTTTTCAGCCTAGGCAGCAGTCCCGTGGCAACCGACTGAATAGTTTTTGTTTATTATATCCTGTGCTGTTTATATTCTTTATGTTTAGCTCTTGTAAATATTCCCATCCTTTTGTCTTTTCTTTTGATTTACACCCTTTATATATTGTAAATAATCACATCTTTTCAACCTCTCTTGTAAATATTGCTCTCTTTTTTCATCCTTAACTATTGTAAATCTTTCATCATTTTTCAATAATTTTTTTTGTTCAAGTTTAGATTGTTATAGTTTTCTTGTTTTCAAATGATAAATGGAGCCAGCCTCCAAAAGGAATCCCTGTCTCGTTGCTGCATTCTCATTACACTATACCACAACACTGGTCCAATCACAAATAACAATTTTTTACTATACTATTGTGAGTGTATTTGCAATAGGATATAATTAGAATGAATGTACAAATGTTTGCCATAAGTATCCTAGTCTTAACATAGAAATAATATTTTTATGTAACAAATATAAATTATGATTTACTATGTTGTGCACAAAGTAACACACCAAAACCTTTGGTCACTGTATAGAACATTTATTTATACAAAATAAATAAAATAAAATGAAAAAATATAAAAAGTATATACAAAGAACATTTACAACTATTTACATGCAGGAATAAAAAGGATCTTGCTTGGAAGAGGGAAGAGTGAGGGCCAAAGTGAAGGAGAGGAGAAAGGAGAGAAAGTGGTTCATTCCCTGCAGAGATTGCTGCTTCTTATTTAAAAAAACACTCTTAAGGCTCCAATTGTTCCAAATTAAGCAGAACTGTGCTGCTTTCATAAATTAATTTGTGTATTTGAAATTTGACGAATTCTTTCGTCTGAGGCTGCAACCTCTGCAGGGAAGGGACCAGACTCAAGAGGAAGAGCTCATCCTCTGAGCATGGAGGTGGCGCTGGAGCTACAGGACGGGTCCGGAGTGCTTCTAGGAGCTGCCGCTCCACCTCTGATGGCTGCTCCCTAGGCCTTCTCTGAGCTCTTCTTCTTGGTGGCGCTGTATCAAATGATAACACATTTTGTACAATGAGAAGGCAGAAAAGGATTAAACTCATTCACAAACCGTCAGTGTTGTGTGAGGCTTTGAGTGCTTACTGTAAATATAATATGTATGTAAACACGGTCATTATTGCCTGTACACACCTGTGGGCACAGCAGCAGATGTTGAAGGGCCGGTGTTCTGTCGATTTGTGCTACCCTGTCAGATTTTCCTACCTCCCATTAAAACAGTAGATAGTACAATTCGACAACGAAAAATGCTACCTATTAAATTATGATTTATTAATGTCTACACCTACCACAACCCTAAACCTACCCTTACAGTAATGCAGCTACATTAAATATTGTTGTTCAGCGTGAGAAAAAGGACGAAATATTGATATGCGCATGCGCAGTAAACCCCGGTAGGAAAATCTGACGGGTAGGATAAAATGTCAGGACACCCGGCAGGGGAAGCAGAAGCAGCAGCAGCAGGTTCTGGAAGAGGGGACCCAGGCTCACTGCCATCAAAAGAACCAGTCGGCTCTGTCATGACAATATTAAATATTACCTTAGGCGCGAATTGAAGTCAAACGCCCGAAACGCTCAATTCGCGCCTAGAGCTCGTCAATGTCAAAATGACTGAGATGGCCAATCAAATCAAAGTAGGCGGGGTTAAGCAGAGCGCGAAGTGTGAAAGAGAGCGAGGTAAAATAGATGAAGCTGCAAATCATTTAATATTAGTCAACTGTCTTACGATAGAAATGTTAAATGACCGACAGCTAATATTCTCAAATATTTTTCTCATATATGGCCATTTTGAGAGAGAGAGAGAGAGAGAGAGAGAGAGAGATGTGTGTGAATTGTCTGCGTCTGTGTCTCTCTCTACAAACAATAAAGCTGAGTTTAGTTATTGGGACAGTGGTTAACCAGAAAAATTAAAAATGGCACGTCATGCCGAAAAGGTTGCCGACCCCTGTTCTAGAGGGCACATAAGTCTGAAGCAGAGATGTTCACAAGTCTTTAACTTGAAGTCCGAGTCAAATCTGAAGTCTTTAACCTGGAGTCTCGAGTCAAGTCTCGAGTTTTTGGTCACGAGTCCGAGTCGAGTCTCAAGTCATTTAATGGCTCGCTGAATAAATAAATAAATAAATAAAAATAAATATCCCATTCAAAATCATCATATATTGAAATCTTCCTGTTTACGAAGCTGTTTTATAGGCTATAGACAAAATACACTATGATCTGCTTTGTAAAAGAAAAAAAAAAAAAACAGTGTTAAAATGTAAGGTTAATGTAGCCTACATCCAGCCTGTTACTTAACAGCCTGTTTTAATCCATCACTGAAAAAAAAATGACTCATTGAATTTACTAATTTTTTTTAAGGTAAGTGGTTGCAATGAATTTATTTTAGCTACATTTAAATAAACAAATTTAGTTGAAAGTTAGTCAACTAAATTTGTTTATTTAAATGTAGCTAAAATAAATTGATTGCAACCACTTACCTTAAAAAAAATTAGTAAATTCAATGAGTCATTTTTTTTTCAGTGATGTTCAAAACAGTTTTTCTGTAATCAAATTCTATAAGAGTCCGATCTACCATGACACATAAGGAAGTATGTGACACAGATATTACAAAACCATACAAATAAAGCATTTCCTTTATGATATAAGTCAGGGGTAGTCAGTTAAAATTCCAAGAGGCACAGTCTTCTTTTTTTTTTTCTTCCAAGCAAAGGTCCGAAAAAAAGGAATACAGATTTACATGTATTGTATTTTTCTATTTAGATACATGCGAGGCCATGTGACAAAAAAAAAAAAAAAAAAAAAAAAAAAAAAAAAAAAAAAACTTTCTGTTCAGGGTTTTCCTCCTAAAATCTATAGCCTACTATTTTAATATTTTACTTAAAAATAGTATAGACTAAAAACAAGCTACAATAATCAAAACGTTCTCATCTTGAACAGAAAAGAAAGATAACTAACAGTTTCAAAGCAATCTAACAACAATTTTCCCAATTATAATTACTTATTTTTATTTTATTTTATTTTTATTTTTTTTATGTTCTTAGCCTACAGATTAATAATGCTAAATGTAGATCAGAAACGTCTTGTCACATCTATGAACAGTCAGAGTTATTGATAGATAAATAGCTAGAAATAAAAATAACTAGTTGTGCAGCATTGTTGTGTTCTGCTGTGTTTTAGTGAAAGTAATCTATAATTTTTCTGCTCTCCGTGTTTCTGTTGTTTTTAAAATAACAGCGTCATCCGCAGCTCTTGAATTTAGCGCCGGCGCGCGTCCGGAAAGAGAGAGAAAGTGCACGGAGCTGAAAGGGCTTGAATAAAGCGCGTTTGGCTTTAGATAAAAATACTAGAGGATATAGCGCTGAAAGATATTTGCCATAAATTACCCCGAGTGCTTGTTGTGTGATCCGCTCCGTTGTTTTGACGTGCTGCTCACCTAAAATGGTGCTGCTGTTGCGGCTCGCTGTCCGGATGGATGCCGGGGTGCGGATGCCTTTTGAAAATCAGTTATATTAAGTATATAAAAAAAATTCAGTTATTATAAGCATTTAAGGATAAAAGACTCAAGTTGCTTTTAAAATATTCACGAGTCCTTTTCCTCGAGTCGAGTCAAGTCTGGAGTCATGTCAGGTCGAGTCTGAAGTCAAGTCTTAAGAGTGCGACTCGAGTCCGAGTCACTAACTCAAGTGCCCATCTCTGGTCTGAAGTAATGAATTTGGTAACACTTTATTTCGATAGTCCACTTTAGACATTCTACTAACAGTAAGTAACTTTGCAACTACATGTCAACTAGCAGTCAATAGAGTAGTATAATATCTGCTTAATATCTTCTAACACTTTATTTTGATGGGTCCACAACATACAACATACTGACTATGATAAACTTTGCAAGTATATGTCAACTTATTCTACTAACCCTAAACCTAACCTATCAGTCTACTCTGAGAGTTAGTAGATATGTAGTTGCAAATTAATGAGAATTATTTGACATGTAGTTGACATGTAGTTACAAAGTTATTTATAGTTAATAGAATGTCTAAAGTGGACTATCAAAATAAAGTGTAACCATGAATTTAGGTAAAGGGGTGCAAAGCCAGTGTTGGTTTTGTCGGCAAACTATGCCTTGAATTTTATGCAAGCAGGTATTGGTAGCCAGTGCAAATTTATAAACAGAGGTGTGACATGCATTCTTTTTGGCTCATTAAAAATTAATCTTGCTGCCGCATTCTGGATTAATTGTAAAGGTTTGATAGAACTGGCTGGAAGACCTGCCAAGAGAGCATTGCAATAGTCCAGCCTGGAAAGAACAAGAGCTTAAACAAGGAGTTCTGAAGCATGTTCCGAAAGAAAGGGCCTGATCTTTTTGATGTTGAATAAAGCAAATCTGCGGGAACGGTCAGTTTTAGCAATGTGGTCTGAGAAAGTCAGCTGATCATCAATCATAACTCCAAGGTTTCTGGCTGTTTTTGAAGGAGTTATGGTTGATGTGCTTAACTGGATGGTGAAATTGTAATGAAACAAAGGGTTTGATGGAACCACAAACAGTTCTGTCTTGACAAGGTTGAATTGAAGGTGATGGTCCTCCATCCAGCAAGAAATGTCTGTTAGACATGCTGAGATGTGAGCAGCTATCGTCGGATCATCAGAGAGGTAGAGTTGAGTGTCATCAGCATAGCAGTGATAAGAAAAGCCATGTTTCTGAATGACAGAACCTAGTGATGCCATGTAGACAGAGAAGAGAACTGGTCCTAGAACTGAGCCCTGACGCACACCAGTAGTTAGATGTTGTGACTTGGATACCTCACCTCTCCATTAGATTATTATTATTATTATTATTATGTCTCATCCGTTGCTATAGTTTTGACCTGCATTCAGCAGTGATTGTGATTGTGATAACCTAAATTGGTAAATCAACTATGACCATAATTATAATTTAATTATAATTATAATTATAATATTATAATTTAATAATTATAATAACCTGAATGTTCACTTGTCAAGATCAATTAAATTCATTCAGGACAAATAAAAGAGAGTAAAATATCAATCTCATTTTTGATGATGACAGGGCCTGGATGAATGTTCTCTTTGTTGTAGTGACAGGCTGTCATTTGCCACACATCCAGAATATAAACACCAACATCCTGAAAAGCCCATCGCAGAATTTTGTCCAACTGTAGGGAATACCAGTCACTGCCAAAAATATCCTATTATAAAGACAGGGAAACCCAACATCAACCCTAAACTTGCCATCCCAGTGTGGCCTCTTTGTATTTGAACACGATACTGTATAAGCTTACCTTATAGCCAGTGTTGACAGTCTTGATTATAACGGTAGTGTTAGGCGCCCGCTGTAACAATGCTAGAACAGCTTTGCGGATCCTCAACACCCTATGGGTGAAGAAATCCAGAGGGTACGTGGTGAAATGGGGCCCCAGATTGAATATAATTACTGTGTGGGGTCCTCCAGCCAGGTCATCGATCTCATTACTGATGTAGTGCAGATTAGCAACTGCTGTTTTTCGACTGCGCAGAGGAACACCGTGAGCCCTCCAGTGTAAGTCAATGTTGTTCTCCACATCCACTGCTAGAAGCGGCCCTGACTGATATTGGACATGCAGGTTCATCTGCTTCAGGGCTGAAAAACAGTCAGTGACACCAATAAATATGACCCCACAATTACTGCATACATTATATATAATATATAAACCAATAAGCAGCTCCTTTCTCACTTGGTACTGCTTTCACAAAGAACTCAAACCACTGTCTCATAGTAGAGTCTCCCATCATGTAGATGTGTTTGTCTTTCAGGCACTCTGTTGTTGTTTGGGTTGTAAAATGGCGGGTGCTACAGACAAAGGATGTCCACACATCTTTCAGGTAAAAGCCGGCTGGAACTGGAGTGTGTAAACCAGGACGACATTTCTCTGTTACATCTGGAAGATGAGTAAATGATGTAAAAGTGTAAAAGATGAGTAAACTGAAGGGTCTTTGAGAAAGGTATGAGTTTGCCTAAACTGCATTTTTATTTTGAAATTAATTACTCTTTTTATGCAACACATTTCCCTGCATCTCTGTACTGTACTATTCTTCTGGGTTAAACTATTGACCAACATACCAATAGTTTCATTTCCATGGAAATGAAAAATTTTGATGATGCTCTTATCTCCATTGATACCTTTGTTACTTTGTTTCCTGCCAAAGAGAACATGTTTGTCTGTCATACTGCCTTCCAGCAATGCAATAAATAAATCAAGTATAAAGTCAAGAATCTTTTAATCTCACATAAGCATCTTTTCTTTATTAGTCAGACGGTTTCTATAACCGCCCATAGAGTGGTAAACAAGGGCACTGCATGGCAGTGATTTGGGTCTCTGGCAGCGCCATGTTTCTCTGGTACGGGGATCGTTGTATTCACAGCAACAGTCTCCAGTCCCCATATGCTGTAGTCCATTCTTGTCCCACTTCACATTACACATCACTGTTTCACTCAACCTGGTCATATTTGGTCCTGGTCCCTCATAATATCCATTAAAGAACACTCTGTCAGAGTCAGTATCTCTGTGACGCTTCAGGACCTGCACAGCTTCACTGGAGTGAATTAGACGCACAGCTACCTGAGCCTCACCGACCCACGGCAGGAGGAAACGCACAGAGTAGGAGCCGTTGAGCAGGTCCACCACCTCCCCAAACACACTGGCCTGTAACAGAGGAACATTCTCAGTACAACGCAACAACTAAGAAGTCCTATTAAAACAATGTGTACAATCACTCACCTTAGTTTTAGACCAGAACAGCTTGGCTTGAAAAAAGTCACCCCCGTAATGTTTGGATTTATTATCAAAATCCTTTGCATGCACTGTAACAAAAAGCTCCTCACCAATTTGGTAGCTCTCTTTCAGGTTCTCTATGATGAATGTGGTGTGAGCTGGACTAGTACTCATGGACACATCTGTGATTGATCTGTCAGGCTCTGCCCAGTAAACAGCCTGCTGTATCCTGGAGTAGGCATCTAAACTGATTCCAAATTCAAAGTAAAATGAGCTTACAATTGACTCTTCTGAACTGAATCCTGAAGGAGAAGTGGAGTTTGGAGATTTAGAGAGTTCTGCAAAGTGCTGAGACAGAAAGCTTGGTAGAGGATGTTTCTTCCTTTCATTACCCATAGAAGACCATACAACCTACAAATACATAATAAATGGTTATTAATCAAAAGTTCTGTCTTTGTTCCCCCTTGGCTCAAACTGTTCTCCATGGGTGTGGTATTCTGACAGACTCATAGTGGTATTTGGGGGCCTGAAACTGCAAACTTTTGAAAACAGTTTTTAAAGTGCAAGTTTTTGAAAATGATACCATTATGATCTCCATGTAAACTATGGAAATGCAAATTTGATGTCATGCGCATGCATATTACATGTCCAGTCTATACACTGTAAAAAAAAAAATAAATAAAAATTATATGATCAGTAAATCATGCCAGATTATGTTGTTCATCAAAAAAAGTTGAGAAATTTCATCTTTTTATGTTACATTAAATTTAACTTTATTTTTAAAAATCGGTTTAATGTAATTTGAGTTGAAATGAACTTGTAACTAATTGATTTGTACTTTTAATTGACTTTTTTAATTGAAAGCAGCAACTGAACTTCAGTTTTAAGTTGAAATAGGTGGAGATTTGAATGTAGGAAAAACTTTTCAGTTTTTAGTACAATCGCTGTCATGTAAACAAACCCTTAGTCCTAGGTTTTCTACCACTGTTCTGCAAAGTTTATTTCCAACCTGCTTCAGCTCACCTGCACAGCCTGTGATTTTTTTTAAGTGATCCTGAAGAGCTTGATTAGCTGGTTCAGATGTTGAAACAAACCTGAGCTCAAACCTGAGCTTTTGACTCATTCCTGGTAACTGGTGCATCATAAAATTTTCATTAAAATGCTTAAAAGGGTTGACAAAATATTAACTGGACTGAGTGGATAAAATTTCTTTGGTCTGAAGTGAATTTTAATAGAATATGTGAAACATTGCTTAAGTTTGAATACACAACTTTTTTTAACTTATAAAATACTTTCACTTACTACCACTTATTACTATCACTGTCCATTCTGTTAAGTCATCTTTTGATATTTTGAGTGGACATACTGATATTTACCACATCAGACTGGAATGCTAAAATTAATAAAAATAAACAATTGGTGAAATAACAGAGGATCTCACTCAAATTTACCAAGTTGTTTTCCTTACAGGTTTTAGTTGTAACTGTATTTTTCCAGCTTTCATTTGAAGGTAGTGGACAATAACTTGAGGGACACATGTATTATACATGTATATTAAATGTATTATAATTGTTCAATAATTGAAAAATAACATCTATACATTAGAGAAAAGTATTTCTTACATAGCCAGTAATTTGGGGGAGGGGGTGAAAAGAAATTATAGTAAGCATTGTATTTATCTTGAAAATTAGATTCAGAAGCCTGGGCAAAAAAAAAAAAAAAAAACATCGATGGCTTAAAATGCTTAAAATGTTTAAATATATTTTTAAATGTATTTCTGTATGCTTAAAGCTAAATTGTGGTATTTATGATTAAGACATTTCTAATTTATTGTTCTGCATTTGGGCATTTTAGACATAATACCGAATATGACCTTTTTGCTCCATGTTGCAACGAAAGTATCTATTACATTTCTCTTCTTCTTCTTTTTTTTTTTTTCCTTACAAATACCACACAAAGGCATTATTTGGAATGCAGTCGACTAAAGCCTATTCTATAGATGACACTGACAGACAGACGCTTGTGTGTTTTTACTCGCGATACTACATCAGAATTATATTTGCTACACAGCCTACAGTTGTTATAAGTTATTCACTTGTAATTATTTTAACATAGTCTACTTTTATATTATAATAAAAAAGTTTTTTGACTAGGCTGATCTGCCAGGGGAATAAATGTAAACTAAAACAATCTGCAGAATACTGCATGCGTAACGACATTTTTAAAAAGCAAATTGTGAAGGATCTCAGACATCTTTCTGATATCTGCGACTAGAAAAATATTATAGGCATCACTGAGAAGTACAAAATGAACTACAGTACAATAATAACACATCTGTCAGTGCATGTACTTAACAGACGTTATAGGCTATATCATGGAGAACATTATTGTCAAAAATAATTGACACAGTTTTACAATAGCAGTATGGTACCCGATATTATGTATATGTTTTTTGTTTCGATTTATTGATTGGATTATTGTTTGTTAATTCATGCCCTGTGAAGAGTTAAGGAGACTTACATACATACATACATTAATTAATTTATTAGGCTGCTGCCATATTAAAAGATTCACTGTGACGAACACTTCTTTTAAAGAACTTACCAGAAAACACATGATTACCAGTAGACACAGCCCAGTAAACAACCCCCGTAAACTTGATCTTTCCTTGAGAACTGAAGAAAAAAAAAAAAAAAAAAGATTATCATTGCATTAAATCTACTTTGGTTATGAACAAAACTCAAGACGGAGACTTCTGTATTTCAGACATTAAAAAAAAATGCTGAATGGGGGAAAATGTTGCCAAAATATATATATATATAGCCTACTTTTCTTCTTTTTTTTAGTGAGGCAATTGGGCTACAGGTTAAAGCAACAATGTGTTACGATCCTATCATGTGCTTTCTGCGATCGTGTCATTAGTTTTAGCCTACATTGTGATTGTTGTGTATTACCTAGACTGTTCGTAGATATTTGATCATTAGATGTGCGTTCTGCCGTTTAAAATGGACAATTTTTAATTTTATAATTATTTATAATTAATTTGGCAGACCAAATGTATTAGGCTAAATCATATTTATATACGCTATTATTCTATATAATTAGATTATGTTATGTCCGTAACTAAATGACTTAAAGTATTCATTAATAACTTACAGTGTTGTTCCCGATTCTTAAGCTCCGTTTTATTTTTTGAAGGCATACTTTTGAAGACACCTAATTGTAAAGGTAATATTCCAAGAGCCTTTTCATTAAATGTTTCTAATGTGTGTTTTAGTCTGTCCGTGTTTATCTGGTTAAGCACCGCCCTGATTTAAGATTTTACTCTTCATATACGAAGCCTTGGCTTATGAATATTAATGAGTTACATGACTTCTCTGATTTGCTGAAAGAAGGGAATGGTTCATCCTATAATGCTCCTGAAGCTCTGGCTTTCCTCTAATTGTATGGGTATAATGCCTTGAAGTATAGACAATAGCGCCACCTGCATATCGTTTACAATAGCTAGGAAATAGGCAACGCCATCAGAGGCGGATCTACCGGGGTGGCACGGGGAAAACTAAGCCACTGCCACCCTAAGAAAAAGCTGTGCCACCCCACCTGCCACCACAGAATTATCACATAATAAAATATAAATGTAAGCAGTGTTTCATGTGTTTCAAAACAAGTCTTTCATTAAACTGTGCACAATGGTTGCGCCCAGTGTAGTCGGCTTCATTAACAAATTACTCTTATGAACCGGTTCTTTTTGAGTCGAAAACACAAAGCGCAGCCCATAACGAATTGTTTTTACATTCGTTCGTGAACCAGATACTGCTTCTCGGTTTATTCAGAAATCCTCTGAGAAATCTAATCCCGTCCGGATATGTCTGAGATTCATCCCGTAATTGATGATCCGATTATCCGACCGCTCGCTCCACTTATAGGCATTTCTGCCATATCGGACGAAACAATAACATGAAATCAATAAGAAGATGCCGATCACGAAAACTAATAGCAGAGTTAGAGAAGAATCGTGTATTGCAGTTTTCTCGATTGTTAACATAATATAACTTATCATTAATTAATATCGTTAAACCATTAATTCAGTTCTCAAAACAAAGACACATTTCTCAAAAAGTTTAACAATGAGTAAGTTAAACATTAGGTAGCAAAACTGATGACACCAATCAGAATCTCTGCATCCTAACAACGGAAAGAGGAGAGAGCTGAACGAATAATGGGTTTTATACCTACACATTCAGTATAATTACAGTACAGTACCAATAGATGATGGAAATTTCACTATTCTATATGTACAGTAAACTGTAGCACATGTTGTACACCTTCAAACGTGTGACTGTCAAATTTTATTTGTAACCATTTTTTATGTGTACTGCATGTTTGCAGAACTGAGAAATGACTGCCTAGGGATATAGTCTTGTGTCAGGAGACCAGGAAACTGCTATAGTACTGTATACTGTAATGAAATTTGACCAAATGTGCAGAGGATGCTGAATTTACTTTTTTATTTTATTTTTTTACTGTACTCTATTGTGGTGCATACCAAGTTCATATACAATTCTTTGGTATTTGAACTTTTCTAGTGTTTTTCATCTACTGCAAGATTACTTTACAGTAGTAAAATAAAAATTACAGTATCTGTTCCCAAAAGTTCATTGCTTAATTATTATTATTATTATTATTATTATTATTATTATTATTATTATTATCATCATCTGTAATTTAATTTATGTAATAGACATTGAGCTGAAAAAAAAATCCTGAATCCTAATAAGAGCTTTTTGTTAAGTGTTATTGATCTCATGAGTGTTCACTGGGCAGGAAAGTCATCTGTGTATTTGAATTATGTTTAAGCATTTAAGAATACCTGTAATAACTGGTTTGAAAAGTTTAAAAGACAAGTTTATGCTGGCATAAATAGTTTGGTCAGTTAGATGTTCTAGATGTTTGCTAAAGTGTTGCTATGTTGCTAGGATATTCTGGGTGGTTGCTAGGCTCTTGCTATGCAGTTGCTGGGGTGTTGCTAGACTATTGATAGTGTGTTCTGGGTGATTACAGACATTCCCACCTCTGGTAATAACAGAAAATCAAACATTGTTTTCAAAACTGATCCAGTTTCAATGCTTTGAAATTATTGTATTTTTTTCTAATGTTAGGAAATTCAAAAGTGTTACTCTTAAACTTGCACTAAAACGTGATTTATACCATCTAAAGTAGCCTATGTAATATTAATAGAACCGCATGTCTTCTTTAATGATAAAAGCTCAGAAACATTTATAACCTGTTGAAGTTTTTTATATTGTGTATTGACTTGGTGCCATGATGGATATTGAAATGTCATTTATTTTTCATTTTAAACAGTATAGATGATTACTTAATGGTAATGCAATATTTGTGAACACAACTGTGCATGTCAGACAATAAATCCCCAAAAACTATGCATGGTGTTGCCATACCTCATAGACCCCATGCCACCCCTTTGCCACCCTAAAAATTATTTTCTAGATCTGCCCCTGTACGCCATAATGACCTTATCAACTGAAAAAGTATAATGTTATCATCTTGACAAGCAGACAGAAGAAAACAAGTATACAATCTCATCAAACATCTCACAGCAAGAATCTGCATATCTGGTGCAGTCCATGAAAATGAGATTAACTGTATTTAAAGCAGCTGGTGGACACATAAGAGAGCCTACTCACTGCACTTGTGATATTAACCCCTCTTTGTTCAGAGACTCATTATTCCATTTCTGTTTATCAAATGCCTGAGAAATTTGTGCAGTTTATGTCTCAGCTATCGATCTTTTATATGTGCACATGTTAAGAAATTTGTTGGAAATAAAAACCATAGTAAAAAAAATAAAAAAATGTTAAGTATACTTGCAGCCAGACTAATTGTCAGTGTACTTCAAGTGTGTTAATGATTAGTTAACTTGAACTGTACTATTTCGCAACAACTATTTATGTACTAAGTGTATTTTAGTTGTAATTAAATTATAGTAAAGTTTAACTTTAAGTGCATTTAATGTACTTTTATATGCAGCTATATCACCCTGCAGCCCAAGACTGGTTGCCCACTGAAGCTAAGCAGGGTTGAGCCTGGTCAGTACCTGGATGGGAGACCTCTGGGGAAAACCAGGTGCTGCTAGAAGAGGTGTTAGTGAGACCAGCAGGGGGTGCTCACCCTGTGGTCTATGTGGGTCCTAACGCCCCAGTATAGTGATGGGGACACAATACTCTCAAAATGCACCATCTTTTGGATGAGATGTTAAACCGAGGTCCTGACTCTCTGTGTCGAGTTATTTTAGATTCCACACGTCAATTCTGTCTCTAACTCGAAAAAGATCTCAGTCAATCAAAGACACAGAGATCAACTCAAGATGGCTTTACTTTCTTCAATAAACTTATTACAGTCTTGACTGACTTGTACTGTGTTGATTTTTATTCCATTCACATCCATTCACAGAACAGGTTTCCAACAGATGAACTTCAATTAGTTTGAATAAAGTTAGATGATGGACCAAAGTGGACGCTCACCATGCTGTTAATCTTTCAAGATGAGTGCTTTTTACTCTTCTCTGCACGTGCTCACTTTCAGCATGCGCCAATCACAAGTTCACCATTCTTCCGCCTACTTCGGCTGTTTCCAAAGCTCTTCATAACCTTCCATAAACTGTATCCTCTGACGTAATCGGTTCAGCGCTCAGAATTTGTTTTCTTTTCCAAGCAAACTAAATCACTTTTTAACTTAAATTACAGAGGTCGACCGATATGGGTTTTTCACTGGTCGATGCTGATGCCGATATTTAGAAATCAGGGCAGCCGATGGCCAATAGATGCCAATTTTTTTGGCCGATATGTTTGGCCGATTTTCTTTTTTTCCCCCATTCATCTCATAAAAGTGAGTTTGAGTAAATGATTATTGCAGGGTACAAGATAGTAATAGTAGCCCAATTTAGAGTAATAATACATGGCTCAAAAGTTAAGCAACTTCTCAAAACAGTTCTGAAGGATGCTTTTTGTTCATGTTTGCTGACAGACACCAGTGTTTCCCACAGACTGCAAATTCAATCTCTGCCAGCAGGAGGCGCTGTTGGAGCGGGTTTGCCCGGTAACGGCTGTAATCAAATAAGAGTCGGTTATTTTTCAAAGATACATTCATATAAAAACACCTGCGCTGCATTTTAATTTTGAAACGTGCAGTGCTCAGTTTATTCAAGGAAGTATAAGCCTTTTGGAAAATCCAGAGCCGCTGAGAAACAGAGTTGCGACACTCCCATAGGCTTCCATAGGAACTGAGGAATGCGGAAGTAAAGCGTGTCACGGAGCGGCCAGTAGTTCCAAAACAACCGATAGTTCCAGCATTGAAGCCCATTCATTTCAGTGTTTCTCAAGCACACTCGCCTGAAAGCTGAGGAAATTACAGCAGTTTTTGGCATTTTAACGCATTAGTTTACCTCTCGGAAATCTGGCCAGTAGTTATATTTTATGAAACGTGTTATAGTTAATGTTTATTTTTAGATAATAGGCAGTTATGCTGTATTTGCAGTTAGACAATGTGAGAAACACCTTAATAGCGATCATAACCAGATGCTAGTTGTCATGTTTTTAAGTTTTTAGTCTTTCTGTAATCTTTCTCTCCCTGTAGGAAGTTGAATGAGTTTCAGTGAAGACTGCCCATTAAAGAAATACAAGAAAGAGTTTCCCTAAATGCAGTTGGTTGCCTTGTTTTTTTTTTTTTTGTTTGTTTTTTAAGGTTATTTTAATTTTTTATTGGGATAAATTCCGTATTTGCTGGCCTTTTTAACATTCACTTATATTGTCTTACATAAATGTCATAAAATAATGCAGGGATGTGAGTATTTAACAAAAAAAAAACAAACAAAAAAAAAACAATTTATAATCCAGAAAAAAAAACTGCTATATCAATTTTCATATAAATGTGTGTGGAAAACAGAATAAGAAAGCATATATTTGCAAGATAAAAAGACAAATTATTTCCATGTTTTCCCCACGAAATCAGTGCCCGTGAGCAGGAGGATAACACTGGCATGTGTTCTGATACTGGAAAGTCTTCAGAGCATTTTAAGCATTTTAAAAACACTACCAATACAAGGCATTTTTCAAAACAAATGAACACTACATTTTTAAAACAATTTATTTACAATTGTGTCAGTTTTGTAGGGTATATATTTTGACTTTTTATGTTGTATTTGCTGTGCGGCTTGAACGCGGTGTCCGTCAAAAATAGACCAGGCGCCTACCTTTAGCGAAGCGGCGCGGAGAGCCTCTTCTGAAACGTGCCGCGGCGTGGCTGCTGTAAACAAAAGCATTGAATAGAGTGGCCGCTTCGGAACGGCGCGACGGTGTATATCAGGGGTTATATGCCGCACTACAGGCTACAGGGCCATCGATTGAATTTGACTGATATTACATCAAATTAGCAATTCTGCACCAACTGCCTGACGGGCCGGATGAAAACGCCCGCAGTTTGCACCTCTGCAGATTCGTATTATTTTAAAAAAAATCCCTCGCGGGCCGCCACAGGAATGATAGCGAGCCGCAGATGACCCGCGGGCCGTAGTTTGGACACCCCTGTTTTATGGTATATACCATTTAATTCCATCAGTATCATAGGCGTAAATCCCGGGGGGGACAGGACCCCCCCATCTGAAGGTTGTCCCCCCTAAAAATATCATTACAAGCAATATAATATAATAGACATATACTTAAAATGTGTAAGTAGTAAAACAAAATAAACGCAAAAAAAGCGTTTTAAGTTCAGAAATGTTTTGATTCCTCCCTCCCTTGCCTCACAGTGGTTTGGTCCACTGCGTCGATACACTCAGGACACGAGCCCGGTGGGAGCAGTGTTGCCAAGTTCGCGGTTTTCCCGCGGAATTGGGCTACTTTTACGCTCTTTCCGCTGGATGTTTTTCATGTCCGCGGGTTGGAGCCACCCCAATAACGTGATATTTAGACCTTGGAAAGCGACATTTATCAGGGGAACCCCACCAAAAAACGTGTATTTTACCCCACCGGAACGCGATTTTTACCGGAAATCCCCCCTGAAAAGCGATTGGGCTAGTTTTGAGTAGCAATTGGGCGGGTTTTGCTGTGAAAACCTGGCAACCCTGGGTGGGAGAGAGCAAAGTTCCTTAGTAGTTGTAAGTAATTAGGCTGTCAAGGCTATTTTATTCTCTTTAAACATCGGGTGAAATTATTCTTTCTCTTTAATACAGATGATGCTGGATCATTAATAAATTAGTCATGACAAAAAATAATGATATCCGATGTATTTTCTATAAGCAATTTATAAGGTTACCAAGCTTAATACCGTAGCTTGTCACCCACTACAACTAACACATCGATAAACCTGTGTGTGAACTGATATTAGGCTAATATTGTAGACCTACCGATGTGTTGGGTTTTGCTCAGTATGATGTTAAGTGGCAGGCTTAATGCGGTTGAATATCTAAAGAGACGTACTCGATCCCAGACGAAACCTAAAATACTATGGAGGACGCAAAATAATCATTATAATATGACCGCGCGGTGAACCATATGAACCGAACTCATATTTAAACACGGTCTCCATGCTGTTTACGCATGCTGTGTACACATAACGTTATCTGTCCTTACAAGTACAATTTTGGCTGTATTATTTGTGTCCCCTTCAAAAATTGCTATTGAGAAATTTTATGTTTCTTGTCCCCCCCTACTGTTAGATGAAATTTACACCCCTGATCAGTATACGATTCTACCATTAGTCTTTCATTTAATCTGTGTTGATTATGTTTTAAACTTGAGCTTATTTTAACGATTTTTTTCGTTTGTACAAAGATATGTCTGCTGTTAGCAACATCACCTCAGGTAGCACTGAGACTAAAGATATGTGAAGCGAACAATAATTATTGCCTAAACATCCTCCTCATAATCCATCATTTGCATTTAAATAAATGACTGAATGCCGTGTTGCGTTGCGCCGTCTTGTTTACGTTTGCTTAATGATTTTTATGTTCTCTAATGTGTAACAGCTTACTTCCGGTCAACAGTTTACTTCCTTTCTTTTGTGTGCCACTTACTCCGTATGAACAGGTTCGGCCCTGCTAGCTGGATCCACTTCCCCCAGAATTTGTTAATTTCTCCTTGGATGAACCTCAATCTCTTGAACGGGTATCCTGCAAAATCAAAGTCACCTGTATCTCCTCTTGGACTTGCCCTTCCCAACAAAAGAGAGTTCGGTGTAATGTATTCTAAGCAATATTCACGACTTTGCGTTTGTGCATCTATGGGCCTTTCATTCCCCAAGTTTGCTGCCATGCACAGAAAAGTCTGGAATTCTCCTCAGGTGAAGATGCCTTCAGTTATTTTCACAACACGAACAGCAGCTTCAGCGGCCCCATTTCTATGGGGTGAGTTCGCTGGGTGAAACTTCCAAGACCACTCTGTTCCATGTTTCACGGCTTCCTCTTCAAGCTTTGGTTTCTCTACTCTTTCCAGAAACTCATAGAGATCTTTCAGTGCTGACTTTGCTATATTTTTTTATTTTGCTATACTTTCACTATAATTACAAAAAAGTTACACTGTAAATTGTGTTTACTTACGCAGTACGTTGTGGGTTGTAATCTAAAGCTTTACCAAAATGTTTAAAAAAAACATAGACATAATTTGAAAAGGTTAAATGATCCTGAAAAGATGATTCACACTTGTGTTGTTCACTGTCAGAAATGATTGCAATGGAAATGAATAGGAGGTGAATTTCATCTAATGGAAATGTTTGGTACTATGCCCAAACAAAAACATCACTTTTTGTGAAAAGTGAATTTTTTTTTCTTTCTTTCTTTTTTTTTTTTTTTTTTTTTTTTTTTTTTGAGCTATCAACCTCAAACTTGTTTAGATTCATGGCTTTGATTTTCTTTAGAGTAAAACATGTTTTGGAAAATATATATTTTATATATTTTTAAAAAATAGTATTTTTGTTCATTTTTCCTAATAATAAACTTCTAAAAGTTTTTTTGTTTCACATCTTTGAATTAATCTGCCAAGTCTTATTTAAAAAGAGACCAAACTTAAGTCTGTGCGCCAAAGTATTTAAGATTTATAACAGTTTAAGATGGAAATCCCATAAAAAATGCTAAATATTAAATACAAAAGCATTATCGAACTAAAATATAGAATATAAAATACATTAATTTCACTGAAAAAAAAATTCAGGTAACACTTTACAATACGGTGGCACTAATATGCATTAATTCATGCTTAACTAATGCACAGATAATCGTGAATTAATGTAGAACTAATTCCCTAATAACTCATTATAATAACTAATAGTGTAAATTCATATGTTAATTACCACAGTGGGTTGAAGCATGCATTTCAGCTTCCAGTAAGTCTGCTTTAATTAATCATTAGCTTTACTTGTTGAGGCACATGACTAACTAATTCAAAATCCATAACCACAATGACATATTACTTAACAATTAGTTAATAGTTCTGTGCCTCAACAAGTAAAGTCGTAACATAATGATACCTTTGCAAATCATTAGCTAATGATTAATTAAACCAGACAACTGGAAGTTGAAAGGCATGGCTTCGACCCAATATGGTAATAAACATATGCATTTACTTCATTAGTTAATATAATATGTTATTAGGGAATTAATACATTGACACATTTAACTAATAACAATTTATTAATTACTTAATCTATGAATCATATAGAATGTCCATTAGTTGCTGATGCAGTAATCATTAATAAATGGTTTAGTTCTTCATGAGTTATATATTAACTCATGATTATCTGTGCATTAGTTAAGCATTATTTAATGCATATTTGTGCACCCGTATTGTAAAGTGTTACCAGATTTCAAAAGGTCATTTTTGACCACCTCTCAAACAGCACCAGAGGGTTAATAGAGGGCAGTTCTATTACATATAAAGCATGAAAACAAATACACTTTAGTGACCTTTGCAATATTCTAAATAAAGTCATTCTTACACTTTTTGATAGAAGTTTGGAAGTAATAGTCATAAAATTATTTTATTCATTTTATTTTTATTGAAAAAATTATTTCATAATTCAAAATTTTGTATATATTTGATATGAGTATTACCATCCAACAAACAAAAAGAGTAAACTAAACTAAAATAAACAACAAAAATGTACACAAACTATCTAGCCTCAAAACAGGAAAAACTAGATAAATACAACAAAAATGGCACCCATCTCCCCATAGAAACAAACAATCAAGATAACAACCACAGGATTCCACAAAAGTTTTAACAAGCTGAGCTGGCTGGGCTGGTAACAGACAAAGGTTTCTCAACTTCTGAGAATTTCTCCTCTGCTTTTATGCTGCCTCACTCCTGAGTTACTCTTTTTGTGAATGAATAAAATCAAAACAGTGTGAATATGGCCTTTCTTTAATACTGCATTATTTCCACATAATTGTGGTGAAAAGTTGTCAAATTTTTTAGGTTAATGCCCATTTGCACTAAAAACAATAATTAGAACTTTTAAGTTTTAAAAACCACTCTAAGAGATTAGCGGAGTCCACACCACAACTGTAATTTAAGAACATTTTTCTTTTTTTTTCCAGCTGATGAACGATAGACAGCCAATCAAAACCCTTCTCACTTCAGAAAAAGAGACGGTTGTTACAGATGAATAAATGAATTATCAACCCCACAAGCAGTATAAATTCAGTCAAGTGTGTCCAAATTTGTTGACTGTGTTTGGATGGCACACAAATTGTTTGGCATTAGGTTGATTTCTGGCTCATGATTAGGTGCTTTCAAAAAAATGCTACATTTGGAACATTCGTCCTCTTGACTTACATTTATTAAACCTCAGATATAAAAGGAGCAGAACAAATTTGTTTGTAAATTATTTGTAAGGCGTAAGATTACATCTTATGTATTACGTAAGACTGGCATCTCAAACTATTTGTTTTTTGAATAAAGGTGCTTGATTCTAGAGTGGTGCGAGTATGATGTCAGAACCCAGAAAACCATTATGAAGAGGCTATAAAATGGTTAAAGTTAAACATTTAATTTTAACACAAAATTTTAAACTCTCTCATAGATTATGCTCATAGCTATAATTCCGTAAAAAGGAGTCTTTGATATATGTATGTTCATGATGTATGTTCCCTTTATAATGTGATAACAGATAAACTGTTAGAAGTGTCAGAGTATTTTCTGTGAAGCACAGTAGAATGAACACAATGAGCTATTAAATTTAGTGCTTTAAATGCTGACATAAAATGTCATAAAATGACAAGCAGAAGGATAAAAAAAAAAAAACTGGTGAGGCATGCACATGAGAATACATGTCGGGTTGGAAGTCTGTATTTGGTGCCATATTTATAAACAGTTATTGAAGAGTGAGGCAGAGTGCAGTGTTGACGATTTTAACATGACTGCTGTAAGAACACCCTTTTGTTTCAATGAATCACTCACTTAGAAGATAAATTCTTTATTAACAACACTGTCTTTAAGGCTACTACACTTTTTTAAGATTACAAAGTAGTTGTATGAAGTAGTTACCAATTTGGGATGCATGTGCAATTCATGTCAGTGTGGAATATTGCTTGATAAATAGTGACATACAGAATTGTTACATATTCTATTGTAACTGTACAATCATGTTGTATTTTGTATATGCAACATGGATAGATTTATTGTAAATGAAGAAAAAAATCATTTCAACAAATTTACTGTCCATACAAATGCTGCGTCCATTGCATCCCACGTTTACTCCATGACAATTCCCTATTTCAATAAATCAGAGCTTAAAGAAAGTTTGGAGTTTCCCCACTCATAATTATGACTTTGTGGTGACATTCACCAGTATATCTAGTTCATTTGTTATGTACCCTTCAAATATTTAGAAATAAACATTCTTTTAAAAGATAAAGTGAAATTTAATGATAAAGTGGCAGAACAAGTGGCAGGTCTATTAGTTTGCATTTACACTCCAAGACTCAATCCACAGATCTATTTCATTCAGTATTAGATTGATTGATTGATTGATATAGCTTACCAGAAAAGCTATTCAATTTATGGTCCAGTTTATTTCTTATTG
Source organism: Spinibarbus caldwelli (assembly GCA_039654775.1). Taxonomy (NCBI): domain Eukaryota; kingdom Metazoa; phylum Chordata; class Actinopteri; order Cypriniformes; family Cyprinidae; genus Spinibarbus; species Spinibarbus caldwelli. The sequence continues at coordinate 9,633,006 of CM077252.1, forward strand.
ATGTGTTTCTAATAACCCAAACTGGTTATTCAACTATGACCATGTAGACAAGTATTATGACGAGTGCATTTAGAAGCAGGAATACAAGTCCAGTAATCTCCAGTGTGTCAGTTTTAGTTATTTCAAGGGACTTGCAGTAAACATGCACACTCCTGTTTAAAAAAATTTACTTTCAAGTTTAAAAATTATTGGAATGGAGATTCAAGGAGTGGTTTTTAATAAGTATAATAACCTGAATATTCACTTGGCAAGATAATTTAAATTTGTTTAGGGCAAGTAAAAGACAGTAAAATGTCCATCTCATTTTTGATGATGACAGGGCCTGGATGAATGTTCTCTTTGTTGTAGTGACAGGCCGTCATTTGCCACACATCCAGAATATAAACACCAACATCCTGAAAAGCCCACCGTAGTATTCTGTCCAACTGTAGAGAATACCAGTCACTGCCGAAAATATCCTATTATATAAACAGAAAAACAATATCAATCCTAAACTCATGAGAACAGAGTGGTCTTCTTGTATTTGGACACATGATACTGTATAAGCTTACCTTATAGCCAGTGTTGACAGTCTTGATTATAACGGTAGTGTTAGGCGCCCGCTGTAACAATGCTAGAACAGCTTTGCGGATCCTCAACACTCTATGGGTGAAGAAATCCAGAGGGTATGTGATGAAATGGGGCCCCAGATTGAACATAATGACCGTGTGGGGTCCTCCAGCCAGGTCATCGATCTCATTACTGATGTAGTGCAGATTAGCAACTGCTGTTTTCAGAGTGCGCAGAGGAACACCGTGAGCCCTCCAGTGTAAGTCAATGTTGTTCTCCACATCCACTGCTATGAGCGGCCCTGACTGATATTGGACATGCAGGTTCATCTGCTTCAGGGCTGAAAAACAGTGAGCGACACCAACAAATATGATCTCACACTTGTTGCATCTATACACTGTATATAATTTACCAATAAGTGATTTTCTCACTTGCTACTGCTTTTACAAAGAACTCAAACCACTGTCTCATAGTAGAGTCTCCCATCATGTAGATGTGTTTGTTTTTCAGGCACTCTGTTGTCGTTTGGGTTGTAAAATGTCGTGTGCTACAGACAAAAGACGTCCACACATCATTCAAGTAAAAGCCGGCTGGAACTGGAGTGTGTAAACCAGGACGACATTTCTCTGTTACATCTGCAGGACGAGTAAATGGAGACTGTAAGGTCTTTGCCTAACTTATTTTTAAAGTTATTTTGACTTTGTAATTAATTCCTTTGTAATTATTTTTTTGTGTAACATTTCCCAGCATCTCTGTACTGTACTATTCTGGGTTAAACTATTGACCAACATACCAATAGTTTCATTTCCATATGAATGAAAAATTTTGATGACGCTCTTATCTCCATTGATACCTTTGTTAGTTTGTTTCCTGCAAAATAGAAAATGTCTCTGTCATATTGCCTTCCATCAATGCATTAAATCAATCAAGTATACAGTAATTTGAAAATCTTTTAATCTCACATAAGCATCTTTTCTTTATTAGTCAGGCGGTTTCTATAACCGCCCATAGAGTGGTACACAAGGGCACTGCATGGCAGTGATTTGGGTCGCTGGCAGCGCCATGTTTCTCCAGTACGGGGATCGTTGTATTCACAGCAACAGACTCCAGTTCCCATACTCTCTAGTCCATTCTTGTCCCATTTCACATTACACTTCACTGTTTCACTCAACCTGGTCTTATTTGGTCCTGGTCCCTCATAATATCCATTAAAGAACACTCTGTCAGAGTCAGTATCTCTGTGACGCTTCAGGACCTGCACAGCTTCACTGGAGTGAATTAGACGCACAGCTACCTGAGCCTCACCGACCCACGGCAGGAGGAAACGCACAGAGTAGGAGCCGTTGAGCAGGTCCACCACCTCCCCAAACACACTGGCCTGTAACAGAGGAACATTCTCAGACCCACGTACAGAGTTTTAATACAACAGCTAAGTAGTTCTAGTAAAATAATGTGTACAATCACTGACCTTAGTTTTAGACCAAAACAGCTTGGCTTGAAAAAAGTCGCCACCGTAATGTTTGGATTTATTATCAAAATCCTTTGCATGCACTGTAACACAAAGCTCCTCACCAATTTGGTAGCTCTCTTTCAGGTTCTCTATGATGAATGTGGTGTGAGCTGGACTAGTACTCATGGACACACTTGTGATTGATCTGTCAGGCTCTGCCCAGTAAACAGCCTGCTGTAACCTGGAGAAGTCATGTAAACTGATTCCAAAATCAGAGTAAAATAAGCTTACAATTGACTCTTCTGAACTGAATCCTGAAGTGGAGTTTGGAGAATTAGAGAGTCCTACTAAGTACTGAGACAAAAAGCTCGGTGGAGGATTTTTCTTCCTTTCATTACCCGTATAAGACCATAGAACCTAAAAATACAGAATAAATAATTATTAATCAAAGGTTGTGTCTTTGTTTCCACTCGTCTGTAAGGGGTTAACGGTATTCTGACAGCAGTTTCAATTGCAACTTTAATTTTTCAGATATATTAGGCCTAAATTCAATTTTATTTTTAAAGTCAGTTTAATGTAATTTGAATTGAAATTACTTGTACAACTTAAGCAACTGAACTTACATTTTTAAGTTGAAATAGGTGGAACATTTTCACTCTGGAGGAATGCATATGTGCGCACACTTTAAAAAATGCTGGGTTAAACACAATCCAGTGCTGGGTAAATATTGGACAGAACACAAGCTGGGTTGTTTTCAACCAACAGTTGGGTTAAATGTTTAACCTAACCTTCTGGGCAGTAACCCAATCACTAGATTCGTCCATATTTTACCCAGCACTGGATTGTATTTAACCCAGCATTTTTTTGGAGTGTAGGCTATAGTCTACATACAATTGTTTTAAGTTATTCATTTGTAGGCTAGTCATTTTAACATAGCCTACTTTTATATTGTAATAAAACTATGTTTCGACAATATATGCCAGAAGAAACTAAAACAATCTGCAGAATAGGCCTACTATATGCGTAACGAGATTTTAAAAAGCAATTTGTGAAGGATCTCAGACAAACAAGCACCTTTCCGACATCTTTCTCTTTTCTCTTTCTGCGACTAGAATAAATGTTGTAGACAGACAACACTGAGAAGTTCAGAATGAGCTACAGTACAATAATAATAACAACTTACAGTGCTTGTGCTTAATATACGATATTAGTAGCCTAGGCTATATCATGGAAAATATTATTGTAATTTAAACATGAGCAGTTGGCTATATATTGTACCCAGCTGCTATGGGATTTAGTTTGATTTATTGATTGCATTATTAATTGTTCATTTCTGCCCTGTAAAAGAGTTAAGGAGACTTATTAAAAAAAAAAACAACAAAAAAAAAACCACTACCATATTAAAATATGCAGCTGTGAAAAATACATCTTTTAATGAACTTACCAGAAAACACATGATTACCAGTAGACAGAATCCAGTGAAAAACTTCCATAAACATGATCTCTCCCTGTGAACTGTAATAATATTATAACATTGTGATTGTTGTGTACAGCTTAGATATTTGATCATAAGATGTGCGTTCTGCGTTTGAAATAAGATATTTTAATTTTATAAATAATTTATCAATAATTTTGCGGGCCAAATTTAATAAATTATGTGTAGGCTATATATTATTTATATTGCCTATAATTATATTATCTTATATCCGTAACAAAATTATTTAAAGTATTCAAAAATAACTTACAATGTTGTTCCCGAGTTTCAAGATCCGTTTTATTTTTTGAAGTCATACTTTTGAAGACACCTAATTGTAAAAGTATTCCAAAGGCCTTTTCATGTAATGGTAAATGTTTCTAATGTGAAGTCTGTGTTTCAGTCTGTACTTGTTTATCTGGTTGACCCCCTACACTACTGAGTTAAGAATTTACTATCCCTTATGAAGCTTTGGCTCATGAATATTAATTAGTTAGGACTCTGATTTGCTGAAAAAGGGAATGGTTCTCACCCCATAGGAGCGTATTTATGTTTCTTCCGGTGGGTGCCCAACCTCCATGTTGCAAACGGGGTGAATAATGTTTTGTGTTTTGATTAAAACGAAGTTAACATTGGCAGGTTTTTGTTAGGTTTAAGAGTAGGCCTAGGTGTGGGGGGAGTTAGGATTAGGCAATCAGGTAGCGACTTTAAGGAGGGGGTAATAATTTGGCAGGGGGTCGAAATTTGGCAAAACACCAGTTCCAGAATTAAATACTGCGAGGGTACTTCAGAAATTAGTGAGTGCTCTAGCATCGATGCACATTCATTTTCAAGTAGGCTACAGAGTTGGCCAGACCCAACAAGCAATAGACTATAGCCTACCTATTAGCTTCTCTGCCTTTTAGATATTTGAGCATAAATGTGACAAAAAGCTTTTCAGACTTATTTGACCACAACTTTGTCCCGTTAATTAATCATCTTACACAGCATTCTAAACGTTAGTCTTTACTCCCTTTATCCCTGATTGGTAGGGTTAACTATATTAAGATGAACATACTTCCTAAATTTTTATACTTATTTTCATGTATTCCTATTTATAATCCAAAGTAATTTTTTTATTTTTTATTTTTTATTTTTTGTCACACTTGAGCTCTATTTATAATTTTCTCTTGAACAACAATTCTCTTGGACAAAACAATTGGTGGTCTCCCTTGCCTCTTCCAAATTTTCAAATATATTATTGGGCAGCGAATATACATTGGTTCATGCTTAGTGAATCCCCCTTCCTGTTTGCATATTGAGAATGCCTCATGTAATAAGTCCTCCTCTTTGGTTACACTTTTATGCCTACCATTTACAATGACCCCAATGAAATATTCAAATAATATAATTGTAAAAATTCTTAAAATCTGAACCCAATTTTTGCAGCATTTTGGTCTTCATAATGTCCCTTTATTATCCCCAATACACTCTAATCCTCTATATACCCTTCCAAATTGGACAGTAGGCCTACTAATGCCTCATGGAGAACCCTTGGATTGGTTTCTATTGGTGACTTTTACTTCGATGGTATTTTTACCTCTTTTGATCAGTTGACCTCTCAGTTTAATATCCCCAAAGGCCATTTTTTTCCTCAGATATTTACAAACTCAAGATTTTGTGCTAAAAAAAAATTGTCAACATATTTTACAAATGCATCTCTTCCTTCGGATCTGGACACCATGGGTGTGGATCCCTCTGCTAAAGGTTCAGTTTCTGAATTATTTAATATAATTGGTAATTTGCTATTTTTTCTGATAGCCTACACATCGTCTGGTCCCAAGACACTGGTACTGACATTAACAAAGAAACATGGAAAGCGGTCTTGAACAAGGGTAACTCCTCTCTCTGCACAAGTCACAGGCTCATATGCAAGGTGGTACATAGAGCCTACTGGTCTAGCAGGCTAGCTCGCATTAATCCCTCAATTGATTCTGAGTGTGAACGGTAGTCATTCTGGTTCAACTACTCTAATTCATATGTTCTGGTCCTGCCCTGCCCTGTCCTGTCTTCTTTTTGAAGGTTAATTTTTGTCTCTTTGTCAGCCATTACCTCTGTTGATATTCCACTTTGTCTAATTATTGGTTTATTTGGGGTTCTCCCACCTGGCCAACTCCTTACCTTCTCATTTTTCAGACTTTGTAGCCTTTTTAACCCTTTTGGCTTAATTCTTCTGAACTGGAAGAGCCCTCACCCTCTGTCTCACACTCGCTGGGTAAGAGATGTTCTTTACTTTATGAGATTAGAGAAAATTAGGTACTCTATTCACTGACCTAGCATTATTTTCATCAAGCTTTAAGAACACCTTTGTGAACATGTCCAAACTCTCCAGCTTGACCCTGTTCTTTGTGATTGAGCCCCCACCCATAATTTCCAACCTAGTTTTGGATACTATCTATTTATAGCTTGGTCAGCACACTGTAGAGCAGTAATATACTGTATGTAGGATTGCACTAGTGTCTTTAAAAAAATTAAAAAAAAAATTGCATTTGTTTACTGCATAGTTAAATGTGTTTATGTTGTCGTTGTACCTTGTTCTTTTTTGTGTATCTTTTTGTAATGTATTTTAAAATGTATAAATAAAACATTAAAAAAAGAAAAAGAAAAATAAGCAATAGGCTATGCGGTGGAAAAGCCAGGACATTTTTTAATATAAGTCCAATTTTTTTTTGTAATCTTGTTTTGTCGTCTAACTTCAAATTCGCTGACATTTGTCTCTCAAATCATAGTGCTTTAATGTCAAATATCCCTTTTATCGATTAGTGATGTTTCTTCTGCACCCAAATGCACCCAAAATTGAAGATATGTTGGTCCATTCGTTATATGTGCCCTTCAAATATGTATAAGTAAATATTATTTAAAAATATCAAGTAATAAAATAAGGGGAAAAAATTATCATATTACTTGTAACATGTGGCAGGTCTATTAGTTTGCATTTACAGTCCAAGACTCAATCCAGAACGGCCCTAGTATGAGTTTGTTTTATATTTATAACTTACATATTTCAAAATTTCTCTTCAGTGACCCATTCTGGCCTAGTTCCTGAATTAATTTTTATGTGACTCACTCATTAGGCTAAGTGATTTGCCACCACCTACTGGCGGTTTTAATATCATAATTAAAAGTAGGCCTATCATTTAATTTAATATATTTCTATTTTTAAAATGTTATATTTAAAATATTATTTTAAATATAAATAAGAAAGCTCATTTCTGAGGTAAAAATAAATAAGGTTGTGACAAAAATAAAATATACTTGTTTTTGTTTGGTAATGTGACTTGACCAATCCAATGCATCCCACATTTTCTCAGTGAAAACTCCCCCAACTCCTTTCCTACTTATACTTTTGACTTTGTAGTGGTGTTCACCAATATGGTTCATTCGTTATGTGCCCTTAAAACATTTATAAGTAAATATTATTTAAAAATAAGTGATAAAATAAGGGGGGAAAAAATAATAATTTACTTGGAACAAGTGACGGGTCTATTAGTTTGCATTTACAAGACTCAATCCACAGATATATTTTAACATACAGTTTAGATTTTTTTTTTTTTTTTCATTCATTGCTATAGTTTTGAGCAGTTTTTAGTAGATTCTTATTAACTTAAAAACCTCTAGTTAGCCATGGCATTGCTTTTATTTATTTTTTTATTTTATTTTGATACTTAATTATTAATTAATTATTAAGTCTCCGTCGGTCTCCGTGAACTACTTTCTGAAATGTGTCTGAAACAAAAATGAATCGATTGGTTCGAAACTCAGCGAATACTTGACACACAGATGTGAGAAATACGTCTATAGAAGAGTTGAAGTTTCTACTTTTAAATGAACCAATTCAAATTATTCTGGAGTATGACTGAAAGGACTGTATAGGTGAGGTCTGATATCTAGCCTTCATCAAGGGGTGTCAGTCAAAACACAGAGTCTGATCAGTTCCGTCCAAAGAGTTTAATTTCTCTTAGCACAGGAGTAATTTGCAACAAAGATGCACACAACACAGCTGCATTACAGGTGATCAATTAGGTATTTGTTTGTGAGAGTGTGTGTGGTCTACAATAGAAAAAGAATAATAGGTAGATTAAGTTAAGTTCACATGAAATACTTAGTTTCTTATTAAATTCTCAGGTTAAATATTATCAAAGAACCAAACTATATAAACAACAATGAAAGTTTATAAAAACACTACCACCTAGTGGTTAGAAATGGCAACCGCTTTCATACTCAAACCGCTTATGAGGCGATTTACATAAACTAAACGCAAGCATGAACATCGAATACATAAACTTCAAATAAACAGCGATTCGGTTACTAATATGGCAGTAACATACAGTGTAATATGAAATCTGACATTTGTTTACGTTATTACACCATAGTCTGTGAGAACTCAAGTCATTATGAGCATGATGCATGGCATATCCAAATGTGCTTGACAGTGTGCGATACGCAGTTAACACTGATACATGCTTTAATCACTTAATAACAGAAAAATACGACATGGGCCATTCCACCGAATGGGTGCAATTTGCTTCCAAAACTCTTTAAAAATAATAATAATAATAATAATAATAATAATAATCTATCTTTTTTAAAGACTGAATCTAGTAATACACATATTTAGCTAACTATTCAAAATATGTATTGGTCCATCTCAGGTAACTTTAATTTTTTCACAATTTTTAAGTGTAAGATGGATGCATTTTTAATGTATTTTAAAAAAGCATGTTTAAAAATATGTCAACAAATTCCTTCATTTCCACCTCAGGCAGGTGTTTATTTTAAAGAAATTGTTGGTTTCATGATCAAAAAAGATTATTTTATCATAAAAAAAATCACTATTTATCTACACAAGGTGTATTTTCTAAAGTACACAAACCTTCATTTTTTTTTTTCATTTTAAAAGCGACTCAAACCTCAAGCTTATCAATTTTCTATGATGCAATTTATTAAACAATGGGATAAATTATGGACCAAACTTAATTTAAAAAATAGCGGTTTAACTTTTTTTTTGTTTTTTTTTTTTAAAGAAAAAAAACTATTTAGTTACAGAAATGTAATGGGTAACAGGAAGGAGTATCCAATATATTAGTATATAGGTTTGACTACACATGTGAGGTGTTAATGCCTGCGCCGATACAGTGAAAGTGTTGAACATTGACTATTGAGCTGATCTCACTGCTAAAAAAGGCCAAATCATGTTTCTATTTAAATCTAGTAGTCTGCAGAGGTTTTTGTTTAGGGGCAGAGGATGGGTTATAAGATAAGATATAAATAACAAATATATATATATTAAATATTAAATTAAAATTAAGATTAAAAATAATAAACTTAATAAATAATATCTTTTCAGTTTTTCTGTGGATTTTGTTTTCTTATAGCGCAGCTCACACTCAAACACCATTCCATATATGAGTCTAATACATAATTGCCACAGGACAGAAATTTTAAGTACATTTTCTGTCATACTTGCAGGAAAGTAATATAAAACAACAATGCAGGAACAACCATAAGTTTTCTCTGGGCAAAAGCATTGTCTCAGTCTGGATAGAAGGCCAAAACGTTGAGATAAAGATGCATTTTCAAATTTATCTAGATTAATATGGATGTAGCCTAATATTTACATTAATAAATCTGATGACACTACTCACTACTGTTACTTTTAATCAGTTACTATATAGGATATATGAGTATATGAGTAACATGACTGAAAGTAACAAGATTGAGATTTTAGGATAAAATTAGCAAATACATATAATCTAGCCACATGGAGTACATGCTAAAATTATGAGAATACTCAGTAAATTATAGTTATTCACCAAAGATTTGTATTTTTAAAATAAACAAGTAACATCTAAGAAATAATTTAGGTAACAGGACAGTATATTTATAATGACGCACCCAGCCACCGTTACAATATCATCAAATATACAGAAAAGAAAATAAGACCACATGCTTCTTATCATTTCATTGCCTTCAGAAGATCCACGTTGCAATATTATGTTGAAAATGTGTCTTTTAGAATTTTCCCAGTTTTTTAGAGGGGGGAATGTGTTAGGGTAAGAGGACTGAGTGAAAACCTTCCCCAGGTTACTTCCTCTTTACTACTAGTTTTAACGCGAATAAACATGACTGAACATCTCGTGCCTCATGTAACTACTCAATCAGTGTTTCAACCGTGGAAAGACATCAACAAAACTGTTGGAAATAAAATGTCACGTAGCATTTTATTTATCTCAGCAAGTCATCAGTGTCCACAGCTCGTTAGTTCACTAGAGAAATGAAGTCTAGAGAGGAACATTTCACGAAATATTACACTATACACTGATAATATTTTACTAAACCTGTTAGTCTTAATTATGTAATGTATGTTTAAATTAATCTGTTATGAAACATGCTATGACAGCCAGTGTGTAATTGAATATATTTTAACAAATAGCCTAGAAATTTCATTATTTCTAAGTTAATTTAAAAACTGCAATATGTGCAATTTACATGTTTGCATACAAGTTTTTTTTGTTTGTTTGTTTGTTTTTAAGTTGAGTGTTGATTATCTATTTAAAAATAAATAGTAATTAAATTTAAGTTTGGGTTAAGTTGTTAAGCCTAACTGTAACCTTATAATGTAAAAGGGCTCCCTATAGTTTTAAGCATAAGCTGAGGGACATTTTTATCACTAAGAAAATTTGAACTATAACTGAATGTATTTAAAGAAAGAGCAATGGTAACAGTTTATTTTAGGGTCTCTTAGTTGCTTATTAGCATGCATATTACTAGAATATTAGCCATTTATTAATTAAGCACATATTAATGCCTTATTCTACATGACCTTATTCTACATCCCTAATCCTACCCAATACCTAAATTTAACACCTACCTTATTAACTATTAATAAGCAGCAAATTAGGAATTTGAGGGAAAAATCGTAGTTAATAGTGAATAAGTGTTCCCTATTCTAAAGAGTTACCAGAGCGACTTGTTCAGAAAACCACTGTTTATTTAAAAAAAATAAATAAATAAATAAAGTTTTTCCCCCTGCTGTACCGAAATCATTCCCGAACCGAGGTACGTACCGAACCGTCATATTTGTGTACCGTTACATCCCTAGTAATTAGTAATTAATTACTTTTTGAAAGTAATTTACCCAACACTGCCTCCCAGTGTTCAAGACATGGTTACGCCTTGCATAAGGGCACAGAGCTGCAGGTGTGCTACATAATAGGACATTTCTTTAGGATGGTTTCTGAGCTCCAAGACTGAAAAGTCGTCTTGGTGCGGTTGGTATATAAAAAAATCTGACCCCAGCCAGATGTAGATATTTTTTAGACCTTTGACTTGAACTGTTGATGTACTTGTTAAATACATATTTGTTAGAATGTGACTTCTATACGAAAACACTTATTTAACAATGAATCAAAATTCATTTAGAAGAAAAATTATTTCTTCTAATTATTTAAAAACTATTTATTAACAGTACTGCTTTTGAGGCTACTACACTTGTTTAAGGTCACAAAGGTGTATGAAATGTTTACCAATTTGGGATGCATGTGCCATATATGTGTAATATTACTTGATAAATAATGAAAGGGAGAACTGAATCGATAAATTTTATCCTTATATGCTATCATAATTGTACAATACTTTTGTAGTTATATGCAACTTGGATAGTTTTACTATAAACTTAAAATAATAATAATAATAATAATAATAATAATAATAATAATAATTTAATTTAAACAAATTTACTTTCAATGCAGACGAGTTTTCTCAATGACACTCCCCCAACTCAGAAACTCAAAGAAACTTTCAGTTTACAGAAAAAGCTTAAGGAAAGTTCAGTTTCCTGCTCGTAATTAAGACTTTTTAGTGGTGTTCACCAATATATCTGGTCTGATCGGACCAATAATTAAAATAATTAAGTACATATGCAAGGAAACCTATTCATTTTATTTCTGGTTTATGTGTTTGTAACTCAAATTCAGCTATGTTATTCAACTACAGCCACATGAAGAAGTATTGTGACAAGTGCATTTAGAAGCAGGAAAACAACCCCAGTAATCTCCAGCATGTCAGTTTTAGTTATTCCGTGTGACTTCATAGTAAACATGCACACACCTGTTTAAAAATGACTTTCATGTTTAAGAATTATTGGAGTGAAGATTCATGGAATGGTTCTTAGTAGGAAAATTTAAATACAGCACACCGAAGTCGCACAGTTTTTCTCTCTCTCTCTTTTATTCTTTACATCTAACCTAAATTTTCACTTACTGTGTAGTAACAGTTATTATTGAATACAGAATTGTCCAGATCATTTAAATTCATTCAGGGCAAATAAAAGAGAGTAAAATGTCAATCTCATTTTTGATGATGACAGGGCCTGGATGAATGTTCTCTTTGTTGTAGTGGCAGGCCGTCATTTGCCACACATCCAGAATATAAACACCAACATCCTGAAAAGCCCATCGCAGAATTCTGCCCAACTGTAGAGAATACCAGTCACTGCCGAAAATATCCTATTATAAAGACAGAGAAACCCAACATCAATCCTAAATTTGCAATCAGTGTGGCCTCCTTGTATGTGAACACATGATACTGTAAGCTTACCTTATAGCCAGTGTTAACAGTCTTGATTAACGGTAGTGTCAGGCGCCCGCTGTAACAATGCTAGAACAGCTTTGCGGATCCTCAAAGAAAGTGAAAGTCGTGACGTATTGTCAAGTATGGTGACCCATACTCGAAATTGGTGCTCTGCATTTAACCCATCCAAGTGTACACACACAGCAGTGAGTAGTGAACAAATATGCATGCATGCACGCACACACGCACGCACGCACACGGAGCAGTGGGCAGCCATTGCTCCAGCGCCCGGGGAGCAATTGGGGGTTCGGTGCACCAAGGGCACCTCAGTCATGGTATCGAAGGCAGAAAGAGTCCTATTTGTTCACAATCCCCATCTTCAATTCCTGCCTGTGCGAGAATCGAACCGGCAACCTTCAGGTTACAAGCCCGACTCCCCGACTCCCCCCTCTCTGGGTGAAGAAATCCAGAGGGTACATGGTGAAATGGGGCCCCAGATTGAATATCTGGGTCGATAGATTAAACCTAGACTGGCCACAGGAGCAAGAGACCCTCAAACGCTCGAAGTTGGATGACAGATTTCTGTCAGGTGGCCGGGGGGAGGGGCCTCAGTGATGGCCTCTCCCCTTCTTTAGCAATCTCCATGACGAGGTAACTCATTCATAGAGTAAGCCTTATTCGTCCCGTGTCTTTGTGCCATCGACATCGATTTATTCGACCATCGTGGATGCGAAGGCACAGGGCTACACGATGATGCCCCAGGTGGAAGAGACGCTCATGGACTATCTCTCCCCTGGAAGCTCATCTTCTTTGAAGAAACCTGTGCTCCCCGCCAAGCCTTGCAGACTGACATCCTCACTGGTGGGGAAAGCTTTCCAAGCAGCGGGTCAAGCTGGTGCTGCCCTGCACACCATGATGGTTGGTGAAGGACTGAAGGACTTGAGCACTGGCGGGACCATCAATGAAGAGGCGTTTTCAGAACTTCGTCGGGCCACAGATCTGTCTCTCCGTGCGACTAAGCAGATGGCCCGTGCCATCGGTCATTCAATGGCTGCTATGGTCTCCACGGAGAGACACCTGTGGCTTAACCTCACGGGCATCAAGGAGAGGGACCGCGCATTCCTCCTTGATGCCCCCATCTTGCCTTCCGGCCTATTTGGCGACTCTGTCAACACAGTTGTCAGTAGGTTTCGGGAGACAAAGCGCTATGAAGAGGCATTTGTGAGGTTTCTCCCCCACCATGCTCAAGCATCGGGACTGTCGGCCACCCAGTCTCGACCAGGTCCGGTTGCTCTGAGGCGAGAGGCTCAGAAGGAGAGTGTGGCGAATCGCGCGCCTCCTCGAAGAGACTGGGGAGCGGCTCGCCGCACTCCACAGACTGCCCTTAAGAGACCAGACCTGAGGAGCATCATCTCCTTGAAGAAAAAGTCCTGAGGCTCGTGCGCCCAGGACCATGGGGGTGTGTCCCCCCGGGGAGGGGCATGTAAACTTCCAACAGAGAGTAGAGGCTCCTTCCTGGCACCCTCAGTGGACCGCTGTACAATCTCCGGGGAGCAGCGGCCTCCAGCGAAATGTTAGGTGTTCGGTTGCCTCCTGCCATGTTTCAGGACACCGGACATCTAACATCCCCCCATCAAAGCGAAGTGTCAAAACTAGTGCCTCTTTCAGAAAAGATGGCAGCGTAGAAGCTCCTGCTAAATATCTCTCCATGGGTAGAAAGGACTGTAGAGAAAGGCTACAGGATTCAGTTTGCATATCGGCCTCCCATTTCAACGGCATGGTCTCCACTTCCGTGAAACCGGAACGAGTGCATTTGTTGACACAGGAATTGCAAGCTCTGCTGGAAAAAGGGGCCATAGAACATGTTCCCCTGCCAGACAGAGAGTCAGGTTATTACAGCCGGTATTTTCTGGTTCCCAAGAAAGATGGGGGGTTGCGTCCAATTTTAGATCTTTGTGGGTTGAACTGCTACCTCAGAACATACAAATTCAAAATGTTGACAATCAAGATGACTGTGTCTCAGATCCAATTGGTGGATTGATTCGTGACAATCGATCTCAAGGACATATACTTTCACATAGAAATCTTGTCACAACACAGGAAGTTCCTGAGGTTCGCTTTCGGGGGCGAAGCTTACCAGTATCAGGTCCTTCCATTTGGCCTAACTTTGTCACCTCGCACATACACGAAATGCAGGGCATCCACATTCTAAATTACATAGACGACTGGCTGATTCTGGTTCAGTCTCAAGAACTTGCGCTTTGACATCGGGATGTCGTCCTAGCTCATCTCGAATCTCTGGGGTTGAGACTCAACGCCAAGAAAAGCGTTCTCTCTCCTGCTCAGAGGACAACGTATTTGGGGGTTGTATGGGATTCGATTACGATGCGGGCACAGCTGTCTCCTGCATGCATCGAATTCATTCTAAATACCCTAAAGAACATCAAGCTAGGCCAGAGAGTTACTGTTCATTACCTTCAGAGGGTTCTAGGTCTCATGGCAGCTGCATCCACGGTGATACCCTTGGGCCTCCTGCACATGAGATCATTTCAGTTGTGGCTCAGAGCCAGGGGATTTCATCCCAGGGCCAATCCCCAGAGGCAAATAAAGGTTACGCGCCAGGGGCATTGTACTCTTTCTATGTGGTTCAGACCCCGGTTTCTGACTTTGGGTCCCACTCTAGGTCCGTGTTGTCGTCACAAGATTCTAACGACAGATGCTTCCCTCACAGGCTGGGGTGCAGTCTTGGATGGCCGTCCAGCCCAAGGGATCTGGAGAGGTCATCTTCTTGACTGGCACATCAGTTGCCTCGAAATGATGGCTCTATTTCGGGCCCTGAAATACTTCCTCCAGCAGTTAAGAGGCTATCATGTCCTAGTGCGGGTGAACAACACTGCGGTAGTCCCTTACATAAATTGCCAAGGTGGACTGCATTCGCGCCGCGTGAACAGGCTAGCGCAGCAGGTTCTGCTTTGGGCACAGGACAAGTTCCTGTCCCTCAGGGCGATTTACGTCCCCGGGCATATGAATGTGGGAGCAGACTTGCTGTCCAGACAAGCTGTGACACACGGGGAATGGAAACTCCACCCCGAAGTAGTTAGTAAAATCTGGGAAAGATTTTACGAAGCAGAGGTGGACCTCTTTGCTTCACAGGAGACAGCACAATGTCCCCTCTACTTCTCTCTACCTCCTCCAGCTCCCCTGGGTCTGGACGCCATGGCCCATACGTGGCCCAGATGGGGTCTTTACACATTTCCCCTGATCGCTCTGCTCCCAGAAGTCCTGGCCAAGGTCCGTCAACAGGGGTCTCGCCTCTTACTGATAGCGCCCCGTTGGCCGACCAGAGTATGGTTCTCAGATCTAATATCCCTCCTCGACGGCTCGCCATGCGATTCTGGTCAGGAGAGATCTCCTATCTCAGGCGCAGGGGACAGTATTTCATCCCCGGCCCGAGCTCTGGAACCTTCACGTCTGGCCCCTGAGGGGGACCAACTAAGAGATGCTGGGCTTCCAGCCGACGTAGTAGAGACTATTCTAAGTGCTAGGACTCCCTCCACTAGAAGAAGTTATGCCCTTAAATGGCGCATTTTGAAAATTGGTGTATGGCACACCATGCAGACCCAGTTCACTGCCAAGTTGTTTCAGTGCTGGAGTTCCTGCAATAGAAACTGTCCTCAGGCACATGTCCTGGTATTCTCAGTGTCTATGTGGCTGCCATTTCGGCTTGCCATGGTCTGAATAATGGGGTTTCTGTGGGAAAGCACCCTCTAGTTGCCCGCTTCATTCGGGGAGCTAAGCGGTTAAGGCCGCCCACGAGAGCGACAGTCCCTTCATGGGACTTAGCCATTGTGCTCGAGGGTCTGATTGGGACCCCTTTCGAACCACTGGAGTCAGCGCCTGTCAGGTTTCTGACTCTAAAGTTGTTGTTTTTTTTTTTTTTAATGGCCATTACTTGTTTCAAGAGAATTGGGGATTTGCAGGCTCTGTCAATCTCGCCATACTGCCTAGATTTTGCCCCAGGGCTGGTCAAAGTTATTTTGCATCCTCACCCTAATTATCTTCCGAAAGTTCAATTCTCGACCATAAATCCGGTCATTCTTTAAGCCTTCTGCCCTCCGCCGTTCACGACACCGGAGCAAGAAACACTTTACTTACTGTGTCCAGTACATGCTCTTCAGATCTACGTCCACCGCACTAGCCAGTGGTGTAAGTCGGAGCAGCTTTTCATATGCTATGGGGGCCACAAGCGGGGGACGGCTGCCACTAAGCATACTATGCCATATTGGTTGAGGGATGCTATTGCCCTAGCCTATGAGGCGCATGGTCAAGCTTCGCCTCTAGGAATTATGGCCCATTCAACCAGGGGGGTTGCATCTTCTATGGCTTTGGCAAGAGGTGTCCCCTTGCAGCAAGTGTGTGATGCGGCAGGCTGGTCCTCTCCGCACACATTTGTCAGATTCTATAGGTTGGATGTCCATGTTACTCCGGGCTCGCGTGTCCTACAGTCAACATCCTAGAGTCATGTCTGAGACCTCTTCAATGCTTATGCGCACACACTACACAACCTTGAGGGGTCCAGACACTTCCAGTGCAGTGGTGTTAGTATTCTCGTTCCCATAAGCATTTGATAAGCAGCATCGAGAGTAGCTTTTGATAGGGAACGTCTCGGGTTACTTGACTGTAACTCTGTTCCCTGAAAAAGCGGGAACGAGATGCTGCGCCTCAATGCCGCACTGTAGGCGTGCCTGGACGTCCTTTCAGACAAAGTGTAACCTGAGGATGTGTTCATGTCACGTCTATTTATAACCTCGCAGGTGCATGTAATCATGACGTCACCTACCGAGTTTATTTAAGCCAGTTCTTGGCGGGTTTGACACACGTGCTTCACAACTGGTCGAACAAAGAATGTTCTCATAAGCGTTTGATATGCAGCATCTCGTTCCTGCTCCTGGGAACAGGTTTACAGTCAAGTAACCGAGACTTTCAAATTGCATGATGGATTGGCGACAAGAGGTTACACACTGCATGACTTTACAATAGGAAGAATCACCGACAACTCTGTGTGGTCCGTAAACTACAGCCAAATGCACATGAGAAATGATAAGGAAATAACGCAAGATCACGCTGATATTATGGTCTAAGTCCTCCACGAACACACAATAATTAACAAAGATGACTTCCTTTTTAACAACATACTTCTGCTGGGCAGTGGTGTAATGTAACGAAGTAATAATACTTCATTACAGTACTTAAGCATTTTTTGGGAGTATCTGTACTTTACTTGAGTTTTTAAATTTCAGCCAACTTTTAATTTTACTCCACTACATTTCCTAATAAAAATGTATGCTTTTACTCTGATACATTTCCCGAAACATATTCGTTACTTACTACAAAATAGTCAGAAGTCAGAAGAACACGGACTGCAAGAAAGCAGGTTTGACGAATCAGTTGTCTGGTGTCTGCAAGTTAGACTCCTAAAAACACCTTTGCTCATGTGCAAACAAGTGCGTGCACAACCAAGGATGATTTCATTTTCCACTCAAGTCGAGTCTGGGGTGTGTGATATACAGTATATCTTCTGCAATAATATGGTAAGTGTTGTTATAATGATCTGTGATCTGACATTATCGAGTAGGCTATATCACCAAATCACACACAGAGTGCACGCACGTTGATTTATTAGTCTATTAAAACTCAAAATTCCAGGCATTCTAAATTGTAGATGGCAAAAATGCTTCTGTAAGCTTTTTATATTTATATAATTTAATATAGTTAACTTAATCTGTATCACACAAAGAGTACAGTTTTTCTGCAGATATTATCATAACACATTTAATAATCATTTTATACAAGTTCAGTAAAGCAATAAGTGACTTACATTTTAGACATTATTTTGCTTGTTTTTACTCAATTTTGCCAACGAAAATAGTTCCAAACAAAGATCACAGCACTGTTTTGCGTCCCTGAGTAATGGACGGTGTTTACTTATTGAATGAATCAGCTTTTTGAACAAATCGGCTGATAAAAATGATTCAGTGATTCACTCATTAACACAGTCAAATGCTTTGTTCCTGAATGAATCAGCCGTTTGAATGAATCGGTTGAATCGCAGTGACTCACTTAGTAACAGTCACTTGCTGCCACTTACTGGCGGTTTTAATTTCACATTTCAACTATTTTTTTTTCATGTCTTAAATTATTTCAAATATCAGTATTCAACGTTTTATGTTAAAAACAAAATATTATGCCTATTTATGCATCTGTAACTGCAGTTTAAATGCATCCATGTCTCCTCTGATATACATTAAACTGTGTAAATACATTTAAATGCTATTTCAGATGCAGATTCCAGAAATGTTTTCTTATGTTGGAATGAAAGACACTAAGTACTGGATGAAGTGCTACTTATTCTTACCCAAAAATACAAAATGGAAGAAAGAGTTAAAACTGAACACAATCTTGCTGCTCAAGCTGTGTATGAACATTTTACAGATAAATACATTTAGACCACTTAACTTAAGGATTGCTATTGGGATGTGAAGAGAATTTCAACCAGCATAACAAAAAAAAAAAAAAAAAAAAAAAAAAAAAAAAAAAAAATTCTGAACACAATCACCTATTGCACCTTTAATTAATACATTACAAATTTTTTTTCATGTTTCCCATTGTTGTCAGTAAATAAAATATAATTATTATAATTATTATTACCCGACAGTCAAAGCGACATTATGTCAAGAAAGTATGGAGTCAGAGGAAGACCACAGGGGTTTAGGTTGCGATTTGGGACAAGGCCATAGAGTACTCAACTATATAGGCTATATAACTATATAATAGACTATATAACTATATAATAGACTATATAACTATATAATACACTATATAGGGATTAGTGAATGAGTGAAGAGTGAGTGATTTCAGACACAGCTAAAGGAAGTGAATAGGGTTAAAGGGAACCTGCTCGCTTTGAGTTTCCAACCCAGACACAGAGTGGACCACAAGGGAAAAAAATGTAAGAAAATGTGAAATAAAATGAATACATGAAAAAAAAAATACAAAAGGTTCTCTCTCTCTCTCTCTCTCTCTCTCTCTCACACACACAGAGAAATGAACTGGTAGCAGAGCAAATTTTGAGAATATGTGAGATGGAGAGAGCAATTTTTTGAGCCACCATGCCAAGATTTTTGAAAACTGCAGGATTACATGGATGAGAAGCTGGTCCCTCCATGGCTAGTGCCTTCACTGCTAGTGCCTTCAGGAATGACAAAAATGGAGGAATATAGAAAACTTAGAAACATAGTGATATAGTGGTCATCATGGATACGACTGCTCCATGTGGTTCCAGGTCATTAGGCAAAATCAGTACAGCTGAAGACAAAAACGGGATTACTGGATAGACCGGTTTCCAAAATTTGCCTATTGTTGGAAGAAACAAAGGACTGATCTTCAGAGAAGAAAATCACATACACCCTTTTTGGCTCCTTTGATAATTTAAGGGATAATTGTAGTTAAACACCAACAATTATGGGGCCGGTGTGTTGATGTAAATGTATTTTGATCTGTCACCACTTGGGGGCAAATGTAGTAGGTAAACCAGGCATTCCATGCATACAGAAAATGCACATATTATTCACAGTATACACATAGCAGTATAGTAGGAGTTGTATGGTAGTATGCCATTGCGAACACAGTTTCTGTACTACTGGAGGAAAACGAGTACAGTTTTTACCACACATTTCAGGAAGCTAAGCTGGATGTCCACCATTCATCGTTGCAACTAAAAGTATATAATAAGTATTCTATGATGTTCAAAGTAATCGAAATGATTGAAATCGACTTCAAAACATTGGATTATGTGTGCGTAAAGCATGCATTGTTTATCCAAGCCGTCTGCAGGCTGCTGTAACAGATGCTATCAGACAGTTCATAAGAGATCTCATAACAGTGCATTTAAATATTTGACATGCATTTTATTGAAGTTATTTAATGTTGTCAAAATTACAAATATTGTAAACTGTGAACAGTTATTAAGCTTAGAAGTTAGAAATAAGGCCTCAGTTTTGCAGAACAGTTGTATTAAGCCAGCAAATCAGATTTAAGAAGACTGCAACGGATAGGACAGCAGAAAGGATAATTGGTGTGCACTTGGAGAATAAAGCTAATTCTGATTCTGATTCAGATTATTACCTCATCAGCTCTTGTAATGAATAAATGACGACAGTTCAATGCCAATTAATGTGGAAGCAAGTGCAAAAACTCGAGATGAAAGAAAATTCGGTTTTATCTTTACAAAAATACCCGTTCACAAGGCGTTCGGATGAAGGAAAAAAAAAAGGATCAAGGAGCTTGGACCAGATCGCCTGTACTTGCAAATTCATCAGCAGTCAAGTGATCGCGGTAGCGCCTACACTCGGGGCTTTTCCAGCACTTCTTATGGCAAACAGAGTTGGCTGGCTGGATGTGATGCAAGTCATGCCTTTTATTGTTTTCCATGTTTGCTGTTTCAAAGTCCTGGCACCGAAACGTTGTAGACAACAACAGGGGTTCACGACTTAAAACATCTCTCTGAAAAGTGCAAGCGGCATGAAAGTAGCCGAAGCCATCTTGACAATGCCATGAGGCTCCATTTTTTGGGAAGCTTAGCATTGCTGAACAGCTAGATGAAGGCTACAGGATTGGCATTAGAAGGCACAATGAAGAGGTCACAAAAAAATCGACATCCTGTGTAGAATAATAGACTGTGTGAAATTTTGTGGTGCGTTTGAGCTGGCTTTGCGTGGCCATAATGAGAGCGAGAGCTCGGATAATCCCGGGATATTCCGTGGCCTGGTCGATTTTTTTGCTTCTCTTGATGGAGTTTTGAAAGAGCACCTCGAGAATGCCACTGTGTTTAAGGGAACTTCGAAAACCGTGCAGAACGAGCTGTTGGACTGTATGTTGTCTGTTGTGAGGGAGCACATAATCCAAGAAGCACGGAGCAGCGATTTTCTCTCAATCCAGGCCGACGAGACCACCGATATTGCCACACAGTGCCAATTTGTGCTTGTGCTGCGGTACATTGACGCCAAAAGCAACGTACAGGAGAGGTTTTTTGAGTTTATTCCTCTGCATTCAACTACAGCTGATTCCATCACTACAGCACTAAAAGAGCATCTTGCTGTCATCCTTCCTGAGGATCAGAAGAGTAAACTCATCTCCCAAGTTTATGATGGAGCCAGCTTGATGAGGGGTGCCACTGCAGGTGTTCAAAGGAAGATGCAAGATGTGTACCCAAATGCCCATTACATCCACTGCTATGCACATCAGCTCAATATGATAATGCAACAGGCCACTTCTCACATACCCAAAGTGAGAATTTTTTTGTTTTTCTGACCTGGGAGGATTTGCCAGCTTTTTTTTGAGATCACCCAAGCGCACAGCTGTTCTTGATAAAGTAGTTGCCCATAGACTACCAACATCAAGCAGTGTCAGATGGAACTTCCACAGCCGTGCCATCAATACAGTTGTTTGAGCACAGAGAGGACCTCATCCGCTGTTTTCAAACTATACGAGACTCAGGTGACTTTGACCCCGTTACCGTCAGAGAGGCAGGAGCCTTTGCCATGCTGCTGGAGGATCAGGATTTCAAGTTTTTTTCTGAAACTTTTCCACAACATCATGCCACATGTGGACCTCCTCTATGCCAAACTCCAGAAGAAGGACATCGATTCAGTCCACATTAGGGGGAGCATCCAGCAGTTCCAGCAGGACATACAGAAGATCAGGAAGCAGCTGTATTCCTCCTTTTGTATTTGTTGTTATTATTGTTATTATTATTATTATTATTATTATTATTACTCATACATTTTCTTACTCCTTTGCAGAAATTCTCTCCATTACCTGGTTGAGCAAAGCAGTGAAGGTGGTTCTCAACCTAAGAGGCGGCGGGTGCTCAGTCCAGAGGTCCATGAACGGATTGCAGCAGAGGTGAATTTTTATTGCAGTCCATGTTACTCTGCTGTATTTCATAGAAAAGTTATCAAAGGAAGCTATCAAAAAGAACATAAATATTAACAAGTTAAACTGCATTGTTTCATTTACCCTCTATGGGTACTTGTAAATGTCTTCTCATGTCTTTGATGATTTTATGATATTTTAGCTTAAATATTGTAGTAAAGAGTAGATCCTTAAGTTAAAGTCATATATAAATAATAACAACAACAAAATGTCTCCAATTTTTTTGATACAAGGTGGCCGCGGGGCCTTAAACAGTCTTAAATGTAACTTATGTCTGTAGACACCCTGTGATAGCTTTACTATGCCATGTATGTGGGATCCCAGGTGAAAAAAAAAAGTGCACTTCCTTAATATACTTATAGTTGTCACGTTCATGGGAGCAAGGAGCGAGGAGACAAGGGATTCAAACCAAGAGACTTCAATAGAGAACAGAGTAACGTGGCGTACAGGCTGGGTAGACATAAGAACCGACAGGAAACATGGGGCAGAACACATTATAAATACATAGGACTAAACGAGGGGAAAACAAGGAACACCTGGAACTAATTACACAACACGGCTGGAGAATAATAAACTAATGATGAGACTAAACGAGGAAAGGAACAGGAAGACCAAATAAGGACACGAGAGGAAGGGAACAACAATACACAGGAAACACAGGTCTGACAATAGTGCTCTATTTTTGCGCACTAATTTTGTGCGTAATACTTTACTTACTTTACTTTTAGTTTTACTTTACTTTTACTTTACTCCTCCCGACCGCAGACGCATGTTCACAAGCCACTTTTTCCTGTGTTTTTCAGTCAATTTCTTGACTTTTCCTCTCTTATGAACAACACATTTTCGTACACGATAAAAACTCCTTGTATTTTCTCGGTTTGACCGATTTAAGCATTCATAAACAATGCAAAACACGGGCATCTTGAGTTTCTGCTACTGATTCCTATAGGGGAAAAATCTTTTCCTGCCCTCCAGCTGCATTTTGCGCATCATCAGAATCACGTGATTGCAAACAACCTATAGAAAGCGCAATACAATAAAACACGATAATAAGAACAATCAGAGATGGTTTAAAGGTCCTTTGAAATAACGCTGAGCACTTGTATTGGTATGGTGGTAATTTTAAGTAGACCATTAATTTATTAATGCATGTCAAATTTATTTTGCTTTGCAATATAACAATTTTAAACGTAACAATGTAATTAAAAAGGCAATGGTTGTAATAATTTTTGTAATTGTATTTTACCTGACAATTACTGTATCAGTTTAATATATTACACACTTTCATTATCTACTGTATTTATAGAATAGAATTTGAAATTTAAGCTCTCTATAATGATTTATATTCTTCCAAATTCTGCCAGCAGAATTTTTTGATTCTTTATTCTAACATAAAATAAATGAATAAATAAGATTGTAGTCTATGTGATGAATCAGGTATAATCAGGATTCTTACTGTGTTTTATTTCTACTACATTTAATCTCTTTCTCTTCATCAAACAGCCAGATTAACGAATGGCTTGACACAAACCGTACCGAGGCAGACAGAGTTTTCTTTTTTTGTAGGCATAAATTCTGCAGCCTACCTGTGAAATATTAGTTTCTCTCATAAATTTACTTCATACCTGCACTCACAACTAGAAATAAACCAGAGATGATTCTATCAGTGTCAGAAATTAACTTTCCCAATAGGGGCAACTTTCTTTTTTCTTTCTTTCTTTCTTTCTTTCTTTCTTTCTTCCTTTTTTTCTTTCTTTCTTTCCTTTTTTTTTCTTTTTTTTTACCATTTATACAGAATTTCATATTAGACTTAAATATGTATGTAATCCTTCATGTTAAATTCTTACATTTAGTCAAATAAATTAGAATACATGTAATATGACAATAGGCTGTTACATCAGTATTAATCAAGCCTTCTTTGCATTTCAGAGATATAGAAGCTGCATCTAAAGTTGCTTTTAGATGTAGGCCTATTTACAGTTTAATGCTGATCATACGGCTGTACATGCATTTACATAGCAATTACAACTATATAATGAAATGAGATGAATGTTTTATACAACATTTTTAATACAGAAATATGAAATGACAAAATGAAATGATAGCCTACTTTATGATGCAGTAATATAGCCACTAGGTTAATAAAGGATCTTTTTATTCATTCTATTCGTTCAAAATGCTGATTCATTCAGGAATAAAATCAAGTGGCTGTCTACAGTAATTGGTCATTGAATTGTTGTCTATAGTAATGGGTCTTAAGACTCTGATTCATTCAAGATTCAGGAATGATACACCTACTGCGAGTCAGTCGCACAACGGTTCTGTGACTTTGGTTTAGTTGGCAGAGAAAATACTTATGTATGCCATCAGTTAGCTGGCCAGTTCTCAATATTAATTAAATAAACACAGCATATTGTCTAAAACAAAAGTTATGACTCCTGTGTATGTTGACTTAAATTGGTACTGGTCTGTGCTTACATTCTCCCTGCACTGCAGTGCATCACGCAGCTTTGCCAAACAGATTTTGATAGGTGGATAACTGAATCAGGCGGTGTACCAGTTGTGAGTGCAGGTATGAAGTAAATTTATGAGATAAACTAATATTTCACAGGTAGGTTGCATAATTTATGCCAAAAGAAAGCTCTGTCTGCCTCGGTACAGTTTGTGTCAAGCCATTCGTTAATCTGGCTGTTTGATGAAGAGATTAAATGTAGTAGAAATAAAACACGTTAAGAATCTGTAGAAGCAGGACTATTATTATTTATTATTATTATTATTTATTTTATTTTTTTTTAGGACTATTATTATGTTGTAATGTTTGGTTGACCAATCAGCGGAGAGGGGCGTTTCATTTAGGGATGTGCGGTCGACTAAACGGTACAGCTCCTACTAGTCGACACTGAAAACAATAGTCGATTACACGATTACCGTCATTATAACGTTACATTTTAAATAACAAATTAAAATAATACGTTTGACAGAATACATATGAAAATATTTAAATATATAAATATTTTTAAAAGTGTATCTGGGCGGAAACTACATTTTACCTCAGACCTCGCATGCGTTTTCTTCATGTCAGTTGCGGCGAGCTCAAAATGACCACGCGAAAGACCAGCAAACTGGGATTATTTTGAATGAGATGGAAACGGAAAAGCTTGTGCAAACTGTGTAATGTCAAACTGGCTTACAATAACTCTACTGGAGCGATGTGTACTCATATTCAATACAGGCATGTAGCGTTAGCTTGGAGGCTAGCCAAAGCCAGCAAATGTCAATCATGGCATGTACACTACAACCCACCGCCGCTGCAGTCTGCGATCCCAGCCGCGCGTCTATTCCTCTAAACGAAGACACACTTCGGTGGTGGTGCGGGATTTCCAGGCTCTTTTCGAAACTGTCTGCTTGCTTGTAGTAATCTCTCTGCGTGCCTGTGACTTCAGTTCCTGCTGAGCGCGTTTTTTCAAGTGCAGAATCGCATGGATTTACAGTAGCTACATGAGGGGAGGGTGGGGGGGGGGGGGGGGGGGGGGGTTGTGTAGAGAGATAGTCAGAACGGGTGTGTAGAGAGATAGTCAAAACGGGTGTGGGGGGTTTCGAATCTACAGTAAAACTCATTCAGGTCTTCAGCAAGTTGTTGATTCGCCTCAGTGCTGGGGGATGGTGTCTTGTAGTTGGTGATGGCTTTCAGACCTTTCCACACTGAAGCTGGGTCATTCAAAGTGAACTGATCTTCTAACCTTTTTGCGTAGGTCCTTTTAGCCACTCTAATCTCCTTGTTCAGTGTGTTCCTGGCCTGATTGTACAAGATTCTATCCCCATTTCTGTAGGCATCCTCTTTGGCTTGACGAAGGTGTCTGAGTTTGGCTGTAAACCATGGCTTGTCATTGTTGAATGTTAAATAAGTCCTGGTAGGAATGCATATATCCGCATTCATATATTAATTTCCTGTTATTTCAATCATGCCTGAGTGATTCTTTGCTAAATCATTGAAAAAAAATGAATTTTATCATTTATTATTCCAGATATTTATTAAGTATCTTGTTTTTGATTTCCACATATCATTATATTTATTTTCCCTTTCTTAATTTATAAATATTATACAATGTTATACAAACACAGTGTTTGTATTTCTACATCAATTTTACACACATGGGTCAAAAATGACCCATATTGGAACCTTTGATATTTGCTCATTTTTTAGGAACATATTTACTGCAGAAAACTATTCACCTGCCCCACATTTCACAACTCAGCATGGCTGCTTTTGTATAATTGATGTATGTAAGTCTTATTTGGGCATTTATTACCACAGAAAATGTTTGACATATTGTGAAAGACAACTGGATATAATACTTAAATGGTATGGTTACCTTGAACTTAAAATCTATTACTACTAGTGAAACAGAGAAACATGTCCAATAATATTAGCTAGCTTGTTGTTGACATAATCTATTTTAGCTATAGCTAATGTTAGCCAGGTAAACAAAATAAAAGTCAAAATAATGTGTTAGTATATACAAGTATATATCACTACTGTCAGGCGGAAAACTTGTATCTCCACATTTCATCATTGTTATTTATTTGTCGTCAAAATACTATTGGTGTATTTGTGTAAATGTATATTTGTGGGGCATATTAGCACTGAGATGGCAGTTTGAGATGGCGCTGTACCCACAAGATTTAATTTTGTCAGTTTTATTTTCATCTATTTGGTCACATTCACTACAATTAGTTATGCTATAGACAGTTCAATTTCAGTGTTATCAGTTGTCAGTGATATGTGTATGTTATGTGTGACAAAATGGCAAATAAACATATTTTAAGTGTTAAATGAGTTGGTCTAAATAACTAGTAAAATAATTATTTATAGAAATGACTTTATTCTTTTGTTTTATAGATGGGTCATTTTTGACCCATGTGTGTAAACTTGATGTAGTAACACAAAACCAAACAAAAAAATAAATATTAATTTGTGGTCACTGAAAAAAATATATTTTTAATATTCATGGATCATGGAATTCATAGATGAGGGAATATTAAATGCTGAAATAAAGTGATTTCAAAAGATAAAACAAAAAATTGCCCGGCCAAGCATGAAATAACATAAGAAATCAATATTGGTCATTTTAGACCCATGTTGTGCATTAGAAGGGGTTTTCATAGCTTGTGCATCAAAGGGTTAATTTGTTTTATTTGTACAGATTGCAGTGTAACTGTAAGAGTAATGTAAATATGTAACTTCATATAGTTCTGTACATATTTGTTTACATGTGCACTGGACCTGTTTGTAAGTGTGTATTGCTACTATAGAGAGCTTAAATTTCAAAGTACAGCTGTGCAATAAAGGTGTTCTATTCTATAAATACAGTATAATGAAAGTGTGTAATATATTTAACTGATACAGTAATTTTCAGGTAAAATACAATTACAAAAAATATTACAGTATGTCAACCATTGCCTTTTTTGCTAAAAACCATAAATATTTGACTGAAACTTGTCTATTAACATCTGTTTGCATGAACTTTAACTTTGAAATGTTTTAACTGTTGCCCCGCCTCTTACTTCTCAAACCTCATACTTTAAATTCCTTTCTGTGGTATCATGCTGGGAAAACAGGAAGGAACATTGTGCTTTGCGAGTTACCCATCGCGTGTTGGTGAGTGCATTACCACAGTTTGCTTTGCCGACTGTGAAACGTGATTGGTAAACCGTTTGCCAGAATATACCCTTACCAAACTACATTAGTTTAACAGTAATCCTAAAAAAAATAACTGTGCCAAACATACAAGTAAGAAATGGTTATAAAAATTGAAAGAGAAGTGAAACAAGTAATAGGAAAGAGAATAAATGAAAAGCGATACTTATCCCTTGCCGGTGTCCCTGTCCGGTGGAGTCGCACAGTAGAGTCGATGGTCTTTACACACTTCGGTCTTCACACGACGAGGGCTGCCGCGACCGCTGCCACGGTATAATAACCTTTTTTATACCCATCTAACAAATCACTAATTGAATTCAGCTGTACACACTTTCCTGTCAATCACAATAAATGGCCATGCAAGCGCAGACATTAACAAGGTACGTACAAGACCAAACGCGATTACAGCATGTCTCCACTCAGTAAACAAAACAAGCGTTTCCTAGCAACGGCAACTGCACTAAACACTAATGAGACAAGTAAATACACTTACGAGTTACGCTTAACTTCCGCTGATAGACTGCTTCTCTCAAAGACTATTTCTTACACTGTCTTCTGCTGGCGCTTGAACACACTTTCCTGTTAATCACAATAAATGGCAATGCAAGCGCAGACATTAATAAGGTATGTACGAGACCAAAAGCGATTACAGCACGTCTCCACTCAGTAAACAAAACAAGTGTTTCCTAGAAATGGCAACTGCGCTAAACACTAATGAGACAAGTAAATACACTTACGAGCTACTTTTAACTTCCGCTGATAGACTGCTTCTCTCAAAGAGTATTTCTTACACCGTCAATAAATAATATACTTATTTATAATTATTATTATTATTATTATTTAATTTATTTATTATTTAGTTAATACACTAAAATGATTCTTTAGTACTTCTTAAGTTAAGATCATCTAAGTGTACTCAACTGTGCTATTTTGGGGAAACCATGAATATGAACTAAAATGGACTTTTAACATACTGTCGCTGTATTTTAAAAATGTATTTAGTTACAACTTGTAGTACATTTGAACCCATCTTTCATACACCAGTACACCCAAGTGTACTACAAGTGGAGACTAAATACATTTTTAAATACAGAGAAAGTATGTTAAAAGTGCATTTTAGTTCATATTCATGGTTTCCAAAAATAGCACAGTTGAGTACACTTGGATGATCTTAAGTTTATCTTAATATACTAAAAATGATACTACTTAAGTACAAAATTAGTGCGTGAAAATAGAGCCCTTTAAGTACATTATGGAAGTGCACTTTTCTCACCTGGGATCAATGAGAGGAATATATCTTAAAGTTCTATTCTTTACTGAAATATTTAATAAAAAAAAATATATTGTAAAGTCATCAAATGCATAGAAGGTAAATGAAACAATGCCGTTTAATTTGTTGCAAATGTCTTTTTGATAGTTTCCTCTGTCCAGCAAATGATTTTTATTATTCTAGTTACACTGCAATTTATAGATATGAAGATTGGGAATTTTTTATTTATTTATTTATTTATTTTTACAATATGGGAATATGTTTTTGGGCTTTATTAACTGATTATATTGGGCTTTATTAAACTTTATGAAACTATAGTTACCTACAAGTTAATCTTTTTAACCATTTACACAGTCTTTAAATTGTGATCTAAAAAGATTTCTTATTGTTTGGTTCCTTCTAGTGGACAACATTAGTATTATGGCCTTCATCTCTGAATCCGATTAATATAAATGGCTGATATTTTTTAAAAAAAATTACTGTTAGTGCCCTGAGCATCTTGACATGTTTACTCAGAATGTCTTGTCCATGTGTATGAAGTTTTGAGAAATTATGGATTCAAACACTGAAACTTGTTTCCCTTTAGAACTTAAAACTGGTCATTTTAAATGTTGCAGTTGAAATTGACATTTTATCATAAGTACATAATTTTTGTTTTTATCCTTCGCTCTGTAGGTCTGTGATACCATACTCTTACACACCATGGAACGGTTCTCATTCACAAACCACCTTGTTAGTGCCACCTTGATGCAAGCAGACAGGTTTGAACAGTACACAGTGGCTTTTCCTGAAGAGGCACTGAGCAGGACTTTGAAGGCCTATCCAGTTCTCAATGGGAGTAAGCTGAAGACAGAGCTTAGTCTCATCTACTGCAAGGAGGAGTTCAGAACCTGTCATGGTGCTGTGGACCTACTCCAGCTGTTTATGGAGAACAATCTTGAAGAAGTCTTTTCAGAGACTGTCACTCTCCTTAAAGATCCTCATCACCACACCCATGACCACAGCAGAAGCTGAGAGGTGCTTCTCAACCTTGAAAAGGGTTAAGACTAGTGCTGTCAATCGATTAAAAAATTTAATCGCGTTAATCACAGTCCTGGACTGTGATTAATCACGATAAATCGCAAATTTAAAATACTAGGATTTACCTGTAAATGTGTTGAAATAAAGAAATGCATGACAAACTAGTTTAAGGAAACAGAACCTTTCACACCTCCGCCAGGTATGAGACATAATCCTTATTATTATTTTATCATTATTCTTTTGTTTTTATTCAGCCATTATCAGTCTTTATACTGGCAGTAAAACGTTTACTAAGCCACATCGCTTCAATCCAAGTATACATTTACCCAACTATTTTCAAAAGTATTTCTAAATAAATATAACAAAACATTTTCTTGTGACCTTACATGAAGTATTATAACAAAAGAAGAACTGCACCTGTTCTGCAGGTGCATTAGAGCTAATATTAGCATCATGCTTCATAAGACAATTTATTAGATTAATAGTACACTTTTACTCAGAACTCACTTCAAACCACCATCGAGTGTTTGTAATAACTTCCTTTTGCGATCACATGTGGAATTTGGTTGTTTACTGTTGTTAAAATATGCTATTTATAGCCTTTTATATCGCTGCACAAATTAGCATAGATGTACACATTCATCTCAAGAAAATCACATACAAACCATATCCTATCGTAATCGTGTGTTTGTTATATTATATAATCTGTAGTGGTTGTTGTCATTTTTATTTCTGCTGTGTAAAAGCCTTAACATGTATGGTCTGCCTGAAACTCACGTTGTTTGTGATGTTTACAACCGCCTCTCCATTCTTAGGTTGCCAGGTATACATTTCAAGTAT
Organism: Spinibarbus caldwelli; assembly: GCA_039654775.1. Taxonomy (NCBI): domain Eukaryota; kingdom Metazoa; phylum Chordata; class Actinopteri; order Cypriniformes; family Cyprinidae; genus Spinibarbus; species Spinibarbus caldwelli. Next base: position 9,663,910 of record CM077252.1, read on the forward strand.
AATACACATTAGTAAAAGGATCTATTTTAATTTTTGTTTGTCTATATACACTTTGGGCGGACGCGGTACATTATAAAAGCAGCCCAAAAAAAACGCAACCCGCGGCTCTGTAATTTTTCCCGCGACTGTATTTTCAAAATAGCCCAATTGTGCCGTTACCCTGGCAACACTGATTCACTGTACCCTCATCACACACTGACAGATAACCTTCCGCGCTGCGATGACGGGAAGAAGTTGGGGTCAAACATTATCACATGATTAATTTGCGTTAAAAAAATATTAACGCGTTAAAATTTTTAGATTAATCGCATGCGTTAACGCGTTAACGTTGACACCCCTAGTTAAGACTTTTCTGAGAAATAGCATGACCCAAGAGAGGCTGAATGCATTGGTCATGCTGTCAATGAAGAAGAGACTGGTGACTGAGATGACTGATTTCAACCAGAAGGTCATTGAGAAGTTTGCAAGCCAGAAAGAAAGGAGAGCTAAATTTATTTTCAAATAGTGCAACTGGCCAGTGATTAGGCAACTTTACATTGTGTGTATGTGTATGTTTTATGATTACCTTTATTACTTAATTACTGATAATAAACCCACACTGAAATCAAATTCACTGATTCATGGTACATTTATTGCATTATTTAACAGTTGACTTTAACATTATCAATATTTTATCTAGCAGTAATGATACATAATCACCTAATAAATGGCCATTTACAGTCCTGTATTACTAACGGTTTAATTTTTCAGTTTGTTTGCGCCCCCCCAAATTTTTTTAGTACCAGCCGCCACTGTGTGTGTGTATATATATATATATATATATATATATATATATACATACATACATACACATACACATATACAGGTGCATCTCAAAAAATTTGAAAAAGTGAAAAAGTTCTTTTTTTCTTTTTGCAACTTATTTCAAAAAGTGAAACTTTCATATATTCTAGATTCATTACATGTAAAGTAAAACATTTCAAAAGTTTTTTTTTTTTTATTATTTTTTTTTTTATAATTTTGATGGTTAGAGCGTACAGCTCATGAAAGTCAAAAATCCAGTTTCTCAAAATATTAGCATATTTACATTTGAGTTTCATTAAATGACCATCCCTACAGTATAAATTCCAGGTATCTCTTGTTCTTTGAAACCACAATAATGGGGAAGACTGCTGACCTGGCAATGGTCTAGAAGACAATCATTGACACCCTCCACAAAGAGGTTAAGCCACAGAAGGTCATTACTGAAAGACCTGGCTGTTCACAGAGTACTGTATCAAAGCATATTAAATGCAAAGTTGACTGGAAGGATGAAATTGGGAAGCAAAAAGTGCACAAGCAACAGGAATGACCACAAGCTTGAGAATACTCTCAAGCAAAGCTGATTCAAACACTTGAGAGAGCTTCACAAGGAGTGGACTGAAGCTGGAGTCAGTGCATCAAGAGTCACCACGCTCAGACGTCTTCAGGAAAAGGGCTACCAAACCACTTCTGAAACAGAAACAACATCAGAAGCATCTTACCTGGGCTAAGCAGAAAAAGAATTGGACTGTTGCTTAGTGGTCCAATACTAAATACTACTATTATGTAAAATATTATATTATGCTCTCAGTGGGTTCATGAGCGCTGAATGGCTGCTGACGCCCTGGAGCTCACATCTCCGAAAACCTTGAAGCAAATTTTCAAATAGACATTATCTTTATAAACAAAGTGCATATGTGAAGTCTAAACAACTACATTCTCGCATGAAAAAACTCTTAAAACTACATTCCGTGACACAAAAACAGTATTATTTTTAAAATTATAGTGGATTTGGCCATCCACCATGACACTTGCTGTGAGAAATACCGCAAGTGGAGTGATACAAACAGTGCAACGGATGGAGTTACGACATCGCTTGAATATTGTACTCTTGTCAGATTCGAGGACCAGAAATAGCGGTTGTATAAATATAATTATATTAATATATATAACTGTTGTATATATACAGTGGGGCAAAAAAGTATTTAGTCAGCCACCAATTGTGCAAGTTCTCCCACTTAAAAAGATGAGAGAGGCCTGTAATTTTCACCATAGGTATACCTCAACTATGAGAGACAAAATGAGAAAAAAAAAATCCAGAAAATCACATTGTAGGATTTTTAAAGAATTAATTGGTAAATTCCTCGGTAAAATAAGTATTTGGTCACCTACAAACAAGCAAGATTTCTGGCTCTCACAGACCTGTAACTTATTCTTTAAGAGGCTCCTCTGTCCTCCACTCGTTACCTGTATTAATGGCATCTGTTTGAACTCATTATCAGTATAAAAGACACCTGTCCACAACCTCAAACAGTCCAACTCCAAACTCCACCATGGCCAAGACCAAAGAGCTGTCAAAGGACACCAGAAACAAAATTGTAGACCTGCACCAGGCTGGGAAGACTGAATCTGCAATAGGTAAGCAGCTTGGTGTGAAGAAATCAACTGTGGGAGCAATTATTAGAAAATGGAAGACATACAAGACCACTGATAATCTCCCTCGATCTGGGGCTCCATGCAAGATCTCACCCCGTGGGGTCAAAATGATCACAAGAACTGTGAGCAAAAATCCCAGAACCACACGGGGGGACCTAGTGAATGACCTGCAGAGAGCTGGGACCAAAGTAACAAAGGCTACCATCAGTAACACACTGCGCCGCCAGGGACTCAAATCCTGCAGTGCCAGACGTGTCCCCCTGCTTAAGCCAGTACATGTCCGGGCCCGACTGAAGTTTGCTAGAGAGCATTTGGATGATCCAGAAGAGGATTGGGAGAATGATGAAACCAAAATAGAACTTTTTGGTAAAAACTCAACTTGTCGTGTTTGGAGGAGAAAGAATGCTGAGTTGCATCCAAAGAACACCATACCTACTGTGAAGCATGGGGGTGGAAACATCATGCTTTGGGGCTGTTTTTCTGCAAAGGGACCAGGACGATTGATCCGTGTAAACGAAAGAATGAATGGGGCCATGTATCGTGAGATTTTGAGTGAAAACCTCCTTCCATCAGCAAGAGCATTGAAGATGAAACGTGGCTGGGTCTTTCAGCATGACAATGATCCCAAACACACCGCCCGGGCAACGAAGGAGTGGCTTCGTAAGAAGCATTTCAAGGTCCTGGAGTGGCCTAGCCAGTCTCCAGATCTCAACCCCATCGAAAATCTTTGGAGGGAGTTGAAAGTCCGTGTTGCCCAGCGACAGCCCCAAAACATTACTGCTCTAGAGGAGATCTGCATGGAAGAATGGGCCAAAATACCAGCAACAGTGTGTGAAAACCTTGTGAAGACTTACAGAAAACGTTTGACCTCTGTCATTGCCAACAAAAGGTATATAACAAAGTATTGAGATGAAATTTTGTTATTGACTAAATACTTATTTTCCACCATAATTTGCAAATAAATTCTTTAAAAATCCTACAATGTGATTTTTCTGGATTTTTTTTTCTCATTTTGTCTCTCATAGTTGAGGTATACCTATGATGAAAATTACAGGCCTCTCTCATCTTTTTAAGTGGGAGAACTTGCACAATTGGTGGCTGACTAAATACTTTTTTGCCCCACTGTGTGTATATATATACATATATGTGTGCAAGGTTTTAGATAAAGAAATTACACATATTAGAGAACCGATTGAGAGATACAGAAGATGATGATGATGATAACAATAACAATTTATTTCAGTTCTTTTTTTATTAAGGTGAGATGTTTTCAAAGCTTTTTTAGGTGATGTTTTTGAAGTGATGAGAATAGATCAGAATCGAGTACTTTACAGTTGGTTTAAATTTGAGAAATCTTGCTTTGTGAATGTGGAATTTACCTGGGACTGGATTTTACCAGTTAGCTGTATTTTATTGTTGGTGATTTGGCATGATCCAGGAAGTTCTTCAAAGCCCATCCCGGAGTTGATGTCATAGCAACAGTAAATTCAAACCAGCAGCCTTATTCCATGTAAATAGGATTAGTGAAGTTGATACTGAAAGTCTGTCCCAGCCACTGCTATTTTCTTAAAAGAGTACCTTATTAAGCCAGGGGAAAAAAATTGGAAAAATATGCATTTTAAAATTATTTTGAATACAATGAAAATGTTGCTTAATCTATAATAATGGACACAACCAATTTTCCTCATTGAGGGATTTATTCGTGAAGGAATAATTTTCATAATTTTATTGCAGTCATACTATACAATATTGTAGGGGGAATGTGGTTCAGGAATATGTTACCAGGATAGGAGAGAGGGCCCGGGACGTGATTTTTACAGAGGGGGAAATTCAAATTCAAGCAGTTTCACAATCAAATAGTAAAGACAACAATACATAATAATGATGGATTCACCTGTAACTTTTCAAAGTTAAACCCAAACAAGCATAATATCATAAATCAAAATAACATACATTTAAGGGAATAAACTTACAAAGTCAGGCACACCAACTCTACAGAAATATGTAAATATGTAAATATTAGTGATGTCAAATGATTAATCATGATTAATCATTTGACATCACTAGTAAATTTGTAAATATGTAATTCAATACATTTAATAATTCAAGTAATCTGAAAACTTAGTAAGGACAGGGCTAAGTTAATCAAAAGCCTTTTTGAGCTCTCTCTGCTGCCCGGAAATTAGTTCCTTGATCTGATATGAGTTAATATCCCAGAGAGCATGCAGATGTGAGCCTCTTAAGGCAATGATACGGCACTGCTGGCCTTCTTATGGCCCGTACAAAATGGATGTAAACCTGAAGTGGCCCACATGTAAAATAGCAAAAATGGCCCAAATATATCAAATCACATGTGGGCCTCTGTAGGCAAAGATGCGGTGTTCACGGCAATGTGTAATCTGAATGTGACCCAAAAGTGGCCCATGTGGTAAATAGTGAATATGCCGCAAATACTGCCAACCAAATGTGGGCCACCTTTGGCAAAAATGCGGCACAATCGACAAAGGCTAATCAGGGTGTAAACCAAATGTGGTCCACATATGTTTCAGTATGGGACTGTTGCTCAGTGGTCCAATACTAAATACTACTATTATGTAAAATATTATATTATGCTCTCAGTGGGTTCATGAGCGCTGAATGGCTGCTGACGCCCTGGAGCTCACATCTCCGAAAACCTTGAAGCAAATTTTCAAATAGACATTATTTTTATTAACAAAGCGCATATGTGAAGTCTAAACAACTACATTCTCGCATGAAAAAACTCTTAAAACTACATTCCGTGACACAAAAACAGTATTATTTTTAAAATTATAGTGGATTTGGCCATCCACCATGACACTTGCTGTGAGAAATACTGCAAGTGGAGTGATACAAACAGTGCAACGGTTGGAGTTACGTCATCGCTTGAATATTGTACTCTTGTCAGATTCGAGGACCAGAAATAGCGGTTGTATAAATATAATTATATTAATATATATAACTGTTGTTTGTATATATATATATATATATATATATATATATATATATATATATATATATATATATGCAAGGTTTTAGATAAAGAAATTACACATATTAGAGAACAGATTGAGAGATACAGAAAATGATGATGATGATGATAACAATAACAATTTATTTCAGTTCTTTTTTTAATAAGGTGAGATGTTTTCAAAGCTTTTTTTAGGTGATGTTTTTGAAGTGATGATAATAAATCAGAAGCGAGTACTTTACAGTTGGTTTAAATTTGAGAAATCTTGCTTTGTGAATGTGGAATTTACCTGGGACTGGATTTTACCAGTTAGCTGTATTTTATTGTTGGTGATTTGGCATGATCCAGGAAGTTCTTCAAAGCCCATCCCGGAGTTGATGTCATAGCAACAGTAAATTCAAACCAGCAGCCTTATTCCATGTAAATAGGATTAGTGAAGTTGATACTGAAAGTCTGTCCCAGCCACTGCTATTTTCTTAAAAGAGTACCTTATTAAGCCAGGGAAAAAAAAAAAAAAATAGGAAAAATATACATTTTAAAATTATTTTGAATACAATGAAAATGTTGCTTAATCTATAATAATGGAAACAACCAATTTTCCTCATTGAGGGATTTATTCGTGAAGGAATAATTTTCATAATTTTATTGCAGTCATACTATAGAATATTGTAGGGGGAATGTGGTTCAGGAATATGTTACCAGGATAGGAGAGAGGGCCCGGGACGTGATTTTTACAGAGGGGGAAATTCAAATTCAAGCAGTTTCACAATCAAATAGTAAAGACAACAATACATAATAATGATGGATTCACCTGTAACTTTTCAAAGTTAAACCCAAACAAGCATAATATCATAAATCTAAATAACATACATTTAAGGGAATAAACTTACAAAGTCAGACACACCAACTCTACAGAAATATGTAAATATTAGTGATGTCAAACGATTAATCGTGATTAATCGTTTGACATCACTAGTAAATATGTAAATACGTAATTCAATACATTTAATAATTCAAGTAATCTGAAAACTTAGTAAGGACAGGGCTAAGTTAATCAAAAGCCTTTTTGAGCTCTCTCTCCTGCCCGGAAATTAGTTCTTTGATCTGATATGAGTTAATATCCCAGAGAGCATGCAGATGTGAGCCTCTTAAGGCAATGATACGGCACTGCTGGCCTTCTTATGGCCCGTACAAAATGGATGTAAACCTGAAGTGGCCCACATGTAAAATAGCAAAAATGGCCCAAATGTATCAAATCACATGTGGGCCTCTGTAGGCAAAGATGCGGTGTTCACGGCAATGTGTAATCTGAATGTGACCCTAAAGTGGCCGATGTAGTAAATAGTGAATATGGCGCAAATACTGCCAACCAAATGTGGGCCACCTTTGGCAAAAATGCAGCACAATCGACAAAGGCTAATCAGGGTGTAAACCAAATGTGGTCCACATATGTTTCAGCAAATGTGGCCCAGGTATATTAAAACGTATCTGGGCCAGTTTTGGCAGAGATATAGCACAGTAAGCACTGGTTAATGTGGCTGTGAGCCTAAAGTGGCCCATATATGATGCCACAAATGTGGCCCAGTTATCCTAAAATGTATCTGAATTTCATGCTGCACGTACTGAATTCTTTGCAAGCTGGCATTCTTCACTATGCAATGCTGGCATTACTGATTGCTGGGGAGCAGTCAATCTAGGATTATGTTTGGCTGGAAGCAAGGGAGTAGCATACCTTACAACACCATTTGGCATTTGTTTCTCTGCTCCAGGCACTCAAGAGCCTTTTGATCTTGCTTTGCCCGAACAGCAGATTTTGATGTCTGGGCATAGGGAATGACATTAACTTGCCACAGTCTTTTTACATCCCTCTGTAATTGATCTTTGTTTGAAACAGTTAAGAAGTGACACTGAGCAGAAGACCTAATCTCTTGTATCAAAGAAATGGGTTTCTGTAATACCCATCCAAGGCGGATATGCAACGTAGCTGGGCTTCCCAGAGGACCGAATATCACTCGTTCGGTAGAGCATAGCAAGTGTGGATGATCTGCTCCTACTAATAACAGAGGCTTTACATCATGGAATTCTTCAAGAGGAATACCTCTAAGAAGCTGCTATCATTGTTGAAGAGTACAGACAGGGTAAGTCTGTTCAGGTAAGTCCAACATCTTAAATGTAAACGCTGGTCTGATCTGATATTTCCTGTGCTTTAAAGATGCTAGAAAAATTGAAAATGTAACATCAGCACCCTCATTCTCTTCAGAACCTGTCGAATTGTTCGCAACCTCAAGGATTCAGCCACTCCATCCAGGCCCAGCATATCTATAGCAGAAGAAAGCACCATAGCTCTTTCTGAACCATCATCAAGAATGACGTAGGTCTCCACAGTCTTTCCTCCTTCAAAAGTACAGAAGTCAGGTTTATGAACATAAACTTCATGGAGGATGCTCCTAGATGACGCTCGTACAGGATGGACAATATCTCTTCAAATCACAGTTAGATGAACGATGAGTCTGTCCACAGCACAGTTTGATCATTGGTAGATTATAAAATAAGTCAAATATTTCAATACAAGCATTCCAGTCAAATACAATATATGCAGTACTTCAAACCTTTAATCTGCATTAGCAATGGTTTAAAAGTAGCATGGGAAAACTGTACACTTGATAACCCTGCAACCTTACTTCTAAATTGTTTTTATTTATTTTTTTTATGTAAAAATCTTGATAACATTATAAGTGGACCTCAGAGAACATTACAAAATAATAAAGAAAGTTCATGACGCCTTGAACATTGTTGACAAGGGACCATTTGAGTAAACAAGAAATAAAAACAAAATGTTCTGAATCTCAGTAATGTATTATGTATTACAACTATTTTGGTCAATACGACCCTGTGCACGACCCCATTCACATGGCATTATTTGCACATAACAGGAGGGTTAAAATGAGGAAATGAGGCTTCCTTTTCAGTCCTTTAGTAATAATGCATTGACTTCAAATAAATGGCTGATTATTAATGTTCAAAGGATTTTGTTTTTGCTTCACTTCAACATAACTGATTATGAATGTTCATAATATATTCATACTATGTTAACCTCTTCATCACACTTGAGTATAGAGAATGAGAATGTGACGTAACGCCGCGTTGAATTCTGGGAAACTGCTTTGTTTATCCGCCATACTTGCAGGATAGCGCTGCCTTTCCGCTACTGAGTTTAGGGCAGTGTTTGATTTTTTTGTCGTGATTGTGAAAAATGTCACCATTGTATGTCATTCATGCTGCATCGAGAATTGCAATAGTAACTCAGATCATCGTTCTGAGAGAAAACTGGATAATGCAGTATGTTTTTTCACCTTTTTTCTGTGTAAAAACACCAAAGGAAGCAGGTCGCGGAGAAGACGCCGAATAGTAAATCTGTTAATGTCACTGATTAAACCCTCTGCCTCTCACTCAATAAAAGAATCACATTTCTGTGTGTTTTTGAAAGATTTAATTTTGTTGGTTTAATAATTAACATTACCTTCTTTGCCAGTATGACTCTCACTAGGCTTGTGAATTAGCAGAACTTAAGAGGGGAATTTCTAAAATACTTAAAGTAGCTTAATGTAGGCTACCAAGACAGTGATAAAGACAAAATTGTAAAGCATATACTATGTGCAGATACGCATATTTATAAGCTGAAAATGTGAAAGCAACGCGTTTATTTACGTTAAGCATTTTCCTCTCATAAGAACACACACCAAGACAAGTGATAATAAAAGACCACATTCTGTACACACCTTACTAATAAAGCAATATGTGCAGAAAAACAGATGAGCCCAAAATATGAACATTAAATATCACTGTCTTAATCCATAAGAGCTTTCTACATTACGGTTTTCTAAAGGGAGGAAAACACTTAACGTTTAAACATCGCATTAATATTCTGGCTTACCTGCATGTCTATTAGCATCACTGTCTTAGTACATTAAACCAGCATTTTAAAATGCTACAAAACTGTTCACATGCTCCTAGGGATTTGATTTTGCTTGTCAATATAAAAATACAGCAAGCTTGTGACTCGCTGAATGTGACCCACAATCTCTGATTCTCCTCCGTGGCCATGGAAAATTTAATATTTATAATGACAACAATTATACTTTGTCATTTAAAAGTTTCCAACAATTAAATGGATTGACTTCTGTCAGCTTGTTGAACACAATTTTATTTCGATAATTTACCATATGATGGCTGAAGCAGCAGCAGCAGCGAGCGTCCAGCGGGGACACTGTTTTCACGGTAATCAGATCAACATTGTAAATGAAATTCTACAAAACCTAAGAGAAAAAAAAATTGAATTATCATGCAATGCGATAAATTAGCTTCTCTTCCCTGCAAACGAATGAATGAACGACTGTTTAACTTAAAGGCAAAAACAAAACAAAAGATAAGCAGTTATCCGTATAGAGAATGAGAAGTAACCATGGGAACGGATAGCGTATCCTGCTAATATGGCGGCGCCTTCCCGAAATGCAACATGGAGTGAAAAGATTGTGACGTAACTCCTCATTCTCTATTGACTGTGAATCCTGCAAATTGGCCAACTTCAGCGTAAGAAAATAAGGGAAGTTGTCACTTTCTTTGCAACCTAGTCTCACGGCATTTCGTGACATAGTCACGAAATTTTAATCTATAGATTCATGTCAAAGTCTATAGAAATACAAAGACGGTTCACTCCTATATACTACTGAATGGGAGAAACTGCAACGCGCAGTATGGCTAAATGAAAGAGCCAACTGCTGGTCACTGCGTTACTGCAGCAGCTGTTAGAAGCTCCAGTTCCCACAGAAACCTGAGGCTGGCCAGCCGATGTGTTGGCAGACTGTACCTGTGTCTCATTTAGAAGGCTGCGTCCTCCGGAGGTCGAATCCTCTGGAGGTTGCATCCTCTGTAGGATGCGTATATGAAGTGTCCTCAACCTAGAATTAAACTAGACAGCCTTCGTAGGACGGGCGGAAAAGGAAACAGGAAGTGTCACGTTGCTATGCCAACACATTTAGAGCATCGTTGCGCTCTCACACTGCTTAAATGAAGGAAAATTATTTACTTGCTTTATTTTGTTTAATGTTTGAGGAGCTGCAGCGTACGTACAACAGACATCTGTTAGAGGGAAAAAAAAGGAGGTGGATATTAAGAAAAAAGTTTATCCGTTTTTACCAGAGGCAATTTAAGGTAAGTTGTAAACACCACATCTGCGCTTGTGTGTACATCTGCTGGCGCCGGCATTCAAATGAACGACGGTTATTTATGGTGACGCAAAGAATTGTGAGTTATCTGTAGCAGCAAAGGATACACCTGATGCATCCTCCGAATTCCTGTGAAAGAAGGCCGCATTCGAAGGTCACATTTGGAGTGTCCTACTTGCTTTTCTGAAATGAGACAGCCTCGATGACGTATGCACCCTTCGAATGAGACCTCCGGAGGATGCACCCTTCTAAATGAGACACAGCTATTGACAATGGCAGAGTCATAAGCGTGTTATGACTGCGCATGCGTATTGGCTGGCCTGAAAAATAAGCTTTTTAAACGCTATTTAAGCATAAAAAATAACATTGGAGTGGAAGTTCATTTCAGATTTTGTTGCTGATTTGAAAAATTAAATTTATTTGCGAGTTCAGCGAGCAGTTTTTGAGATTTCAGGATTCCCCCATTCATTTAGATAGGACTTGGTCTTGTTTGAGCTGCCCGGAGGCGATGCAAATATGGCGGCCGAGTGAATGGACTTTCCTCGAATAGGACTTTGTTCATGTTCATTGACACTAACTTCCCTTTTTTTCCGTGTCACTCAGCACAACTTTCAGTGTAATGTATTTCAGTGCGGATTGTCTCGGTACAGGGTACCCCTTCAAGTGTTTAAATCTTTGTATTTGTAAAACTAGAAATTATTTTATATTTATTATTTTGGAGCACCTAACACCACCACTCCCTAAACCTAAACCTACCCACTTCTCAACGATATAAAACACAAGCAAATGTAAGTACAGGCACATGTATTTATTGCAAAAATTGACCACAAACATCTCGTGTTGCATTCCAAATCTTCCGAAGCGGTTATATGAACAGACCGAGTGAAATTTAAGGTTTTATTTTATCGCTGAATCTTGCTCCATGAACGCACGCAGTCTCATTCAAAAAATACACATGATGCAATCACTCACGAGACACACAAGATCCAATGCCATTTCAGAATCTAAGCTGATGAAATCAGTCACAAGACACATTTCAAGATCAGAACCTTTGTCAGAACTGATGAAACGCTTGCTTCCTCGGGTGCCAATTTTGAATGTGCACAATCACAGACGGTGATTGATTTGCGTGCGTTCTTCACACAAATCAATCATTTTACTTCAGAACTTGGTATTTTTTTTTTACTTTTAAATAAATAGCGTTTGTTGTCATATCTGCCTGTTATATTGTGTTTATATAATATACAAATGGGTAGTTTAAGGATGGGGTTAAGTTACATGCTTGTAAATTGTGCAATAAAAAAAATTTAAATATTATGGATGATTAAAAAGAAATCGCCGAATGTGTTGCAGTGGCAGAAAGAAAAACGTGGTGCAGGCACGGAAGTTACTCCCAAATGCATTAGATCAGGGGTCGGCAACCTACGGCATGCGTGCCAACAGTGGCACACAGTTATAATCGCTGGCACGCCGGCAATAGGGAAAACTGCATACTGACGTACATTTTGAGGTAATAACTTCTCATAGTCACACAGCCTGTTAGGAGCTATAAATACTATTAAAGTGTGAGAATTAACTTGGGCTAGTCTATGGATGCGCGACCGCTGCACATACTAGGTGCTTCAGATCAAAGCATCAGCGTCTAACAGCGCTCGTCAATAGGTTGTTTGCAATCACGTGATTCTGATGACGCGCGAAATGCAGCTGGAGGGCAGGAAGTGATTTTTCTCCATAGGAATCAGTAGCAGAAACTCAAAGATGCCTGTGTTTTGTGTTGTTTATGAATGCTCAAATCGGTCAAACCGAGAAAACACAAGGAGTTTTTATCGTGTACGAAAATGTGTTGTTCATAAGGATGGAAAAGTCAAGAAATTGACTGAAAAACACAGAAAAAACTAGCTTGTAAACCTGCGTCTGCGGTCAGGAGGAGCCGAGTCAGATAATACTCGTGTGTGCAAATGGTTAATATAAGATATAATAATATATTATGATATTAATAAAGACATATATAAATAGATACAAGGTGACACAGTCCGAATTCACTCAATGCTAAACGCCACACGTAGACACGATGTAAATAAGATATTATTTGCAGTTCAGAGAGCTTCACTGATTATAAAGGAACCGTGAGATTGCGATAAATTGAAGTGAGTGACAGCCTTTTAGTGATTACATGGATGAGCTATTTGCTCATTTTCTAGGTCGGGATTCACGGGATTCACTTTCGAAATAGCTTGTTTGCAATCAGGATAAGTTGCTTAGCCTATATCCACCGCTTCAATGGCATGCAAGTATTTCAATTTAATTAAAAAAAATCACTCCTCTTTATAACATAAGGATCACGTAACATATGTTGTGTTTTTCTGTTTACTTTCTCTTGTTATAGCGCCTAAACCAGTACAGTACGGACATTCCTCTATCTCATCCGTTCTCTTTTTTCTGTGACTCCTGACACTTTGCTGTATACAGGGTTTGTGTACGTAGGTCCTGTTAGCAGCACGTAAAGCAAAAATTTTATTCAGCCTAGAAAGCGAGCAAATAGCGCTTCTGCATAATCACTAAAAAGATGTCACTCACTTCAATTTATTGCAATCTCACAATGTTCCATTATAATCAGCGAAGCTCTCTGAACTGCAAATAATATCTTATTTACATCGTGTCTACGTGTGGCGTTTAGCATTGAGTGAATTCTGACTGTCTCACCCTGAATGCTTGAGAGATGGCAGACCTGGATTATCTATTTATATCTGCATTAATATCTTAATATATTATTATTAGCCTATATCTTAACCATTTGCACACACGAGTATTATCTGACTCGGCTCCTCCCGACTGCAGACGCAGGTTTACAAGCCACTTTTTCCTACGTTTTTCAGTCAATTTCTTGACTTTTCCTCCCTTATGAACAACACATTTTCGTACATGATAAAAACTCCTTGTGTTTTCTCGGTTTGACCGATTTGAGCATTCATAAACGACGCAAATCATAGGCATCTTGAGTTTCTGCTACTGATTCCTATGGAGAAAAATCTCTTCCTGCCCTCCAGCTGCATTTCGCGCCACAGCAATGACGTCATGTGCAAACAACCTATGTCAAAATGACTGAGATAGCCAATCAAATCAAAGTAAGCGGGGTTTACTGTTCACGTAAGCAGAGCGCAAAGCGTCAGTGTAACGTTGAAATTGAGCGAGGTAAAATAGATGAAGCAAATCATTTAATATTAGTCAAGTGTTTTACGATAGAAATGTTAAATGACTGACCGCGATATCCAATGATGCAAACTACTCGAATTTTTTCAAATATGGCCAAGCTACTCGAATTTATTCAAATATGGCCAATATGATCGTCTGTGCAGCCAAAGACAGAACAGTTGGCATGTTTTGCTCAAACTTTCGCCATGGCATTACAGCTGGTACACCTTTGTCACTTGCAAAATCAAAATGACGGCGCCGTGGGTGAAAATTTACAGATTAAGGGGCGGTAATATTATAATGAGATCCCTTTAAAACATCACTAGGGGAGCGAGATCAGACGCGCTCGTTAGGCTCGAAAGGCTTACCAAAAGAAAGTTACTGGGTTAATCTTTTTCACGTTTCCTTGGTTGGTAGTAGGGGTGGGCGCTATACGGTATTAACGTGACTACCGGTATTATGTTGTGCCACGATATGGATTTTGCTATACAGTGGATACTGTTACATATTCATGGATTTCATTGGATGGACAGACAGATGTTTTTACCCCGCGGTCGTTACTGCGTCATACAGAGAGAAAGAGATGCCCCGCTTGATTGGACATAAATCAGAACCGGATAGTTTTTGCTCCAAACACACGATCGGCTCTTCGGAACTGCACACAAACTGGATTACAATAATTTCCCAAAATGTAATTTGTGTGGTAATATTACTAAGTTTGTAAACGGCCGTTAACACAGGACAGAACACGGACACAAAGTGAGAAAATACTGTAGCAGGCAGCGCAAGATCACGGTTCACAATGCTCGAAATATAGGAAGAAAAATATAAATAATGAATTGGGGGCAGGGGGTTAATATGAATGAGTATCTGAAGGGAACTCTCTTCAGAAAACTTTAGATGGCATTTTCTTTTTCTCTTACCTCCATGTTCATAAGCGCAGCGCAGAGCAGCTTTATTTACAGCGGTAACCAAAGCTAAATTGAGGCCATAAGCGCCATCTGCTGTCATAGAGTGAATTTGCATGTTCTTTCAGTCCATTTGCTGTTTTTCTTTTATGCAGGTGTCTTATGTAGCATAATTTCACACATCTAAAGTCAGACAATTCTATTTTTGCCTTAGATCTTGAAATCATTTTTTTTTTCTTTCTTGTTATATAAGGTTAAAATACAAATTATGCCTGTAATTTAACTAAGGTCTACTAAAATGTAATTCCATTTTTTTTTCTCATATCGCAGTATAATATCGGTATCGTCTGGACAGTGGAAAATATCGTGATATGAATTTTATCTCATATCGCCCACCCCTAGTTAGTAGATGCACCGGGGACCTGATTATATCACTTAAAACCTGGAAAAGTCAGATTTTCATGATATGTCACCTTTAAAAAACTATTTGCATGAAAAGCACATATTGTTTTTTTTATTGCATCATTTAAAAATTTTTATGTACTGCATAAATACAGAATACATTAAAAATAAAAAATATTTACATTTACATTTAGTCATTTAGCAGCCATAAAAAATTTTAGCAACAAAATGTAATATAAATAAATGGGATTGACAAACGAACAAACCTCTCTGTAAAAAATGGAAAGTCTGGTGTGTGTAAGTGTTACTGAAGTGGGAATGTTCGGCTCAGTGCATGAGAAAAAAAAAATTAATTAGAAACAGCCTTTATAGAAACGTATTGTAATTGTTACTTTTCTTTCCACTAGTTCTGTTATGGAGGCAAAATAGCCCAAAATCTCCAAATTGACCAGTGCATGTACAAAGCATAATATTTCATTTGGCTTAAAGGGGTCCTATTATGCTCTTTTACAAAGTCTTGATTTTGTTTTGTGGGTGTACTAGAACATGCTCTCATGCTTGGTGGTTTGAAAATCACATTATTTTTCACATAATTTACATTATTACAATACCTTCCTCCCCAGCCTGGCACAAACGGCTCGATTAGTTCCGGGTTTGATGAAGGCCCGCCTTCCGAAAAACTAAATGTGTTGTGATTGGTTAGCTGTCCCAGTGCGTTGTGATTGGCGAACAGCTTAGACGTTGTTTCAGTACTGCCCGCACAGATATTGCAAGACATATTAAAGTGGTAATGATGTTGTTGTTTTTTTTTGTTTTGTTTTTTTTTGGCTAAATCACGTTTTAGATGTCAACAACAGCTTAAAAATAACTGCATTTACTATGTACAGATAAGTGCAACGGTAATATGTATTATGTTTATTGTTCTTTAATTCTAACATTGTAACATGAATTGCAGTGAAACTGTTATACAGTTGAATTTATTTATACCATAGTCCCACAGAGTTACACTATTTGTGGCGGCATATATATGCAAATTCATTCTCTGCCAGCGGGAGGCGCTGTTGGAGCGCGAGAGAGCGAGGTTTCTCGGTAACGCTGTACATAAGCAGAGCTTCGCTCAAAATGCTGCTTTATCAGACATTACATGCAAGATGAAATGAAAATGACATCCATAATTTTCTGAAGACAGTTGGTTTTGATTTTCGATTTTGAAACGTGCATTCAAATTTCCGTAGGCGGGATTTATTTTAATGATATTCTAATGGGCCAATTTGTGATGTCACAAATGCAGGAAAACAACTTTGTAGTCCAAACGAGCCGTTCGTTGTAGTTCTTGAAAAGGGATTTTTTTAAAAACAAAATATCTCCCTTTGGAGTGGACTTTGAGATTTGTAATTTTGTAGGTATTTTTTATGCCCAAACATACACACTACACACTGACTAAAATTCAAAAAGTGAAAAAGCATAATAGGACCCCTTTAAAAAAGGGTTTTCTTTAGGTGGTGCTGCCGAAGGAAATGCTCTGAAAATAAAATATTGTTTACATGTGATATTACAGTTATGTGGGAGGACAAAATGGTCAACCCTTTTCACACTGGGGTTGATGACAGTGAAGACTCCACAGTGATGGGAATAATGGCGTTATAAGTAAATGGCATTACAAACGGCGTTATTTTTGTCAGTAACGAGTAATCAAACATATTACTGTTTCCCCGTTACAACGCCGTTACCGTTACTGACAATAAAATGCGGCGTTACTATAATTTATTATAATATTATTATCATTTTACTTTTCAGTTCATCTGAATGGATACACAGTGTAGATGTATTTGGCGTACTGTAAACTCTACCGTGAAGGTGCATATCTCGCCGTCGCTTTGTCTCACACGTGTAAAGAAAGATACAGAGCAAGAGAGTCTTACTTAACATGCAGAATTGACGCGCTACATGTAAACGATATTCTTTGTTGTATTTTCCTGTCAAAATAATGGAGTTCCTTTGGAATTCTTCAGCTTTTAAGAACTGCCGGTTTCTCTGGTAGTGGGCGGAACTAATGTGCAAACGACAATCTCATTGGCTGGCGCTCACCTATTATCATCCCTGTCTTGGTTTCAGCAAATCAATTCGAGCGAACGCAGACAACGTGATTAATATTCATGAATCCAGCAGCTCATTAATCCTTAGTGCATTTTATAATGTTATTAGTAGTAGAACTCATAGTAGTTTTGTTATCTTATCATTTTTCCCCCCTTTTTTTATCGAAACGCTAATTGACAAACACTAAATAAGCACCACCACCATTCCTAAGTTCAGTCAACATGACAAATATGCATTCATACTTGGTTATTCTAATTACTAAAGTTCTATCATCATATACAGGTGCATCTCAATAAATTAGAATGTCTTGGGAAAGTTCAATTATTTCAGTAATTCAACTCAAATTGTGAAACTTGTGTATTAAATAAATTCAATGCACACAGACTGAAGAAGTTTAAGTCTTTGGTTCTTTTAATTGTGATGATTTTGGCTCACATTTAACAAAAACCCACCAATTCACTATCTCAACAAATTAGAATACTTCATAAGACCAATAAAAAAACATTTTTAGTGAATTGTTGGCCTTCTGGAAAGTATGTTCATTTACTTTATATGTACTCAATACTTGGTAGGAGCTCCTTTTGCTTTAATTACTGCCTCAATTCGGCGTGGCATGGAGGTGATCAGTCTGTGGCACTGCTGAGGTGGTATGGAAGCCCAGGTTTCTTTGACAGTGGCCTTCAGCTCATCTGCATTTTTTGGTCTCTTGTTTCTCATTTTCCTCTTGACAATACCCCATAGATTCTCTATGGGGTTCAGGTCTGGTGAGTTTGCTGGCCAGTCAAGCACACCAACACCATGGTCATTTAACCAACATTTGGTGCTTTTGGCAGTGTGGGCAGGTGCCAAATCCTGCTGGAAAATGAAATCAGCATCTTTAAAAAGCTGGTCAGCAGAAGGAAGCATGAGGTGCTCCAAAATTTCTTGGTAAACGGGTGCAGTGACTTTGGTTTTCAAAAAACACAATGGACCAACACCAGCAGATGACATTGCACCCCAAATCATCACAGACTGTGGAAACTTAACACTGGACTTCAAGCAACTTGGACTATGAGCTTCTCCACCCTTCCTCCAGACTCTAGGACCTTGGTTTCCAAATGAAATACAAAACTTGCTCTCATCTGAAAAGAGGACTTTGGACCACTGGGCAACAGTCCAGTTTGTCATTTCCTTAGCCCAGGTAAGAGGAATACGACAACTGTAGCCAAATTCCTTGACACGTCTGTGTGTGGTGGCTCTTGATGCCTTGACCCCAGCCTCAGTCCATTCCTTGTGAAGTTCACCCAAATTCTTGAATCGATTTTGCTTGACAATCCTCATAAGGCTGCGGTTCTCTCGGTTGGTTGTGCATCTTTTTCTTCCACACTTTTTCCTTCCACTCAACTTTCTGTTAACATGCTTGGATACAGCACTCTGTGAACAGCCAGCTTCTTTGGCAATGAATGTTTATGGCTTACCCTCCTTGTGAAGGGTATCAATGATTGTCTTCTGGACAGCTGTCAGATCAGCAGTCTTCCCCATGATTGTGTAGCCTAGTGAACCAAACTGAGAGACCATTTTGAAGGCTCAGGAAACCTTTGCAGGTGTTTTGAGTTGATTAGCTGATTGGCATGTCACCATATTCTAATTTGTTGAGATAGTGAATTGGTGGGTTTTTGTTAAATGTGAGCCAAAATCATCACAATTAAAAGAACCAAAGACTTAAACTACTTCAGTCTGTGTGCATTGAATTTATTTAATACACGAGTTTCACAATTTGAGTTGAATTACTGAAATAAATGAACTTTTCCACGACATTCTAATTTTTTGAGATGCACCTGCAATGCTAAATCATCATAATATCATAGCCTATTATAATGCTTGACTGACTGATCCTAAGTGTCAGTAGATAAATAGTGTAGATTAATGTACAATGTTTTATAATAATAATTTATTCTATTTAATGTCTATTTCATTAATTTAACATATTTAATATTGGGGGCATCCAAGTTATTTGACATTTGAACATTTTTTTTTAAAAAAGTAACGCAATAGTTACTTTCCCTGGTAATTAGTTACTTTTATAATGATGTAACTCAGTTACTAACTCAGTTACTATTTGTGAGAAGTAACTAGTAACTATAACTAATTTTTTTTTTTTTTTTTTTAAGTAACGTGCCCAACACTGAGACTCCATCACCCACTTTTAAAACATGCACACTTTTGTTTTTTACATTGTCACACTTTAAGAGTAGGGTAGTTTTTAACACATTACCTGAATTTTCATCTTTAGTAAAAAATTAATAATTTAAATTCATTCAGGGCAAATATAAGAAAGTAAAATGTCAATCTCATTTTTGATGATGACAGGTCCTGGATGAATGTTCTCTTTGTTGTAGTGGCAGGCCGTCATTTGCCACACATCCAGAATATAAACACCAACATCCTGAAAAGCCCATCGCAGAATTCTGTCCAACTGTAGAGAATACCAGTCACTGCCGAAAATATCCTATTATAAAGACAGAGAAACCCAACATCAACTCTAAACTTGCCATCCCAGTGTGGCCTCTTTGTATTTGAACACATGATACTGTATAAGCTTACCTTATAGCCAGTGTTGACAGTCTTGATTATAACGGTAGTGTCAGGTGCCCGCTGTAACAATGCTAGAACAGCTTTGCGGATCCTCAACACTCTCTGGGTGAAGAAATCTAGAGGGTATGTGGTGAAATGGGGCCCCAGATTGAACATAATGACCGTGTGGGGTCCTCCAGCCAGGTCATCGATCTCATTACTGATGTAGTGCAGATTAGCAACTGCTGTTTTCAGAGTGCGCAGAGGAACACCGTGAGCCCTCCAGTGTAAGTCAATGTTGTTCTCGACATCCACTGCTATGAGCGGCCCTGACTGATATTGGACATGCAGGTTCATCTGCTTCAGGGCTGAAAAAAAGTGATACCAACAAATATGATTCCATTTATTCCACATATAACAATTTTATATGTATATATAAACAATAAGCAGCTATTTATCTCACTTGGTACTTCTTTCACAAAGAACTCAAACCACTGTCTCATAGTAGAGTCTCCCATCATGTAGATGTGTTTGTTTTTCAGGCACTCTGTTGTCGTTTGGGTTGTAAAATGTCGTGTGCTACAGACAAAAGACGTCCACACATCATTCAGGTAAAAGCCGGCTGGAACTGGAGTGTGTAAACCAGGACGACATTTCTCTGTTACATCTGCAGGACGAGTAAAGGAAACAGTAAGTTGTGTAACAAAGTTTGCCCAAAATTTATCTAAACTGGTTATTTTAACTTGTAGTGTTAGAATATTAATTCCTCTTTTTTGTGCAACACGTTTCCCAGCATCTCTGCATGGCTGTACTGTACTATTCTTGGTTAAACTATTGACCAACATACCATTAGTTTCATTTTGATGATGAAAAATTTTGATGATGCTCTTATCTCCATTGATATCTTTATTAGTTTGTGTCCTGCCAAAGAGAACATGTCTGTCATACTGCCTCCCATCAATGCATTAAATAAATAAAGTATAAAGTCAATCAAGAATCCTTTAATCTCACATAAGCTTCTTCTCGTTATCAGTCAGACGGTTTCTATAACCGCCCATAGAGTGGTACACAAGGGCACTGCATGGCAGTGATTTGGGTCTCTGGCAGCGCCACGTTTCTCTGGTACGGGGATCGTTGTATTCACAGCAACAGTCTCCAGTTCTCATACTCTCTAGTCCATTATTGTCCCATTTCACATTACACTTCACTATTTCACTCAACCTGGTCTTATTTGGTCCTGGTCCCTCATAATATCCATTAAAGAACACTCTGTCAGAGTCAGTATCTCTATGACGCTTCAGGACCTGCACAGCTTCACTGGAGTGAATTAGACGCACAGCTACCTGAGCCTCACCGACCCACGGCAGGAGGAAACGCACAGAGTAGGAGCCATTGAGCAGCAAACACACTCCCCAAACACACTGGCCTGTAACAGAGGAACATTCACAGTACAACTCTTTCTCTTGGACCCAGGTACATAGTTGATATAAAACAGGTTAGTCGTTCTAGTAAAATAATGTTTATAGTCACTGACCTTAGTTTTAGACCAGAACAACTTGGCTTGAAAAAAGTCGCCTCCATAACTCTTAGATTTATTATAAATATCCTTTGCATGCACTGTAACAAAAAGCTCCTCACCAATTTGGTAGCTCTCTTTCAGGTTCTCTATGATGAATGTGGTGTGAGCTGGACTAGTACTCATGGACACATCTGTGATTGATCTGTCAGGCTCTGCCCAGTAAACTGCCTGCTGTAACCTAGAGTGGGCATCTAAACTAATTCCTAATTCAGAGTAAAAAGAGTTCATTACTGACTGAGATTGAGACTTAGTTACTGAGACTTCTGAATTGATTGCTGTAGGAGAGCCAGAGTTTGAAGATTTATGGTGTTCTGCACAGTGCTGAGACAAAAAGCTGGGTGAAGGGCGTTTCTTTCTTCCATTTCCCATATAAGACCATATAACCTACGAATACACAATAGTCAGTTTTTTTTGTTTGTTTTTTTTTACTCATTTTACTGTTATTAAACATCCAGTCATCATTTGATTCTAGATCAAATTTACATAGGGCATTTTGGAAGGAATCTGTTATGACTTTTTTTTTTTTTTTTAGACAAAGACTTCAGACAATGTTCTCTAATCGTTCAAGACCTGCATGCATTTTTCAATATAAAAGCTCACTGATCAAAATGTCATCTAGTTATGACTGTGTGGGTGGACCTGAAACTCACAGACATAAGCTTGACCCCCAGGCAACCGTGCACACAACTTTATAGTGGAATCAAAAGACAATAAAAGTTGCACAATGATATTTTTTTATAAAATGGTTAATTGGCCCCTTGCATTCATATTTCTAGAGAACTGAAACAGTAGCACAAATTAAATGTGATATAAATGATAAGAGAAATAACACTTATCAGCATACTAAATAATAATAACACGTTAATAGAAATTAAATGCATGTAATAATAAAATACAATTACAATTTTAATGTTTATTTTGTAGTACTAGGGCTGTCAAAATTAACACGTTCATTGTTCTCTTTTGCACTTCAACGGACAAAAACATACAAAATTATGTCAAAAAGTGACCTCGTAAAAACATTATTAAATGAGTTAAAAATTCCTAAATTAACTGGAAATGAACTGGAAGAAAATTGCGTGTCAGATCCACGTCATGTGCATCAGTTTTAAAGTGAGAGCAGTCTGTCACTGATGTATGAAAGAACAAAAAAAGGAAATAAATAAATCACTGCTCTGCTCTTTGATTAAATTTTGTTGCTTGAATAAGGATTAAACTACATTCAATTTATTGTTTATGAATATACATTTTTAGTTCATGTGAAGATTAAGTTTCCTTCAATTAAAAGTTGTTATATTTTTCTAAGTCTATTAAATGTTCAAAATAATGGCTTTTTTGTGAGTTTGAATGGACAAATATATACAAAATTATGTTGAAATACCCATCTTGGCGAGTATCCTTGGAAAACTGTTATGTCTTAAGTGAACGCAAACATTTGAGAAAGAAATGAGAGGTATATTATTATATTGGATCCATGCATAAAGTGAAAACTATGCAAATGTTATTTTACATTTAATTATAAGGTTTCCGTACCTGAACACCTACGAACTTGAAAAAGCTTAAATCATTGTTTAATTTCTATCTTTGTCCTATTTATTTATTTTTTCATTTATTTGTCCCCACGGGAACAACCTGCACTGGGGCCCCACAAACCTCAGCTATGGACCTACTCATTTATCATGGCCCACTTAATATAATAGAATTATGAGTGAGGGCTGGTATTTATTTAAGTCACTTTGAGCATAAAGGTAACCCTAAATGTACAAAGTGCTATGCATAATTAATACCAAGCAAATTGTAAAGGATCTCAGACAAACAAATAATTTGGCCTTATGATGTATGTATCAGGAAAATGCTTAGCCTTAGGAACAACATGCCAGTAAATTTGATTTACATAAAATTGATTTGACAACTAACAGTAGCCATAAAAAGATCTTTTCAAGAACTCACCAAAAAACACACAACTACCAGTAGAAGCAGCCCAGTAAAAAGCTTCCGTAACCACGATCTTTCCCTGTGAACTGTAAAAGCAATTTACAAAATAGCAAGTTACCACATTTTTATTGACTTATTTATTTATTTTGATTGATTTTTAAAGTATAGACCATTTAAAACAGCTTGGACCAACTTTTTTTTTTTTTTTTTTTTTTTCATTTTTCTAAAATTAAATTTATTGTTTGGTTCAAATCCTAAATATTAAGACAAAGACAAAAGCATTTATATAAAGTATTTTGTATATTTCTATATTATTTAATGTAAGGATAAATAATGCAAAAAAAATTGTGTTGGATTTACATTATTTCAGTCAGTAATTTTCAGACATCAACACTCTGGTGTCAAGTGAAATTACTATTTAAATAAAAATTGTATTGTGTTTTTTTGTTTGTTTGTTTGTTTTTTTTATCATTTATACTATGGAGAGTGTTATTTGCTTTTATCAAAACTGAACAAAACAGGTTTAAACCTGTATAATACAGTGAGAATTTTCCTGCAATTTTTTTCCGTAAGGCCTATTTGTATTTCAATTTTTATTCAGTAATTGTCTGCTATATTAAGGTCAAAGATGGGTCAAAGATGCAGTAAGATAACCCTAAAATAGTATTTTACATTAATGGCACTTTAAAAATATATTAATGAGAATGATATCAAAGGACATACATTCTGTAAAAGTTTAGCCAGATCTTACCCCAGTAGTGGGCTCTTTAAATAATTTTACATTTTGTGATATAACAACTAAATGAGAAAATGTTTCTATTCATTTATTGTAATAACATATTGGCTGATGCTTCATCATATGCTAGGCTTACTTGCTAAAATATGTTAAAATAAATGTCTAGATATGTCACAATTTAAAACTAAATGCACTGTTCGCACTAATCTTACTCTATGAATATATAAGTAGGCTATATTATTATTTTCTGTGCATTAAAGTGTTTAGCAAACAAATTAAATTCAATGAAAAAGTATTCAGAAATAACTTACAGTGTTGTTCCCGAGTTTCGTTTAGGGCATGTTTTTGAAAACTTGTAATTGTTAAGTCCATTTGGTGCTTTTTGTACCTAATTTTGTGTGCATGCGGTTCAGCCTGTCTTCGTACAACTGTTTTTGTCTCTTCGTTTCTGTTTCGTTTTTTTCTTCTTCTTCTTTTTCTTCTTTTTCTTATTTCCTGCATTTAGCGGGCCCACCTACTCTCTGGGGTATACGTACTGTTATTTCGACTGCAAACACTGGGTCATGAAATAATAACTAACGAACATAACTTTTCCACGAAACTGAGGACTTATTGCCTCGGCCCTTGGCTCTTCTATTGAATGAATAACTGATCATTTTATTGGAGTAGAGTTTTTAATGTATTTATTTATTTATTTTTTGGAAGTGAAACTTAAATCTAAAGCGAATAGGCTACTTTACAATTAGTTCTGTGTTTTGAAGCATCTATTCCATATTTATCAATAAAATCATTAGGCCTATAAGAATATACACTATTGCTCGTAAATCCAAGGAAAAAAAAAACAAAAAAAAAACAAAAACAAATTTGCGAGTTTATATTGATTAGGCTATTCCAAATGATTTAAAAGGAAGTGTCTTGAATCTGAAAACAGTCCCACCTGTCGGCCGAAACTGGTACAGCTGGTTATTCATTAACCCGACCAATGAAACGAGGGCAGCTGATGCGTTAGTGGAATGACAAATAAGGTTAGCACTAGTCTACTACAGCCTAGGAGTGAACGAACATTTTATGGTCCTACGCCTTCCACAGACGATATAAATACATATAGATACATATAGACCAGTTAATGTACTGGTTGCTATCGGGATATGAGGAGACTTTCAACCTTCAACCAGCATAACAAAAAATGTTTTTGAACCAAATCACCTACCCCAAAGCACCCAGCAGTGGTGTATAAAGTACCTGAAAGCCATACTCAAGTAAAAGTATGGATATCTTGCCAAAAAATGACTTTGGTAGAAGTTGAAGTCACCATTTAGAATATTACTTGAGTAAAGTCTTAAAGTGTGTGATATTTATTGTACTTAAGTACGAAAAGTATTTTTTAAATCTTAAACGTACTTATGTATTGAAAGTAAAAGTACAAGTAAATGCAAAATGGAAAAGAAGCATATATATATATATATATATATATATATAACAAATATTCATACAGCTTGAGTAGCAAGATTGTTTTCAGTTTTAACTCTTTCTTCCATTTTATATTTTTGGGTAAGAATAAGAAGCACTTCATCCAGCACTTAGTGTCTTTCATTCCAACATAAGAAAACATTTCTGGAATCTGCATCTGAAATAGCATTTAGATGTATTTACACAGTTTATGTATCTCAGAGATACATATAAAAAGAAAACAGATAGAATAGAAAAAGAATAGAGCAAGCTAGTGTTAGAGGCCTTTTTTTGCTTTTGTTAACTGTATAATAAATAAAAAGAAAACAGATAGAATAGGGCCTACAAAAAGATTACAAAAGCTAGTGTTAGTTTTTTTTTGTTTTTTTTGTTTTTTTTTAGAAAACAAGCAGTTAGTAAATGAGTAAATGCATACTAATGCAAACTTATTGATTTGTTTATTCTTGTTTATTATGTGAGTTTTTAATGATTTAAGGTTAATGATTGAACACAAATAGCCTAGGTTAACCATGGAAAACCAAATTGTATTGCATTAAACATAACATCGCATAACAAAGCATTGATTAAACTACAAAGCAGAAGCATGAATATTTACAAACTAAATTTACTATAATTTATTGATTTCTAAAGTAACCTTCACGTAGGATAAAAGTAAGGGCAAAAGTAGTTTCTGCGACAACTCCAACTATCCGACGCGCGCGTGGACGGCCAGTTTCAAACAGCCGCGAATCATAGTGCACTCAAACTCGTTTTATGTGAAAGCACAATGAGCCCGTGCTGCTGCTTCTGCACCGCTCACGGACTGCACTGCAAACGGATCCTCACTTAATTTCGTTCACTCTTTGCTGATATACTGCCCAGTCAGCAAATTTCCTTTGGCGCGGATCTGGCCCATATCAACAGCTAAAGTGTGGCCCAGATTAGTCCGTGTTCGGATACCATAACCCAACCCAGAGTGAGCCAAATAATAAAAACAGACGTGGCTGATATATGGACCTTATATGGTATTCTTATATGGCTGAGTTCTGTAAAGGGCTGACGGCCCTTATGTGCCCCACATGTGGCTGATACACCAAAAACCATTATTCAACCATATTTACACCACACCTATCTTTTTAAATTAAAATACCCATTACACAGTAAATCTTAAACACATCTTAAACACAAAAATGGATTCACTCATTTTTAAAAAAATGTTTATTGTATTTTAATAGAATTACAATACAGAACATAACAGAAGTGTGCTATTTTGTAAATGTCAGATGAGTGAATAAATGTGCAAAAATTTATACATTTAGTAAGTCTCGCTTAGTCTTTCTCACTCACAGTCTGTCAGGAAAAAGAAGAGAAAAAAGAACATTAGTATATCATAGTATCAATATCATAGATATTATTTGAAGACAAGCACATAAATGACTGTAAATCAGCTCTACACACATTCTTTTCTACCACCCAAGATATGAGTGCTGCTGTGAAGTCCCTTTTTAAATTTTAATTTTCTAAATTTAAAAAAAAATTAGCTACTTTAATAACAGGCTATTTTTAGACATAATAATATACATAATATTAATGAAAACATTAGGGGTGTAATGGTACCTCAGTTTTTAAGTCACAGTTTCAAACATTTTTGGTACAGCAGGGGGAGAAAACATACATTTTTTTTTTTTTTTTTAAACAGTGGTTTACTGAACAATATGTGTCTCTGCCTTTAAATAAACTCAATTATAATTACAATTTTCTTAAGGATAAAAAATCTATCTCAGCTAATGCTATACAATAGGGAGCCATATTAGAGCACATTACTAAAATATTAATATCAACATTTTATGTTAAAAACAAAACATTAGGCCTATTTGTGCATCTGCAACTGCAGTTTAAATGCATCCATATCCCCTCTGAGATACATAAACTGTGTAAATACATCTAAATGCTATTTCAGATGCAGATTCCAGAAATGTTTTCTTATGTTGGAATGAAAGACACTAAGTGCTGGATGAAGTGCTTCTTATTCTTACCCAAAAATACAAAATGGAAGAAAGAGTTAAAACTGAAAACAATCTTACTACTCAAGCTGTATGAATTTTATATATATATATATATATATATATATATATATATATATACACATGTATATATTTGCTTCTTTTCCATTTTGCATTTACTTGTATTTTTACTTTCAATACATAAGCACGTTTAAGATTTAAAAAATACTTTTCATACTTAAGTACAATGAATATCACATACTTTAAGACTTTTACTCAAGTAATATTCTAAATGGTGACTTCAACTTCTACCAAAGTCATTTTTGATAAGATATTCGTACTTTTACTTGAGTATGGCTTTCAGGTACTTTATACACCACTGCGAATATGCTTCAGGGAAATGAATCGGAGTAAAAGTGTACATTTTAATTAGGAAATGTAGTGGAGTAAAAGTAAAAGTTGGCTGAAATATAAAAACTCAAGTAAAGTACAGATACTCCCAAAAAATACTTAAGTACTGTAACGAAGTATTATTACTTTGTTACAATACACCACTGGCACCCAGTCCTGCATTGGCAAGAGAATTCAAGTGCGATACAGTTCCCAGCGTAATACTGAGATATTTCAGACTGAAATGTCTAAGAAAAAAGCATTTTATTAATGGCATTACTAAAATTAATACAGACGCATGGCATAAAATAATACATAAAAGTGCTTTATTAATTAGATTGTTGTTTTCTTTTCTCGTTGCCTTTGCTCCAGACAGCTGCTCTCCCTGCTGTGTTTTATGAACAAGATTTCTTGTAAATCACATGACCATGCTGTTTTTGCCAAGATTTCCTTTTTTTCCCCATCCTCTTCCTTTTTTTCTTTCCCAGTGTCAACGCCCAATTTTGTGAAGGTGGGAAATAGCCCTTGTACACTGAATTAGTATGTAGGTGATGTTAGTAGCTGTCCTAATGGAATAATCACATACGAACAAGTTTTACAGCAAGATGATTTGCCCTTTTTTTTTTTTTTTTTTGCTATTTTTGTTTTTCTTACAGTGGATGCACAGAGACCCACGTAAGTACTAGAATTATTGACTACATTTTACAAATTTGAAATTATTTTTGCATCTTGTTCTATCCTCTCCCTGTGTATGCTGTTATTCATGTGTAGATGCCTAACTGTTGCTCCAAATATAATTCATGTGGGAGTGGAAGAGTCTGTGAGTGTGCAGCTTCATGGAGCAACTAAAGCAACCAGTATGCAGCTATACTTTCAAGAGCAGATCTCTAAAATAATTGTGTCCAAAAAAGAAAACTATAATCCTCAATAACGACAATAACTACCAGGCTGTAGTAAAACTTAAGGTATGTCTGTACACTTCATATTTAGTAAAAGTTTTAAAGAGTGTTTCTCAACTTCCAATGTCTTTTCTAACTCATGTACCACAGGCTGATCATAGCTTGTATGGAAGTACAAAAGTACAAGAGTACCCAGCAGGCACCAGACGTCTATGTAACGTCAGGTTGACGTTGGACATGACGTCGGACAGTCGTTGCATTTTGGTTGAAAATGAAAATCGGGTTGACGTCAATATTTGACGTCAATTTGACGTTGACTTAACGTTGGATTTTGGTTCCACAACCTAAAAACAACAAAAAGCTGACGTCAGTATTGGACATCAATTTAACATTGACATTAGACGTTGAATTTACGTTGAATTTTGGTCATCTGACGTCGCAACCAAAATTTAACCAAATATCAACGTCTTATGATGTTGTGTGCCTGTTTTGTGCCTGCTGGGTATGTTCAACTTGCAGCCACATGCAGTGATGTCTTTGTGGGCCAAGACAAAAATAGCCAGCATTTTTTTTTTTGTCAACAAAAAGAGGGTACATCTTCATCCAAAAAGACAAGCCAATTTCTAATCCAGGAGAAACTGGTATGATGATTTTTTAATTTTTTTTTTATTTTTAATATTATTTTTTCTTTTACTTTTGTTAAATCTTACTAGTATTAAAATTGCCACTCTTGTTTAGTTTCTCTTTATTCTGTTTCCCAGTCAAATACAGAATCTTCACCCTAGACAACTACGTGGTCCCCATAAAGGATGAAATCCATGTTCAAATAATTGTAAGTTGTTTGTTGTCAATGATGAAATCCAAATAATACTCACAATTACCTAGAATGAGCAGGCTTTTTTTTTTTCTTTTTACAGAACTGCAAAGGCTTTATTGTGTAAGGATCCACCCGCCAGCCCAAAAAGCGGAATCCAGCGGCCTGGTCGAAGGTTTAATGCGTATTCGGTCTTTTACTTGTGCTTCTGAATTTATCAGGATTTGGTTTAAATTTTAGTCTAGCAATCTGTTTAGTTTAGTTCAATCTGACTCCGATTTCAAGTGATCATTAAATTTAGGCAATATTTCTAATTAAAACTGATCACAAATATCGATTGTATATTAATTTAGATATTTGAGTATTCTGGAAATCCCATACTTTCAGTTCTTCGTTCATTAGGGACCAGGTATCGCTTTGCAATTCACTCGGCCAACAGTGAACGCACGGACACAAACTCGCCAGTTCTGTAACTTACTCAGAGGATACAGGGTGATTATAATACCTTTAAGTGCTGCACCCTGTTAGCAAATAGCAAAAAGTGTATTTTTGCCTATAATCACGAAAACTGTAACTTGTTAAGCCAGTGACGGACAGAAATCAGAAGATCCCTAATGATGAGCCCCCACTTTATTCATTGGCACTTCAGTATGATCTATCCTGGAACACAGATTTGTGGAAATACCACTACACATTAATCTACTAGCCAAATTATTTCAGAAGAGATCAGAATAAATCAAATATAACAATTTATTATTAGTCAGGTAAAGTGGTATCATGCCAATTACATAATAAAACAATTAGAAGCCAATTTAGAAAGAATAATGCAATTGTGAATCACATTGTGGCCGCGTGGCAACCCTGCTCCTGTACGTGGTTTAACTGTAGCCATATGGAAAATAGCCAAGTGTTCCATGCAGGAGACAAACAAATTTAACATAGTCACACATGTAACAGTTATCCTAATTTAACATAAGACACACGGTCTAAATGCAGAGCATCTACAACCTTTTACCTAAGTATTTCAAAGAACACTTACAGCAAAGCAATCAGGTGGTTTAGAGAATAAACTTAACTAATCTATGTGCACAAACAACTATACAGTGTGCTCTATGGGCACAATGTGTTTAACACAATTACATTTTTGAATAAAACGGATTGCATACCTGACAGCATAGAGACACACAGCAGTATGTGAGTTCTAATGCAAAGCTCCAGAGTCTCACGTGTGCTGTGTGGGGTTTTCTGACTACAGAATTTCAAAGTAGTGTTTTGTCACTTCCCTTATATACCCAAATAAGAAAAACAAAGATATCTTCAAATCAGTTGTAAAAACATAAAATACCTTTTGGTTTGTTGGGCTCTCATGCTTCAGGCTGCACCTAGCTGGAGATAAGATAAGCATTCTCACAGACCCCTAAAGGGGGACACACCCCTTAGCAGCAGTATACAATATACAATTCTGCATAATTGTATTAATCTTTCAGGGCAGGCAATTGGAAAATCATTGCGTCATATCATAAGTACCCTGAATCTACCACATCATTGGAGTTTGAGGTCAGGGAATATGGTAGGTGTTATGAAACTCCAGGTGCATCTATTCTAATCATTCATATTTTTTCACTTGTCACTTTAACTCTTAGAAATGGCATTTCATTCTTTATAGTTTTGCCCACATTTGAGGTTACCATTGAGGCTTCACAGCCTTACCATATTTTGAAAAGCGAGTCCTTTCCATTCAACATCTCTGCTAGGTACGTACACTAATGTCACATGCTGATTGCGTTTGGTGTTGACTTCAGATTTTGCCATGTTACTCATCAGCTTTTGGTGTTCTCAGATATACTTATGGGAAGGGGGTCAGCGGCATAGCATATATTCGATTTGGATTGATTGATGAAAAGGGTAATAAGATATATGTTCCAGGCACTGAAAAGCAGATAGCAGTAAGTAAATCATTTTGCATCAGAAAAAAAGCTTAAATTATATTAAACATGTCTTTCTGATAATTAAAGAAATAATATGTGCTTGTCATTATGAAAAAAAAAAAAAGTGAAAGTCGTGACGTATTGTCAAGTATGGTGACCCATACTCGAAATTGGTGCTCTGCATTTAACCCATCCAAGTGCACACACACAGCAGTGAATAGTGAACACGCACACACACACCGTGAACACACACCCGGAGCAGTGGGCAGCTATTGCTCCAGCGCCCGGGGAGCAATTGGGGGTTCGATGCCTTGCTCAAGGGCACCTCAGTCATGGTATCGAAGGCAGAGAGAGTGCTGTTCATTCACAATCCCCACCTTCAATTCCTGCCGGTGTGAGAATCGAACCGGCAACCTTCAGGTTACTAGCCCAACTCTCTAACCATTAGGCCACGACTTCATTATGTGATTTGATCTATTTGATAGCTGTATTCTGCTGTTATGTAGGTAGAGGATGGTACTGCAAAAACAGAGGTACTCACTGAGGACTTAAAGACAGCATCAGAAAATAACACTCATGGCCATATAGAGGGATATTATCTTTATATCGCAGTCTCGGTTTTGGAAAAAGCAAGTGAGTCATCAACAAAAATCAGCCTAATGATTAGATCAGGAAATGCATGCAATCCAAATAAATTGTAGTTACAAGTGCAAAATTATATTGATGAAATAATGTTTATTCACTTATTTTATAAAATTAAAGCTACTTTTTATCCCTAGATTGACATGAAAAATGTTTAATGATTAAAATTATATCTCAATGAATATTCATCCTTATTTTATGCAGGTGGCAATCTGGAGGAAGCTGAGTACTTCTGTGAAGATTGTGACATCCCCATATGTTGTTGATCTGCCAAAAACCAAGACATATTTCACCCCAGGTGGCATGTTTTCCGTGTTGGTATGTGGCCTAAAGCATTTCTGAATTTAAAGAGGTCATATGACGCAATTTCATGGTTTCCTTTCTCTTTGGAGTGTTACAAGGTGTTCATGGATAGATAAGATCCGTAAAGTCACAAAGATTAAAGTCTCAAACCCAAAGAGATATTCTTTCTAAAAGTTAAGACTCAACCACGCCTTTCTAAAATGCCTCATTCAAACACGCCCCACAAATCTATGTCACTGTGTTGGAAGATTTGAATAACACCGCCCAAAGGTTTACGCAAATAAAGAAGGCGTAACTTTTATTCTCGCTGTAGTATTGGGCGAATTCCAAACGGCGTTTTTGCACCCTTGAAGGTCACTTCGGGAAGGGAACACCATTTGTAGGGACTAGTGATGCGCGGATGGCGGTTAAATCCGCGGGCGCTGCGGATAATCCGCGGGTCGGGTAATAAAAAAATGCATTCTGATTATTTGCTGGTGGATAAGATAAATCATAATGAAGCAAATATTAACTGCATTTCCTAAATAGGCTACAGAAATTGAATAAACTGTAAATTAACATTAAAGTTATTCAACAAATATTTAGTCAAGAGCAGTGAGGGATTTCCTCTGTCTGATTAACATTAATACCAGATGGCACACCTTCCTATAGGCTGCTGTCACGAGGTCTATTTTCAGGACCTAATTAAACATAATTCTATTATACAGAGAATTGTGAAATAGATTTCCATGACTTTTCCAAAACTTTCTGGTTTATTTATTTTTCCAAAACTTTCCAGGTCTGGAAATTGCTGTTTTAAAATTCCATGACTTTTCAGGGTTTTTCATGACCATACGAACCCTGAATGTGACGGGTGCGGGTCGGGTGCGGTTATCTAAATCAGACAAAAATATAGGTGCGGCGGTTGGCGGGTGGATAATTTATGTGAAGCTGCGGATTCGGGTGACGTTTAGCTCATCCGTGCATCACTAGTAGGGACGTTCCAAATGAAAGTAAACAACTGAATCCCTTTACAAAGGCCCCTACCAGAAGTCTGTTAGCGAAGGGAACATGCCATGGTCACTTCACGGAAGTAATTTCGTTTGTGATCATGTGATCTTCAGTTATGGGGTCTTGCGATGCATTTTAAAGCAAATTTGGGGTTGATTTCAACTTCACATACAAACGTAAGTAGAATAGGCTAATTAAATTTGTCTTTATTTTAATGTAATACAAAATATTTTTTCGTCAGTGAGAGATTTAAGATGGTAGTGAAAGAAAGTTTAAGCAAGTTTAGCATGATAAAGTTTAATAGTAATAAGACACAATTAGATAGTATTTGAATAAAATAATAATAAGAAGAAATATTTATTTGCAACAACTGAAAGAGTGCCGAATGCTGCATGCACGCACAGCTTTGTCAAGGTAACATTTGGACGGTCATTCCCTTCTCCAAGGGAGTTCCAAATGCTTATACAAGACGGTTATGCCCTACACCCTTCAAAGAACAGACTTCAAGGGCTCTGCCCTTCTAAAGGAGTAGGGCATAGGGATGCTTACTTCCGTTTGGAATTCGCCCATTGTTGCTGCCACCACCAGGTCGTGGAGACGCTGTGTGTTTCCAAATATGGTAAGGGGTGTAACATTTCCCTCACAAGCTTGAGGTATTCAGCCAATCACAGCACACTGGATAGCTGGCCAATCAGAGCACACCGCGCTTTTCAGAACAATGTAAAAATCAATGTGTTTCTGAAAGGCGGGGCAGAGAGGAGCAATAATAATGTACGGTATGTGGAAAATAATGTTTTTTTAACCTTAAACCACGTAAACACATTGCATTAAACCAAATACAACAAATAATATTTTTAGCATCATCACATGACCCCTTTAAATGTATTCTTGAGTGTCTATGACTGGAATAAAAATATATGTATGTTAATGCAAAACTAAGGTTTTGTAATTTCTTTTCTGTTTATTGCAGGCCACTGCAGCTTATCCAGATGGCAACAGAGTCCCAAACTTGAAATTTACAGCCACTGTTACAATAGACGGACCACCAGAGCAGATTCTGAAAAATGAGGGCTGGGGAAATGACATTGGAGATGTAGCCATGTCCTTTCAAATTCCACCACAGGCTAAAATTTAGCTGTAAAGTAAGATTTCACATGATAATCATTTTGTTATATCCTTATTTTCATTCCAAAGTCTTATTTTCATTCCAAATTAAAGAAATGCTTCACCCAAAATTGAAAATTGAAAATTTTCAGGTCATCCAAGATGTCGATGAGTTTGTTTATTCATTGGAAGAGGTTTGAAGAAATTTGGAGTCATTCAGCTGTTTGGACTCTCATTCTGACGGCACCCATTGGTGCGCAAGTGATGTAATGCTAAAAATCTGTTCCAATGAAGAAAAAAAAATCTGCATCTTGTAGATTTTAAGCAAATTTAAATTTTCGGGTAAACAATTCCTTTAAGGGACCAAAATATACAATTACATTGTTTTGAATCAGCTGTCAACAACAATATCAATCTTTCATGTGTACTTATGGATTTGGTATTGACCAATCAGCATCCAGGACTGAAACTATCAAATTAATAACTATTATTGGTAAAACTTTAGTATGGGAACCAATTCTCACTATTAACTAGTTGCTTATTAGCATGCCTATTATTAACAAATTGACTGTTTGTTAGTACTTATAAAGCACATATTCTGCATGACTATATTTTACATTACTAATCCTACCCAATACCTAAACATAAGAACTACCTTACTAACTATTAATAAGTAGCAAATTAGGACTTTATTTTAAGGTCAAATTCTTGCTCTTAACAAACCATGAACTACGACTTTTGCCCCAGTAAAGCGTGACCCTATTATCTTTGCAGGTATTTGCTGAGGGGAGAGACCAGGAGGTCATTCGTAGTGATAAAAAGATGACAGTCATTGTAACAAGACCTGAGGAACACAGCTATCTTAGTTTGGAAGTGGAGCATCAGTTCCTACAGCCTGGAGAGGCCTTGAAAGTCACATTACGGGACATTACACCTCAGGGTGCAGCAAAACCCACTTTTATTTACTTTATGGTAAGAATGATCAGAGGTGTGTTTCCCAAAAGCAACTATGGTCACAAGTTCCATCATTACCAATAGAGTTCAATTGAACTTACCACCATAGTTAGCTAACAATGCTTTTGGGAAACGCACCCCAGCTCTGATGTTTTTTTTTTTTTTTTTTTGTTTTTTTTGTAGGTTTATACCAGAGAGCAATACTGTGCTTTATCATCAATCTAATGTCTTCAAAATAATTATTTCCACAACAGGTTTGGAGTAAGGGACAAATTGAGCGGGTGGGAAGGGTACCGAGAACTGAAATCACAACAGTCAGTGTGAATGTCAACGTGGAGATGGTGCCTACTTTTCGCCTGGTCACCTACTATTTTACAGGCTCTTCACCAAAAAAAAAAATAGTGGCTGACTCTGTGTGGGTCGATGTGAAAGATGTCTGCAAAGGCAAGGTATAACTGATGAGTGAATCTTTCAGAATCTAAATCTGGTGAAGTGATATTACTTGTATATTTGATTGTTTTAGAATGTATTTTCACTCAAATATAAAATACCATTTTGTGTGTAGGTAGAAATTGATCCACTGCCTGAGATAAAACCTGCAACTAAGCTTGAAGTGATGGTCAGAACAGATCTGAAGAGTAAGGTGGCTCTTGGCGCAGTGGACTCTGCGGTTTATATTCTGAACAAAAACAAACTAAGGCTTCAAAAGGTAACACATCTGTGATTATGTACAATGGTGAACCCCACAAAATCAAATTTTGTGGATATGTTGTACACTATGCTAGTGTACTTCTAAAAGTATTCCATGTATCTTTTCAGTATTGTTGCTTATGATGTTCGAGTATATGAATTCATATGACCTGGCCTGCTCGATCGGAGGAGGAGAGGATTCCAGTGCTGTTCTGCAGAGAGCTGGGCTAACTTTCATGTGTAACTGTGATACGAAAACCCCTTTACCCAGAGGTAAATAAATAAATAAATATTCAAGAACCATGCAAGAGCATAAAAGTGTGATTCATACAGTTTTTTACTTCTTCTCAGAGCATAAGTGTTACAACTTGAAACGTAAACCTCACATCAGAAGAGTAGCAGACTGTGTTAAAAAATACAATGAAGTCGGTAAGATGCAAAACAACATTTTAACTCTCATTCCTTGCATAATTTTCTTTTTAATCACGTCAAATAATGATATCATCACCACAGTCAACAGATTGAAGAACCATGACAGGAAATATTGTTTTAATGGTGTAAAGCCTAACAAAATGCATATGTCCTGTGATAAGCACCTCAAAAGAGGAAAAGAAGCAGAAAACTGTCTTAAGGCTTTTAAACAGGGCTGCGAAGCTGCAAATGAGAGGAGGAAGAAGGAGAAGTTGGAAAACAGAAAAACCAGCCTTGGAAGAAGAGGTACCATTTGTCTTGCATAACTTCTCAGAAGGGGGTTCTTGGATTAAAGCCACATTGATTGCACAATTCTACATTGATTTCAAGCAAGTTATCTAAATCAAACCAGACAAAAAATGTGACAGAGCATTTAAACCAGTTTAGTATATTTTAATAATAATAATATATTCAAATCAATAATTTTTTTTCTATATTAATACTAAATTGGCCTCACTGCTTACAACCACACAATCATGTGTCACAAAAATCACAAAAATGTGATTGAGCAGTGAAGTCATTTTAGTGTTCAAGAAATTCAAGAAATGTTGGGACATTTTTTAAATTTGAATAAAATGAAAACTAAAAGACTTTCAAATCCCATGAGCCAATATTTTATTCAAATTTAAAAAACGTCCCAACATTTCCAGAATTCGGGATGTATTATTATTATTATTATTATTATTATTAATAATAATAATAATAATATGTTTGTTATTATCACTCATTTATAAAATTCATTTTAAATCATAAAATGTACAATTTTAAATAATAACAATAATTATTTTATTATTAATATTATTATTACTAATAAAAATTGTTTATTTTGTTTAGAGCAAGGAGTGTAAACTGTGCTTGCCAAAGTTGCTACTTTCAAAAGCTGAACTCTCTAACTACTCTCTTTGTCTGTTTCTCACTGTAGTCACTGACGACACAATGGACGAAATTGTGATTAACGAGGACGCTATCTACACCCGTAAATATTTCCCACAGTCATGGATGTGGACAGTTATTCAAACAGATAGCACTGGCATTATCAGGTCACCTGAATTCCTTGTTTTCTGTTCTAATGAACATAATAAATCATCTCTAATGTCATTTTTTAATGTAAATATGTTTTGTCATTTATAAACTTTTAGGCATGATGTAGTTGCTCCTGATTCCATAACCACATGGGAAGTCCAGGCTGTGAGCATTTCTCCCACAAAAAGTTGACAGTAACTTAAAATCTTGACAACAAAACTTTTCTTGAAAAGTTTCTTGGGTTTTTTGGCTTTATATCATTTTGTGTGTTGTTTAGATGCTGATCAGTTTTCAAATTGTTTTTTTTTTTCTCTCCAGGATTCTGCATTGCAGAACCGAAGCCCCTGAGGGTCTTTAAGGATTTCTTTTTGTCCGTCAACCTTCCTTACTCTGAAGAGAAATGAGAAGCTTCAGGTTAAAGCTGTTGCAAGGAAGAGAGTTTAAAGGTAAATTTAATGAAGCTTTATGTCACATTTTAATATTGGTACGGCTCACTTGGAACCTCTAGGTACTAGGTACTGTATGCATTGGAAAACCCCCCAGAAGTGAGCTGTACCAAGCCGTACCATGCAGTGGAAAAGCCCCATAGCACACGTGCCGAAAAATATTAGACAAATGAGTAGAGTCTGGCAAAGTGTGACAAACAGGATTGAAATGCCATATCATATGTCTCTGTAGGTAAAAGTGAAGATGGATAAGAAGGAAGGTTTGTGCACTGCTGGCGGAAGTGAGGTGAAGGAGGAGGTCATGGTTCCTGATAACTCAGCAGTAGCTGTGTATTTCACCGTGATGCCCCTGGTTATCGGAAATATCCCCATCATAGTGCTGGCTGAAGCCTCAAACACTGTTAATGATGGAGTAGAAAAGCTGCTCCGTGTGGAGATAAAGTGTGTCAACATTGATCCAAAATGTAAGAATCCAATAGGCTTCAATAATCAGTAGATCTGTTCTTAGGCTTTTTTTATGGGAAGTGTTCCCGGTTCTGTTTGACCTAATTAATGCAACCTATCAATTGTTTAGTGGATTTGAATAATATAAATGTGTTAGTGTGTTATGTGTAAGCCAGGCTAAAGAGATGGGTCTTTAATCTAGATTTAAACTGATTTTAAACCGACTGTGTTTGCCTCCCGAACATTGTTAGGTAGATTGTTCCAGATTTTGGGAGCTAAATAAGGATCTGCTGCCGCAGTTGATTTTGATATTCTAGGTATTATCAAATGGCCAGATTTTGAGAATGCAGCAGATGTGAAGGACTATAATGTGATAAGAGCTCACTCAAGTACTGAGGAGCTACACCATTCAGGGCTTTAGGGCTTTATAAGTAATTAGCAAGATTTGTTTGGTGATTTGTGTACGTGTTTTTTCCCGTCCTATGGACATTCTGTTGGGCGAATAATACTTACAGCCGACACAATTTCCTTAGGATAGGAGTTTGTTATGAGCAGAGTGTTACAGCTGAGTTTCTCTGCTCACATAAGATCCCGGTGGACATAGTGAGGAGCCCCAGCTCTCTGTGGATTTCACGTGCATGTCCGGGAAACTCATGATGAATATTCACTAAAATCTGGCCACTAAAACAGAAAATCTCAGAAACCGAAGATCTCGCAACACCTGCTGAGGGTATGAAGTTATGTGAAACAACATGTTACTCATTTATCAAGAACAAACAAAGCAACCTCGGCGTCCGACTCCAGGCCTTCCCGCTCCTTGAGTTCTCTCCACCGCTGGAAGTCTGCTCCGATATTTATGCAGGTCCTACCTCTTGCCTGATCGTAATCCTTCTTTTTAATGTGTTGTTCCTCTGATGTTTTCTTCTTTTTTCATCCCCCGTCTCTCTTTATCTATAGTTGATCTGCTAATATCCGTCCTGTGTTCGGTGTAAAACGACAATTAGCTGTCTTGGTTTCTACAGCTTTCACTTAGTTTTTTTTTTTTTTTTTTGGGCATATCGCCCAGCCCTAATCACTTAGTGTAAATAGCCGCTGCCTTTAAAACAACTTAAAATGTAATTTATTCCTAATTTTCAGCAGCCTTTATTCCAGTCTTTAGTCTTACATGATCCTTCAGAAATGATTCTAATATGCTGATTTAGTGCTCAAGAAACATTTCTTATTATTATCATCAGTCTTGACAGTTGTTATTGTTGTGCTGCTTAATATATTTTTTAACAGTTGTTGAAACTGTGATACAGTTGTTTTTTTTTCAGGATCCTTTGATGAATAGAAAGATTAAATGAACAGCATTTATTTGGAATAGAATTATTTTGACATTATAAATGTATTTGCTGTAACTTTTGATAAAATTAATGCATCTTTGCGGAATACAAGTAATAATTTGTTTTAAAAAAATCTTACTGACCCCAAAATTTTGAACAGTATTGTATGCATCATATAGTCGCATATAAATATGACAGACTAGTGAAATTAATGGATGAAATCAAACTTTGATGCTTGTTATCCCATAATTGGATTTTGAGACTGTGTACTCAAATGTGAAAGACAGCTGTGTTTATTTTTAGAGTGGTCATAGTTGTTTCATGAATTGATTTTGCTATTTTCCTGTTTATCTCTGTGAAGCTGATTTCACAATCTGTATTGCATAAAGCTCTATAGAAATGACAGCGACTTGAATTGAGCTTGCCTTGAAGTCTAACAGTCTAACCTCACACTGCTGTACAGGTACATTTAATACCATAGTAAATTAAAACTGGGGCTAGTGTTGTAAACTTTCTTATAATTAAAAAAAAAAAAAAAAAAAAAAAAATATTATCAGATAACAAGACAAAGTAAAAATAATAGTTTGAAGGCCAGGCCATTTTGGCAAATGAGCATTTTTAAACTTGCGCCCCATTTCTACAATCTTTTGTCTTGGTTGGTTTTTAAGCTTGCATTAATCTTTAATTAATCCACTTTTTAATTTTTTTTTATTATTATTTCTTTTAATTATAGGACACAGTCGTGGCCCTTGAGGCTCTGGCGAAATACAGCATGCAGAACAATGATGTAGAAGACTTGAATCTGAGGGTGGAAATGTGCCTTGCAAATGGCAAAAAACAAGATTTACGCTTGACCAAATATAATGCACTCACTGCAACATCTGTTAAGGTAATAAAAATTACTTAGAAACAGTTGTAGTATATTCCTAAAAGTTGACAAACATACATACAGTATATTAACAATCTGGAAACAGTACTGCCCAAATTTTTGTCCAATCAAATCCTCTCTAAGCCCCTCCCACTAATTCCACCTTCAAGAAAAATAAAAAATGTGATATTAAATATGTGATAAAATATGTCATAACAAGTAGAAGACTCTTCACTATATGTGTACTTGTTCTCACAGGTCAGAAATGTTGGTAAAGTTTCCCTAAATGTTCAGGGAACAGGACGTGGAACATTAGCAGTAAGACATTTTTTCCCAGTTTAATTCAATGTTGATCTATTATGTTTCAGTTTATAGTATTATGAATGCCATTTTGCTCATCACAGGTTGTGCAGACATACAGAACTATGAAGAACGATGAATCACACTGTGATCTGTTTCACCTTACCGTGCGTTCACACCGCCGGCGACGAGAGCGTCAGAGTGGCCGGAAGTCATTCATTTTCAATGTGAGCCGGTGGGGAGAGCGGCGCGGCGCGTCTTGGACGATGAGAGCGTCGAGGAGAGTTGGAATCAGGTCAACTTTATGGTAATGAACTATGACGCGTTTCGGCGGCAACCAATCGGAATGTAGAAGTCCACCGCTTGAGAGGAGTCCAGAGAACGCAGCCCTGTAAACTTTGGTTCTGACCACATTAGTTCCCATGCATTTTTGCGCTTGAACGCTTTGTTTTTCAGCGTGAATGCAATTAATTTCCTCAAAACAACATCGATTTGGCCAATTGGCTCACTTCAACCAGGACAGTTTGTAATGTAGGCTGCGCACAAATTAACGTTGATGTTAATTAAAGACCAGGGCTAATTAACCCTGTTGAAATTAACCATGAACACAAAAGCCACACCACATAAATGACTTTTAATTGGTTTATTTCGTTAGCAAACATGTAACTATGACGCTCTGACGTAGATCGAATGCTTATCTTGTATTTAAAGGGGCCGCAAAGCAAACAAGCTTGTTGATCTTGTGCAGACTGACCACAAGGAGGGTATAAATTAATCTCATGAAATATTTTAAATGTGAAAGTAAGAAATTGATAGATGGAAAGAACTTAACAATTGTGTCCATGAATCTTTCTACAACGTTGCTGGCAGGGCGGCCAGAGCGATTTTTGACGCTCTCGACAGCGGCGGTGTGAACGCACAGTTAGTGTTACAGTGAAAGGAGAGCTGGAATACAGTAAGTAAAATATCATGGAAGAGGTCACTCTAAACAAGAAATTCAATATAAATTAAGTGCACTGCAATGTATACATTTCATATAAAATACATATACCTATTGTGCTGCAAGACAGGATATTGAAGATTAAAAAGTTACTGAGAGTTCTAATATTTGAGCGTGGGTGACCTCAGGTGGTGAGGAGGAGGAGCAAACGTTAAAAACTCTCTAAACTATCTAATAATATTTTACCTTAGATATCATCAAACTAAAAGTCAATATTCTCTTCTCTAGAAATACAAAATAAAGAAGAATTGTTTGAGGACTATTACAATTATGATGTCGATGAAGATCAAAAAGATGAGCCCATGAGCAGCATCGAATGGTTTGATCGTCGTAGCTGCAGAAAAAGACAAATCTCAGAGGTGCAAAAGAACGCGAGTTCAGTCATATACACAGTGTGTGTGGGTAAGCACAGAAAACGGTCTCTTTATGCATTTAAATTAATGATTTGTTATATAAATCAATAATTACAGCAGAAATACAGAATTATGATTACTTGTTTGGTCTAAAAATCAGCTATTTTTTTCTTTTCTGTCTTCACACAGCATGAAAAAGAAGAATACTGTTGGCATGGTCATGGTGGAAATCTCACTTCTAAGCGGACTGATACCAAACATCAAGGATTTGGAACATGTGCATGTTTTTTTTAACAGTTCCAAAAAAAAAAATAAAAATTAACTCTGTCTTTCTCTCTATACTCCATGATATTTCCAAGCTTAAATAGATAAATGATTTGATTTTATGTCAATAGATCACTGAAGGAGTGTCTTCAGTTCTGAGCAGGTTGTTCCCATGGGCTTTGTCCAACCTGCTTCTGCTGTCATCTATGACTATTACAACCCAGGTTATCAAACGCTATGAACCAATCGCTTTGCTGACAACACTTCTGAGTGCTGAACACTGACTAATGCTATGTATTCAGTGTTTTACACAGAAAAGAGATGTGACATATTCTATACAGCCCCTCACAAAAGCCCCATGATTTCCAAACTGTGTAGCGGGGATGTGTGTACATGTGCCGAAGGTGGGAAAAACACTAGTGAACTGTGATATATGATTTGCTTAAGTGGAAACAAGGTATATATTTTATATTTCACACTTATTTTCAGGTGGTTGTCCAAAGCTGAACGTCACCTTCAGCAAGGATATGAAACACAACACCTGGAGTAGCTATGCATGTTACAGTCCTGTTGTTGACTATGGTGAGAAACTAAAAGCAAATCATGTACAAATATGTTGATAAGTCTCAGTATACTTATGTGTATTTAAAATGTGTTCTGTTTTCTATAGTCTATGTGATCAAAATTCTCAACTCAAGCACCGATGATGTTTTTATGTACTATACCACATTAGTCACTGATGTTCTTCAGATTGGGAAGTTGACTGCTATTTTGAATACTTAATTTTGATGGTTGAATTACGTCATCCAGCGTTTAAAAACTTGCTTTATAATAATATAAACAAAATAAATATAAGTCATTTGATCATAGCTTGAAATTATTTTGGACTATTTTCATGTCTCTCCTGTCAAGATTTACTACGTCCTCGTATTCGTACTGAAAATGACCTCAGAGGACTTTAGTATTAATATTACTGTAATAGTAATACTATTGT
Organism: Spinibarbus caldwelli; assembly: GCA_039654775.1. Taxonomy (NCBI): domain Eukaryota; kingdom Metazoa; phylum Chordata; class Actinopteri; order Cypriniformes; family Cyprinidae; genus Spinibarbus; species Spinibarbus caldwelli. Next base: position 9,707,637 of record CM077252.1, read on the forward strand.
AATGGACTTCTTTTTCTTAGTGGAATTTTTATTATAATATACAGGTAAACTCGATCTTAAAATTAGTTAAACCAGTATTTTTCATCAACGTATATTTTTAAATATATTTCAAAATATACAAAAATTGTTTCTTATTGAAAAAGAAAATTAACTTATTGAAAAATGTTTAAAAATATATTTCTGTAAATATTTTGGTAGACAATTTTTTTTTTTTTAGTATATTTTTGAAAATATATTTAAAAAAAGAAAAATATTATTAAAAGCATTTCAAAATGTATTTTGCTCCATAAAACATACTAAGATAGATAGATAGATAGATAGATTAACATTATTAAATCATTATAAATCTAGTTTTGATCTCTAGTAGGCTATGTAAGAAGATTCTAAGTGTATTTTCTTGCATTTTGAAAATACATTTTGAAATATATATTTGTATATGAAGGTTGAAACTAAATAAATGTTATATTTTTAAAACATATTTTGGCCAGGAAATATGATTTCTTGTCGTATGGGATGTGGTGAGTATTTGCATAAAGTACAGTCAGCTAGCCATTACTTCAAAAAAAAAAAAAAAAAAAACCTGTAATTGCCAACTGTACATTATCCACTTTGGATAAAAGTGTCTCATAAATTATTAAATGTAAATGTTATTGATTCTGTAAAGTACATAACATTACCTAATGCACTAATGCTGTTAACATAGAAACTTGTAAATTGTTACTGCATAAATAATATATTAACAATTTTCCTGTTTAAGGGGTGTTGGATTCTGGAGTCCAGAAAGATGCCACATGTCAGATGATACTGCGCTTATCTTGTGATGAAATGGAGCTGAAAAATGAAGCTCACTATATGATCATGGGGCAGGATGATGCAATATCAGTGCTCAATAACGATGGACAACAGTAAGCCTTGAAATCTGATGTTTAATGAAAAGACAAAGCACTGCAAACTTCTGTTTTTGATTTGTAAAACATTCTTCTTCTGTTGTTTCTGAAGTTTCAGGTATGTACTGAACAATGAGATGTGGATCGAGAAGATACCAGAAGAAAAGAAATGCAAGACAACCATAAGTCGCTCTGCCTGCCATCTTCTTAATGAATTTATAAAGCAACACCCCATTAAACGCTGTGACATTTAGAAGACAAGATGGAAAATAACCACTTCCAGCATCATTATTTGGCTCGGTAAATCATGTGCTTTTATTTCTAGTGCATACTGACATATAAAGAGACTCTTACAGTTGTATGGTACATTGGAAACTAGAGTCTGAAGCATTTTAATTCAGTTTTTCATGTGTATAGGCAATACAGTAGATTCAAGTTACCAAAGTTACATAGTCAAATGGGAAGAATTCTATTACAAAAATCTCTGATATGACGACCTTTAACTTTTAGTGTCACAACCTTCATTTTTAGGGGTACTTTTAGAGATGCTACATCAAGAGTGCATTATTGCAGTTTAAATACTATGTTTCAATGCTTCACATATCCCATTGTTCTTATACACTGTACAGTTTTATTACAGAATACTGTATTTAGTGGCTTAAACAACACTGGCTTTCGCTCGCACATGTTTGTAAAACCAGAATCATGACTCTATATAAAGTACAAATGCTCTCCTGATTCAGAATTCATTGCTTTTGTGGGCCAAAATGATCAAACTATCATTTCTAATGCAGTATTTTTTATTTTCATTCATTTGATTACATTCATAGAAAACAAGGAATAAAACAAAATAAAAATAATTTAAAAAACAGTAGTAAATGCTTCAGTAATATGGTAAACTATGGCAAGTACCCTGCAAATTGTTCTTTTATGAATCTGGCAACTTAAAAATGCAGCAGTGGCTGTGTGACTTCATTTTCCCTTTTTAATGTTCATATTTTCGGTGTCTTCATATGACAGATCCACATTCCCTTTAATGACATGGTGACTATTATGTGCATAAAAAAAACTCAGTTGTACTTCACAACACGTTAGCTGAAAACCACTGAAGGCATTGAACTGCAGATAAACAAAACACTTCAACTTAGAAAAATAACATTATTAACCATTGTTTACAAAAGAAATAAACTTGCTTTATAACCTTTTTATGTGAATAAAACGCATGCAATATGTCAATTGTGCTGTTGTGGTCAGTGATATGTAGAAAGCCCATGTGACGTATAGGCGTAGCTTTTAAAATCAGAGGCACGATGAACCTACAAGCAGTTTTACTAAAGCACACTGACAGCCGGGTTACTTTAATATTGAGCTTCAGCGCACTAAGAGAGAGTGGATCTCCAAAACCATATTACAGCAACTCAATGGCGATCAGATTTACACCATATGATACAAATGTGTACACATGTACTGCTAGTCAATGCACAAAAGGCCAGTTTGATGTGAGATAGTGCCATCTGCAGGTCATTCTTAAGCCGTTGCATTAATGATATCCCAGAAAACATTTATTGACCACCATTTTGTTCCCTGCAATTTAACGCAGGGGTTTGTCAAGCAGCTTTTAAGGTTTTCAAGAAAGACTTTTGTGAAAGCACACAGATAGCTGCCCTCGGTCACTGTTATGTTCACAGCGACTGTGTTATTACTTGCTTGGGTTCGATATACATTCATTTAGGAAGTGACTGTTAACACAAATCAATGCAAATTGATCAAATAGGGATGCAACATTCACGAAGCCCTGGGTTTGTTCGCATCAGCATGAGTCAAATGGCTGGAAATTTGTGTGCAGAGACTTGTGCAAAGGAAAACATGAAATGCCAAAGAAGACTGTTGGAGCTTACAGTATATGAACTCTTCCATCACTTTACTGTGATGTAAGTCTTTACTGCAGGTATCGGTAGACTTTGAAGCAGTGGTTTCCAGAGTCCGCCACGGCCACATGGCCATCTGACGTGAGAGCCAGACCCTGCGGACCATACAAAGGATCCGCCGTTGTGTTGATGTACGACAGAAAAGAGCCAGCACTGTCAAACACCTAAACAACAAAAGGTACTTTTAGTAATTCATTAGTAATTCATGTCCATAAAGTGAATTCTGAAAAACTTTTTTTTTTTTCATTAAAAATGTAATTTTTAGTTAAAACAAATTATTTGCTAAAAGTAAAAATAGATGTTTTTTTAATTAAAAATGTACAAAAAAATATATAATTACATTAGAAAATAAAATGAAATAAAATGTAATTGCAAAAATGTCTCAATTTTTTTTTTGTAAATTTAATAATAATAATAAGATATAAAATAAAAAATTTAAATTAAATACAAAATAAAATTATAAAATAAAATAGGGCTAGGTGGTTGAAAGTAATTGCAAAAATGTCTTAGAAAAGTGGAATAGATTTTGTAATTAAAATATATATGCTAATATGTTAAAAAATAAAATAAAATTAAGAAATAAAATACAGCTAGGTAGCTCCAAGTCAAAAAAGTGGAATATATATATATCTATAATGTTACAAAATAAAAGGAAAAGCTGAAAGTAATTGCAAAAAAAAAAAAAAAAAAAAAAAAAAAAAAAAAATGTCTCAGAGAAATCATACTTTGTTTGCATGCAGTTGCTATTAGTTTTGATCTTTTGTGATCTAAAGCAATGAAAGTCACACATTTTTAATTCTGTCTCAAGTGTGTAAATACTTAAGTCATTGTCTATAAACTGTAAAGTTTCTACATCATTTTGGAATTTAATTACTCAAATCACAAAAATGAATAGCCTACCTGTATCCTACTGTTACCCCAGTCTGCAACAATAATATTCCCATTGCCATCTACAGCCACACCGGTGGGTGCGTTGAACTGGCCGTTCCCTTCACCATGTGAGCCAAATTTAAACAGGAACTCACCATCAGCATTGTAAACCTGCAAGAAGCCATAAATCCAAAACAATCCACATTAAATTCAGGGGAAAATATAACCATGAAAATAAACAATGTCAAAAAAAAAAGAAGAAAAAAAAAGTGTATCAAAGGAATCTTTTAAGTTGCACAAAAGCAAAAGTTACATTAACAAGATAGAACACAATAAAAACAGACAGCAAGTCTGGTTAGTGTTTGATGTGAATATGTTATGACCTGTGGGATAATTTACACAGTAAAAGAGAAGAGCTTACCGTACCTTAACAGAATGATTGTGGAAGTCTGTCACAACAATTTCATTCTTGTTGTTTATGGCCACAAAATGAGGACCTTATGGCCATAGAAGGAGAGAGAGAGAGAGAGAGAGAGAGAGCGCGACCATTACATTCTCAACATGTTTTGTTTCTAAGGAAGTATCTAGCAACGCAGATATTCATGCAACCCCTACCTACATACCAAAAAATAAAAAATAAAATAAAAATCTCTCAGCATAGCTTTCTTTATGTGGATAATCAATTATCCTACAAGGCTTTCTATATCATTTTAAGATGACCTCATTCAATAATCAGTAATACAATCTAACGGCACAAAATTAAAGTAATAAATCAACTAAAAATGAATAAAGTTGAATACTTACTGAAGGCAGGGCCAGATTTACTCTGCTTTGGCTCTGTCGGTGTATTTGGAGTACTTTTGTCTGCAGAGAAACAGAAAGTAACATCTGATTAAAATGTGATCTGGCCATGAATTAAATGCTGAAGGAAAATAAAAGATATTACCTGCAAATTGCCTCTCTGATGTTCCTTTGGCACCGAATTTGGTCACCAGCTTGCCATTGGATTGGAAAATGAAGACACAGCAGGCCTTGTTGTCTGCTGTGATAATATGACCATTCTTGTCCACGGCCACTCCTTTAGGACCCATCAGCCGACCTGCACCGATTTTATTCTGCCAGAAAACCAAGAGAACATATTAGCACATCACCAATTAATCAGATCAATGTGGCAGATATTTATGGAGTAACACAAGCAACATAAATTAGTAAAGGCTATCTGATGTTTGGAAAAAGCGAGTTCAAACATAATATATTTTTTTAAATGTTGAATAAGAGTTTCGTACTAGTTTTAATATAAAATTTTAATGTTTAATATTTATATATTACATTAATAATATTTATTTACAATTAATTTTATTTTTTATCTATTTTTTTTTTTTATTAAATTTTTCCTCATGACATATGTCAATGAGGACGGCATGTCTACAAATTTCTAAAATGTATTTAATACATGTTTTTGTACTGAACGCTTTTAATGTTTGAAAGCTGATTCTTAATTTTTATTATTTTATTTTATGATACATACATAATATTATTTTAAAATCCAAAAAATGGATGTTCTGTGACTTGTTCTATGACTTCTATGATTTTGTATTTAATATATTTCATTCTTTTATATAATAATAATAATAAAAAAAATTAATTAATTAAAACTACCATGAAAGAAACGTTAAGTTACCTTAAACTTGCCGTCTGGAGAGAAGATGCTGAGCCACCTGTTGTCATAGTCGGCTACAATAATGTCACCATTCATGTCCACTGCAATGCCAGTGGGGCGCTGGAGCTGGCCAGGGGAGCGACCTCTGACCCCGAACTTCAGTTTGAATTGACCATCACTGGAAAACACCTAGAAGATCACAGATTGCAGCATATAAATGCTTCTGGCCAAGCGGTACAGATTTATTCATATATCCATATGTTAAAGGCCACCATGAGGCAGATTATTTTTACCTGTATGCACTGGTTGTTGCTGTCAGCGACCACGATTCGCCCGTTGCTGGTGGTAGAGATACCCTGCAGGTTAGAGAACTCCCCCCGCTCTCGACCCCTCGTCCCTGTCACATCAATTAAGACGTCAACTGACACACTGTGACGCAGGCCAACAATAAAGCAGAATGCAGAAATGACCTTTTCATCTTTACAGGCCAGCTTAAAAAACTGAAACAGTATAGCACTGTTATTTTCGTAAAAAAACATTTCTTTGTTTCCACATTTTTGACCAGTGTATTTCCATTACTTTTCCTTGACATTTTATTTTTCCAGACTGGCAATCTCTTATAGATAAAAAAGATATATATATATATATATATATATATATATATATATATATATATATATATTTTTTTTTTTTTTTTTTTTTTTTTTTTTGAATGAATGAATGAATGAATGAACAAAATTTTAAATATTAATCATGCAGCTTGGAAAAAGTTGGAAATATATTTTGTTTAAACCTTCAAATATCAAAATATATTATTAAATATGCTTTAAAAATAGATTTAGGATGATCTGAAATGCATCTGAAAATATGACATTTTTGCCATACGGGACACAATTTGAAGTAAAAACGTAAAAAACAACAACCATGCAACTCTTCACTCACCCACTCTGTAGATGAGTTCATCCTCAATGGGATTCTCCTTCTTCTTCGTTGTACTGTACATGCTTGAGGGTCTGCGCACCGCCTTCTGGCGCACATGTCCTCCAGCCCCTCCACCTCCTCCGGGTGACTTCACGCGTCTCTTCACGTCATCGGGCGACTGTGGGGCGTCGCAGGGTTTGACGGCCCGCAGGCGGAAGGGGCTGCCCCTCACTGGCTGCCCGTAGAGCAGGACAGAGAAGGAGAACTCGCCCTCTGAGCGGAGAGTGTAGCCGATCTCGTAAGTGCCGTTCTTGTTGTCTGTTATGTCCGTTTCAGTGACGGTTCCATCTGGACCACTGATCTGAGCCCTCAGTGCAGCATTTCCAGTCTTTACTAGCTCACCGTCTTTGTCCTAGGGAAGCAGTTGGAGGCTTTTGTTACAAACTTAAATCAAGCTACAGCATTTATTACGAGGACAGTGATTTTCATAGATCAAAATGATATTAGTGATATTAGAAATCAGTATTTTATAAAATTCAATAACATTTTTTTTTTAATTTAAACAAATAATATATCTGACAATAAATAAAAAATAAAACATCAAAATAATTTATAATCTATATATAAATAAATTTGTATTATTAATTTTAATTTACTCTGTGTGTGTATATACTCTATGTTAATTTACTCTGTATATATATAGAGAGAGAGAGAGAGAGAGAGAGAGAGAGAGAGGTATTTATAATTTATTATAAAAATACTTTTATTTTTTTAAATACTTTTTCCAATAATAAATAATTATTTTAATAAATTTAAAGTAAATTATAAAATAAATTAAATGAAAATGTATATATGTATATATATATATATATATATATATATATATATATATATATATATATATATATATATATATATATATATCCTCCTGTCTACCAGCTATGGAGTTTTGTCCTCTGTAGAGTACATAATTTTTTTGCCATTTCTCTGAGACGTTACATGCCACAGTTTTAAGTCTGGATGTCCTGTACGGAGCACATTCAGGGCTTTTCAGAGATACTAAATGTTTGGATGTTTCACCATGACCACTCCCTCTCCTTTGTCTTCAAAAATGGCTGACATTAATTTAGTGATCAAGTGTAACACCCTTATGGAAATATGATAATATTTTGTAATTATCATTTAAATCTGACTAATTTTCAAATTGTTTGTCAAAAATCAACATCTCAGAAAAATGTTATGGGGTTTGAAATAAAAATATGACCTTTCAAAATTATATATCAATATTCCTATGAAATATTACATATTATTATGAAAATCTTGTTAATTATTACTCCCATTATTGCACTTATTTGTTCATTCTATGTTGCCCCAAAAACACATTAATATGCAAATTAGATACAGTTTATAGATACATTTTATATAATGGAAAAACTCGTTTATGGCCATTTTACACACATTTTGCATAAAGAAAAATGGTTTTTAAAAAAATATCTTTCATAACATAGTTGAGAATCATCTTTATATAAAGTTTGGCATAAAAAATGAAAATTGATTTGTGATTCATGTCTATTCATGTCTTTTTATTTAAAAAAAAAAAAAAAAAACAGGACTTTTTAAAGTCCCAATGTCATAACATATGAATAAAATATCATTTTTCAAAAATTTTATTTTTCAAATTTTTTCTTATGCTCTAAACACTGTAATGACATGACAAAATACTAAATTCACAAAACAATTTTCTTCCTGGTAGTCAAGAGGATATATATATATATATATATATACATACACTTTGTTTATAGTAGAGATGTGCATTTTTTAAGATACATTTTTAAAGATATTTTGTTTTCATATAAAATATTAAAAAATGTAAATAATATTTACATAATAAATAATGTTTCAATAAATAAACAATTATTATAATCAATTAAAATAAAAAATAAAATTACATTTTAAAAAATCTATAAATATAAATAACACATTTATTATAAAAAATACACATAAAAAATAACTTTTTTTTTTTTTTTTTTAAGTTATATTTATGGGCTTTTTTGTCTTTATTTGATAGGACAGTTGAGAGCAGACAGGAAAGCATTGGGTGAAGAGAGGGGGCCGGGATCGGCAAAGGACCTCGAGACAGGAATCGAACTTGGGTCGCCGTGAGCACAGCTGCACTATATGTCGGAACAGTAACCACTGGCTATCGGTGCCGACTTAGTTTTAATTTTTTAAACTAAAACTTTAATTTTTTAAAGTTTTAACTACTAAAGTAAAACTAAAGTTACCCTAACCCTAACCTAAGCAATTATTCATTTATTATTGATTATTTACATATCGGTATCAGCCAGAATTTTTTTATCAGTTCATCTCTAAGCATGACTATAATTCACTATATAAACATCTTCTTCACAAATGAAATGTGTCATATAACAGCACAGACTTATGCATGAATCAGTCAGAATGTCATACATGGAGCAATGCAACTTATACTGGATATGAGAGCAAACCCACTTTACAGTATGTTTACAGTACAGTACAGTAAATTTACAGTATGTTTTCAAACTGAACTCAAACCCAAGAGTGACATCATCACCAACCTTAGTGGTCACTGTAACAGTGGCATTTTGCCCGACAACAGCATGTCTGAGACCCTCTCCAGTAGCCACACTGGTGTGCCCCACAGCGCTGGTGGTGAGCAGGACTCCCAGGTTCTGGATGGAGCGGCGCAGCCCCTCTGTCTCCACCTGACAGTCCAGGTGGCCGTTCTCATGGGGCTGCTCAGGGAAGGCGTGTCGGGCCAGAACGCCCATCCGCTCTCCCATCTGCTTCTGCACCAGCAGCACCTCAGTGGGGCTGCCGTGGTTCAGCGCCTGCTCTGTGAAGCTACAACTGCTCTGGATGTTTTCCTTCCCTTGTAGTAGTGCAGTGAGTTGGGCCTGCAGCACCTGCAGCAACATAAGCATTTGATATAATTACAGATGTCCCTTCAAAATAAAATAAAATACAATAAAATGCATGTTGCTATGGAAACAAACTGGAACAAAATGAAATAAATATATTATTTAGTAAAATTACTAGAACTAAAACTGAAAAATAAAAAAATTACAAATTATGTGACAAAATTACTAAAACATAAATCAAAGTTAAAATTAAAATTAAAAATATATATAAATTTCTAATTAAAAATATTAATAAATACAAAAAATAGCTTGATGTATTAATACATATAAAATAATAAAATAAAAATAAAATGAAATAAAATAATGTAAAAAGAAAATAGAGATGTTAGAGATGTGAATAATTTATTTTTACATAATATTTAAATAATAAAAATAATTGTCAATGATAAATAATTATTTTAATACATATAAATTAAAACAATGCATGAAAATTAATACAAAATGTAAAAATCTATAAATATAAATAATTACATTTTTAATATGTAGTAATATTATAATATTTAGTAGACAACTGAAAATATAAAAAATAAAAGCTAATTTAAAATATGAATAAATAATACTGAAATAATACTGCTGGGTAAAATCTGCTTGATGTATTCACATTAAATAAAAAATAAAATAAAATAAAATAAAATTTGCATCTCATGGAAAATATGGAAAACAGCAGATGAATTTGGAATGAAATAAGGCTAAGTAATAATGCAATTTCTTCCCCCACCCCGAGTGAGTTATGCCTTTACGGAGTAAGCTTTTCACCTTCTGCTTGGTGCTGCAGATGTTCTCCAGGTCAGTGATGAGGGCAGTCTTGCGCTGATGCAGTGATTTTTCCAGTTCCTCGAACGTACTGCTGATCTCCGTCACTGCCTCATTCTTCCTGTCTGTTAGCTGCTTGGAGATCTCATTTACCAGCTCTATAGCTGCAGTCAGCTGAGGAAGCCTGCGGATGCAGAATGAGGGCAACGTTCAGTCAAACTTTCCATAAGGTCATGATGTGACTCAAGCAGCTGAGCTTTGCAAACACTGAAAATGTTCCCTTCAAAAGAAGGGAAAACAACATTGTTATATTTTATTTTATTCCATTTATTTATTTTAAAGCTAAAGAATGATTCAGTGTATAAAGAATGGGTTAAAAAATAAGCTGTCTCAGATAAACAGTGAGCTTAGTATTATTTTTGGCTGCATGAACCTGTTGCGAATAGCATCCAGCTGGTTCTTCAGTGCAGCTTTGTGCTGCTCCAGAACATCCCGCAGTGGAACGGTCACATGTTCCCTGTGCTCTCCTTCTGTGCATTCCAAACACATGGCCGTTTCACAAGACTCGCAGTAGAACTCCATCACCTGCAGAGGGCGACAAAAACTCATTCACACTTCATATGTTATAGTCAATCTCTCCAAATATATCTGCGAATACCTAATAAAAAAGTAATAAATATTTCCACTAGTAGTGTTGTTATTGTAAATTCTATTGTTTATATATATATATATATATATATATATATACACACACATACAGAGCTGTGTAGTAAGTGATTACATGTAATCTGGATTATGTAATCAGATTCCAAAAATTAAGTACCTGTAATTAGAGTAAGTTACATTTTAAAATACTCGTAATCAGACTACAGTTACTTTTTTATTGATTACATGATTACATATTATTCACGCAATAGCAATAAATTATTCATCATTTATTGATTCTCTCTAATCCCTCTTTTTTATCTTGTAAATGTTCCTTTCTAAAATAGCCTACCGCTTATATACACTCAGAAAGTCCAGTTTTGTGGACATTCACACATAGACTAGTCATTAGTCAGGTCACTGTCACTAGTCATTAGACAGCATTTGACCAATGATTTACAAAATCATTTCAGGTTTAAGAAGTGTTTCAACATTGCATCAACTACACATTCATTTTTATTTGAATTATAGTTCCTTTACGAACCCCAGTTTGGGAAACCTTGATGTAATATAATGTTTAATGCACTTCATGTTGTTAATTACAATGAAAGGAATATATCATATCTCACTCTTTGTATTTTTACATCATTATACATATATTACATCATCAAGATTATCCTGTTTAAATCAATGTGATAAACGAGATAGGTCAAAAGTAATCTAAAAGTAATCTGATTATATTACCTAAAATGTGTAATGTAATGGATTACGTTACTGACTACAATTTTTGTCATGTAATTTGGAATCAATAACGGATTACAATTTGTAAGTAATCTACCCAGCTATATATATATATATATATATATATATATATATATGTGTGTGTGTGTGTGTGTGTGTGTGTGTGCGCGTGTGTGTGTACAAACTTGAAAATTTACAATTAGAAATAAATAAATTATAAATAAATTTAAGTTGAAGTATTACATTTTCTAAAACTAAAACTGAAATAAAAATAAATTGAAGCTAAATGAAAATTACAAAAACACAACAAAATTACTTAAACTGAAATAAAAATAAAATAAAAAATATAGAAATAAAATATTACTAAATACAATAATAGTATATAAATAATAATAATAATAAAAACATCATAAATTAATAAATATTTCTATTGGCAAATTACTATAGTGTTGTTATCGTTGACAAAAAGTGTTAAAACTGTATATACAGTGCCCTACAAAAGTATTGGAACAGTAAAGACAAAATTGCTCTGTTGGCTGTGGAGTCAAGACATTTGCAAATATGATTAAAAGATGAATATGAGACAAAACTACAGAATGTCACATTTTATTATTAGCCGTTTCAACACACATGTTTTACCAAATAAAAAGAACAGCACTTTTAGGATTCATCCCACACACTGATGTGAGCATAAGTATTGGGACAGTTGAACAGATATAAAAGATTAAAAGCTATTATTTAGTTGCAGATCCCTTGCGCACAATCACAGCAGTGAGTCTGTGACCCATAGACATCACCAGACTCTTGGTCTCATCCTTTGAAATACTTTTCCCAGCCTTTAATGCAGCCAGTTCCAATTGTTGCTTGTTTTGGGGAGTTTCTGCCTTTACTCTCCTCTACAGCTGGTGAAATTCATGTTCAATTGGATTTAAATCTGGAGATTGACTTGGGCAATCTAAGACTTTCCATTTCTTTGCCCTTATAAATTCCTTGACTGAACTGGAAGGGTGTTTTGGGTCATTGTCCTGATGCAATATGAAGCACTTCTCAATGAATCTGGTGGCATTTTCTTGAATATTGGTAGGCAAGATGGTTTTGTACGCTTCCAAATTCATTCTGCTACTGTCATCATACATTAAGTCATCAGTAAAGTTGAGAGGGTCTGTTCCAGAGACAGCCATGCATGCCCATACCATGACACCACCTCCACCATGCTTTACAGATGAGGCTGTATGCTTGGGATCTTTTGCAGTTCCCTTTTTTTTCTCCACATTTTTGCTTTCCCATTACTTAGATAAAGGTTCATATTTGTCTCATCGGTCCATAAACACAGTTCCAAAACTCTTCTGGCTCACCTTTGTGCTTTTTTGCAAACTCTAATCTTGCCTTTCTATTTTTGGTGCTGGTTAGAGGTTTGCATCTTGCTGTGTAGCATCTGTAATTCTGTGTCAAAGTCTCCTGAGGACAGTAGATTGTCAGAGCATCACCCCAGCTTTCTGGAAGTTGTTGGTGATTTTACAGACACATTTTTTAGGGTTAATTTTCACAGCTTTTATGATTTGTCTGTCATCAACTACTGTTGTTTTCTCAGCCGATCAGGTAGTTGTTGGTTACTGGTGTCGCTGATGGTTTCCAAACTCTTGATTTCTTCATGCCCTTTGTTTTGCTAGAGCTCTAATTGACTTCCTCTTTTTTGTTTTAGCATCCAAATTGCTTGCTTTTCTCTCAAAGTCAGCTCCCTAATCTTCATCCTGGTTTGTGTGTGTCATCATCGAATGCAAGATTCAGAATGCAGAAGTAATGGATATAACTGATACGACACATTCCCTGCTTTTAATATCTGAAGAATGAATGCAACAGGACACAGCTGATCACATAGAAAGACCTGTGAGGCAACTGTTCCAATACTTATGCTCACATCAGATAGAGGGATGAAACTCTAAAAGTGCTGAACTTCTTAGCTGGTAAAACATCTATGTGTTGAATCACCCAATAATAAAATGTGACATTCTGTAGTTTTGTCTCATATTCATCTTTTAATCATATTTGCAAATGTCTTGACTCTACAGCCAACAGAGCAATTTTGTCTTTACTGTTCCAATACTTTTGGAGGGCACTGTATATACATATATATGAAGACCTTAAAACGCCTGGGCAACTAACTGAAATAAAAAAAAGTTTAAGTACTAAAATGTCTAAAACTAAAATTGAAATAAAAATAATTTAATGATAAACAGGAAAAAAACTGATACAAAATTGCAAAATTACTAAAACATATCAAACATAAATTAAAAAAACAAACAGAAAATAATGAAAGTGAAAGCTAATTCAAAATATTTCTAATCACTACAATAGTATAAGGATAATACTACAATATCACTGCTGATAAATAAGAATTTGCTTGGGTTATTTAAAGTATATGCACATAACTACAAATTATAATATCTCCAACTTGAAACCCCGCGAATGTCCCAATACTTGTGCAGTCTTACTACTTCCAAAGTATATACTTTTTCTATACATTTATTTGATAGTAGGAGGGCAGGATGTGTGCATGCTTACCTTGCCCTCGTGGTTGGGGCAGGAGAGGGGCGGGGCATATGTAGCAGCACCGGCTGACTCCAGCCCACTAGAGGCCTCGGGACGGGTGCAGTCCTGCTCCCTCTGCAACACCTCCATCAAATTAGTTATGAAGAAATTGTTCTGCAGTGCTGCAACACCCTTTTCAGGCAGGATGGAGGTCTGTCTGCACACCGGGCAGGAGAGCGTCAGGGACTGAGGGGGGATGTAGTTCTGGAGGCATCTGTGATGAAAAGAGTGTGAAAACAAGTGCAAGCTGTAAAGATTTCCCTCCAAGGTCAAATGGATTGTAAATGCACTGGGCGTATCCTGAGACTCGTGGTCTGTCTGTGTTCAATTTTTCAGTCTCATTAAATTACATTCGTAAATATTTTGAAAGGACGATATAAAGTAACAAAAACGAGAGCAATTAACTGTCATGTGAGGACACACGATTTGTTGACAGAAGCGGAAAAAAACTGAGGCTCACATTCCAGCTCAGTGACGGCAGAGGGAATACAGCCATCCCTGTTTTTGCTTTACTGGGCGGTTTCAAAGCATGATGTCATACGACAGCCATTCTAAAGCAAAATCCAGCATCAGTGACATTGCCTTAGGAAGCCCTGGAATAGATTTAAGTCAAACTGTACATGTTCACTGGCACATTGGAGCTGAACAGCGTTTTTTAATTTATTCTCTATAGGAGCAGAGCAGCAGAACAACAGAGTAGACCAAGTGGTGAGAGTGTTGAATTTTGAAATTATAGAAATGAGAGGCTAAAAACAATGAGTGGCAGCCAATCACTGTGAGGTGAAGGCAGTGACATCTGTCAAAAATATTTAAATTTGGTTACATATCACTCAGTAATAGTTTTTCATTTTCTTACTTAAATAAGTGCATTAAACTTACATTGAATGTGTACTCTGACAATTCAGAAATTGTTTTTTTTTTTTATTATTGAATTGAATATATATATATATATATATATATATATATATATATATATATATATATATATATATATGTAATAAATATTACATTATTTTATAACATTTTCAGTCTGGCAGGATTAATATTAAGTGTATTAAACTGATATTGAATGTGTACTCTGACAATTCAGAAATTGTTTTTTATTTTATTATTATTGTATTTAATTATTTTTTCTTTAATTATATAAATATATATATATATATATATATATATATATATATATATATATATATATATATATATATATATATATAATTATTCAGAATATTAATTCAATGTGTCTAGGCTGTGGCAGTATTAACAAGTGTACAATTCAGAAAAAGAAAATATTCATTTTAATTTAAAATTTAATTTGATTTAGCAATTATGATATTATTTTTTAGAATTATTATAAATAATATTTTCTATATTGCTTTATAATAAGAAATGGAAATGGAATTTGGATGGGGACTGAATTGGTTCACTAAAATGAAATTCCCAAATGTTTCATATGAGAGCGGGTGGGATCATCTTCAAGTCAACCAGATTGCTGTGATTTTACAGGCACACCCCTGAAGCGGCAGCGTTTTGGCCGGCATTTAGCGGATTTCTTCCACACCAGTGAACACAGACAGCCTTTAGCATACTGTGAAAGCAGCATTCAGGCTATGATTGCGTGATTGTAATCATGTATTCATTCATGCACGAGGCTCTTTCTATTGAGATGTGTCAGTTTACCTCTCGCAGAAGGTGTGCAGGCAGGGCAGGACTTTGGGATTGTGGTAGTGCTCCAGACAGATGCTGCACACCAGGAACTGCTTGTCTATTTGACGCACCACCGGGCTGGTGCTGCCGCTTTCCCGCTTAGCCATCGTGAGAGGCATTCAAATGAAGAAACAGAGGCCTCTCGGACTACAAGAGAGAGACAGAAAGCACGGTAATCTTTGAATACAGCTGTAGGTCTATCTGTACAATCCCATGTATGTAGGCAAAGGGAAACTTGCATAAAGGTTTTTTATGGATGACACTGTCTGTGTATATTTATTATGTATATATAAATGCACGAACATACATGTATGTATATATATATATACAGTTGTGCTCAAAATTATTCATACCCTTTGGAAATATGATCAAAGAAGGCTGTGAAAATAACTCCACATTGTTTATCCATTTGATCTTTCATTCAAAAAGTTTAAAAAATCTAGCCTTTAAAAAAAAAAGTAAAAGTGGGGGAAAATCACATTATGAAATGAATATTTTTCTCTAGTACACAATGGCCACAATTATTGGTACCCCTAAAAAAATTTTATGATTGAAATATCTCTTAAGTATATTTCCATTCATATTTGCATTTTTTATCACACCAGGGTGACTAGAAACATGAAATTATCCAGCCATGGCTTCCTGTTTCACAGGAATATAAATATGAGGGGAAACAAAGGCCAAATTCCCTTAATCATTGATCACGAGTAAAATCAAAGAATGTATTTCTGTTGTGCAGCAAAAGATTAAGTTTCACAAATTAGAAAGTGGCTGTAAGAAAAGAGCTAAAGCATTAAAAATTCCCATTTCCACCATCAGGGCAATAATTAAAATTTTCCAATCAACAGAAAATGTTATAAATCTGCCTGGAAGAGGAGGTGTCTTAAAGCAAGGTGAGGAAGATAGTTTGAGTGGCCAAAGATGCTCCAATGATCACAGCTGAAGAATTGCAGAAAACCGTTGAGTTTTGGGGTCAGAAAGCCTCAAAAAAAATTATCAAACAGCACCTACATCACCACATGTTGTTTGGGAAGATTTCAAGAAAATTCTAGAAAAGAAAACACTTTCATCCAAAAACAAACTCCAGCATATTCATTTGCTGGAACTTCAAACGGGACTGGGTTCTATGGTCAGATGAAGCTAAAAAGAAATGAGCTTTTTAACAGCAAACACTCAGTTTGGTGCACACAGGAATTAAAAAGTATCCCATGTGCACAATGAAATATACTGCTGTATCTTTAATGTTGTGGGCCTATTTTTCTGCCAGAGATCCTGGACATCTTGTTTGCATCATGGCATCAAGGATTCTATCAACTACCAACAGATAAAAAATTAAAAACTGACTGTCCATGCTAGACATCTTACAATGGGCTGTGGTTGGATCCTCCAACAGGACAATGATCCACAAACATCAAAATTAAAACAAAAATGGGCCACTGAGCACAAAACCAAGCTTCTGCTATGGCCATTCCAGTCCTCTGACCTGAACCCTATAGAAAATGAGTGGAGTGAACTGAAGAGAAGAAGCACCAACATGGAGCTGGGAATCTAAAGGGTCTGGAGTGATTCTGGATGAAGGAATGGTCTCTGATCTCTTGTCAGATGTTCTCCAAACTTTTCAAGAATTATAGGTGAAGACTCAGAGCTGATATCTTGTAAAAAGGAGGTTGCAAAAAGTATTGAATAAAAGGGTATGATTAATTGTGGCCAATGTGTATTAGATAAAAACATTTATTTCATAATGAGAATATTTCTCCCATTTTAAATTCTTATTCTCCAATGAAAGGCTACATTTTCGTAATTTTTTTAAATAAAAGATCAAAAGGATTAATTATACAGATATATTTTCACAGCCTTCTTTGATCATATTTACCAAGGGTATGAATAATTTTGAGCACAACTGTATATACATACATATACTATATAAATATGAAATTCTTCTCAAATATATACATGGATATGTGTGCATTTATATACATAAATTTACACAGTACACACATATATTTCCTACAAGCAAACTTTTATTTTGGATGCAATTAATCATGATTAATCATTTGACAGCACTATTATTTATTTATTTTTGAAAGAAATTAATACATTTATTTAGCAAAAAATATTTATAATGTTACGAAATATTTATTTTTCAAATTTATGCTGCTATTTTGAACTTTCTATTAATCAAAGAAAAAAAACATTATCACGTTTCCACAAAAAAAATAAATATATATATATATATTAAGCAGCACAAATGGTTTCAACATCGATAATTTCTTGAGCACCGAATCTGCATATTAGAAAGATCATGTGACACTGAAGACAAATGACATTTTTATATTATATTAAAAATAGAAAACAGCTGTAGCCATCAGCTATATCCATGGCACACATCCATGTGAACATCTGTCTGCTCAGACTGAACAGATTAAGCCTGATCCCTCCATCAGCTAACAACATGTTATTGTTTCAATATCAATGAATGTGCATACAGCATCAGTTTATCTTCCACAAAAACAAATGGGATGTGAAATCCCATGATACCCAAAACATAACAGTCTTTCTGTTATTGAGAGAGTCATATGTCAGTCTGTCTGTCTGCGTGGATGTTTGTGTGAGCACGTTTTTTTTCTTTGCTGTTTCAGTGTCCATGTGCTTCCTCGTCTGCCGTGATTTTCCAACTCTGACCCACGTCTGATTCTGTTTTTCTCAATTTTAGGATTAGAGTGTGAGGATTTTGTCTACTGAAAATATGACTTTTATATTCCGTGTTGCAACACAAGCCACATGTCAGGCACTTCCCCTTAGACAGCAAGCATGAACAGCTGGAGAAACACTAACTGTAACAATACTGTAAATTAAACAGTTTGTCCATGTAACGTCAAGTGGGTCGGTGGAGGCAAGATCAATTTTCATTTTCACAACTCGTGTATTATATTGAACTTATTTTTATACTTAGGCAATTCAAAAATAGTGTTTGTTGTATATTTTATTTATTTATTTTTTTGGAATATTATATTATTTTGTAACATTTTCAATGTGGCTAGATAACTCAGAAATATATATATATATATATATATATATATATATATATATATATTTTTTTTTTCATTATTATTTAATTTAATTTTTAGTTTAATAATTAATTCTTTATTATTCATTTAATGATTTATTAATCATTTAAGCATTTTTGTAATATTACTTTAATATGGCTAGACTGTAGTAGCATTTTTTTAAAAAAATCCAGGTTTTATGTTTTCTGGAGTTTTTTGCCCATCTTTAATTGTTTGGAAAGACATTTCAAACAGATTGTAATTCTGTCTCTCACAGCCTCATTTTTACTCATGTCAAATTAAATACGGTCTGTATCTCACATTAGTGCAGTCTGATGAATGAGCACACAGCTGCTGTGAGAAGACAGGAAAACTGCAGACTCATCTCTCACTTCCTGGGATTAGAAGCCTCCCCATTCCCTCATGACTAACCTGTAACGTCAGATGTTCTGTACTTCATGAGTAATCTTTCATTTCCAGCTTGTGGAAAAGCAGTTGATTGCGGCACCCTGGAGCTGCGGAGTTTCACTCTCTCATATTCTGTTCTCTTTATCCTCCCTTAAGCTGTTTACTCAAGACTTTAATAAAAAAACACATTTGAAACATTATCTATCAGAGCGCTGCACCTTTAATTTCTGTCTCTTCACAAGAGGAAGGTCTTTAAATGGCACTTCCTAAAAATCCTCCCAGTTCCTTCCTATGTGTTTACAGCAAGAGAAAGAGAGAGTGAAAGAGAGAGAGAGAGAGAGAGAGAGAGAGAGATTAACTAGCCATTGGGATGAACAGAAAGAGGAGAAGATTTGTCTCTCTCAGTCCAAAA
The DNA here is from genome assembly GCA_039654775.1 of Spinibarbus caldwelli. Lineage (NCBI taxonomy): Eukaryota > Metazoa > Chordata > Actinopteri > Cypriniformes > Cyprinidae > Spinibarbus > Spinibarbus caldwelli. Next base: position 9,727,162 of record CM077252.1, read on the forward strand.
AAGGCAGCTGTCCGTATTATTACAGCAGAGGGAAAACCCTAGGGAAATTTTACTAACAATAAATTTCACCCACCGATAACATTGTTTATTTGCACACGTCTGCGGCTGTTTTGTATTAGCACCAAGTTCACTAAAGAACTTATGCAAATCAGGCAACAGACATCTAAAAAAGCAGCGGACCTCCTGGATTTGACATACTTTGTTTTGACCAGAGGCGGACAGTAACTAAGTACATTTACTTGAGTATTGTACTTAAGTACACTTTTTGAGTATCTGTACTTTAGTTGAGAATTATTTTTTTCTGGAAACTTATGACTTTAACTTCACTACATTTAAAAGACAAATATTGTACTTTTCACTCCACTACATTTCTATCAAGGTCCTCAAAGTAGAAAGTCGTTAATATGTAGCAGCTTTGAAAGTCAGTGGGTGATTTTTTCTTCTCCAAAATGTGACTTTCTTTTTTTCAGACAATTTATCAGTAATCACTCTTGTAGGGCTACATGAAGTGATTTTCCAGCATTTTTTGAACACTGACCAGTTGCAAATGTGATATTTACAACAAAGTTAATAATGTGGTATATATTAGGCACAATGTTGTCTGATTTTGCTAAATTGTGTACATGAAAATATTACCTATAAAGCCACAGAAGAACTGTTGTGCGTCTCCTAGTAAAACACAATAGGTGTTGAACTTGAAGCAACACTGCACAGACCGTTCTGTGTGTGATATCAAAATACTGCGAGAGCAATTAGACAGCATTTTTGAAATTTTTGTTTTGATGTCAAATAAGTCTTGCTGTTTTGCTTTTTTGTTAAAGCAGTGTTGCTGTTGTAAAGTTATACAGCTACATTTGTGTTGCTGGGTTTTAAAGCAGGTTTGATTTTTTTTTTTTTCTTCCTTATCACACTGTATTTACAGCAATTTCACTGTCCACTCTGTTCAAATGTGGATGAATGGCTACACATAGATGTGTGCACTCACTGTCAGAGCATATATATATATATATACATACATACAGTATCTCACAAAAGTGAGTACACCCCTCACATTTCAGCAACCGTTTTATTATATCTTCTCAAGGGACAATACTATAGAAATGAAACTTGGATATATTTTAGAGTAGTCAATGTGCAACTTGTATAGCAGTAAAGATTTACTGTCCTCTGAAAATAACTCAACATACGGCCATTATTGTCAAAATAGCTGGCAACAAAAGTGAGTACACCCTAAGTGATAACAGCTATACGTCGTTTAACCATACAAAGCCACATGTCCTATTCATCATGTTCATGTTTTTGTCTGCTTAACAGGACCATACAAATTTGTGTATTTTGTATTAGAGCAGTTAAAATTTGGTGCTTTGAGTACAATTCTCTCATACTGACCACTGGATGTTCAACATGGCACCTCATTGCAAAGAACTCTCTGAGGATTTGAGAATTAGAATTGTTGCTCTCCACAAAGATGGCCGAGGCTATAAGAAGATCAGTTACACCCTGAAACTGAGTTACAGTACAGTGGCCAGTGTCATACAGAGGTTTTCCAAGACGGGTTCTACTCGGAACAGGCCTCACAAGGGTCGATCAAAGAAGTTAGGTCCTCGTGCTGTGCGTCAGGTGCAGAAGCTGGCTTCAAAAAACAGATGCATGAGTGCTGCCAGCATTGCTTTAGAGGTTGCAGAAGCGGAAGGTCAGCTTGTCAGTGCTCAGACCATACGCCACACACCGCAACAAGTCGGTTTGCTGAAGACAACCTGTCCAAGAGCATGAATTACTGGAACCAGGTCCTGTAGTCTGATGAGACTAAGATGAACTTGTTTGGCTCAGATGGTGTCCAGGATGTGTGGTGACGGCCTGGTGAGGAGTACCAAGAAAACTGTGTCTTGCCTACAGTCAAGCATGGTGGTGGTAGCATCATGGTCTGGGGCTGCATGAGTGCTGCTGGTACTGGGGAGCTACGGTTCATTGAGGGAATCATGGATTCCAACATGTACTGTGACATTCTGAAGCAGAACATGATGCCCTCCCTTCAGAAACTGGGCTGAACGGCAGTTTTCCAACATAATAACGACCCCAAACACACCGCCAAGATGTGATGATGAAGCTGAAGGTGAAGGTGATGGAGTGGCCAAGTATGTCTCCAGACCTGAAACCTATTGAGCACATGTGGGGCATCCTAAAGCTGAAGGTGGAGAAGCACCAGGTGTCTAACATCCAGCAGCTCCATGATGTCATTATGGAGGAGTGGAAGAGGATGCCAGCAACAACCTGTGCAGCTCTGGTCAATTCCAAGCCCAGGAGGATTAAGGCAGTGCTAGATAACAGTGGTGCCCCTACAAAATGTTGACATTTTGGACACAGTTTTGACATGTTCACTTAGGGTGTACTCATTTTTGTTGCCAGTTATTTGGACAATAATGGCTATATGCTGAGTTATTTTTAGAGGACAGTAATTTGTACTTCTATACAAGCTGCACATTGACTACTCTAAAATATATCCCAGTTTCATTTGTGCAGTATTGTCCCTTGAGAAGGTATACTAAAATTGTTGCTGAAATGTGAGGGGTGTACTCACTTTTGTGAGATACTGTATATATATATATATATATATATATATATATATATATATATATATTTTTTTTTTTTTTTTTTTCCCATAGCCTTTTAACATTCTAAAAGCTCTTTATTCCAAAGATACTACAAGCTAGTCAGTGTATTCAGTAGGTGTAATGTATTGTAAGTTGCTTCATGGGTATTGCAAGTATTATGTAGAACAATAATAAAACAGTGCATTGACATAAAAAAGTAAATTTACTTTTGGTACTAAAGTACTTTTAAAAGCAAATACTTCTGTACTTTTACTTAAGTAAAAATCTGTCTTTCCAACTTTTCCTTGTAATGGAGTAATATTTGACAAGCAGTATCTGTACTTTCACTCAAGTAATGGAGTTGTGTACTTTGTTCGCCTCTGGTTTTGACCGTACAGCATCACCGCAATGCCATCCAAACACCTGAACCAACACTTAAAAAAAAAAACGCAAAATATGTTTGGCAACATAACCCATCTAGATTTGGCTCCTCTCAATCCATTGATCATTATTTGGTGAATTAAGGGGCTGTTTAAAGGAAACTGCTTTAAATATGTGCTTTGAAAGTTCTCAAGATGTGTTTTTTAGTCAGTTTAACGCTTTAACATAATTAGTTATGAAAAAATTACGCGATTGAAATACGCACTGGCCCCGCCCCCAGACCTGTACATCATCTTACATTTACTACAGTGGACTGTTGACAAATATGATGCAGGGCAACAACTCCATAGATGCAATTATGCCCTAAAATTGAAGATATTGGTGCAAAAAATTAGTTTTAAAAAATATGTTATATTTAAAAAAATAATATTATGTGTTTTTGCTCAATTTTGCAGAGAACATTACCTTTAAAGCCATAGCAGAATTGCTGTGCATCTCTGAGCAACACGTGCAGCGTTGTTTAGTTTCTGAACGAATCCGCGTTTTGAACGAACAGTGTGAATCAATGAATCAAAGGCCCAAAAGTGAGCCGTTTACTGAATTCCTGAATGAATCAGCCGTTTGAACGAATCGACTCATTAAAGACATTTAACGCCATCTGCTGGTAGTTTCCTATTTAGAGTATCATTTCATTAAAAAATAAATAAATAAATAAAATAAAAAAAATAAAAACTTTAAAGGGACATCATTAAAAAAAACACTGATGTTCATGTGACATCAGTGTTTTAACCATAATGTTATGAAGCTACAAGAATACTTTTTGTGTGCAAAGAAAACAAAAGTAATGACTTTTATTCAACAATTTCTTCTCTTCCGTGTCAGAATTTGATACAGATTCATGACAGTACCATGACACATGCAAGGATTAACGATAAGTTTTTAAAAAATATATTTTACTTACAAATTCTACCCAATGAAATCTTTTAGAGCTTGACATTTTATTAATTTACATGAATTTTCCAAGCCTAGATTACTAAATTACACTAGGCTTTTTCATTTATTCAGGTTTTCAAAGAAAAAAAACTGTTGTTAAAGGGGTGAATTAAAATAAGAAATATCTTGATGGTTGTAGCTTATTTCAATGCTTGTTTTAGCTTGTATGTTTGGTTTTTAATATTTTAAGGCATCTGGGAAGTTCACTGAAGCCCCCTATTGGGCCCCGTACCCCTGATTGAGAACCACTGCTCTAGTACGTTTAGATAGAAAAACAATGGAAAAGCAGTGTAGTGGAAAAACACATTCTGTGTGAACAGCCCCTAATGCTACCATGATCAGTAGAAAATGCATACATCACAATGCAAACATCACACATCACATGCAAACATTGCTTTTCAATAAAAGGTTTTGTAATAACGGGACTAATTTTGCATAAAAAGCAGTAATGATAATGAAGACAGAATGAGTGAGAGAAGAATGAATGACAGTAGAGAATCTCTGCAGAGAAATGGAACAAGGGATCAACAGATAAACCAATACATTTTCTGGATGATGCTGACATTAAAATAGGCTGTTGGGCAATATGCAAATATATATATATATATATATATATATATATATATATATATATATATAGCAAATTGGCTCCACTGTTTAGTTACACATTGGTGTTAATTCCAGTGTATACACACACAAAACACTCAAAAGATTATCCATGGTCGTGAAAAACACACCAGACAGGGTTGTGGATTTTCTCAAGCAGAGCTCATTGTTTGGTTTCCGGCGTGCTCTAGCCAAGCCCAGTAACCAAGAAACACCAGCGCGGCCCCCCTTGCTCTCCCGCCCCACCCCCTTCACCAGCAGCCCTTCCCGCTTTCTTTGACCGCTTCTCACTGCCTCTCCCTATTTCGTCATGCTCTCTAGATTCTTATGCTTACACTAAAGCTCAGTAGAAATTTCAAAAGACTAGGCCTGAGTCTGTCTGTCATTAGAGTCCATGTCCTGTGGACCATGGCTTAAAAATAGGACTGTAAACATTACTTTTTGTTTAGAGGTTTTGTTCAGATGTCATATTCAGACTCAAGTTTAAAATGAATGTTTGGATATTTTAGCTAGTGACCTTGTTTCGTGTTTCAAAGGCCATGTTGTCACACTATATGGGGTAAGTTGTCACAAAGCAATATTAAGTACATGTAATATTAAGAAACTGTTTCCATTTTAATGTTGCTTAGCATGTGATATATAAACTTGTGGCCATAAGCCATATTATGTGATACTCTCACCCAATCTTTCTCACATTCTGTTAATGAGCTTAATGACCCCCCGCAGCCAAAACCACTATGAACAGTCTAGATAAGATACACGCCACCTCTGAAAACACACCCTGTGTATATTCACACCCTCTCAAAATCTGGTCTTGAAGAAAAATGTTTACTCTTGGTGAAGATATATTAATGAGGTCATTTTTCTGTGTTTAGTGCAATCTTTTTATTATTAATCACCGATTTTGCCAATAATAGTGAATATTGTGAAACAAATATTGTGAAATAATATAACAATTCAAAATATCTGTTTTCTAATTGAATATATTTTAAAATGTAATTTATTATGTGATGGTAAAGCTGAATTTTCAACAGCCATTACTCCAGTCTTCGGTGTCATATGATCCTTCAGAAATCGTTCTTATATGCTGGTTTGCTGTTCAAGAAACATTTTTTCTCAATGTTGAAAAAAGTTGTGCTGTTCATATACACCACCAAGTGAGCCTTTACCTCAAACTACACAAGTATGTCTTCAGATGTCCCAGATAGCTGCAGATTCAGAATAATGAGGACCAACATAGCGAAAACTGCAGTATTGCAGGCACTGCTCTAGAGGACTTTCTACAGCAGTCAGTACTGACTTCACTATGCACTGATTTATAGTTTCCTGCTGAACGGATATCATTTACAGTGTGCATTGTGTGGAAGCATAAATATTAAACAACAGCTACACTTCTTCATCTGAATGTTGCTAAATAATTTTTTTTTAAATGTGCTATTAATACTATATAAAAAATACAGGTCATATATAATGCAACATTTCAACAAGCTAATATTCATAACACAATAAAGGTGTAGCCTATTTGCTGAAACAGAATATTAATATACAGTAATACAGTCTTCGGGGTTGTATTATGCACAAGGTTTTAAGGGCTGTTAACATATTTCTTTCTTAATGCCCCATTCTAAGACCTTTTCTCGGCAGGGATGGCATTTAATCGGATTGTAACAGAGGCTTACATTCATAAAAAAAAATCAGTCTGGGTCTAATCTGCCTGGGACAGAGACCGCCTGCCCCCCCTGCCACCTACAGCTCACCAAAATAATAAGCTGCCTGTTTAGGACAATAGAGCTGAGCAGAGAGTCCAAGTCTGCATCATTTCCATAAATTCCACTTTCTTGCAATTAATCAACATTAGTGAGACAGCTCAGCAAGACAGCATGCGACTCTTTCCATTACCTATGTCTAATTGCAGGATATTGCATGCAGCACGCAATAAGCAATTTAACCACAGGCCTGAAGAAAACAATTACAAAAAAACCCTCAACACAAGTGAGATCTTAGTACATATATCTGCATGCTCAGACTTTTAAGGAATCTATGAAATCTACAGACCACAAGGAAGCAGTTGCACAGACATATAACTAGGCTGATCTTACATGTTGAGAGTTGCGTAAGCGGTATTTACAGTGTTGTATCTGGGGAGATGCCATGAGTCACAGAGCACTAACAGAAGAGATGCATCCGTGCTTCTTTGTCCTTATATGTCAGGTTTAAACTGCAGATGTGGGCCGGAGAGGCTGGAATGAAAGAGTTATTTCCTGACGCTGCATCCACATCCAGTCTGCCTATCCATGAATAATGAACAAATACAAAAGACTGCTTTTAAAATGGCTCGCAGACACTGACCGAGGATATTGCGCGATATATTTCATAGTTGGACTACGCACTATGAGCAATGATCTTAATGTTATTGTTCTGTCTATAAATCTGTAAGTTCAAAGTTCAAGGTGCTGTTTAACATTTGAGTATACAATTCCACTGCTTAAAGGGATAGTTCAGTTTCTATACAGAATACAAATGGAGGATATTTAAAGACTCTTTAAACAGTTTTCTTTCATAACAGTTCATGGCGACCACATCTGTCAAGATCCAAAAAGGACAAAACACAGCATAAAAGTGGTCTGTACGACTCATGTGCTACATTTGAAGTCTTCTGAAGTCATATGATATTTTAAGAACTGCTTCTTGTTGATCCAGTTCACAAACTGGACTGAAAGATTCATTATAAATCAATCAGATCATTAAAGGGTTAGTTCACCCCAAAATGAAAATTATGTCATTAATTACTCACCCTCATGTCGTTCCAAACCCGTAAGACACTTCGTTCATCTTTGTAACACAAATTAAGATATTTTTGATTAAATCGGAGATCTATCTGACCCTCCATAGACAGCAACGCAACTGAAATGTTCCCAGGTCCAGAAACGTACTAAATACATCAGTAAAACAGGACCATATGACATCAGAGGCTCAACTTCAGTTTTGCGACGCTACGAGAATACTTTTTTTTGCGCAAAGAAAACAAAAATAACATTAAACATTCTTCTCCCCCGAGTTACGTCTTCCGCCATTTTAGAGAGTATCACAATACATACGCACACTTTCCCCTAAGCGTAAACAACGCTTATTACTCAGATTATACGTTCATGCGCGCTTTCCACCCGAATGTAAATAACGCTGATTATGTCAAATATGTTCTTGGGTACTCTCCAAAATGGCGGAAGACGTAACTCGGGGGAGAAGAATTGAGTAAATTATGTTATTTTTGTTTTCTTTGCGCAAAAAAAAGTATTCTCGTAGCGTCGCAAAACTGAAGTTGAGCCTCTGATGTCACATGGACTGTTTTACCGATGTATTTACTACGTTTCTGGACCGGGGAACATTACAGTTGCGTTGCTGTCTATAAAGGGTCAGATAGCTCTCCGATTTAAACAAAAATATCTTAATTTGTGTTCCGAAGATGAACGAAGGTCTTACGGGTTTGGAATGACATGAGGGTGAGTAATTAATGACATAATTTTCATTTTGGGGTGAACTAGCCCTTTAAGTCAGTGATTTGAATTCAAGAACCAGACCAGGGTTGTGTTTCCCAAAAGCATCGTAATCCTAAGTAGTTGAAACCACTGGCACCAATAGTGTTTGCAATCTATTTAAGGCCTATTTAAGACAATAACTATAAAGATAATGATAAAGATATAGTTCTGAAAATCGTTCTTAATATTAAAGAATAGCAGATAAAAATAACGATAAAGGGCACAGAGAAACTATATCATTGGAATCACTTCAGAACGATTTTTTCCAGCTGATGAACGATAAAAAACATTGACACCCAATCAGAATCAATCCTGCTATAATGAGCTTGATAATTTAAAGTGGCAGACGAACGTGCGCTTAGAATAAACAGACGATATCGTGGTGTGGACACTAATAAAGTTATCATTCTTGGTGTTAATGGGCCTTTAGGCAGACAATGCTTTTGGGAAACGCAACCCGGTCTGATTCATCAAAGAATCATTTAGTTCCATTTGTGAACTGAATCAACTGTTCAATGAATATAACAAACTAAAATAAAAGATTTGTTCACAAATCTGACCAGTCCAGTTCAAGTTCAAATCACTGATTCAGTTAAAACTGACTTTTTTGTCATTTTTGAAGCTTGAAAGACAGTCAGTATGAAGTTACAATCTTTCAAGAATATGTGAAGATTCTGATTCTTCACAATGATTCTTTTTCCATGACGAGTGTAAATATAACTAAAATTAAACTATTGTCTTGCATAAATAATACTTTTTTAGCAGTAAAGTGTAAATAATAGGGAAACTGGTGTGAAAGTAGATGAATACAAATACAAGAGCATTATTTGAAGTGTGAGTGTTAATGCAATAAGTGTCACAATAAATTCACTCAGTCACTCTTTCAGATCTACCATCAGATGAACTAACAGTCACTGGCCATTGTTGGAAGAGAAGAGGTTGACAACATCAACCCTGATCTTCATCCACACCCAACCAAGACTGAATATCATCACAAATTTCTTATCACATCGGATCCTGTATAAGCAAACAGCGCTGTTATTATGAGGCATGAAGACATGGCTGTCCTGCTGCAGAGGCCCAGATGCCAAGTCCATTGGGAGATGCTTGGCTCCCGTTCAGCCTAATGAAAGCCTTTCATTAGCCTCCCTGCATCCTTAAAACCAGATGGATGAATCTGTCCATTAATTCCTATCAGTTACTCCATATCACTTACCCAAGAATTATTCAACACCATATTGACTCATTAGTACACTGTAACAAGCAGAAGGATAAAATGAAGCCATTTGTCTTTTGGTAAATGATATAAGATGCAGGGGAAAATTGCTGCAGTACAAGTTATGCCACATTTTCCAAAGCAGTCATTAGTCACACTATATAAACTTGTGTTACTGTCCACCAGCAGTGTGGTGTGGTCATCTGGACATCTGCACTAACCTATACAGTAGCATAACCACACAGTTCTGGACATGAAAGCAGATGGAGGAAAACATGTCATGTTTGTTTTATTTAAATATGAATTTATTTATAAATATAAATATAATTATTTTTTTATAATTCATAAAAATAAACTGTAGTAAAAACATGGTCTGAATTTTGAATGGTGTAAATTAATTTATTTATTTATTTATTTATTTATTGCATCAAATAGGATATTGCATGATGCATTAAATAGGATATAATTTTAATTAATAAATTATTACTGATATTTACACTTATGCTGTCAAAAACAGAAATTAAACATTAATGAAAAATCATTACATTGTAACAATACCAGTCAATCTGAAAACTACTTTATAATGACTCCAAAAAAGTCTTATTTTTATGTCTCATTGCTTTGACTGCACAGGTTAAGAAGGAGAGAGATCCAACACATCCAATAAAATCAATCACACACTACCTAGACAAATCTAGTCAGCATGATTGGATTCATTGTGATGCATGAGTGCACTTGTGTGTAACAAGTTAAATTCTGCACACACATGCAGAAATACACATTTCTGCAAGGTCAAAATATTCCAGACGCCCAGCCCCCTGTCAACTCAATGCCAGGACTGCAGAGTAAACTGTCACTCACACGAAGATGTGATTCCCGCACATCGATTCACCTGGAACGGGCTGCTGTCTGTCTGTCTGCTTTGCTTAACATCAAGCTGTCAGCATCTGTCCAGCGTGAACCTTCACCAATCCCTGTACAGACACTAAACATGACATGACAAGCAGAATATTGACTTCCCCACAGCAATTCTTCTTGTTGGATAAAATGCACCATCAACAGTGTCTGGTTTCATTTTGTTGCAATCATCACGTTCAACACCAATAACATGTTATCTTCATCACATATGGGGTCTAAGTCTACTTACAGTGTGGCATCTCACTATCCAACCTGCCAGGCTCGAAATTCAGCAGCATTTAGCAAGCAAACAACAAAAGGTCACTGAATATGCATTAACATCCTACTCAGAGCTAAAGCAGATTCTCACACCACTGCAGCAAAACATTTCTACATGTCAGTGATAATGCAGTTAGATAATGCATAATCTGTAACTGGGGAAAGATGTGGAACTGCTGACGTAAACACTTACACTTTCATCCTTCTTCTCAAACAGATGAAGACACTGTAAAAGGAACAGCTGAGCATTTACTGTGCCAAAGTGGGCAACAGCTGCTATATTGAGCAGACAAGGCAGGTGAAACTTTCTCAAGACTACTGTCTCTATTTTAGCAGATTCCCACTTTACATAGTTGTTTCTGATAGCAAAAGAGGATACAGAACAAGATTTATGGAAAAGGGGTTATGAAGTCTCTTCATGTTAAAACAAAAGTAGTATCTCCTTGGAAAATGAATATCATTACTGTATCAAATCCATCCAAAGCCACACTTGTCTGATGATCATGTAGGCAGTCTTTCAGTATCTGGACAACAAATCAACAATACATATTCAATCGCTGCATGTATCAAAACAACATGGCAACCTGTTCAGCATAATTATCCCGCCTTTGTCACCAACAAACCTGTCAATTTTAAAACAACCCCAATTAGTCTTGCGCTGCTTTTACACCAGATGAAATATTTAACACGTCTTTTACTCGCTTTGACAAACTGCAAGAATAGTAAAACAACTAATGCATAGAACACTATAAGGGCCTAAATTTTCCCACTTCTCTATTGAAATTCATGTCATGCATGAGCAATGGTGCACGATGAAGGAAATTGCCTAAAAAAAAAAAAAAAACTGTAAAAGCTATTTGAGACAGACTTTTGAGGGAATAAATGCTGCAGAGAAGAAGAGCCATTTATATGTACAGTAAGACTGCACCTGATTTCTCAGTATAGCATCTGTAGTAAACTAAATGCACTAAATCCTACAGTAATAATAATACTGTACTAAATACTAGAAAAAAGAGGTCAATCATTTTGACTTCCATATATCTGTATAGATAGATAGATAGACAGATAGATAGATTACAGTATATATATTTATAACTGTTTGTTAATATCAGGTTTAACACTAAATGGAAAAATTATGCTGTGACTATTTGTTTCCATTGTTTCAAAAATAGACCATAATTAAAAATACAAGAATCAGTTTAAAATGATTATGGCACACTGGAATAATCAGTATCCAAAAAAAAAAAGGTCGTGAAGACATGCAGTGTCATTTAAAATATGCATCACACATGTCATATAATGCACCTAAGTCTGATGATTTATCAGCAGGCCTTACATGAACTTTACAAAATATGTACTTCTAGAGACAAAAGATGTCTATACAGGAGTGGTTATAGCCTAAGGACACTAGCAGCTATAAAAAGTGCAAATATTATGTGATGGCATGACATTCATTCTGCATTCACAGTGAAACAACAGAACATAAAGACAGAGACAGATACTGTGTCAGACTCGTTGACCTAAAGCACAGCCCCATGATATGAAGAGGAATCTACATCCTGCAGATATTATAAGACTTCCTCACATCCTCGGAGATGGTGGACACTGAAACACTGGAAAACCGTGGGTAACGTTTACAAAGAACAGAGGCTGATTTCAGCCGTCAAGCCACAGAGATGCGTGTCTCCTGTACAAATGTCAATGAATTATTCAACATATGTATCAGCGCATTCACCGCAAGGACAAAATGAGTCTAATTTGGGAAGAGGCGACGGTAAGAAACTAGTGCACTCACGTGAAATTTGGGCCGGGTTTAGAGAAGAGTCAGCATGAATAACGGGAGAAAGCGTTTTTCATTGTCAATATCCGATAAATAATCCGGTTTTTATGGGTTTTTTTTTTTTTTTCATGAAAAACTGCAGTCCTTTTCTCCGAATGGGAGAGTCTGTAAAGAGGGGACAGTGAACTGAGATTGTGGGCGTGTGCGAGTGCAAGAGATGTTCGTTCATTGGTCAGCACTGGAATAGGAGGAGCTACGGTAACCAATAAGAGTTCGCATTTTGGAATATGTAATTATTTAAAATATATATCTGAAAAGGGGTGATTCAAGAGGGTTGTGGGGCTTTTGGTTGATTCCAGTGACTTGAATCTTTTGAATCTTAAAATAAATAAATAAATAAATAAATAAAAAATATTCGTTAAGTGATTTGTTCATGACACATTCTGAAGGATACAAAGATAAATGCCTGTAAGTGTTTTGTGTGTTATCAAGTTACCAATCACCCAAACAGTTAGAAAAGAAAAGAAAAAGAAAAAAATTACAAGAGAACTGCAATCATATTACAACACTAATTAATCCCAAAGGGGAGGAGACATCGTAGGACACACCCTGGAAAGACGTCTTAAGATAGGAAAACATCTGGTCCTTTTTTCTTAAACCCAATTCTGCCAAATAAATAAATAAATAATTAAAAATAAAATTAAAACAGAGGTAAATTTATGACCATAGATGATATGAGTGATAGTAGGGCTGTATGGGTGGGGTTATGAGGCTGCATAGTCTAGGGGTTGGGCTTTGGTTACAGTTGGATGGGGGAGGTAAGACTGAAGTCTTGGGCTTTCATTATGAAGGTGGTGGTTGCTATGGAGACTGCATCCAGCCTAAGGCAGCCAGATGGCAGAGGCAGACTGTCTCCAGAGCCACGTCAGCAGACATCAAGACATAGACTTAACATTATTACACATTTGTCCATCTTGCATTATGGTGTGCTCTGCCAAAAAAAAAAAAAAATAAAAATAAAAAAAATAGTCAGCTGATGTTATTTTTTTAATTAATTAATTAATTAATTAATTAATTTTATATCACACTTCCAACCTATAGATAAAATATTGGTTGAATTTTGTTTTATAATAATAATAAGCTTGAAAAATGAAAAAATTAAAATTTCCATTATACTTGGAACCAATATATTATATACAGCACTTGTAGTGATAATTTTGTTTTATAAAAATTATTTAACAAATCAATTTATTTAATCTTTAACATATTTATATTTTTTATTTTATATTATACTATTAAATATTGGTTAATCAAATTTTGTGTTTTATATAATAATCATTTTGTGTTTTTATACTGTGATAAAGACCTATCATTCCAACATTTCTGTAATTAAATTTACAAACTGTTTATTCATATATATTTAAAGAAATTAAATACATCTCTAAACAATTCAAGCATCTGAAATAAACAGCATCCAGCATTTAGACATGTACTGTAACAGCATGGAATCATACACATTACACAGTTCCTAGGCTTTTTTTTAAAAAAAGCTTTTTAAAATTTGACAGAGACATTTTCAGTATCAGCTGTCCTATGACCATAGCATGTTGTGACATTCAATCAGTGCTTGACCCTTTATTCTCAGGTCTTTGAAACTGATGATGATTCACACACACAATCAGCCAAACACCCCTTCCCCCAAAACTCCACCCCCACGGGGTCTCAGGCTGTCTAGAAGGCACTTAGACCACCTAATGCAGACCTGTGGGGACGCTATGACGTTATCTATTCTCCCTAACTAAGCTTCAATGTCTTTATCGAGGATAAGCCCCCTTTAGCTTCTCATTAGTCAGAAGCTCAGCAGGCTAAAACATTTACGACCATCAAGTAGCACAGGAGATCTTATTATAGTCACATCTACATAACACACACACACAAAAATATAAATATAGCTGGCCTAAAACAGAAAAATAACACCATATAAAAATGCACGTAAACATCTTAGTGTATGATTGACTGCTAACTGGAACATGGTCTATAAATTTTCTAGAAATCTTATATTGAGAATCAAATGCAGAGGTTTTACCAGCAATGACTCAAATAAAAGGCCTTCTTTCATTTCTAGAGCACTGAAAACCACAAATTACATGAAACTCTCTATTCCCGATTTCATCATGTAGGTGAGTGTTTCGATCCGTGGTCTGTCATCATTTCAGACCTACAATGACCATGCAGAGGCAATTTTCAGAAACATGACGTGGTACGAGCCACATCAGATCAACAGAATAATAATAATAACAATTAATAATAGGCCAATAAATCATTAAATTCTTCATCAGGTAATACATTGTATGTGTACTCAAAAGAGTACATATTTTCAAAGAAAAAAAACCTTTTGTTTACACTTTGTGGTTTTATTTGGCAAATAACAACCAGGTTTACCAGCTATTTTGATTGCTTAGTTCATAATATGAAACAAGGATAATTACTCTTAGTCTTGGCATTGTGAATGGTTCATTTTTTGCAGGTACAGATGTCATGTACTGCCCACTTGTGTTGAAGCAAGCACACTTCGGGGAAAATACTTCATTTTCTACTGATCTCAACACTGTTGTTAGATGCTGTGTAATTGCATGTGCATTATTTTTTCTCCTTTTATAGTAGCCATGGAAGTAAATGTCTATTCACTGTTTCAGCAAGCAACAGTGACAAAGCACCAAGCTTGTTTTCCATAAACACAGCATGACACCTAGCATGAATGCCTGAATAAATAGAAAACATTTTTTTAAGATCATGGGTCTACACTGTCAGAATCAAGCTCTTTTGATTTGTCTTTTTCACGCCAATGCTTAAATAAAGACATAAGGCTGAAGCCCTCTTTAGTGCTTTTAAATGATATCGTTTGGCTATTTCTCTTCCCAGTACTAAACTGCAAGCTAGGCACTGTCTCTTCAGTCTTCACCTCCGGCTCGACCGATTGTGATTGTGTTGAGTCAACAGATTGTGATTCCTCGTGAGAATTAAGTGGCTTGGTGTCTGAATCTTTAACTGGACCTGTAGAGTTTTGCAATGTGGCAATCATACCACAATCCACAGATTTCCCTTTTCCAATAACACCTATAGAGGGAGCCGGAGATGCGTTTAGATTACTAGGCACAAACAGATCCTCTTGGCTGGTATTTCCACAACTGGCTTGGGGAAGTGCGATTGTGTGCCGGCGATTGATGATCTGGCCGTTCTGCAGCAGAGAGCAGGATTTAGAGGTGTTTTCTTCTATGGTCATGATCAGCAGTCTTCTGTCTTCCTGAAAGAACGTCTGCCTGGGAGAAAGGATCGGTGACAGGGCCTCGCCGGATGAAATGCTACTTCGACTGGACTGGTATTGCAAAACTTTCCGTGACACCTCTCTCATATTTTGCACTTCTATCTCTGTCCGCACATCTTCCTCCTCCTGCACCGTGAATACAGAGACACGGTGATTGATTGAGGAATCTGCACTTTTCTTCTCCGGGCTTGAGATTGTAATCTCTGGGTGCTTGGGCGTCTCATCTTTATCAAAGCTCTCTTTGATCAAAGGGGATTGCAAGGCACTTTTGATCCAGCGGTCTCTCTTGACCTCTCTGTTGTCAGTGGGGAGTTTCTCCGGCGTGGTGGTCTCAGTAAGATTCCCCCGTGAGGGGGAACTGGTCCCGACTCTACGGCGGGATTGGCGACTGTTGAACCTCTGTAGGATGGACTCCAGAGCAACTCCTTCAATGTCTTTGTCTCGTGAGGAGCAGGTGGCGGTGGAACGTCGCTTGGCCGCGATCTGAGTACGCTCTCGCTGTCTGCGCTTCTCCTCTACCATTTCTCGTTCAAGATTCTCCTATATGGAGAAGAGAAATGACATGGGCTTAAGGTCATTCATTTTTTTTTTTAACTCTTTTTTACCTGGTTTAGGAGGATGAACAATTTCATAACAGACGTCTGAGGCAGACATTACTGAAATCATGACAAAACTTTTTTTGTCTTTTTAAAGTGACAATATCTAAACACTTATAAAATACTAATAATATAAACAAAATTCAGTAATAAAAAAAACAGAAATCATATTTGTTATTTAAATATTTACTATTTATAACTGCCTAATGACCCTGATATTTAAATGTATGCCACATGATCCTTCATAAATCATTCTAATATCTAAATACCTACTGCATAAGAAATATTTCTTATTATCAATACTGAAAACAGTTGTGTCGCTTTATATTTTTCTGGCAACAGACATACATTTTAGAAAGTTCAATAGAACTAGACATTTAAAAAAAAAAATTGTACCAATATACCTGTACATGTAACTTCATGACCAATTTAATGTTCTTGCTTAAAGGGATCGTTCACCCAAAAATGAAAATTCTGTTATTAATTACTCACCCTCATGTCTTTCCAAACCATTAAGACCTTCGTTCATCTTCAGAACACAAATTAAGATATCTTTGATCAAATACAAAAGCTTTCTGACCCGCCATAGACAGCAATGCAACGAACACATTTAAGGCCCAGAAAGGTAGTAAGAACATAGTCATAAGAAAATAGTCCGTGTGACATCAGTGGTCCAGCTATAATTTTATGAAGCTACGAGAATACTTTTTGAGCGCAAAGAAAAAAAAAAGACTTTATTCAACAATTTCCTCTTTGTTCGGTCTCCACCGCCATTCATGAGAGTGCCACGACACATACGTGAGGTGCTTCTGACGCAGGAGCTGGCACAAGATTAATTTGTGTTCGGAAGATGAACAAAGGTCTTATAGGTTTGGAACATGAGGGTGAGTAATTAATGACAGAATTTTCATTTTTGAGTGAACTATCCCTTTAAGTGTTAATTTCATAATGAACCCACATATTAAAAAATCTTTCCAAACTTAGTGTCGTGTATATATAGTATTTCTTCTTCATTTTATGGCACAACTTTGTTCTTCTTTGTTTGAAAAATTTCACAATCCTAAAACATTTTCAGATTTCAGACATCATTTCAGTCCAGTACATCAGTTCACACATACTATCACCATTATATCTTTGTAAAAACATTTTACATGTAAAATGTTTGCTTAGAGTACCCAGAATGCATCTTTAGATGGCGCGATTACCTGAACCGCTCGTTTGAACTTCTCACAGAAAGAGTAGAAAATGGAGCAACACTCCTCTAGCTTGAACTGAGTTGGATCCTCACAGAAATACTCCGCTACTGAATCACTCACAGCAGAAAGGTTTTTGAAGGCCGCCTCGGTCTCCTTTAACATGGTGTCTGCATTCTAAAAAAAAAGAACAAAGAAAAGCTAAATTGTAGAAACTCATTTAACAATAACATTTGTGTCAGCACATCAATAGTCAATAGACTCAATAGCGTGTTACCATACCTAGCGACTTTGGACAAAAAAACTTGCATGCTTATATTCAGAGATAAACTAAACAGGTCTTGAGGACTTGAGACACATAAAATGCCTCACCTGCAGAAAATCCCTCATCTGTTCTTCCAGATCTGGCTGTTTACTAGCATTCTGCTTTGCCACCTGGACTCTATTCACTTCCTTTTGGAAATCAGACTCGATTTCCTGCTTATGGATCCTGTATTGCAGAAGATAAGAAAATATTTCACTCTTTTTTGCATTTACATTGCAATTTAGTATTGAGCACAATAAGTTGAGCTTTACAGATCAACTGAAAGACTGTGTTTTTATAATCAGCTACAATTAAATTAATCACATAAAATGAATTATAGAAAAGTGCAATATTTTTCAAACAGCAATGTGTGGCCTACCTTGCTGCATCTCCAATGTGCTGTAGTTGCTCTGGGAACTTCAGCAGCGATGCATCAATCTTCTGGGCTTGCTGTGATAACAGACACAGGAGAAATTAATTCAAATGGAAATAAAGCTGTGTTTCTTATGTGGCTCTGGCATCACAGTATAATATTAAACATCATAGCTACCATCGCAACATAGTGCATGAGGTTCATTCCAGGCTTGTTGGCTTTGGTATCTGCTAGTTTGAGAAGAGACGCTATCCGGAATCCCACCGCGCTGCCAGCGTACCCCCCCTGGTGAATGTGTGGAAAGAACGATTAGGATCTTATGACAATGTAAACACACTCACATGTGCAGTGCATTATGCTGTTTTGAGTTTGACCGACCTTAATCACTGTTAACAAGCATAACTAGATTCAGTGGCATGATTGTACTCACAGAGTTCATGTAGTTCCCTGTCTTCAAGACCAGACGAATGACTGCATGTAGATCAGCACATTCCAACAGCTCTGGAAATAATTTCATACATGGGTTAGGTGAAATCAAATAAATCACATTTACTAATAAACAAAGTACTACACATGTTTTTGGACTTTTTTATGTTTCCTGGGAATCAAACTTAGTCATGCTCTAGCAAATTACATAAATAGGATGAAGATTCAGTATGACAGTGTTTTTTTAAAGGTGATTTAAATGATTTAAAATGATTATTTAGATCATTTGATATATAATTTGACATTTTTTTCAAATAAGGCATTCGATAATTGACTAATAACATTTTCTTTGCCTTTAAAGTGAAATTACTGAAACGGAAGCCTGATAAAAATGCTCATTTAAAAGAAAAAATCTCAGACGGATATATATTGTATATATTTATACATATTTGTATTTATAAATAATATTATTAATCATTATTATTATTATTATTATTATTATTATTATTATTATTATTATTATTATTAATACACAGTCAAACCAAAAATTATTCAGACACCAGATATCATTTTTGATATCTTTTAACTAGTAAGTGAGGATAGCAAAATAAATAAACTTTGACATATTATACCCAAAAATTCCTCAAACATTGGACTACCAGTAAAACTGATAAAAAATTGGGACCAAAAATTATTCAGACACTTTGACCTGACCATGTTTTGCTTAAGTGTTTTTTTCTTTAATTGCTAATGCAAACTTTTTACACCACAGACTGAACAAAATTAAGCATTGCTTGGTAATTGGTTGACCTAAATTGGTATTATGGTATTATCTAATTGTGTACTTAAATTTAACAGCTGACAACTGACAGCTTTCAACCCAATTCGTTACATACCTTTCTATCAAAGTTATCCGACATTATCAAGATGATTTTTTTCTGACACAGTTTAACTCTTGAGTTCTTGTCATATTTTATTACCATTTCTAAACTATAGTGAATAAACTGATAATGTGAGAAATGTTGAAGGTGAATAAATTTTGCTTTGTAAATATAAACTCTAAATTATATATATATATATATATATATATATATATATATATATATATATATATATATATATATTAATCATAAGCAATTACTGAAAACTAGAAACAAGGTGTGACTTCCCTGCTTCAAAAAAAGGGAAGAGGGCATGTTGACTTACAGTATAGGAAATAGCAGACGGCTTCAATTGTATGTCAATCATACCTTGTCCAGCAGAGGTCATAACTGCAATAGAGTGATTCGCTTCATCCATAAAATGGGAGAATTCCTCTTTGAGTACTAAACTGTTCAACCGTTCCTCATAGCTAGAGGAAGAACAAACAAAGAAATATAATCATGATGGTATATCTAAAGTTCACTCATATTTAGAGTAATTTGCAGTGACCTACAAATCCACTGTCTTGGATTGATAATCAATACCTGACGACAGAAAAAACATGAGCAGTACTGTGCAAATTGCTTAGTATTGAAGGTGCTCTGTGTACAGTTGTGTAAGTGTGTATTTGTCTTTCTGAGGCTGTATACACCCACCAAGGAACTTTGACAAGTTGTACCATGAACCGATCTGCCTCAGAGAGAGTTGAACAATCTCCTTTAAAATCAAGAAGCTGACGCACCTAATGAAATGAAGCAAATGCAATACATTACAGTAAGCTTTCAGTTCAAATCAAATGAAAGTTCAGTTTACAGTTCAAATGAAATTGCTGCATAAGATACACATATTAATTTTTGAAGTACACAAACATATATTCAAATGCCATTGGCACACTATCAAAGCCTTGGAATTGCTCAACAAGTCTAACTAAAGCACTGATCAATATATTACACCCACCTCTCCATCCTCTGGCAGTAGTTTGCACAACTCCTTCAGTTTCCCAGTACCAAATCTTTCTCCTCTGCCGTTGATAATGTCATCAATCATTCCACTCACTGACCTGTGGAGAAAGTTGTGGTAGAATAACAGATCAGGACCTACACAGACTATTTTAAGAGTTACAAAATCTCAGATTTTTCAGAGATTGAATGGAACTGGGTCTCTCCTTTTATCACTATATAAAACCCCTGTCTTCCTTATGAACTTTAAGGCAGATGCATTTGCATAAAAAAAAAATATTAATGCATATTAATTAAATTAAATTAAATTAATATGCATCATACATTATTATTTTTTTTTTATAAATTTTTCAGGCTTGTAATTCAAATGAAGTAGCTGCATAAGTCATTATCACTATGTTTTAAAATCCAAAAAATACTTGTCATTTTAATATAAAGTAAAATATTTTTATATGCATTAAATTAAATTAAATTAAATTCAATTCAATTCAATTCAATTCAATTCAATTCAATTCAATTCAATTCAATTTCTCTATCTTAAAATACTCTCTCCTATCACCGTTTAATGTGCAGTGAAATCTAAGATATTTGCAGGTTAATTTTCCAGTAGTGTAAACACTGCTATTCTGTGGCATGTCAACATTGCTCTGTTTGTTTGAGCGGCCAAACACAGCAACAGTGACTCAACCAATGGCGTGAGTTTGGGGGCGGAACTACCTGTTTGTCCATCCAATGGCAGCTGTGGGGAATGTCTGAGAAACTTGTATGAAATCAATCAATACTTTCACTGCTAGCGGAACAGACACACTTCATCTTTAAATAGACTGATAACATTGTAAAACTCAATTCTAAATTCAGCATTGTTCTCCAAAACAAGTGGCACATCCGTAAGAACGGTATAGAGGAAGTGGCCAGCATATGGACTTCCACACCGAGTCATACTTCACCTTGTTCTGACTGCTGCATACACTTAATCTCCGTTTCCTGGCCAAACATAAAAAATACCGGGACTAGACAAGCCCAATCTTGCTTTTTTAAAAATGCACACAAGCACACCAAACTGGTATCACAAGCTCTAGAACTAAAAGCTGATGTATTTATTAAAGTTAAACTGTCACAATCAACTAATCAATATCTGCGAAGAAACACTGTATGATTAAGGGAACCGCTGATGATGTAAATAATGTAAACCCCATCTTATCTTCATGATTTTAGTCTGGTAGAAAAGATATGGACTGCCTGATGTTGTCAGAAAATTTATGTGGCTTGCAGAGACATGTGAGCAATCTATCGTATGACTACTGCGTGTTTCCACCCTAGGATCTGCTGATGAAATGGAGAGCTTTTCTTTATACACCTTCGTGATACACTCACCTTTTGAACTGCTTGAGGAAGATTCCAATATTCATGTTCTTCTTGGAGTTAAGGATGGTCACCTGGCAAAGGAACAAAGCCATTATACTGTATGAATAATGTTTGACAAAGACAGCTTTCAGACCAATTGTTTTTTATGTATATTACATCATTAACATAATGTAAACGTAAATGTAAAAAGTATCGCTTTTTATTTCTCCTCTTTCCTACTACTTGTTTCACTTCTGTTTCAGTTTTTATAACCATTTCTTACTATGTGTAAGTTGTTGTTTTTTTAGCATGTGTGTTTGGCTCAGTGTTATTTTTTTTTAAGATTACTGATAAACTAATGTAGTTTGATTTTTATTTGTTGTCTATTTTAATTTTAGTTAAAGTTGGAGTAATGTTTGTCATTTTATTCGTTTTTTTATGATGTCTGTATAGGTTTTTTTTTTATTAAGTTTTAGTTTTATTTAATTTGAGTTATTTTAGTACTTCAACAAACTACATGGAAATGAAAGAATATTGAATTTATAAATGTATATATACTGTATGTATATATATGCATGTGTGTGTGGTTGTACATACACATATATAGTTGTTTTTTTTTTTTGGTGTTTGGCTTAGTGTTATGTTAGAATTATTATTATACTCTTATACCTTTTGTTCTTTAATATATTGCTTATATATTTTTTTCATTTACATGTTAAGTTTTGAAATTTTGTTGTATGCATTTGTCATTTTTATTTAATTATTATTATTTTTTTTTAAAATGTGTATATATAGTATTTATAAAGTTTTAGCTTTTAGTTTTGGATCTGTTTTAGTTGTTTTAATACTACAATTGATTGCTTCTGTTGTCCTCATTTGTAAGTCGCTTTGGATAAAAGCGTCTGCTAAATGACTAAATATAATATAATATAAATATATAATATACAAACAGATTGTACTTTAAGTATTTACTCCACCCTAATGTTTTTCATCATTTATGAACTATGAAAAACTAATGATGATTTATGAATACCAACAACCCTGCCTATTAATTTCTTGCATTAAAAATAATCACTGGAACTTTGTGATGATGTGATTCAACGGATGTAAAATTAGATGTTCTGCATCACAGTGTTTTTGAAATGAAAGCTATTCAATATCGGTGGAGTCCACCTTATGTAAACACTTACAGAAAAGAAGAAATCACTCCACCTTTAAAAATAGTTCAGATCAAAGGACAAACACAGTCGAGTGGCGTCTATGAATGCCACATCATTGTCTTTTGAATGACTCTAAGCATTATTTGCAAGAGAAAGTTACATCAAATCTAGTTACTAGGATGTTTTTCTGGCTGTGGGCCACAGCATGACAAATCATGATTACGACATTAAAATATGTCAAATCTTTCCAAACAACATGCTGAAAAACAATCACATGGGATTTTTCTGGAAAACACGGCAGTCCTAATTTGAAATCACTGTTATTTAAATTTCCTTTTAGTAAACTTCTCATTTTCTTTATCTACCTGATTTTAGCAATAGTTACCAATTAGTTCTGTATCATGTGACTTTAGCAGAAGTAAAGCCAGTTTATAAATAGATGTTCTCTGGGAAAATGTCATAATCTAGCTACCTTTTGCTGAAATTTTTATGCAATATTCTAAACTTACCAAAGAAAGAGATTATGACAAAAATAGTAATTGATCCACAATAGCATGCATAATTTACTATAACTATAAAAAGTGATAACATGCAATTTTATCATAATTAATTTATTATTTATTTATTAAAAAACATTTAATGTTCAAATAAATTAATAGAATTTCTTAATGTCAAAAGATTCTTTTAGGTAAAACAATTAAAAATCATTTTATAGATTTTATTCAAGTCAAAAAGGTAATTTAACAATTGAATCAACCTAAATCCATTGGTTTACACACACACACACAAAAAATAAAAAACTAAATTAAAGGGATAGATCATGTACTAGTAGCTTCAGTAATACTCTGCAGTACACTATGTGAAAGATTAGTGACCATAAAGAAACGGTTTATGCAAAACTAGCAATTATGACACCTCCTGCATGCAGCATGAAAATATATCAAGCTTGAATCACCTTCAGCTCTGTAATCATTACTACAGTGACAATTATCAAGTCCAAAATAAACAGAAATTAAGTGAGGTTACAACTAACTAAAAGTCATCTCTATTACAGACCATCTGGGACAGTCACTGACCCTACCCCAGTGACAAGCTTGATGTAAGCATATGCAAATCTCTCTGATGAAACGAGTCTGGAAACACCCACTTACTGTAAGCCTGCAGGTACAGAACAACTTTTCTGGCACATTCTACCTGAACTCACCATTTCGGGTCCTGAGATATTGCTCGGGGAGTGATGTACACTGCGTTGGTTTGTGGCCTGGACCTGCTTCTGATCATTGCGGCTGAATAACTCCTCCATACGTTTGGTGTCCAACTCAAACTCACTGTTCTTCTCAGTCGTCCATATGTTATGTTTGCCAAGCACAGTGTCCTTAGGTATGGCCTCCCAATTGAAATTACGCATTCTAGAGGCCCGCATTGGGCCTCTGGTAAACGGGCCTCCGCCAGAGAAGAAGGCAGGGGGTGGAGGAGGAGGGGGAGGTGGGGCATTAGGTGGTGGTGGTGGCGGCGGTGGAGGTATCATGATTTGGATGTCACTTGCAAAGGTTATGCTGCATCATCCCTTTAAAGAAAAGCCAGAAAAAGAAACCATATGGAAACTGTATGTCTACAATATGCTAATGTTCAGCTGAAAAGGGAAGAATTAGTGTAGGGAAGTTAACCAAGAAACTGGGTAATAAGCACTGGTGAGTATATAACTAACAAAACCAGGACAGTAGAAAATACAGGTTTTAAAGTTTTACATGACCTCTGACTTTTATGCGAAGATTGTCAGAATATATATATATATATATATATATATATATACATACTCTATACAGAGATTATGAGTAAGGCTTGGTTCCACCACAATATCTGTAGTAACTTTTTAAAGCTTAAAAAACATCTCTCTGTACCAGTTTGTTTTTCTTTTTATTACCACAGTTCACTGATGGTAATAATCCGGTAGCCTACTCTGTACTCCAGGCCTATACATACATATCAATATACTACTTACATAATACTGTAAAGTATCATAATAACCTACTCCATGAAAAAAAGACTTTATCGCCCAAGGTCTTTTTGGTAAAACCGTAGTATCTTTGTATTTTTAATTTATAGAAATGATTTACTTACTCGTTTGTGAGGTATCCCCCAAAAGAAAGTGCTGTCTGACAATATCTGAATCTACTTTGGCTATATACTCCAGTCGAGAAACACATGCTCCATTGGTCTGTCACAGGGACTGCTGGTTACTGCAAAGCCGTTCTGCGGAAGAATGTTGCAATCACCTGCTGGTTTACCTGGAGCTCACGCCCAGAACTCGTCAGCGCTTGTTTCAGACCTAATCCCTGTGTCAGTCTCACTGTTTAAATTTCAGAAAATTGGTAATTACCCAATTTAACAGATAATAACAGCGAGTACCGTTAGAAACTGAAAGCTGGGGTGTTTACTTGTACAGTTACTTTGGGTAAAGGCCGGAAAATATTATGAGCTAACCCTGAATTATGTAGCCAAATCTATACAGTGTAAAACCATAGACTGTAAAACCATCAGGTGCTCCAATTTTAAGTTGTTAAGCAACAGACAAATATCCATAAAATCCCCCAAAACTTACCACATTAAAGAATCAGAATTTTTACAGACATTTTTTTTTTAAATGAAAATTTAATGTCTAAGCGGGGTGGAAAGTAATTTTTGTAAAATATCTTACATTTCACAAATCAGAGGAGTTTGAGTTTTACAGTCTCTGCAAGAAGTGGGCTGTTAGGCTGAGACAGTGTTTTAAAGGAGATAAAATACCAGGCTGAATCAATATCAAAAAATTGTGTAACACAAAGAAAATATAATTGCAGATGTAACACATTCTTGTTAAAGGCAAAGAAGCTCTTCTATCGCTTAACAATGCATGTTCTAATTTGATTACCACAGTGAAACCAAGCCCTTCTCTTATTTGAGTACAGAGTCAAGGGAATAACAATTCAATCAAGGAAAAGTGGTTAATTTTTTCTAGGTTTTACCAGTAGCATGCTGGCAGCCAGTCAAAAGTTTGAAAATGCTGTTCAGAAACTCTGAAGGCTGCCATGTGGCAGTAAAAGTAAGAGAGACACATAAGACTAGATAAATATCACTCATTAGATTCTATCGCTTCAAATGTGTTTTAATTTCATAGATGGAACTACACAATTTACATAAATATAAATATATTATTAACCTTCTTATGACACATACTGTGAGCAATTTTTCATTCTTATACCATGACCCAATCCTCTTTCAAACAACCTTACGTTTAAAACAAACACACAAGCACAACATTCATTTCTTTTGGCTCTACTCTATGATAAAACAAAGTATATAAACTGGCCTGCGAGGTGCTCACTGGATATGGAACACAGTTTTATGAATATGACTATGAATGCTTCAGAAAATGTTATCGATTTTATAGAAAGTGAGTTATGTGATTGATTTGTATTGTAATTTTGCAACATTTACTTTGAAAGTATACAAGATCGTTAAGGCAGCTGTAAAACGTAACCACAGTTAGTTTCCATAAGCCATTTGGATAAAATTAATATTCATTTGAAGACGTTCTGGGCATCTTTCCAAGGTTTGGCAACTTAAAAACAAGTACTTCTTTTGTCTTAATCATTCATACGTATCACTTTTACATCCCCGTCCATCCATTTTCGGCTTTCCATGTTTGAGTGTCTCTTTACATTGACAAAGTGATCACTGTTCCTCAAGCCACGATGGCTTGTCAGAACCCGGTGGCTTCAATTTCACGTTGAACTGTCTGAGAGTCTGTTCCAGCTGCTGCTGGTTTCCAGCGAAATATGCAGAGACAGCATTATGAAACAGTAGGAGCTGCTTGTGCATCACCTTTACCTGGAAAATCAACATACACAAATCTGAAGAAACTACAACAAAACTGTGTAATATTTGTGACTTATCAAACAAAAAAGTTTAACAATATGGATTTCAGCATGGTACCTTATTCTCTTCCAAAAACTTGAGTTTGATGCTGACATCACTGTGCAGTCGTTCATACTTGTCTTTTTGGATTTGGTACTGCTGTTGAGCTATCTCAATGCGCACCATGGCTGCAGCGTCCCGCGGACCCACGCTCAACTCCTCCAGGTCGGCTCTATAGGCATCGAACTCCAGTCTGAAACATCAGTACTCATTAGTATAAGCTGGTTCAATAAACCTATATAACTAATCCTCGGATAAAAAAAGAAATTCTTATAGATGTACAGGCTGCAATACCCTTGATATCATAATTAGAGCTGTCAGATTAACATGCTGTGAAAATGAAAATTCTGTCATTTACTCGCTGAATTGTTACAAACTTGGATGACTTTTACTGTTGGAGAACATAAAAGAAGATATTCTGAAGAATCACAAGCTCACAGTTTTGGTTACCATTGACTTCCATAGTGTGGACCAAAAATGTGATTCTTATGATTCATGTTGTGAAAAAAAAACAAAAAAAACGAACAAGACATGACGCAACAGCCAGAAATTTTTGTGTGTAAATGACGGCTTCAGACAGATTGAAAAACCAGTCATGGGTTCTTAGCAATTAATATACAGATTGATCAAATCAATCAGATCAAATAAAAAAATTAAATAAATAAACATATGTGTGTGAGATTTTATATGTTAATTTGATTAATCAATCTGTATAGCATGTAATTAATTTACAGTATTTTTGTTGGCCCTAATCTAAAATTGTTAGATACCACATTTACTCACGTAACTCATTAATATCAAACTTCTGATACCTTGCATTCTCATACATCTTGATGGTCATGAGTGTGTCCTCCATTGTTTTGTTGACTAGTGTATTAATGCTGGACACAAAGAAATTGATGGCCCCCAGGAGCGTCTCTCCATTCTTGCATAGCAGTCTTTGTGTCTCTGCATTATAGCCAAACTCATCCTGGAAAAGATTAAATGAAGTTAAAGTTAAGGCTAACATTGTTTATACAGCTATTAAAACATCAAATAGAGAAAAGGCATACTTGTGTTATGTTCAAATCTGGTGGAAACAAAAATTTTCAGAAATTTTGAGAAAAATGTATATGCTGCAATTTAATGAAAGCAAAATCTACTCTAGATATAAATATAAATATATTATACAAGACACTGTTTTGGACAGTGCTTTTTTTTTTTTTTTTTTGTCTTACCGAACTGTCTATAAGGCAAAAAAGTGCTTGTAATTCTTTTGATTGCAAAACCATTTATAATGGGATACTATGTTAAGATTCAGTGGCGATACGTAACCAAACGGCAAAAAATATTAATACCTGTAATTCTGGTGATTTCTGGCTAAGATCAGCAAAGGTGTCTCCAAGAGCCTGCTGAGTCTGCACCATGTTGTAGAAGTGGTTGGTGAGCTCACGTGCTAGTCTCAGAATACGCTCGTACTTCATCTTAGTCTCTCTTAGCACATCAATCTGAGCCTCAAGCTCCAGGTCCACTGTCTTTGTGCCACGACCGAAGCGCTCCGAAAACATCTGTTTTGTGCACTGGTAAAGAAAGGAAGGCAAGATACATATAAATCCCTAAACACTTTATTTTTTATAAAGCCTAAATACCTACATAAATAATTGTTTTAAATACTTGTGGTCAGTAAGATTAAAAAATATAAAAATAAATGAATAGTTTTATAAAGCAAGGATAAGTTTGATTGCTCAAAGGTGACAGTAAAGACGTTTATAATGACACAAAAATGTTCTATTTTTATATATTTTCTAGTCAATAAAGGATCCTAAATGTATCACAATTTCCTAAAAATATAAAGCAGCACAATTGTTTTCAACACTGATAATAATAAATGTTTCCTGAGCACCAAATCCGCATATTAGAATGATTTCTGAAGGATCGTGACACTGAAGACTGGAGTAATGATTCTGAATATTCAGTTTTGTCATAACAGCAATATATATACATTTTAAAATCTGTTAAAGTAAAAAAAAACAGTTATTTAAAATTGTAAATAAATTCAGCCTTGGTGAACATAAGCGATTTCTTTTAAAAACATGAAACTACTGTACCTTGTACGTGTTAATGCTCCACTTTTTCATGCTGTCAAATTTCTCTACAGCTACTCCTCTTGTGGCCTCCTCTGACATCATGGATGAGTTGCTGTTGCTGTGGTGCATGCTGGGAGCTGAGAGTAGAAAAAGTAGGTACTTTTATTACAAATAGGGGACCATACCAAAATACACATTTGAATATCACAACCCAGTTGTGTCTATAAAGGTCACAACATTGACTTTATAGACATCTCATGTAATGGATCATTATCAAACTAGAGACTTCAAAAATTCTGTGTATAACCAATCATCCTTTATTTCAGAGACTGAAAAATGAATAGGGACAAGAGTAAAAGGTGTGATGACAGTAAATGAGTAATGACTGATAATTATGGGCTGAAAATGTGTCTGGCAGTGACAGGAGGGGGTGAGGAGGCCCTGAGATACCTGGGTAATGTCCTGGCTGGTTTGCTATCCGACTGGTGGCTGAATGGCTGGGAGTGATGCCCCTGGATTTGGAGCGGATGTCTGAAATGAATGAATAACAGTGGACGGGTGGAGGAATGGGATGGAGGTTTAGTTTAAGTGAAAGGCCATTGGGGAAATTGCAACATTTAGTGTTTTGTAGTAATACGGATGAGTAATGCACATGAACTGGGTGTTACGATGATTATTCTGTAGTGGAGATTATAGTAAACAATTAAATGCATAATGATTTCATAGATTGAATAATCAAAATGTATCAAAACAATAATAATATTGGTGATTATGATGTATGCATGAATCATTATGATGTTTTATCAAAAATGAACAGTGGATGCATAAAAGGAAAAGTTCAGAGGTTTCTTAAGAACAAGGTGACCAAAAGAGATGAAAATTATATCTTTATAAAATGGTAAGATGATAAAAGTTGGAAGTAGAGAATGAAAACGATTGAAAAATAAGGCTGCTGCTAAAAGACTTGACTTTGTACAGTGACGGTCAGCATAAATGTGTTAAAAAATTGTGGCGATTAAAATAAATACAGTATATACAAACCACCATTGGTTGGCAAGATTCTTATGCTCACCGAGGCTGCATTTATTTGATCAAAAACACAGTAAAACTGTTCTATTGTTAAATATTATTTAATTTTAAAATAACTCTTTTCTATTTTAATATATTTTAAAATGCCATTTATTTCTGGGTTGGAAAAACTGAATCTTCAGCAGTCATTACTCCAGTTATCAGTGTCACATGTTTAGAAAATTTAAATATTGTCAATTTTCAATATATTAAGTCACTTTCAACTAAACTCTTTTAATTACTTCACAAATTTCAGAGAACAATAACAACATAACGGCTCTTCTGATAAATAGACCAATCAGAATAGATATCCAAATGACACAACATAATAAATAAATTTACATAATAAAAACAAAAAATTCCTCATGGACCG